>CAMZMU010000052.1:55863455-56463455 GCA_947311845.1 Poa pratensis
CGTCCGTCCATACGAACTTTCTGTCCTTCTTAAGAAGGTCAGTCAGAGCCTTGGCTATCTTGGAGAAGCCCTCAATGAATCGGCGGTAATAACCCGCCAATCCGAGAAAGCTACGGATGTCCTTGACTGACATTGGAGTTTTCCAATCCAAAATGGATTGAATCTTGTCGGGAATGACAGCCACACCATTAGCGGATATCACATGACCAAGGAAGACGAGATTATCCAACCAGAATTCACACTTGGAGAACTTGGCATAGAGGCGGTGTTCTCGAAGTCGTGTCAGGACCAACCGAAGATGTTCGGCATGCTCTTCATCGGTTTTGGAATAAACGAGGATGTCATCGATGTAAATGACGACAAACTTGTCGAGATAATCCATGAAGATGGAGTTCATGAGCCTCATGAAAGTAGCTGGAGCATTGGTGAGACCAAAGGACATGACGGTGTACTCATATGAGCCGTAACGAGTAACAAATGCCGTCTTTGGGATATCCTCCTTTCTGATCTTGATCTGGTGGTATCCTGACCTCAGATCCATCTTGGAGAATACCGTTGCACCAGCTAACTGATCTAACAGATCATTGATCCGGGGAATAGGATACTTGTTCTTGATTGTCACCGCATTCAACGGCCTATAATCAGAAACCAAACGAGGAACGGTAGAATCCCTTTTCTTGACAAAGAGTACCGGACAACCCCAAGGTGAACTGCTTGGCTGAATGAACTCCTTCGCTAGCAGCTGATCGATTTGCTCCTTCAACAGAGCCAACTCTTCCACCGGCATACGGTAGGGCTTCTTAGAAATCGGAGCAGTACCGGGAAGCAAATCTATGACAAACTCCACACTTCGATCAGGTGGCATGCCAGGCAATTCCTCCGGGAACACATCCGGGAAATCACACACCACGTGTATTTCATGAATTTCAGGGGGGACAAGCCTTCCATAAAGTAGAGGCTGATCTCCGGTGAGTTGGGAATGACGGAAGATGGAGGTCTTGATAGCGCAGACCAATACTCAACAATGTCGCCGGACGAAGTGGTCACGGTGATGGTCTTGGCCGCACAGTCGAGATTAGCCCGGTATTTTACTAACCAGTCCATGCCCAATATGACATCAATGCCGTTGCACTTCAAAGCTACCAACGCGAAAGGGAAGGACAGATACCCTATAGTAATAGAGACCTCAGGGGTAACCCCATCGGTTTGCCATTTGGAGCCAGGCGTGGAGATCATCAAGGGACGGCTCAACTTCACGAACGGTATTTTGTGGTCTTTTGCAAATGCTATGGATATGAATGAATGCGATGCTCCAGAATCAAACAAAACTGTAGCGAGATTGTTGTTGATTCGTAGCTCACCCATGAGGACGCCGGGGTCCTCTTCAGCTTCTTCAGCAGAGACGTGGTTCAGGCGACCACGCACGATAGGTCCAGCCTTGCCAGCTGGAGTGGCGGGGGCTCGTGCAGGAGTTCCCGTGATAGGTGCCTTCTGGGGGCACTCCCTGGAGTAGTGGCCAGCCTGGCCACAGCTGTAGCAAGTGTTTCCAGGAGGGACAGATAGCTGAGGGCGATACCCACTTCCGCTCGCCCCAGGTGTCGAAGTAGTGGGGCGCGGCGGTGGTGGCCTGTACCCGCGGCCCTCGGCATGAATGGAGCACGCGGCACAGCGCTGTAGGGAACGAAAACCCTGCGCTTCTTGCTCTGAGAAGCCGAGGAACTCGGTGGTCCCCTGGTGCTGGCCTCTTGGAAGCCTCAAATTCCTTCCTTCCTTGCTCAAGAGTGAGAGCCTGGTTGAACAGCTCCTGGTAGTTCTGAAACTTGAAGGGCAGCAACTCATAGCGGAGCCTCGGTGCAAGCCCCTTGCGGAACAACTCTTGCTTGTCAGCATCATTGGTCACGTCCCGAGGGGCGTAACGAGAGAGATGGTTGAATTTGCACCCATAAGCTCGAAGATCCATATTACCCTGGTGCAAATCCAGGAACTCCCTCCTCTTCAGGTCCATTATTGGCTGAGGTATGTACGCCGCACGAAAGGCTGCGCGGAACTCTGCCCAAGTGAAAACATGGTCTGCGGCGAATAGCGCCACATGACTCTCCCACCAGCAGCCAGCCGCACCAGTCAGGAGGTAGGTGGCGAAGTTGACTTGCTCGGCCACTGGGACATGCAGCGCGCCGAACTGGCGCTCCAGAGCGCGAAGCCAGTCATCAGCGTCCAGTGGCTCCTTAGCATCGGCGAAGGTGGGTGGCTGCGAGCGCAGGAACTCGTGAGAGTGTTGCAGCCATTCCTCTGTGCATTCTGCTGCACCAACTGCTCCAGCAACCGCTCATTGCGCCACGGTTCTCCTCAATGGCCATCAAGACCTCAGCCATCGAGGGTGGTGGCGGCAGATCATCCTCATCATCGTCGTGGTTACCGCGGCCTCCACGGCCTCCGCGGCCTCCTCGAGCCATTCTGGAGATTTGACAATGACACAGTTAGTATCTTTCTCCGAATGGTCGAACAATAGCATTAACGTCTACTCAAGTACACAGACTAGGGACGATAATACATTGTGTAACAATTAACAAGGAGTCAACAGGATAGAACTTGGGTCGAAGATCAGCATCATGTGCTACTAGCGTGGGTTTCAAATAGTTAAGAAACCATGTGATTCAACACCCTCTAGTTGGCACAATCCGGGACCTTATGTTCAAGTCCTTGGGTTAAAACCCAAAGAAGGATCAAAGATTAGACTCGGTAGGAACATCTGAGTTGACTTGGGGATTCAACGCAGCGGGAGCAACCGGACACATAACACTCAAGGTCGAACCCACCCACGTTATCCTAAAGTTTTGAGGTGATAGACGAGAAGTAAAACTTTTAACTCAAATCGAGGTAAGATAGCTCCGAGATTAGAGTGTAACCAGGTAAGGAGTAAAAAGAATCCTAAGATGGTTTTCACAACTCATTTTTAGGTTAAAATATTTTCACAAACACTAGACTCAACGTCGACCAGTAGAAGGGTTTCCTACAGGCAGACTGCTCTGATACCAACTTGTAGCGCCCCGACCCGACTGCTATACAGTGATACTGTGTCTCCGGTTATCCGATACCACCAGACACACTATCAAAGCATAATAGAGAGATCAAGACTTGTGGAACAACTGGCACATCACAGACTCTACGACTCAAAGCATTATAGTTCAACTCTTATAATAGAGAAAGATAGCAAATATTACAACCAGAGGTCACAGACCCAACAGTACATCATGCGGAAGCAAATTTAGTTGTTCTAAACAACAAGATCCAGATTATGGCCTAAGAGGCCTATAGATAAACATTCCAGCGCCAGCTGTTCCAGGATGTCCCAAGCTGCCACCTGGGAACCCCAGACTACTCGTCGACGTCCACATAGAACCCACCTTCAGCGTCGGTGAAGTCCTCCACTGAAATCAAATAAACAACGTTGAGTTCGACGAACTCTGCAAGATTATTAGAGCTACTAGCTCCATGATCGGCTTTCAAAGGTTTTATGGCTATTTTGCATAAAGCTGGTTTTCTTTGTAAAAGACATCTGGCATCGACTAATCAGAATATTTTCGAAAGGGGGTGAGAAGTAAACTCTTTTCCTTTGATCAGCTTCATCAACAACCACCATCAATCACTTCACCTGTCTACCAAGGCACCTCCCCGAACCACCCTCGAGGAAGTCAACCTTGCATTCTTGGTAGTACCTTTAGTACTCAGGTTTTAATCATTCCGTTCAAGTTTCTCTATGGTCTTATCGTCCTTTCCCAAGTCGTCCATAACCGTGGACACGGCTTTTCGAAAAGATTTACCCTGCAGGGGTGTACTGTTTTTAACCATCGGTACCGTCCGGCTCATTGCCTGAACATTAGCTCTCTTCCGGGGAAAGCCGGCTGAGTGGGAGCGGTTACAACCTTTACCTTGCTTGAGACTAACCCAGGATCATCAGTGGCGGTAGGACAGGTGCCTCCAACACCCTGCCCCGCGGCCACTTATTTTCCTAAACCCCGCAATCCTCATCCCAGTCCTGGCCACCATCTTCACGCACGCGCAAATGGAAGCTCAAACTAGAGGACCCTCGGCGAGCCCCTCACAAGTTAGTCGGTCGGTAGGGATCCCATAGGCCCACCGATGGAAGCACGCTCAGTCTTGGTTCAAGAGGTAAAGAACTCGCACTTAGGCGGCGAGAACGAGACAACCCACCACATTCCCCGTGGCCTCTCATCCCCGCCTTTAGCAATTTATTATCCGTCACCACATTTTCCATCACATCCGGCCATTCCATCAACTGTTCCAACATTGAAACCTCCACCGGACATCTATCCTCTAGACTAAGCATGGCTAAGCAATTACATGGCAAGTATAATTTCTCGGGCCAACACTTCAATCCTATGGATATTAGGGAGGATACAGGTAATGGCAACAGATTTCTAATGCAACTAGTAGGATACTCTAATCCAAGCAAAAGACATTTGGAACCGAATGCAATATTATAGTGGGGAAAATAATTGCGAAAACATAGGAGGAGACATGCTCAGAGGGGGGGATTACGCTTGCCTTGTTCAGGGGGCTGGTAATACGGTTCGTCAGGGTATTGCGGTGGCACCCCGACTGATTGATCTATCGATGCATAAAAACACCGGAAAGACAACAATCAATAAACACACAGGCAAAACAGGTGCAATGCACAAACACATGATGGCATGACATTTTAATGCACTGAAATTTAACTAACAAGTTAAATGGGGTGCAAAATAATTATTACAACAAGAGGAGATAAAGCCCCATATTTAATTTACTGTTTTTCTAACTTCGAAAATAGTGCAGTACCTTAATTGTGCTCAAATATGCATGCAAATGATGTTAGGGTTTGGTTCATATTAGTCTGAGCATTTTGATGTATTAACACATTTTTCTGATAAACCATTAAAAAGTTATTGCATCTACAATAATTAATTAAGTGCTGCCATTTTACTAACATCACTTAAATAGCATCAAAACTAATTATCCATGTTTGGAAAAAGGGTGAAACATGAGGTATAATATGTGCTGAACATTTTGATAGGTCACACCTAATTTTTGGATCATTATTTTCAAAGTTATGAATTTCCCAAATTCCTTCTATAATCTGCCCTTTTACTAAAGTGCAAGTAAAAGCTATCTCCAGTGTTTAGTTTAACATGAAAATAATGTTAGAGTGTAAGGTTTATTCCACTGATCATTTTGATACCTTATTTGCAAAGTTTGGATCAAAATTTAATAAGTTATGAATTTACAAAGTCATTTCCTTTTTCTGCCATTTTCCTTATTTTAAATAAACAGCAACTAAATTAATTTAGTTGAACATGTAAATGATGCTAACATGTAAAGTTATTTCCCCTGAACATTTTGATATATTATTTGTAATTTTTGGAGCAATATTCAATTTGTTATGAATTTTACAAGTTTTCCTTGAATATCTGCATTTCTTTAATAATTTCAGAAAAATAACCGAATCGTTTCTCACCGCGCCAGTGGCTACCCACAGCCACTGACCAGTGGGCCATCTGCCACGGTGGCAGCCACGCAGGCGCGCGCGGCCCACCGAGGTTTGACCGTGGCGTGGCCACGACCGGCGAGCGCGCACGGCGGTGACCGCGCCGGCGTCGAGCATCTAGCCGACGCTACGGCCGATGCGGTGGCGAGCTACGGAGCGCATGCGACGGGCGCGAACATGGCGAGCCTAACTACGGCGGCGCCGCTATCTATCGGTCACCGGAGACGCCGGAAACACGACGACTCGCGGCGGCCGGCGGCGAGCTACGGTGGAGCTACGGCTACGAAGCCTAAAGAGGACAATGAGCGTGCCCAGGATATCCGCGTGCTCACCCTCGACGCGTGGATGCTCGCAGCGGTGACGGAGGAGGCTGGAGTCGACGGCGAGGTTCCTCGGAGGTCCGTCGGCCGGAGTTGGAGAAGACGGCGTGGATCTCCGCAACGACGGTGCCCCGGCTCGATTCCGTGCACGAAGAGGAGGAGGAAGACTAGGCGGAGGCGGTGGCGTGCTTGGATTTGCTCGGGGTGGTCTCTAGCGACGGCGATGCGACGGCGAGCTCGGCTCGGTCTCGGCCATGGCAGCGGAGGAAAAGGGAGAGGGAGGGCGGTGGAGTGGTGTCGAGCAGAGGGCGAGGGGGGCCTCTTATCGTCCTCGACGCGGCAGGAGAGCAGGGGGGTCTGGGCGGCGTCGTGGGAGCGAGGAGGGGGCCCTGGCGTCGCGCTGTCGACCACGGCGCGCGCGGCGGGCTCGGGGAGGTGAGAGACGACGGATTCTTCTGAAAACCCCCCTGGAATACTTTTCCTAATTACAAGTAAGTCCTTTTCCTGTTTCTTCTTTTTCCTTTTTAAAACCAGTAGCATTACCTGGATTTATTTGGGACACTTAACTTATTCCAAAAATTCTGAAAATATTTGGGCAGCCTCCCCATATCATGTAGAGGCTCCACAAAAATTGGCGTCTCAAAATAAAATGTTTTGCTCAACATTTGTTCAAAGGTTTAGAATATGGCCTTTTTGCTAAAATTCAAATGTTGCTCCCTTATTAATTTAAAAGCAAGTGCAAAATATTGTTTTGAACTTTTAGGAACTTTCTTGACAAATATGGAACAGCATTTGTATTTGTGTTTGTCAAGAACGAACACATTTGAGTTACAAGGATTGAATTTGATTTGGGGCCCTTGTTTCCATTTGTTTCGATTTGTTTTTATCACTTGATTTCAACTTGATACTGAAACAAAGGATGCCATGATGCATGAATAAGAAGCAAAAGTGAAAATTTGGTTCACATTTTAGGTTTACAAACTTGGGGCTGTTACATAAGTTCACCGGAATCCCTGGTGTTGCGCCGCACTACACTCCTTCACCAACAACTTTCAGAAGTGACTTCGATCTCCTACTGGTTCGATTAAACCTTGGTTTCATACTGAGGGAAAACTTGCTGCTGTACTCATCATACTTTCCTCTTGGAGTTCCTAACGGACGTGTGACTTTCCCGTAACATCACTGATACCATCCGTCCACCGCATACACGGCCGACGGGAGAGCAGGCCTCCGAAACCCCGCCTCTACAGATCCTGTACGGGAGAGGGGCGATTAGATTTTTGGGGAGCGTCTCCTACGCGACTCCTCGCTCCCGTTCGTCTACTTCCTCTGCATCAACTACTTCCGCGTCGCCTTCATCATCACCATGGCCACCGACGCCGACAAGGAGCAAGCTGCTGCTGACAAGAGGATCGTCGACGACGCCACTGCTTCCGCTGCTGCTGCGGCCAACTGGCCTACTGGAGGGTACAACATGTTTATGATCCCTCTCCTGATTATTTTCTTGTTTGTAGTACTAGTCATATGTGTAAATGTTTCTACTATCTGTCTAGTACGTAGTTTTATCATCAAGTTTCAGTATGTCATTAGCACTGTTTATGCCATGTTCATGATTTATTATTGGATTAATTTAATCGAACAATTGCCTATATTCTCAACAAAAACAAGAATTCCCTACCCAAACAAGAAAAATCAAATGCCGAGTTGTTATCGAGGTAAACACGAGAAATGGTGGCGGAAGGCCATTTCCTTCGCAATCATTTGAATAGGATTCGCAGGTTAATTTCGACTTCTCTATTAAAAAATCTGTCATGGTGTTTTGTTGTGTTTGATGATTGGCGCTTAATTAGAGGGAGGGTGCACGTCGTCAAAGCGTGGTGAACCTGTAACAGCGCGTTACGAGTACGTGCTCTCGAGCAGGCATGAACAAATTTCATCAAGCCACATGCAAAGAGTTAAGAAATGAAAAGCATGATCGGTGGCCGAGATTATTAAACTAAATTGATCGACTCACTTGTCCCATGGTCTAGTACTCCCTCCGTTCCAAATTAATTTAATTGAGTTTGTCTAAATACGGATGTATCTATACTTGTTTAGTATTTAGATACATTCGTTACTAGATAAATACAAGTCAATTAAATTGGAACGGAGGGAGTAGTTCACAAAATGATGCTGGTCTGGGATCGAGCAAAGGAAGTGCACTCGGCGTGGGATATTTTCTAGGATCCTAACTATACTGAATTGTTAAGATCATGTGAAGCTTCCATCATGTTCCTCCATATGAGCCCTTGGGATCTGTACACGCCGTTGCCGCCTTGCCGGTGATATGTGACGGTGATTTTTTATTATTACTATCAGTGCTAATAACCTGCGTACCTACCTAAGTCACATTACTACGCCTTGATCGATTCAATCACTTGGTCGGTTGCAGGTTTGGATCGATCGACCGAGGAACCGAAAAACAAAGCCGTTTCTTCAGATCACATATTCCCCGGCCTGCATCCCGCCGGAGCTACGTACCACCGCCCCACTCGATCGACCTTCCAAACAAAGGTTCAAGAAACTGACATAACAGCGGACAATGAGTGGCTGAAGGACCATTCAAAAAAGTGTACAATTTGTGGGGTTGACATTTCCGAGCTGCGCTGATTTGCACTACTCTTGCTGTGGTCCACTAACTCGAATTTTGAAGAGGGTGCACGTCAGGTCTTAATAAAAGTAACCCAGTCATGTCATGTGGGATTGAAATTGGGTGAAAAACTGCGTGAAATGTCTGATCGGTTGCCGAGATTAAAGATAAACCCTGTACCATACGCTCTATGACCAGTTCATCACGAAATCATGTTCCAGTTCGAACCACGGAACCAGCTAACTTAACTGCTCGCGTGTCTATATAGTATATCCTTGCATCAAATTAACTTTAATTCCACCGCTGATCGATGAGCTGTAATCACTGAATTTTCTCATCAACTGTCGCGTGCTGTCGTGTCTTAGTACTGAATTTCTCCTATGCTAATATGCTATAGTACAGTTTCCTGTCAGCAACTTGCCAACAGAAGCAACCCGATTCTTCAGATAATCCCCGGCTTGCATCCAGCCGGAGCTAGGTACTAGCTACGCTCGGCCCCTCAGTCGGCCGACCGGCCTTCCCAGACGCACACGTCCGCATACGGGGAAGGTGCCAGCTACTCAGGTGGCGCCGATCGTCACTGGGTTTTAATGCAAATCGGGCGTTCAGTTTTCCTCGGCCGGCCGGCTAGCTTGTAGCCAGTCGCGATTGCACCGATGCACAAGGGAAATGATGTAATCGTGTGCTGCGTGCGTGCGTGATACTTTTGACCGGCCGTCGGTGCATGCTCGGCCGGCACCTACCGATTCACCTAAGTTTTCGAATCTCGGCAATGCCTTTAATTGATAAAATCGAAAAGAGTTAGACAGTATATGAGGGAAACCGGCCGAAAACCGTACAACACAACACACCACACCGGCCCGAAGGCCACGCCCCCTACAACGAGTCGACGACTCTGTCGCCCAAGCGAACCAAAGACGACACGAACACGGCGGAGAAAAACTCAACGCTAACCCGGAGCCGCCGCTCCGACATCCACACCGGCCCCAAGGCCACGCCCCTAACCTAGTCGACGACCATGTCGCCCTAGCGACCATAGCCGACAAACCAACACGGCGGATACGAACTCAACGCAAGACGAAATCCGGAGCCGCCGCTCCGACATCTACACCGGTCCGATTGCCGCGCACCCCCCAAGCCGAAGACGAACGCTCGCCAACGCCAGCCACCATCAGAATCCGTTGGTCCCTCTAGCCGGTTGACGAGGTTATACCAAACGGGTACCCTACCATAAGGGTACCTGGTGCACGTGATGACTAAAACCCAATTGTCAGTAACCTGATGAGGCCCATGAAGGAAGGCCCAAGATGAAAATTACTTCCCAAGTTTAGGCATAGTTGGTTATAGTTTCCTTACATGTAACATCCTAGTCGGTTGCGTACACGAGACCCAGCCCCTTTATAAGGGCTGGGAGGGTGCCCAATAGAGGACACGCAATACCAGAACCTCCAAACCCTAGCGAGATCGACCCCTTGCTAGAACCTTGTAACCGCATCATATTCCACAATCAATACAGACAGGCAGGAAGTAGGGGTGTTACCTCAGTCGAGGCCCTGAACCTGGGTAATCCCGCTTGTCAGCCAACGATTATACTAACACTACGCGTTCTCTACCACATAAATCTAACCCTAGGTATTCAACTATGGGTATTGCCGAGGACATCCCTCGTCAATTGGCGCCGTCTGTGGGAAGAGGTAGTGTTGGATCCATGGTTTCGCTGATTCGTTCGTCAAACGGCAACTCGCCGACCACATCCGCAAACGGGAACTCGCCGGCAAGCTCGACTAACATCGTTCCACAGGCGATCACTCGCCCGCTCCAGAGATCGCATCGCCGAAAAGAATCAAACCATACTCACCAGAAGCTCAAGAGGCCTTTGCCAGCCTCGACTCAGGTTTGGATTTAATTGTTGGAAAACACAATTTTTTCGTCGATAAGTTTGGTGTGCAGGACTTGACCGATCCAATCGCGACTGAGGCGCTCGAGGCTCCATCGACTACGATCGTGTCGCCAGCAGCTGCCTCATCACAGATCGACTCAATCTCGCCACTAGGATCTCCAGCCTCATCCATGTCAACACGGGAGTTCAACGAACTCATGGCGCAAGAGATCCCAGACGATGAGGTACAATCTACCTATCAAGTTGGCACAGTCGAACACACCGACTCACTCGACATGGTCCTCGATTACATGCAATTTGGAGACACAAATGACATCATCTGCCTCGCTGATTTCGCCGGCCCAGATATCCAGATGGATCACGAGATCTTATCCAACAATGAAGACAACCCTGAGCAGTCACTCGAAACACGCGTTGATACCGACGCACAGATCAGCAAAAGCAACAACTCTGACATGAGCTTGGACGATGAGTTCGAGTCCATGACTGGCATCGACAGCACATACACATGTCCTCTAGTCATACCCCGCCAGGTCTGCGTTGCGTTCAGCGCAGAAGCCTCGGCAGCAGCAGCCAGTCGAAGGCCCACGGAATTCCCATGCACGGTCACATTACCAGATGGTGTATCAACACTGACTATCACAGCCGAGATGGCGTCAAAAGTGGATAAAGTCATCAAGGAGTGCACAATGATGCCAGCAGATGCAACCCCAGAGGAGATGATGGCCTACAACTACTTCAACTGGCAAGAGACGATGCGCCTAAAGCAGTACAGAGCAACACTCGAGGAATGCAGAAAGCAAGCCAGTATCTCGAGTGTGCGAAGAAGGCAGCTATCCCTCGGCTCCACAGGTGGGACGGAGCCCAGGCACCGATCGCGGTTTGCAAATCTTTCAGAAGGAGAAAGATCAGGAATCACTCGCAACTTAGAACACTCGTTCATGACGCTGGACGCAGAGGGAGTGCTAGTACCCAAGACAGCCGAAGGAGCTTTGCTCTCAATCGGAGCTTACCTAAAGGCAACAACACCTCCAGCAGGCGACCCGGCCGCAGAGGCACATCAACATCAGTTAAAGGCGCTCGCACTTGCAGCAAAAGGACTCCAGACAGGGAAGAACAGAGAGCGCAGCAGGAGCCGCTCACGTCATACATCGCGGGATCATCGCAGTCGCAACCCTCACAGGAGCAGTGCAAGAAGAGACTCGAGTCGCCGCCGATCAAGGAGCAGATCCAGAAGATCTGACAGCAGCGATTCAGGTGACAATCGCGACACAGGACCCTGCGGAGCTCGATGCTTCACTCGACGCATCCGCGAGGCCAGGATGCCCAAAAAGTTCGGGCTACCAACAACGCCAAAGTTTAACTGCAGGCAGGAGCCATCAGGCTGGCTCGAGGACTACAAGCTAGCAGTCGTGTGTCAAAGGGGAACAACTACAACATCATTACAGTACATACAGCTGATGCTCGAGGGCACAGCTCGCGACTGGCTCAAAGCTTTACCAGAAGCATCATACGACTCCTGGGAGCATTTCCGGGAGGACATCATCAAGTATTTCGACCCTCTGTGCGAACGGCCTAAGACATTCAAAGAGCTAAGGGCCTGCACACAGATATCCGACGAGTCGCTCAGAGCATATATCAGGCGATGGACAACCATCCGCAACTCAGTAGGCACAATCTCCGAAGACAGAGCTATGGATGTTTTTACCTAGGGAGTCTTTCGGGTGGACTTCAGAGAGGCACTCGGTCGCCAAAAGCCAAAATCCATGGCCGAGCTCATGAAAATAGCAACTGAGTGGGCAGATGGAGAAGATTCTGTATGGATAAAACGCCCAGTCTCCCCACGCGATCGTGAGGATCGCCGAGATGGTCGAGATCACTGCGATAGCTACAGAGATGACAGATGACGCAAACGCAAAAATCGTTACAACGATGATGATAGAGTAAAATTCATGGCGGCTGGTTTTTCCCAACCACAGGATAATCAGGCCAGAGATGACAGACGACCAGACGAGCGTCGTGACAGTCGAAACAAAAATCGTCGCGATGGACGAAGCGATGACCGTCGCGACAGTGGAACCGACGATCACCGTGACAAGACCAGACGAGCGTCGTGACAGTCGAAACAAAAATCGTCGCGATGGACGAAGCGATGACCGTCGCGATAGTCGAACCGACGATCACCGTGACAACAGAGATCGTGACCAGCGCACTAGCAACTACATGAGGCAAGAGTGGCGCAGACACACATACACGTGGCTAGAAAGGACATTCGAAGAAAAGATGGATGACTATTGCAGATTCCACCTATTCAAGGGAGACGATGGAAGATTAATCACCAATCACACCATGAGGAATTGCTGGGAATTTGACCAAATGGCGATGGACTACATGATGAAAGTCAGAAGGGTTGCACCATCGACTGTTCAGCCAGTCCCCGCCGCAGCGCCACCAGCACAGCCAGTCCCGGCACTCCCAGCGCCACCACAACATAGTGCAGGAAGCCAAGTCGCAGGAGCCATACACCACATACCACAAGTGAAAGGACACGGATGTCGACTAGAGGGGGGGTTGAATAGGCGATTTAAAATTCTTTATGGTTTAGGCTTGAATAAATGCGGAATAAAACTAGTGTTTAATTTATCAAGGACGAAACCTAAACAAGCTAGGTTTACCTATGTGCACCAACAACTTATGCTAAACAATACAAGCAAATATGTGATAGCAAGATATATTACTTCAAGCTCGATGACTATCACAAAGTAAATAGCATAAGTAATAAGCTCGAGTATAGAAATACCGAGGAACTTGGAGACGATGATTTATCCCGAAGTTCACTTCGCAATGGAAGCTACGTCTTCGTTGGAGCGGTGCGGAGTCACAAAGTGATCCCCGAATAGCCGTCAAATGGCACACCGTAATCTTCTTCGTGCCTCCACCAATGCGGAGTGCCACGAACCACTATGGGACACTTAAGGGTGGTCACCGAACCCGTACAAGGATGAGGCACACTCCACAACTTAATTGGAGGCTCTCACCGAATTCCCGCGGCTCCCAAAGCCACAAGAAACACAAGGTTGGGGCGCGTCTCCACAACTTAATTGGAGGCTCCCAACAATCCTGCGAGTCACCAAAACTCCAAGATCAACTAGGACCGTCTAGGGCACTCCAAGTACCCAAGAGGACAAGCGCTAGGGCACCCCAAGTACCCAAGAGTAAAAAGCTTCTCAACTTCGATTTCCACGTATCATCGTGGAGAACTCAAACCGATGCAACCGATGCAATGGGCAAGAACACAAGAAGTGCTCAAAATTGTTCACTCTCAAATCCCACCAAAACAACTAATGCTATTGGGGGGGAGAAGAGAGGAAGAACAAAAAAGAACACTAAATTCTTCCAAGATCTAGATCCAAAAGCTTCTCCTCACTTAGAGGAGAGATTGATTGGTTGAATGGTAGATCTAGATCTCCTCTCTCTTTTCCTTCTAATTGGAGGCAAGAATCATGGAGGAATAGAGAGAAAGCAAAGCTCAAAGAAGGTCAACAATGGGGAAAAACGAGCTCAAGAGTTGGGGTCTCATTGGATGCATGAGCATGAGCAACAAGCATGGATGCATGATCAACCTTCTTGGAGCATCTTGGAGCTTTGTGTGTTGATCAAGATCAACCTTCTATCTTTTCTTCTCTCTTTTCAATAGATGATGTCTTGAAGATAACCATGAATGTCACATAATCCTTTTCTTCAAGACATACTTGCAATATGCTCAACTTACACATGACCAATCATCGGATAACTCCTTGAATAACAACTTGGTCATCACATACTCTTCTTCTTGATCATATCAAGTATATATCCATGACCTCAATGGTCTTGATGCCCAATACTTCATTATATCAATTTATTCATGGCATCAATAACCTTGAATCCAACATATGGAGTTCAAGCATGGTCTATGGACAAGCACTACAAGTACAACTCAATGCAACCATTAGTTCATAGGGATTGTCATTAATTACCAAAACCACACATGGGGCGCCATGCCCTTTCAATCTCCCCCATTTTGGTAATTGATGACAATCTCTTTTACAAGGGTTTATATAATGAATTAAGCAACCATGCAAAGCAACAAGCATGAATGCATGAGCATGAGCAACAAGCATGGATGCATGAGCATGAAAAAGCATAACACCAAATTCCCCCTTAAACCTTCTAAAACTTCTCCCCCATTGGCATCCATTTCCAAAATGGGCGAAAAGACTTAGAAGGTCAATATAGTATGAGCTCCCCCATAACGTGTGCATTTCTCAAAATATGAGTAAAATCAAATGCACATATCCAATGACGAATAGTTGGAGAGAGCACAAACTATATTGAGGATCCAAAGATTGCAAAAGAATGATATGTGAAACTTTTTACAATTCTCCAAATAAAAGGTGAGCAATAAAAAAGATCCAACAAACCAAATAAACACAAGATATTATGATTTGAGCAAAAGAGTGTTTTAAGGAAAATAGAGGAGCTCCCCAATATTTGTACACAATTTAGAATTATTGTATTTGAATACAAGGTGTACAAACATGGAATCCTCACTCCTCCGGTATCCTCTAAAACACAAAAACAAATGAATTCACAAGCTCAATAAGATGCAAATGAAAAACAAAGCTTGTGACATATCTCAGGGTGAAGATTATTGGCTTGTAAAGACAAGCAAGATATTCACCAAGATGAGGGCACCAAGATGCGATAAAATAGAATATGCACTCATAAATCAAATTCTTTTCGGAGTCACGCCAAAGAATAAAAAAACATAGTAAAAGAAGTGACACCGAAGAATTAGGATATCGAGTAAAGATGTAATTTCTCTCATGTATATAGGTTTCTAAGTGTACAACAATCATGAGATATATCTCCACAAAGAAACATGTACACATAACATTAGTTACTAAGGAAAAGAAACACGATATCCAAAGGGAAGTCATAAAATATACACAGATGATGTTTGATCATAGCCCATAGCTCAATATTCTCATATTGTATAATAATGAACTTCAAATTCAACCACAACAAATGCATCACAAATATCACTAAGGGAAAAGAGATAGATGGGACGCATTGATAAAGCAACAAGTATCATAAGAATCGAATAGGATTTGCAAATTTATCAATAAAGTCTCTCTAAATTTTTGCAAGAACCACAATAAAGTTATAAATAAGTTTCTTGCCATGATGCAACCTACACAAGGTTGGATGCTAGAAAAGTATGCATGAGGGTGAATACTTGTTACCGAGATGATATTGGGTTGATGTAGTATATAAAATTTCATCAACCATCCTCGCTTGGCTCCAATAAGCATGTAGTGAGGCACCTTCATTATAAATGAGACAAGCATCCAATGCATCTCCATGTACCTAAAACATATTCAAGTAAAATTGTTCCCAAACTAATTGGGTCCAAGTAGTTACTCATTTCATGCACATCTTAACAAATTTAGGATTCCGAGGAGTTTCACCTATATATTGGCACAAAGAAAGAAAGCATGCCATAAAATAAACATGTAGTACATATGCATGCCTATTAACTTTAATAACCAAAATGAGATACAATTTGGACAAATATCAAGAAATCAAAGATGGTCCAAATTATATCAAAGATCCAAATCAAAAATTGATTTAGAGAAGCCAATTGAAACTAAAACCAAACCAACACATGATTGAAAAGATACCAATTGAAAAAAGATATCAAAACGAAAATAAGATACCAATTGAGAGAGACATGTTAATCAACGAATGATATAACCCACTCCCAAAGAGAGATGCCAATTGGGACAAACTCTCAAAAAGAAAGAGTGGAGTTCCAACAAATAAACCACACCCTCGACACTTTTCATGATGACACAAAGTACCAAGCCGAAAAGGTTCGTCTTACATGAGACATGTCATCGGGATCAAAGACCAAAGGAAAGGATCAAATACAAATAGAATATGAACAGTGTTTCAAAAAAATACATGACAACTCTCCTAACAAAAGTGTATTATTTATGATCTTGTATTTGATCATCGCTCTCCAAATATCTATTCAAACACTAGTCATATATCAAGTAAAAGCAATAAGATCCAATACTAATGAAAATATAAGTTTTTATTCAATATAGGATAGCTCACCCAAGAAGTGCATTATCTATAAGTAGACTTTGAATGCAAGGTGCACAATGATGGGATCAATGCCTCTCCAAGAACATTCATCACAAACAAGATCCAAAGTGTGAGTAAGTAAAAACATTTAAGCAAATGGGAGCTTGTTTGAGAAAGATGCCACATAGGAACAAGATAATTAATAATATCAATTCTAGGTGGCAATACCTCACATGTTCACATTGACTAGGTTGTAATATGCACATAGCATATTACTCCCCCATAATGTGATAATCCATTTATTCTCCACAAGAGGCAAATAAAAACCAACTAGAGATAATTAATGGACATTATAGAATTTGAATTTCTCATGTGTATGACATACCACATAGAAACTATATAAGGTTGATATATCAACTCTAAGTGGTAGAACTCATGTATACATATTTTTAGGATTGTGAAGTGCGCAAGCATATCACTCCCCCAAAATGGGATAGTCCAAAAATCTCTAAAAAAGAGCCAATTAAGATATAAGCAAGTTGATACAAATGGCTCAACACAAACTCACACATACATGGTGTGCAAACCAACATACACATACTTGATTCTCAAGTTAAGTAAGTAGAGAGCACAACACATACAAACACTAGCAAGGTACAAAACCAAACACATGCAAGGGTGCAAGCAACTTTCAATGCATGTATGATTTAAACACAAGTTATCGCAAGGAGGAACATTGGATATGAGATAGAACAATATAATCCAAATGACTTGGCTTGAGAGAATATAATTGATGAAGATCCCTTAATTCTTCATGATGTAGCCAAGTCTCTAATGCCCTCCACCAACACCTATTGATCAAGTTTTAATTTGTTGGTCCCCAACCAAGTTGGGTCCTAAGAGGTTAGTCACAATAGGCTTGGCAACCCAAATGGTCCTTTTCTTGACACCACTTTGAGTACCAATATATTTGGCAAACACATTGCCAACCTTATCCTTCCTAAGAGAATAAACATTATCAATTATTATGGGATTGGATAAGTTACCACTAGTGCATGAAGAGGCAAAATGACCCTTCTCACGACATATGTAGCAACATTTGCTTCCTCCTTTCTTCTTAGTTGAAGCTTCATCATGAGGAGGCATGCCATGGTTCTTTTTGGGAAGGGACCGCTCTTCATCTTGATGAACTTGAGTTTAAACTTGAGGCCTCTTCCCTTGTTGCTTCTTGCTAAGAGATTTCTTCTTCATAGGGCAAGATCTAACATGGTGCCCTTCAACTTTGCACTTGAAGCAAGTGATCTTGGTCGAATTCTTGACTTGTTCTTGGCCCTTCTTTTTCTTGTTATACTTGGACTTGTTCTTACTATTGGAGTTGAATCCAAGTCCACTCTTGTCATTGGGACGTCTTTGCACACTCAACATGTTGTCAAGTGTGGGCTTCCCATCATGACGTTTTTCCAAGTCTTTCTTCAAAGAAGTGACTTGTGCCTTGAGCACTTTTAATTCCTCTACATGGTTAGTATCAACAAAAACACCAGAGGAAGTAGAAGCTTCATTGTTAGAACAAAAAGTAATGGAAAGTAATTCATCACACGATGTAGCAATATTATGAGTGGATGAATTACTAGGACTAACACATGGCAATAAAGCATGTTGAGTAGAAATTGTGTCATTGACCACATGAGGTTCACACGATGTTACCTTAGACATAATAGCCTCATGAGCTAACTTTAGCTTATCATTGGAGACTAAAAGATCCTCATGAGAGCTCGAAAGCTTTTCATGTCTTTCTTCCAATTTCCCATAATTGCTAGAAAGCAATGCAAATTGAGCCCTTATCTCAACGTTCTCCGTCAATATGGATGCTTCACAAGAGATAGAGTTAGTAGCACAAGCATCATTATTTATGACAATAGGAGAAAGTAACTTGGCAAGCTCTTTAGAATGAGAAGCTTTAAGTTGCGCATGAGACTCGGTGAGTTTGATGAGCCACCCTTAATGACCCTAGAGCCATTATCTAGGTGCTCAAAATCCTCAAGGAGTTTGGCATGTGCATCTATAAGCTTACTATTTGTTATTTTGAAATCATTAACCAAATCAAGAGCTCTATCATGGGATCCCTTTACTCTAGAAAATTCAAGAGCAAATGTCTCCTCAAGAGACTCCTTAGTGGTTTCTTATTCTTCAAGAGCTTCCTTGAGTTTGGCGATCTCATCTGCATATTTATATTCACGGCTTTGCATCAATAAGTTTCTTGCTCTCGATAGCAATAGTCAAGATTTCTATAAAGTTAGAACAAGCATTCTTATTGTTACTTAGAGCATGAAAGACAATTTGACCTTTCCTATTTAAGGAAGACATACTATAATCACAATCATCATCACTATCTTCATGGGATATATTGGAATCCAAGGTAGGAGATACCTCGGAAGCTTTAGCCATAAGGAAAAAGTGAGTAAATGATGATGACGATGAAGAATTGCTTGAAGAACCATTTAAGTCCATGTCTTGTTCCATTGAGTGTTCGGTTTCCTCTACATGGTTAGCCAAACAAATACTAGAGGAAATAGAAGCATTTTTATTATGGCAACAAGATGTAGAGAGCATATCATCACGAGGATTAATCAAGCTATTTGTACAAGATATGCAAGGACTATGAACACAAGCATGTAAATCAAAGTTTGTGCTACATGTGTTTAAGTCCAAAGATAAATCATTGCAATAAGATATAGGTGAGGGATCATCAACAATAATCTCACTATCATCATTACAACATTTATCACTACTCACCATTGCATTATTTTGTGGGTTGCCACATGTAGGTGAGGTAGAAGGAGTTGAGAACTCATCACGGCCGGAAGTGGAGGGAAAACAATCATCTCCACAATTTTTGGACACATCATATTTATCTTGAAGTTTGGTCCAAAGCTCATGAGCGTTCCAAAAAGGAGAGACCGACATAATAACTACATCGCTCAAAGCATTGAAAATCATGTTAGAAGCTTGAGCATCTAGATAGGAATTATTCTCATCCATTAAAGATAGCCTTTTGGGATTCTTTGGAGGAGAATAACCCCTATCTAGAATTCGCTCCTTGTATGGGTCCATGACCCGAATAATATCAAGCATGCGAATTTTCCAAACATCATAATTTGTGCAATCTAATATAAAAGAAGCATTGTGCACTAGTCCACTAGACGACATCTTTACTCTCTAGGCGGTGAAGCCTAATAAGGAGAGAACCCGCTCTAATACCAATTGAAAGGACACGGATGTCACCTAGAGGGGGGGGTGAATAGGCGATTTAAAATTCTTTATGGTTTAGGCTTGAATAAATGCGGAATAAAACTAGTGTTTAATTTATCAAGCACGAAACCTAAACAAGCTAGGTTTACCTATGTGCACCAACAACTTATGCTAAACAATATAAGCAAATATGTAATAGCAAGATATATTACATCAAGCTCGATGGCTATCACAGAAATACCGAGGCACTTGGAGACGATGATTTATCCCAAAGTTCACTTCCCAATAGAAGCTACGTCTCCGTTGGAGCGGTGCGGAGTCACAAAGTGATCCCCGAATAGCCGTCAAATGGCACACCGTAATCTCCTTCATGCCTCCACCAATGCGGAGTGCCACGAACCACTATGGGACATTTAAGGGTGGTCACCGAACCCGTACAAGGATGAGGCACACTCCACAACTTAATTGGAGGCTCTCACCGAATTCCCGCGGCTCCCAAATCCACAAGAAACACAAGGTTGGGGCGCGTTGTTACGTCCAAAATGTATCTACTTTCCCGAACACTTTGGCTGTTGTTTTACCTCTAATTTGTGTGCTTTGAATACAACTAACACGGACTAACGCTGTTTTCAGCAGAATTACCCTGGTGTCTTGTTTTTGTGCAGAAATCCAACTTTCGGGAAAATCCCCAGAAAACATCGCAAAGTTCCTATTTTATCAGAAGACCCACGGAGCCAGAAGGGGAAACAGAGAAGAGCCACGAGGCACCCTCACCACGTGGTGGCGCGGTGGGCCCTGGGCCGCGCCACCACATGGTGAGGCCGGCTTGGGCGCCCCCTCGCGTCCCCCTCTCGACTACTTAAAGCTTCTGACCTAAAAACGTCTGAGGGTCGACCACTTTTTCCAGAAACACCGCAGAGCGCCGCCGCCATCGAAAACCCTATTTCGGGGACCAGAAACTTCGTTCTGGTACTCCGCCGGGACGGGGATTTGGAGGAGATCATCGCCATCATCATCACCGACGCCTCTCCATCGACCATCCATGTTTCCCCCATCCATGTGTGAGTAATTCCCCGCTGTAGGCTGAAGGGGATGGTAGGGATTGGATGAGATTATTCATGTAATAGATATAAGATCATTAGGGCATGGTGCCTAGTATCCTTTGTTAGTACTTTATGTCATTGTTGCAACTTGTTATGCTTAATGCTTGTCACTAGGCCCGAGTGCCATGATTTCAGATCTGAACATGTTGTTGTATCATGAGGATAATCATTGTTTTAGATCATATCTGCAAGTTGTATACACATATTATTGTCCGGAACCCGAGGCCCCGAAGTGACAGCAATTGGGACAACCGGAGGGGATGGCTGTGATGTGAGGATCACATGTGTTCACGGAGTGTTAATGCTTTGCTCCGGTACTCTATTAAAAGGAGTACCTTAATTACCAGTAGTTTCCCTTGAGGCCCCGCTGCAACGGGCTGGTAGGACAGAAGATGTTGTGCAAGTTTCTCATTGCGAGCACGTACGACTATTTAGGGAACACATGCCTATGGTTACTTAGTACTTGGATGCTTTATCATTATTTATCTGCAAATGCCTATGTCTTGATTATTATATGAACTATCTTATCCACGCAACGCCCGTTCATCCATCCCTATGCCTATAGTGTTTTAATCCTGTTGTTTACCGCAATCACTACTGATGTCTTTACTTTACTGCTGCTATTATTTCACTACTGCTACTGCTATAAAACTGTTGCTACTGATAATCTGTGTCGAGCAAGTCTATTCACAGGTGCAGCTGAACTGACAATTCATCTGTTAAGGCTTACAAATATTCTTTGGCTCCCCTTGTGTCGAATCAATAAATTTGGGTTTTACTTCCCTCGAAGACTGTTGCGATCCCCTATACTTGTGGGTCATCAAGACTATTTTCTGGCGCCGTTGCCGGGGAGCATAGCTTTATTTGTAAGTTCACTTGAGAGTGATATTGTTCGCTGCAATTAATTCATCATGGGAAGACTCGTGATGAGAAGGTCCGCATACTGCCATCCACTACAAGGAAAGGTACAACTCTGAGTACCTCTGCTGCTCTTGATTCACCATCTGTGATGAGTCAACTTATTACACCACCACAAGCTACACGCACTATTACTTCTGCTGAATCTGAAAATGCTTCTGATAATTTTGATGATGCTTCTACTGTTCTTGATGAAAGTGGTTCTTTAGGTCCCTTTTTAGATGCTACTATTGCTAGGTCTAAACAAATTGAAAATGCTGAAACACCTAATGGAAGTCCCACTACCCTGTTGATTCACCTGAGTTGAGGGATTATACTTGTGATGATCTTGATGAAACTTATGTGGAACTTGACGATGACTTTATTGATGAATGTAATGCTACTAGTGGTGCAAGTAACATTAAAAATCTTCTTGCAAAACATGCTGTTAAATATAAACTGTCTCCTGATGCTAAATTTGCCACATCTCCCATAAACATTAAAGATAAGGATTATGACTTCTCTCTTGATTTGTCACATATATCCATTGTTGAGAAAGAACCTTTTTGTGGTACTGAAAATGAAAGTGTTGTAGAACACATGAATGAGCTCTCTACTTTGAGTAGCTTATTTTCTGATGATATAAAGAAACACAGCTACTTTGTTACTAAATTTTTCCTTTCTCATTGAAAGATGAAGCTAAAACTTGGTATAATAATCTGTCTCCTGGTTCTATTGATAGTCCTATTGGCTTGCTTAATGCTTTCTTTCAGAAATATTTTCCTGCTAGTGCTCAACATGCTGCCTTGCAGAGAATTTTTAACTTCAAACAGGTTGAAGGAGAGAAAATGCCTGAATCTTGGTCAAGGTTTTGTTCTTTAATTAGAGCTCGGCCTGGACATCAATTGGCCAAAAATGAACTTCTTGATATATTTTATAATGGACTAACTGTTGAATCTAGGACATACCTGGATAGTTGTGCTGGTTGTGTTTTCAGGAAAAGAACTCCATACGAAGCTGAGGAATTAATGGCTAAAATAAGCCAAAATCATGATGATTGGACTTTACCTGAACCAACTCCAACACCAATACTGAAGAAGAGGGGTATGATTGAATTAAATGATGAAGGATGAGGGAAGCCAAGAAATCTCTTAAAGAGAAGGGTATTAAATCTGAAGATGTGAAGAATCTTCCTCCTATAGAAGAATTATGTAAGCCAATTCCCCATTCATCCATAATTGAGGTACACTCTCTCCAACGGTTTGATGATAGAGATATTCCCTACTCTAAACCTCCTGATCAATGCTTAGATGAGTTTGATAATTATATTGTTAAGCAAGATAACTTTAATATGAGAGTGGAAAATCATTTAAATGAGAATTCTCAAGCTATTAGTAAATTGCATGATATTGTGGAGAGAACCTCCAATGATGTTAAGATGCTTATTAAACATTTTCATATGGTTCAAACTCAAATTGATCAACTCACTAAAGTGCAAAAAGATCTGTTAGTTAATGCCTCTAGGGATAAAGAGAAACATGTTTGTGAAGTAACAACTAGAGGAGGTATTTCTACTCAGGATCCTTTATATCCTGAGGGGCATCCTAAAAGAATTGAACAAGATTCTCAACGAGTTAATGAAACTAGTGCTCCTTCTAAGAAAAAGAAGAAGAAACATAAAACTGTTGTAGAATCCTCTGAACCTATTAATGATCCTAATAGTATATCTATTTCTGATGCTGAAACTGAAAGTGGTAATGAACATAACAATGATAATGATAAGAATGATGCTTCTGATAAAGAAGAAATTGAAGAGGAACCTGAAAAGCATACTAAAGGTAAAAAGTATGGTAAGGAAGACTTCATTGCTAAGAAACATGGTAATGAGAGAGAACCTTGGGTCCAAAAGCAAATGCCCTTTCCTGCTAAGAAACTCAAATCAAAGGAAGAAGAACACTATAATAAATTTTGTGATTGGATGAAACCTTTGTTCTTGCAAATTCCTTTGACTGATGCTATTAAATTGCCTCCTTATTCAAAGTATATGAAAGATATTGTTTCTAACAAGAGGAAAATTCCCAATGAGGAAATTTCTACTATGCTTGCTAATTATTCTTTCAATGGCAAGGTTCCAAAGAAGCTTGGAGATCCAGGTATACCAACCATTCCTGTTCCATCAAAAATAATTATGTTAGAACTGCTCTATGTGATTTGGGAGCAGGAGTTAGCGTTATGCCTTTCTCTCTTTATAAGAGACTTTATCTTGATAAGATGATACCTACTGATATATCTTTGCAAATGGCTGATAAATCTACTGCTGTTCCTGTTGGCATTTGTGAGGATGTCCCTGTTCAAGTGGCTAATAATTGTTTGATTTTAACTGATTTTTTTGTGCTTGAAATGCCTGAAGATGATAATATGTCTATTATTCTTGGGAGACCTTTTCTAAATACTGCAGGTGCTGTTATTGATTGCAATAAAGGAAAAGTAACTTTTAATGTGAATGACAAAGAGCACACTGTTTATTTCCCCAAGAAAGTGGACAAGGTATTTGGAGTTAATACAATTTCTAATTTTAGAACTATCAAAGTGGGAAGTATTGATTGCCCTATATATGATCATCAAGAAGGATATCAAAACATTATGATTGGATCTATATCAATACAATTCAAGGTAACATGATTGTCTCATGATGTTTAATTCATTTGTGTCATATAAATTTATTTGGTGGCAAGACTTGATCAACCTTGCTAACAAATACACTTTATATACATGAAGGTTCTAAACAACATTTTATTCCCCATCCTTGTTTTACCTACTGCAATGTTGCTTAGTTTGAAAAAGTTTAGCTGAGTTTGATTTTGAAAATCATTTTTCTGCCTGAATTTTATTGTCTTAAGCACCAGAAATTGTCCAAATTGAAAGTTTTCAAAAATTTGTAAAAATTATACCACTGGTCCTATTTTTGAAGAGCAACGTGGGAGTGCCTGGTGCTGACCAGGGGGACCCACCATGCCACCTCACCACATGGTGGCGCGGCATGCTTTGGCCGCGCGTGGCATGGTGAGGGCCCCACCTGGCCCTCCACTCACTCAGCCACCTACCACTCCTTCCTCTCTCACGACCAAACAAATTTCCCTGCTCAAACCCGTGTTCTTGCTGTTCTTCCTCACGATTTTCGATCTCCTTGCTCAGCCCATCTTTGCTGCTGAGATTTGGGGCATTTGTTCTCCGGTATGTGACTCCTCCGAACATCCAAGTAGAATTTTGTTTAGTGGAGTATTTTGCTGCTGTAGGTGACATGTTAAGTGAGTTTGCATGCTTGTTCTAAGTTAGAATAATTAGTTTTGATGCATGGTTAATCCTCTAGCAAGTTCCTATAGTAGTTTCCTTCATTTAGTTGTCTCAAATTCAATTTTTATAGTGTTTGCCAAAAATTTCAGAAAAGGAGGATGCATAACCACACCTATGGAGAGATCTTTGAGAGGGATTCGCAAAGGGTGGCAAGGCCCCCGAGAGCAGCCACTCGAGTTCGGCGATCCTACAATGAAGATCTCATTGCACCAAGCATTGGTGATGAGAGGGATGATGGAGTTCCACACCCATCATCTTTCCCATGCCCTAACTTTTTGCATGATGCAGGGCTTCTTGATGATTTCTTGTTCCTTGTCCAGAGGGTTGGCTTAACTACCTATATGGAGGATGAACGCCACCAATATTATAATCTCACCAAATTTTTTGTTGAGAGTTTTAAATTTGGCAACACATCCTACAAGCCAACCATTGGATTTAAGATTTATGATAAGCCTGTTTCCATGACTTTGGATAATTTTGTGCTGCCATAGGTATTGCTCCTTCAGGTACATCAAAGAGGATTCAAGGGTGCCCTTACGATTTGCTGGAACTTTACCGAGGGTGACCAATGATGATGACCGCACCGCCCAGCGCGGCAAGATAAGGAACATTCAGCTCACCGCCATTAGATACTTTGCTTATTATCTTGCTACTAGCATCCTTGGTAGGGAGAACACCAGCAACATTTCTAACTATCATCTTGCTTTTCTGGCTGCTGCACTTACTGGTAACACATCTTATAATCTTGGTGCTCTCATAGCTCGTCGCTTAGCTGCTGATGGTCCCATCTATGGAGGGATAGTTGCCTCGTGAGTTATAGCATACCTACGCCTTCCTATTGATCCTAGTGATGAGTTGCTAACTGTAACATCCCAAAATTATTATCAGGATTATATTCCAAAAATGAGAGCCAACAAAAACTTTTGTTGTTTATTGTATGTTAATTGCTTTTGTTACTTGAGTTGTTGTTCTTGCTGTTGGTGTGAGTGTTTGCTCTAGTAAACACTAGTAAGAAATAAAGAAAGCAAAATATAAAAAAATCAAAACAAGAAAAATAAAGTGACAAGTTGTCACATGAAAATCTTCAAGTGACAAACTCTATTATTTTCAAACCAAAGTCAGTGGAGTTGTAATGTAAACACTCCCCATTTTGTTCCTACCACTTTCCCCTCTCAAATATTATTTTTGAATTAGTTTTAAAATTCTAAAATGAAAACAAATGGAAATAAATTAAAATAACATAAACAAAGTACTATAAAAGAAAATGTTTCAAAACATTTTATTATTTTATGCCAATTTTTGTGGAGCTTCTGTACATTATGGGAAGGCCCCACAAATTTTTGCAAATTTTCTAAAATGTTTAAATGCCCTAATTAAATCCTAGAAAACCTTCTGGATTTAACAGAAGGACTGAAACAGAAATAAAAAAGAAGCAGAGAGGAGGCAGGGGGTTTTCTGCAAAAACGTCATCCCCTATCTCTCTCCCACGCCCCGACGTGCCGCCGTGTCGCCGTGCTGCGCCTCGCCATTTCCGAGCCGCCCAGGCCCCCCTGCGCGCGCGCCCGGTGCCTCTGCTGCCCCTGCGTGCAGGAGAGAGCACTCGAGCCCCTCCCCGCGCCATTACGCCGCCCTTTCCCCGATGCCTCGCCGTGGCACCCGCGGCGTCGCCGGCCAAATTGGCCCAGCCCTCTGCGCCTCGACACACACAGCTCCTCTAGACGCTTCTAGAACGTGTTCGGACCCCGTTAAGCACCAAGCCGCCACGAGCCTCTGCACCCTCGCCGCGTAGCCGAGGAATTGGTCGCCGTAGACGCCCCATGGTCACCGCCGTGGACCTCGACCACCATGGACCGCCCCGAGCCTATAAAGCCACCCGAGACCTCACTGAAACTCCACACCCCTCCCTCGATCTCTCCCTCGCTCCAATTTGGTCTGTGCACCGCCAGAGGGCCGTGCACTGCCGCACCCGTCGCCGCCGTCAAGGTCGATCATCGCCGCAACACCACACCCTCCCATTCTTCCCTCTCTGGCCTGCACTTGCTTCCCTCTGCTTCACCGCACTCACCTCACCCTTTTTCCCTCTGGATTGTGTCCAGATTCGCCGTGGGATCATCGCCGGAGCTCGTGCCCGTGGCCGTGGAAGTTGCAGACCACGCCGTCACCTCTACACTCCATCCCAGCAAGTACAACTCGCGCCACAACCTTACCCGAGCCTCCGCCATCGATTCACGTCATTGCTGCCATCTGCCGTGCCCTCTAGGTGAGTTTTCGGTCCACCTCGCCGTCGCCGGAGCTTCGGCGCCGCTCGTTTTAGGTCACCGGAGTTCGTCGACGACGTGGGCTAACGTGAGCCGTTGGATCTTAATCCAACGATTGCGTACCGCTTCGGTTAAGTGAAAGAGAGAGAGACTGACGGGCGGGCCCCGCTCGTCAGGATTTTATTATTTTCCAACCACGCACTGTGTCGCTGACGTGTAGACCCCACTAGTTAGCCTTTTCAACATTATCCAGAGGAGGGAATTTTCGAATTTCAAACTTCCCTGAATAATCAGTACTGGATCCAACTTTGAAATTCAATATCTCGAGATTTAGGAATCCAAATAAATCAAACTCAACTGTTCTGGAAATCTTATGAAATTGTTTAACCAACACAATTGGTCTCAGGTCATTTAATTCAATCAGTAAAAACTATTATTGAAAATGCCACAGAAGGTTTAAAATCTAAACTTGTTTGTTTCTGATACTCTGTTAGTCCAAATAATTCCAAACCAATTTTGCTAGCTTAGTACTGCCTTGTTTTAGCTCCCCTAATTTTTGCAGATTTAATTAAGTAATATGAACTGTTGACTTTAAGATAAATCCTTCTGGACTAAAACAAACAAATATGTTTATTGGTCGATCCAAATGAGTTAGGACCAATTTTGTTAGCTCACCTATAGCCATGTTTAGTTACTCCTAAAAGCGTTTAATTTTTGGAACAATAGAATTTAAATGGTAGCTAAAACTTGATTATTAAGCTACTGGATTCAGTCCAATGTGTAGGGAGTTTGGTAACTCCAAATGATCCAATTCAAATTGGGTTGTCTTCCACACATCAGTAGCTTTCTATAGAAATTTAGTTTGTATTTTTGTGACCAACAGAACTCAAGTTGTGGATTTTAACATGAATAACTAGTTCTGCCATAATTTAGAAGTAATTAAATAGTGTTTAATTCAATTTTATTTGAAAATCAAATTGTGTGGTTTGATGTGTGCAGTAGCTAATTGTGATGTTGATGATGGTTATGTTGAGATGATTGCTTGTATAGCTTAGTGATTGTTTGCATTGTTTGTTTATTAATTAGACGAGAACGTTGTCGGATATATCGAGGAAGGAGAGTTTGCTGAATTTGAAGAACAAGAGCAAGATCACTTTGCCAAGCAAGGCAAGCTATTCTCTAAGCTTGCACTACAAATATATGCATCTACTTTCAGAACATGTTTTACTCTCAAAGCAAGATTTATAAAACCCGTTTCAAAAGTATATGGATATTATTTTGCCACCCTATGTAGTATCTATTATATAATTAAAACACAAGACAATCGACGGCTAGGATTAACCAAACTTAAGCGACAGAAAAAGAACGGCCCAGATTTAAAGAATTGTAGGGTCTATGAAATCACGTACCAAAGATCCCGTCCCACAAAAAGAAAGAGTCACGTGACATGTCTCTATTGTGTGCCGTCGGTAAGGAGGACTCCAACAAAAAAGGTAACAAATTGATTCCACCTTGATCTCAACGTGTCCTCTTATCTCTCTACCAAAAAAACATGTTCTCTTCACCTTATATAGCTAGGGTTTAGAGCTTCAGAACAGCTCTACGCATCAAAGGTCGCGCGGCAGCAATCAATGGTTATTGTTTTGATCTAGACTCTGGAGACGGCAACGGCCATCCCCAGGTTGAAGACAACGTCGATCTCGCACGCAGGAAGCTAGCTCGAGCGGATGACGGCGATCTCGCGCCAAGGAAGATGACGACGACTCCCTATGGCGAATTTGCGATACCAATCTGGTGTGAAGCTACGATTGGTCAAGGAGACAAGGACACGAAGCAGGTTTGGATTATTGGCGATAAAAAACGGCGGCGGGAATTAGGAGGCGACCGATCGTTGAGATCTGGCCAATGGTGTAGTTACTATCAGATAAGACGGTTTCGCTGCTGGTCTAGAGGGCCCGTCGTCGATCATCAGCGATGTCTGATTGTCTGGGGCCGACGTGCAAACGAAAAGCAAGCTGATGGTGCGACATGCCGGCCGGCCGGCCAGCTAGCAAGGGCATGTACTCCGCTCCCCAAAAGGTAACATGTTTTACAGGGGAAACCATGACTAATTTTTTTCAGTATTAGTACAATCCATCAATCCACCAGCTAACTAGCAGGCTGCCAATCGTCTAACCACAATTGTCATATCAATTCAATTAGCAGTTCTGTTAAAGGATGGACCATGACTAATTTGACAGGCAAATCATGGACCTGCTCCATGTCGGGTTGTCGGACGTGTTCCTCATAACTCGCAGCGACGTCGCACGATTTGCCCTAGACTGTCGTGACTGTGTTTCAATCTTGCTCGCCTCATGGACTGAAGAAACCACACAGCTCCTCGAAGACCGATCAAATATTTGCATCATACAGACATCCAAGATCTAGGTACGATCAAAGACTCTTCAAAAAGACAGCTTGGAGGTATGTGCGTACATGAGTTACATGTATCTGTCCTTTGATAGCTCAGTATGTCCTTTGATAGCTCCGTATCTCTTTCTATAGTAGAATGTACAATCTTAAAAAAATTGTCAGTATTAGTACAATCGATCAATCCACCAGCTAACTAACCAGCTTAGTACATAAGTTTCAACGAAGCGTTGTCTGGGCGAAAGTTTGCAAGTTCATGCAGGCTGCATCCACCACAGCTAGGTAGGGCCAATGCCCTACTGAGGCTATGGAACCAGTATCCTGACTTAGACAAGCAATTTATGCATTATGCACCTGTTACCCATCAGATCAGTGTGCTCCCTTGATCTCAAAAAGGTTTCATTTTAGGAGTATTGATTGTGTAACAGTTTTCAGGGATATGCTAATATGTTTTTCTTGGATCCGATTCTTTGATTACGCAATTGGCATGCTTCTACATCATCTGATTACATTGTATTATTTATTGTTTTCAGGGTCAATTCCTTACATATAAATGGACCCCTAATGTCCGACCTACGTCGTGCACGCCAAACGACAGTAGAGAATTTGGTGATCTACAGCTTTTATTAGCTGCTTGGCTATTTCCCGATCATGCACGTGGGTTTAAAACAGTACTGGATTCAAGATTATTATTCAGTTTCATCAAAAACATTGTTTGAACTGACCAGCCAATGCATGAATCGATTCCGATTAAATTATTTTGGTGCAGGATTACAGTTAAATCAAGACTATCCAAAGGACCTCTTTAGATCTTCAAATTTGATTATGGAAATCTGACAATAAAAGCCAGTTTTGAGACCTCTTCAGGTCTTCAAATTCGATTTTTTGCGAAAACGTGCACGATTTCTTTTAGAGATGGAGGTAGTTTTGCATGGTAAGAACCCCACAGTTACTTTTTTTTAGAAAAGGGGCAGTCCCAGCCTCTGCAACGAATTGATGCATGCGGCTTTTATTGATCCAAATACACCGTTACAAAAGTTCACGTTCGGGTAAATAATTGTTGGAGATAGCAATATACATTATGTTTTCGTATGACATAATTTGGCTACATATTATGATAGAATTCAATATGTCTATCAGACCCATGATATCTCGCAGATAGTGTATTAAAATGTTAAGAATTTGAATGTAACAATATATATTAGTTCTAGCCGCGCAAATGCGCGGGCCACCCCGCTAGTTTATATAAAACTTTAGGATGGAAAAACAATGTTGTTTATTCAAAACTCCTTTGATATTTCTTGATAGTTTATGGAATGCCGAGATGTCGGTGTTGTATTGGAAAAGTGGAAAAGTGGTGATGTTTATGAAAATGCACAGTGTCCTAGTACTATGGCGACCAATCTTACCCTGTGCGACCACATTTACCACATATGGGAAAAGGCGTAGTCATGTAGTTTGCTCTTATTAGTATGGGATACCTCATCGACGGAGATGACTCCGTTATGCATGAGGGGATGGTCCGAGGATCTACCCCCTGACCCAGGTCCTCACACAAGATGGTGGGGAGGATAGAAGGTTCCACCATAAACCGCCGGACAAAACTATGAGTCCTCACACTTAGGGTTTCTGACGGGAAACCGGACTGGGTGTCGATGGAAAGTGTCATATGGGAAGGATCCTATACTAGCATGAGCAAATAAGAGGCTATGGCCGGCGGCTTACTTCGCATACCCCTGGTATGGCGAGACGTGGCAGACACGATGAGTTGCCGGATGGATGTGGGTTAAAAGCGTGCTACCTCTGCAGAGTGTTAAAAACTATTCGAATAGCCGAGTCCTCGGATATGGACAATTGGGAGACTGTCCTAAGACCTTGTGCAAGTTTTTAAAAGACTTTGAGTTTTAAAAGAAAAATGAAGTGGAGATTGTTTCCTACACCTATACCAACGGATCGGTATAAGGTGATTGGATGAAAGTGGACCATGACGGGCTATGGTCGGAAAAAGGGGGAGTTTTGGAAAAACAGATGAAAATGGTGATTCTTTAAAGATAGTTATAAAACTCTTCTTACCTTTTTCAATAAAGATATAGAGATGTTTTAAATAAGAGAAAGTTGTCAACTAAAATAAAACTGGTGCATACTCATGTTGGGGTAGTTTGCGAGTACATTCAAATGTACTCATATTGGTTTCGTCCCTGGCTATTGACCTAGCCAGACTACGAGGAGGAATACTACGCCGAGCAGGAGTATGGCGACTTCTACGCCAACTAAGGATCTCCACAAGTCAGCTGCCTGTCGGGTTGTCATCGTTAGAATATGATGTCTACTACGCCGTAGCTTCCGCTGATATATTTGGTTTGGCCCATGAAGGCACCTATGTAAGAACTTGGTCTAAATGACCATTTATGTAAGACTTTTTATTCGGTATTGTAATGGATGTAAACTTTGGTATCCAATTCGGATTATGTGCAACGACAGACTGATCACGTGATCATTGTGTTAAGCATAATCGGGTATTTCGGACAGCTAGTCCGGGGTCCCCACACTAACCCCTTTCAGGCTCGACCTTGCTGCTATGAAAGATCATAAATTTGTTACAGCTAAATCTCGTGCAGGAAGTCTTGTTTATAGAGTTTTGTTCACTGACGGGGACGAAAGGAAAGTTCCTTTGCCCCAGGCCGATTTGTTCTGTATTCGCAGGAGGCCATGGTCGCGCTCAAAGGAGGAGTTGGACGAGCAGTTGCGTCTGCGTGGTTTCCACCAGCAGCACGACTCCGAGGACACGACACCCTCTGAGGACTACACCGTCACCTACCCCGGTGCGTCCTCCAGTTCATATCAGGACAATGATCCTTCTTCATCGTACTTTGGAGGCGCCACTTCCTGGGTACCATGGGGTTGAACTTCACTTAGGCCAAAAGCCTAAGCTTGGGGGGAGGTATATCGACATCTCACTCATATATATCATTTTCTATCGGTACTTTGTATATCCATGTTTTGATTTTCTTTCTTTCTTTTTGTTGTTTCTTGTTTTTATTTTTGCTTTCCAAAACACAAAAAGACCAAAAATATTTCTGTTGTTTCTCTTTATTTGTTTCTTTAAGTCTCTAGTATTAGTTTGCTTAGTTGTTTGAATTCGGTTTGTTATTCAAAAATCCAAAAATATTTTGCTTTGTTGCTTGCTTCTTTTTGCTCTTGTTTTAAATTCAAAAAACCCAAAAATATTTGTTGTTCTTTTTCGGTTTTGTATAGTTTTTTGCAGAGTTCGACAGCCTTCCGTGACTCCAGTGGAGCTTGGTTATCATTTCATATCATTCAAGACACACAAGTGAAAAGCAATAAGGACGATTTACGACGATTCGAGTTGGGGTGAGAGGTTGGTATGAACTCTATTTGTTTTCATTTTTGTACATATACTCATCCATGTGAGCATGCTTAGTTGGTTCATGTGAGGTATATGTTATTTAGTGGATGCTTAGTAGTTCATGTTCTCTTATGATCAGTTCCAATTTATTAATAGTGGGTAGCATGTTATATTTTTGTTTGATTGCATTGATCTATTCATAAAAGGGTATGACACTGTGGTATCCTCCTCTGAATGATTCATTTGACTTGACTTGGCACATGCCCACGCATGCATATGACTGAAAAACAAAAAATCAATTAAGCCTTGATGATTTATTTTGTCTCAGAGTTCTTGTATCACTTTTATGCCTCCGTTAATTTTGTTTTGTCACAAGCATGATTATGACGGTTATTGCTCTCGTAATTGTCGCTTCCCAGTCTATTGCTAGCCTCCACTAATTTTGCAAAGAGCTGGCTAGACCATTATAACATCAAAAAGCTAAAAACAAATAAAATAGGCACTCCTCCATGGTATGTGATTGTTGGAAGGCACCCGAGGATTCGGTTAGCCATGGCTTGTGTAAGCAAAGGTTGGGAGGAGTGTCAAACAATATATAAAGTCCATGCTATAAGTGCTTAATATCAAACATCTCGGAACCGCTCTCAACTTGTTTAGTATGGAAGATAACAGAAACTCTATTGCCATTCGTTGACAGGAACAACCACCTCCCAAAACAATTTTACTTCTGTTTTAAAAATAAAAAGCTCTAGCACATGTTAATCCCTGCTTCCCTCTGCGAAGGGCCAATCTTTTATTTTCATGTTGAGTCACCATCCTTTCTTTGAGCACCTTCTCGAGAGCATAGTTTTCATTCTTAGTGTAATGTGCTTGTCCCAGAATGCGGTTAACTGTGGTATAACTTTGATGCTTTTATCTTTGATATCTTTACTTCTAGTCTTCCCTTGAACTTCAGAGGTGCCTGGGCATTTATGTTTTGCTGTACAAATACGGGCAAGCGAGATACCACCTTATCATATCTTATTATGAGCATTGCAATCTTGCAGATAGATATGTTTCATGTTGTTTGTTATTAGTATGTTGGCATCTTTTCATGGTTTACATGGCTATTAGGTGACATTATTTGCATACACCTTATATTGAGTTGCCTAAACACTTGCCCATATAGTGAGAATATATACATCATATGAAGCAAATGTGTTCGTGAAAGTTTCTTTTTTCGCACTCAGTTGTTAACTAAATTGCTTGAGGACAAGCAATAAGCTCAGCTTGGGGGAGTTGATACGTCCAAAACGTATCTACTTTCCCGAACACTTTTGCTATTGTTTTACCTCTAATTTGTGTGTTTTGAATACAACTAACACGGACTAACGTTGTTTTCAGTAGAATTACCCTGATGTCTTGTTTTTGTGCAGAAATCCAACTTTCGGGAAAATTACCAGAAAACATCGCAAAGTTCCTATTTTATCAGAAGATCCACGGAGCCAGAAGGGGAAACGGAGAAGAGCCACGAGGCACCCTCACCACGTGGCGGCGCGGTGGGCCCTGGGCCACGCCACCACATGGTGAGGCCGGCTCGGGCGCCCCCTCTCGCGTCCTCCTCTCGACTACTTAATGCTTCTGACCTAAAAACGTCGGGGGTTGACCATTTTTTCTGAAACACCGCAGAGCGCCGCCGCCATCGAAAACCCTATTTCGGGGACCAAAAACTCTGTTCTGGCACTCCGCCGGGACGGGGATTTGGAGGAGATCATTGTCATCATCATCACCGACGCCTCTCCATCGACCATCCATGTTTCCCCCATCCATGTGTGAGTAATTCCCCGCTGTAGGCCGAAGGGGATGGTAGGGATTATATGAGATTATTCATGTAATAGCTATAAGATCATTAGGGCATGGTGCCTAGTATCCGTTGTTAGTACTTTATGTCATTGTTGCAACTTGTTATGCTTAATGCTTGTCACTAAGGCCTGAGTGCCATGATTTCAGATCTGAACATGTTGTTGTATCATGAGGATAATCATTGTTTTAGATCATATCTACAAGTTGTATACACATATTATTGTCCGGAACCCGAGGCCCCGAAGTGACAGCAATTGGGACAACCAGAGGGGATGGCTGTGATGTGAGGATCACATGTGTTCACGGAGTGTTAATGATTTGCTCCGGTACTCTATTAAAAGGAGTACCTTAATTACCAGTAGTTTCCCTTGAGGCCCCGCTGCAACGGGCTGGTAGGACAGAAGATGTTGTGCAAGTTTCTCATCGCGAGCACGTACGACTATATAGGGAACACATGCCTATGGTTACTTAGTACTTGGATGCTTTATCATTATTTATCTGCAAATGCCTATGTCTTGATTATTATATGAACTATCTTATCCATGCAACGCCCGTTCATCCATCCCTATGCCTACAGTATTTTAATCCTGCTGTTTACCGCAATCACTACTGCTATCTTTACTTTACTGCTGCTATTATTTCACTACCGCTACTGCTATAAAACTGTTGCTACTGATAATCTGTGTCGAGCAAGTCTATTCATAGGGGCAGCTGAACTGACAATTCATCTGTTAAGACTTACAAATATTCTTTGGCTCCCCTTGTGTCGAATCAATAAATTTGGGTTTTACTTCCCTCGAAGACTGTTGCGATCCCCTATACTTGTGGGTCATCACCCGTCTCCACAACTTAATTGGAGGCTCCCAACAATCCTGCGAGTCACCAAAACTCCAAGATCAACTAGGACCGTCTAGGGCACTCCAAGTACCCAAGAGGACAGGCTCTAGGGCACCCCAAGTACCCAAGAGTAACAAGCTTCTCAACTTCGATTTTCACGTATCACTGTGGAGAACTCAAACCGATGCAACCGATGCAATGGGCAAGAACACAAGAAGTGCTCAAAATTCTTCACTCTCAAATCCCACCAAAGCAACTAATGCTATTGGGGGGAGAAGAGAGGAAGAACAAAGAAGAACACAAAATTCTTCCAAGATCTAGATCCAAAAGCTTCCCCTCACTTAGAGGAGAGATTGATTGGTGGAATGGTAGATCTAGATCTCCTCTCTCTTTTCCTTCTAATTGGAGGCAAGAATCATGGAGGAATAGAGAGAAAGCAAAGCTCAAAGAAGGTCAACAATGGGGGAAAACGAGCTCAAGAGTTGGGTCTCTTTGGAGAAGAAGACCCCTTAAATAGGTGGGGAGAAATCTGCCCGTTTGGCCAGAAAAGCACGGGTCGGATAATCCGACCCACAATTGAATCGGATAATCCGAAACGCATCAGAGAGCTGTAAAATAGCTGTTTTCGCGACCAGCAGAAATCCGGGTTGGATATTCCGATTCATTTTGAATCGGTTATCCGATAATCTGAAAACTGACAGAAAGAGCAAAACGGAAACTGCAATATTTTTTCATCCGAACTCCGATTTCGATGTTCTTGGGCTCGTTGGAATCACCACAACGAGTACGACAAGATGATGCAAGAAAACATCATAGCCCATCATGTGAGGAGGAATCCACAAGAGAAGAGTTTGACCTCTCTTATAAAAGATAAACCGGTAAAACCTCCAATATCAAAAACGCAACAAGATATTCATGAAATCCGTTTTTGATGAACTAGATCTTGGTATAGAGATGACACAAGCTCTAAATTCTCACATGGATGAAAGCCAAATAAGAACAAGAAAGATGATATGCCAAGTATGCAAAGGTTTGAGCTCTCTCCAACTGATACGCCAAAACTCAATCGAGAGCCCCTCTTGATAGTTCGGTATCTATCCTATAACCCGGTCTCCCAACTAGAACCACGAGACCGGTAAAATAGAACCCTATCATACATTTGCCTTGCGCATTCCACTTGAGCTAGATGATGACGATCTTGATATCTTCAAGTGGACCACCTTTCTTGATTGCGCTTCGCTTGGTGAAGATCCACATATTTCTCCCCATACACCACTATGGGAGAGCCTCTTATCGGCATATCTTCACATGACCATTATCTCCAAATGGGTGGCAAGCTTCAAGCATATGATATCTTCGAGACACTTCTCTTGAACTTGCACATCTCAAGGTTGATGACGATCACCACTTGATGTCATCCCCATGGGCTATATGAAGTCTTCATTTGATGCACACCCAAATAAAGATACCTAACCACACATAGAAAATGCCACACACATGTAATGGGTTAGTTGACAAAGCTATATGGATAATTTCTTACCATACCAAGAGATACATCATCCGACTTTGGTACATCTTGGAGCTTTGTGTGTTGATCAAGATCAACCTTCTATCTTTTCTTCTCTCTTTTCAATAGATGATGTCTTGAAGATAACCATGAATGTCACATAATCCTTTTCTTCAAGACATACTTGCAATATGCTCAACTTACACATGACCAATCATCGGATAACTCATTGAATAACAACTTGGTCATCACATACTCTTCTTCTTGATCATATCAAGTATATATCCATGACCTCAATGGTCTTGATGCCCAATACTTCATTATATCAATATATTCATGGCATCAATAACCTCGAATCCAACATATGGAGTTCAAGCATGGTCTATGGACAAGCACTACAAGTACAACTCAATGCAACCATTAGTCCATAGGGATTGTCATTAATTACCAAAACCACACATGGGGCGCCATGCCCTTTCAACAAGTAGCAGAAGATCAGTACCCGAAGCCTCAGGGACAGATGTACATGATCCAAAAAGGGCGTCCCTCTAACAGGCAGCAGAAGTTACACACTCGACATGTCAACATGGCAGTCATGGCACCACCAGCCATGCCAGAACTCCTGAGGGGATCCGAGACTCAATCACGTTCACACGGGAGGACCACCCACCATCAGTCTATCGACCAGGTCACGCAGCCCTGGTACTCGACGCTCAGATTGGTGGATACGCCATGACCAAGGTCTTCATGGACGGAGGCAGCGGCATCAACATCATCTTTGCCGACACGCTTCGCAGGATGAACAGGTCAGTCGAGAACCTACCCGAGTCCACTAACACCTTCCATGGCATTGTTCCAGGCAAAGCTGTTCTCCCCAAAGGAACAATACATCTCGATGTTACGTTCGGCGATGCAAGTCACTTCAGAACGGAATCGATTGAGTTCGAAGTCGTCGACTAGAAGTCACAGTACCATGCCATACTTGGGCGCCCGACGTTCGCCCAATTCATGGCAGTGCCACATTATGCATATCTCAAGTTGAAGATGCCAGGACCCAAGGGAGTCATCACAGTCAATGGAAACTTCCAAAGATCCGACGCTTGCGACCGAGATTTTAACAAGATCTCGGAGATGTTCGGTATGGAGCAAACTTTTGCAGATCTTTCACTCACCAATGATCATGCACTCATGCCTGAGCATAAGAAGCAAGCGGTCGACAGGGCGTTCAGCGCCACGGATGACATAAGGAAGCACCAAGTCCACCCGACTGACCCATCAAAGATAGTCAGGGTGTCCACAAGCCTACCTCCCGCATAGGAAAGCGTGCTCGTCGAATTTCTCCATGAGATCTGGGACATATTTCATGGTGTCCAGCCGACATGCCAGGTATTCCCAGGAAATTCGCCGAGCACTCTCTTCAACTTACTCCAGGCGCTAGGCCAGTTAAGCAAACAACACGTCGTGTCTGCGGTCCCAAAAGAGAAGCCATAGAAAAGGAAGTCGACAGGTTACTCAAAGCAAACTTCATTCGAGAAATCAAGAAATCAGATTGGGTGGCCAACCCTATGCTCATCGAGAAGAAGAAAACATCAGCTCTTCGAATGTGCATAGACTTCACAGGACTTAACAAGTGTTGCCCAAAGGATCACTTTCCACTTCCACGAATCGATCAGATCATCGATTCCACCGCAGGATGCGCACGTTTATCCTTTCTGGATGCATACTCAGGGTATCACCAGATACGGATGAAAGTCAAAGACGAAGAAAAAACAGCATTCACAACTCCACTCGGAGTAAACTATTACACCACAATGCCCTTCAAGCTCAAGAACGCAGGTGCTAGGTACCAGCGTATGATGCAAAACTGCTTGAAGAAGCAAATTGGTCATAATGTCGAAGTATACGTAGACGACATAGTTATCAAGTCAAAGGAGGAAATCACATTACTCGCAGATCTACGAGAAACCTTCGACAATCTCAAGAGTTACAACATCAAGCTCAATCAGATAAGTGTACATTCGGTGTTCCAGCCGGAGAACTATTGGGGTACTCGGTGTCAGCACGTGGAATAGAAGCAAACCCGGAAGAGATACATGCCATACTTACCATGCACAGGCCTATGAAGCTTTACAAGGTGCAGCAGTTAGCAGGTAGAGTGGCAGCCCTCAGTCGCTTCATCAGCAAGCTAGGCAAAAAAGCACTACCACTCTATCGACTGATGAAGAAGGCAGACAAGTTTGAGTGGACAGACGAAGCTGAAGCAGCCTTCGTCGTTCTCAAGCGAATCCTCACAAATCCTCCAATCCTGGCGGCACCCAGAGAAAAGGAACCATTGTACCTGTACGTCTCAGCTACAAATCGAGTGGTGAGTACGGTCTTGGTAGTCGAACGCATGGAGGAAGGAAAAGCCCAGAGTGTGCAGAGACCAGTCTACTACGTCAGCGAAGTCCTATCCCCGTCCAAACAGCGGTACCCGCACTTTCAAAAGCTAGCATACACAATCTTCATGACGTCCAGGAAGCTGCGCCACTACTTCATAGAACACCCGATAACGGTGATCAACAAATCTGCAATCGGAGATATCCTCACAAACCCTGACGCAACTGGGCGAGTGGCAAAATGGCTCATCGAGCTAGGCCACTAGGAATCACATATGACCACCCGAAGGCCATCAAAGCACAAGTCTTACCTGACTTCACAACAGAGTGGATAGAAGCTCAACTGCCAGGAGTTCCTGATGTATCTAACTCCTGGACAATGTACTTTGATGGGTCCAAGAAAAATTAAGGCGCAGGAGCAGGTGTAGTACTCATATCACCTAAGGGTGACAAGCTCTGCTACGTCCTACAGATGGATTTCGAGTTCCCATCCAACAACGAAGCAGAATACGAAGGCCTGATCCACGACATGCGAATGGCCAAGGCGCTAGGATGCACTCGACTGATGATATATGGCGACTCTAACCTGGTCGTGCTGCAAACAATGAAAGCTTGTGATGCCATAGCTGACAACATGATTGCATATCGTGACCTTTACAACACGTTGGAAGGTGGATTCGATGGATGCGAGCTACGACACATTGGGCGAGAAAGTAACGAGGAAGCAGACAGGTTAGCCAACATCGGTTCAACAAAAGCACAAATTCCAGCCGGTGTCTTCTTGGAGCGCATTGAGCACAGGTCCATCAAGGAACAGAGGCCTCAGCCCACTGCGACTGCCTCATCCAAAAGCAAAGCGCCTAGTTCAGAGGATCCACCAGTCGAAGTACTCCTATGTCATGGCGATCAGGTAATACCAGCATGGACTCAACCCTTCTTAGCATACCTGCTCCGCGACGAGCTACCAGAAGACGCAACAGATGCTAGACGAGTCACTCGGCGATCCAAAGCATACACCATCATCAACGGTGATTTATACAAGCGCAACGTCTCAGGTATGTTTCAGAGATGCATAGAATTCGAGGATGGCAAAGCAATACTTCGTGATATCCATGCAGGTACCTACGGGCATCATGCTAGCAGTCGATCACTCATAGCCAAAGCCTTCCGAGCAGGGTTTTACTGGCCCACAACACTCAAAGACGCGGAGGACATAGTCAAAAGGTGCATTGAGTGTCAGAAATTCGCCACCAAACCTCATGCACCCGCATCAGCGCTCAAAACCATACCATTGGCATGGCCTTTCGCCCAGTGGGGGCTCGATATGGTTGGACCACTCAAAAGTGGATTGAAGCAGTACCAATCACAAGCTCGACTGTCGCTACAACAGTCAATTTCATAAGATCTATCGTGTATCGCTTTGGCATCCCAAACAGTATCATCACTGATAATGGCACAAACTTCACAGCCGAAGAATTTTGTTCCTTCTGCAAAGAGTGGAACATTACGCTCAACTATGCATCAGTGGCGCACCCACAGTCCAACGGACAAGTCGAAAAGGCCAATGGTCTCGTATACACGGGCATCAAGAAAAGGTTGTTGGTACCACTCAAACGGGCTGCAGGTGCCTGGGTCGATGAGCTTCCCACGGTACTATGCAGCTTGTGTACAACTCCAAACGCCTCGACGCAATTCACACCATTTTTTATGGTCTATGGCGCAGAGGCCGTACTGCCACCCGAGGTGAAGTTCAGTGCACCCAGAGTCGAAGTATATGATGAAGATGACGTGAACGAATCACTCGAAGACTCAGCTGACTTACTCGAAGAAGCACGCAACACGGCACTTGCTCGCACAACTGTTTACCAGCAGGATTTGCGCAACTACCACAGTCGTCGGCTGCGTACAAGGTCCTTCATTGTGGGAGACTTGGTACTTCGACTGAAGCAGAAGAAGGTGCACAAACTTGCATCTCCATAGGAGGGACCCTTCATCATTCCGGAGGTCATCGATGGTGGTGCCTATCGATTGAAGCACGCGAAGACAGGCGAGATATCAAATAACCTATGGAATGTGGCGCACTTGCGTCGCTTCTACGCTTAGTCTACCTAGTCGATCAATGTAATAGCACACAATGTCAAACGGCCAGCAGGTTTCAGACACACTCTTTCCCTTACCAGGGTACCTAAGGGGACTGGAAGGTTTTTAATGAGGTGGCTTGCTGGCCAATAGTTGGAATAAAGAAAAATGTTCCTCTATGAATTATTCGCATATTTTTTTCTTTCTCCATACCCGAAGCCTCGAGGGCTGGATCATAATTTTTTTTCTCACAAACCATAACAAAAGTTACACCCACCCGAGTACTCGGGGGCTGGGCCTTACTAACATCAACAAAAACTCAGCCACGCCCGAGTGCTAGGGGGCTGGGTCTCAAAACAAAGGGGGTAACACAAGTTACATTTTCAAAACACAATTCGATTACTCGAGATTCCAAAACAATTCACAGTAAGCACGAACTAATTTCACACACCCCACTCGACAGGCTCGGGGGCTGGGTAATTACACAATAAGATAAGAATTTTGTTTTCATACACCCCACTCGATAGGCTCGGGGGCTGCATATCTCTATACATTCTATACAAATTATCAAATTTACATAGGTTCATCCTTAGTAGGAAGGTTAGAACCAACAATCTGATCATAAAAGCGCTCTACCAGGGTGTTGGCCGCAGCTACAGTCCCGTCTAAATACAACTGATCTAGCCACGAGCCAATCGCGGGAGGAGGAAGCTGCAGGACCGGCCGCTGGCTGCGGACATAGGCAAGAGCAACATTTTCTCCAAGTACCACCCTTTGGGTTATCGCCTCTCGGATGGAATCTGCCGATCGAAAGAGATCAACCAAAGCATGAATCCCATGTGGTTGTATCCCAGTGGGGAACATGTAGTGGTTGATACACAAGAAAGCTGCCCTGCATCGCTCGAGTAAAACAGCACCGCGAAACACTCGATCTTTCAGAGTAGCAAGCTTGCGAGCGCGATAACTGTCTAACCAAAAGTGTTGACGACCAGTTTTGGGATCTTCAGTCGCACTATCCAAACGTTCTTGGACACGTTCTTCTTCTTCTTCTTCTTCTTTGAAACTAAGAACAAAAACTGTAGGTAATCAAGTATCAGTCTAGAGTAAGCAAAGCAGAAATACCACAGCTAGTGCATCAGGCAAAAGAATGATCCTTACCGTCAAGTTGACTGTTCACAATCTCTATTTCACCAAGTACATAATCTTCTCGTTGGGTGGCAAAAGCTGGCATCCCCTTAAGAATTTTTAATTCGGTTTCGGCGTTTTTCAGCTCTTGTTCCAGTTTTACCACCCGCTTCTTCGCATAAGCTAGTACACTAGCATAATTTTTTACTTGAGCAGGTGATCGAGTATCAATCTAGAGTTGTGAGGACTCGACCACGTTACCATCAACTGGCTGTCAAGATGATCAGCATAAAATTCAGAGAATGACACAAATCACAGTGATATAAAATTAAGCAGGTAAACAGGAACGGATTCATCACAGCATTCATTTGCATAGCAAAGTAGCAAAAGCACACATGGTGTGTGAGAATTATATTTACAAAGTCATAAAAAGCCCCTAGACATGGGACACAGACTTGGACCTAGCCCTACACGACTACGACCGAGCGGCGATCTCATTTGATCTGCGCTCCATAGTGCGGATGAAAATATCTGATAGTCGCACGACTGCATCAGTCACACCCTTCAAAGACAACGGCTTCCCGTCTGACTTTTTCGGGAAGTCAGACAGGATAGTCTCGTAGTCGATGGTTACGCCGTTACCAAGGAGTAGCTTGAGGGTGGACTCTGAGCCGCGTACGGTAAGATCTCGAGCAAAGGCTGCCATAGTCGATGAGCCGGGGCCGAGCACGTCTGCAAAGCCTTGGGCAGTCGCAGGAACTTCACTCGAAGGGAGCACCTCCTGGAAAACAGCGCCAAGGGTGCTGGTGGAGGTAGCCAGAGAGCTCTTCGCGTGCATAATGGCGACATTCAGCTCCTCGAGGGCGTGGTCAAGCGACAAATCGTCACTCGCTACATCCGCAGGTGCTGGCGCATCAGGAGTTCCTTCATAAAGGTCAACAAGAGAGCATGGGGAGTATTAGCAAAGGAGAAAGAAGAGAAAAGCACAAGCAAAAAAAAGAAGTTTTACTAACCTTCTATAGCACGCGCAAGGCCTGATAACCGCCCAGGATATTCCTTCTCGCGCAACGTGGCAGAAGCTCGGGCTTCGTCTATTTCTTTCTTCGAGTTAGTTTGCTGATCGGCAAGCTGTTTTTCCATTTTCTTTAGTTGCTTCTCCAGATCAGCTGCTCGTTTCTCGGTCAGATTCTTGTCGCTTGGGATAGATAACGACCAGCTCAGTCGCAGGATAATGAAAAGTAGTAGCATAAGTTCGAATGAGGCCACAGTAACTTACGGCTCAGTTGGTCAACATCCGAGCGAAGAGAGTCCCGCTCTTCCTCCATCTGGACATAAGCTTTGCCAGCCGCAACAATGTTACAGAAGACAGGCTGCAAAGCGTAATCGAAACATATCAGCTAAGCAAAATATCAGCTAAGCAAAAAGGACTCGAGTATAACAAAAGTAAGCAAAAGATGCTCACATGCTCAGTCCAGGAAGAAGACTTGGAGGTCGAAGGGCCTGCATCCAGAACAGAAGCAGATGCCGCCCTGCCCGCATCAGTTGCTCCAACCACGAGAGTGGTTTCGGCGGTATCAGGAGTGGCCTGGGGATGAACCATGACGGGTTCTTCTGCGACTGGTGGTGAGCGCAGCTGCTCATCACCGGCGCTGCAAAAATAGTAGCAAAAGGCATAAGGGAAGTATTACCACAACGTAATGCATGCATAGGGATCATAGCACATACCTGTGCTCATCTTCATCTGAATCTGGTTCAGCTCCAATGGGCGGGCCTCCAAAGCTCAGAGGTTTATTCACAATTGTAGGAGGGCATGACGCCAAAGGAGAGATGCTCAGGGGAGCGCTCCTAGCAGGAGGGGAGGTACCGGAGTCCTCATCATCTTTTGGTTCTGCACCTCCCGACTGAGAGCTAGAAGCCGCTGGACGGAGCAGACGACGACGCTTAGATGAAGGTTCAGTCGCATACTCGCCGTCCTTCTGCACTTGGTTAACCTCTTCGGCCTCAGCTTCTTCTGTGGCGGAAGTGTTCGCCGAAGGAGGGGATAAGGTGGCTTTCTTCCCCTCATCTAGCAAAGCTACCTCATCGGTAGGACCAGACTCGGGGAGAGGAGGAAGGATGGAAGCAGTCGAATGTCCCTAGTCATAAGAAGAAAACGACACTTAAAAGTTATAACACCAGAAGCAAAAGGTAGCAAAAACTCGAAAATAAAGCAAAGTATTGCGCACTTACCTCAGGAAGGGCGTTTTCCAGGCCATATGGAGCGTGTGGAAAGTTGAAGTCGATCATTTCGTCGGCCTTGATGCTAGTGATTCCCTTCATGTGGGAATCCAGCTCGTTAGGCGACAGCTCCACAACGCTCATCCTGCTGGCGTCGAGTGGGCCTTCGTATCGCCACATAGGGTTGACGCGTAGACGAAGGGGCCACACTCGCATCTTGACAAAAGTACTGATCAACTGAACACCAGTGACGGTGCCAAGCAGCTCACTAACTCTTGTCAAAAGGGGCGCAGCCTCCTCCTTCTCTTCAGTCGAAAGGGAATGCTCCTAAGCCTTCGTCTTCAGCAGAGGTTTCCCAATCGAAAACGGGGGAGCACCTCTTGGTTGACGCTGACGTAAAACCACTTGTTCCTCCAACCTTGGGCAGAGTCGACTGCCTTCAGGTTGAAGTAGTGGCAGTCGTTCCGCACCTGGACCCCAAAACCACCGGTAGGGCATGGGCGTCCACCTCTGCACATATGGCGCACCTGGAAGATGGACTTCCATAGTGCTCAACTAGGGGATACCCCAAAAAGCACTCGCACAATACCATAAAACAGGCAATGTGCAAGATGCTGTTGGGAGTAAGATCATGAATCTGTACCCCGTAGGCGTACATAATCCACGAACAAAGTCGTGCAGAGGAAGAGAAAAACCGCACGGAAGGAACTCCGCAAAACACACACGTTCACCGGCGCGGGGTTCAGGAAGTACCTCCCTGTTCGCCGGAGCACGGGCCGCGACCAGATCCGCCGTCGGCAGCAATCCTTGCTGGCGATATGACGCCAGCTTCTTCTCGGTGACGGTGGATCTCACCCAGTCACCAGAAACCTTCTTCAGCGCGGCGGCGGGATCCGCCGTGGTGGCCGCATCTCCTTTTCCCTTCCCCGCATCGGTGGCAGAGGAAAGGGCGGGCGCTCTGTCTCTTCTTCGGAGCCATGGCAGAAGGAGGAGTAGCAAGAAGCTTGGCAGCAGCAACAATGGCAGAAAGCGCGCAAGGAGAAAGGAAAGATGGAAGCAGAGGAGGCAAATGGCAAGGTAAAAAACCTGCCAGGAAAAAGGCCCTTATTTACCACAACACGCACGAAAATCTGAACCGTTCGTCCATGATCGTGGCAACACGTGGCGCACGAAGAGAGCAACAGTTAGGCCACCCCACCCACTACGCACGAGAAACGAGGAAGTGATAATCACGCAGCGAAAATTTCGCTACGTCCGGTCAAATCAGAACTGAAGCGGCGTCTTCTGCGGTCAAACAGTGGCCCCACGACGATACGTCTTGTCAAACTTCTGCGCGCACGCTAAAATCGCCATGCATGACGTCATCCATTGGGCAAAGCGGCGAGGCGCAAAGTGTGGCAGTCGAATAGTCACTCGACTGGATTAAACGTCACAAAGATTTTAAAGTCCATCGGTATGGTAAAAGCATACATTTCACATACTGTCAAATACAAGGTACCCCATCGGGAGCAGGTAAAATTTTTCTTCGATTAACATATGCAGAAAATAAACGAAATTGAGATTATCCTCCATTACAAGTAATAAAGCACAATCTCGGGGGCTACTCCCATCGGGAGCGCTGTCGCACCCGATAGATTCAAAGGCAAAAAAGGCAGTCAATTAGTAACTCAACTCAGTCTAAATCAGAAAAGCAAAAAGTCAAAAGAATTCCCGATTTATGTCAGTCGATGATGTTTCAGATGCTGCATACAAAAAATGCAAAGGTAAGACCCGCCGATCAGTCGAGCAGGGCTGAGGACCACTCCGGCAGTGTTAGTCCTTAAAAGTTTTCCGTGTCAGCAGACATGATGAAAATCCTGGCGGACGCGCTAGGTAGCAAAATTGAAACTGCAGAATGATTCTGTAAGACCTCAACGGCCTGAGTCGAGTCTGTCCAGTATGTTTCGGATTCGAGTCCGGGGACTCGAGTTTGATTGAAGGCTAGTAAGGTTTTGCCCAAAAGTGCAGTTAATTGGTCTCGATGCATCGAATAAAACCAGGCCTACTATGTCATAATCTCCTGGCAAAATCATGAAGTGCTCACAAGAATCTTCATAAGCATACGAATGAAAGTATGACGTGCACAATCGAGAGAGTCCTTGCCTGATTCTTCGAGTCAGCCATGCACTCGGGGGCTAATGACGAGGTTATACCAAACGGGTACCCTACCATGAGGGTACCTGGTGCACGTGATGACTAAATCCCAATTGTCAGTAACCCGATGAGGCCCATGAAGGAAGGCCCAAATGAAGATTGCTTCCCAAGTTTAGGCATAGTCGGTTATAGTTTCCTTACATGTAACGTCCTAGTTGGTTGCGTACCCGAGACCCAGCCCCTTTATAAGGGCTGAGAGGGTGCCCGATAGAGGACACGCAATACCAGAACCTCCAAACCCTAGCGAGATCGACCCCTTGCTAGACCTTGTAACCGCATCATATTCCACAATCAATACAGACAGGCAGGAAGTAGGGGTGTTACCTCAGTCGAGGGCCCTGAACCTGGGTAATCCCGCTTGTCAGCCGACGATTCTACTAACACTACGCGTTCTCTATCACATAAATCTAACCCTAGGTACTCAACTATGTGTATTGCCGAGACACCCCTCGTCACCGGTGGAACATCCAAGACGAGGCGAAAGGAGGGACACACGGCCAGGCCCCGGGTTCACATCAGACAACTCGAGAAGAAAGCTACCCCCGATTTCTGCATCTGAAGACGCAAGTAAAGTCTTGATATTTGCCTGTCAAAAAACGAGTGAAGTCTCCATAAATCTGGTGAACGGAGGGACACCCCAACAGAGTCAGATCATCGGCTGGTATGATAATTAGCTCCGCTGAAAGTTTCAGCCTTATTCTTCTCCTTCTGAACCTACCACCCTAGCTTTCCGTAATGATGGCGCCACATCTTGCTTCACAGAAACCTCCGTGGCTCACATCCATCTCCACCTCCATATCCCAGGACGTAACGAAGCTGCCTTTGCAACAGGAAACCAGTTTGGCCACGAGTGTCGGGTAGCTGCCACTGCTGTGGAAAATATCAAGACGAAAATCAAAGCGCGCAGCGACATGCATGAAAATGAGCCGTAATAGATTCAAAGGAAGAGCGTCTTTTCTTCTTCTGCCGGAGCTTTCCGTATGTCATGGAAAAGTAGGCACCGGAAATTAGGTTGATACGATGGCGACATGTACGCCGTCGACGATCGATTCGTAGTACTTGCGCCAAACTTGCAGGGGAGGCGATCAGGCGAAGACCAATTAAGTCCCCCCTCTCTCGCCACAAAACATGTCACGATCGAGAGTGAACTGAAACCATGTCGTGGAGTCCGGAGATTAGCCAATTCTCATCTCAATTCTCCAAAGGAACAAGTCGAGCTAAATTAGTTAGAGATGACGATTAGGTGCCTATATCATGTTCTCCTACTTATAAGTACTTGATAGTAACGACTGAGCTGAAACCATATCGTAGAGTCTGTAGATTAGCCAATTAATGTCCGGTACCAGTTTACCTACAAGGCTACAAACATATTTATATATACTAAAAAAGACATATAGTTGGTGTCACCAACATGAACAACAACAACACACCGTACGTCTTTCTGATACACCCAGGGTGTAAAGAAGAAGCCATGCATGCACCCTCATGTGCCATGTGTTTAATTTGCTTTCTCCATGACTCTTGGTTTGGCAACGTTAGTTAGGTAGGGTCCTGGATCTGACCACTCTTGGACCTTCGTCGATCGGAAATTCAGCTAATTAGTCTGTGTACTAGAGATTATAGAGGAATAGTGATGGCAATGGCATCATCCACATGCGACATATGAGTATATGACAGCCAGATCATCTTCGTTTTGCTGAACTTGTTTGAACTTTGACCAATACCCTACTCTTCCTGTTGCTGCTAACATGCCTATTGCCTAACTCCTCGATCGCCAGATAATTCCGGAACCGACAGTACACGTAGGTGATCGCCGTCGCCGACAGCGTTTGGTCAGTTCAAGCTGACAGAAAATGTGCAACTTTCATACCTGAAAAAGGTTTTCTCGTTTTCTCTTCTGTTTCGCAGTAGCTTTTTGGTAGTAGCTAGCATGTGTGGCCTTTTGCGGCCTTGCTTCGTGATGATTCAGCAATATGAGAAGGCAAGGAGGAGCAAGTTGAGAAAGAGACAACCGGTGTTAGCCTGTTAGGTCGTTACGAGCTGGTGCCGGTGATGGTGATCGATGGCGACCTCAGCTAGGCCGTATGCCCTTCAACCATTTCCCGATCCGTGAATTTTTGGTGATACAGTTACGAGACGCTGAGCACGCTGTTGAAACCATCAGTGCTTCGGGCATTCCTAGTATATAAAAAACTGTTAGTTTCGAGGAGATTCGATTGCTCAAAGATCATCAAGTATTCAAGTTCCTAGCTAGATTGAGATCATTTAAGGTCACTGAAGAAGATAAAACACACGAATTTGCATCAGACCTTTTTTCTCTGCCAGATATAGGGCTTTGATTATTGATCACTCATGCTCATTGCTTAAGCGATTTCCTTTCTTGCTGGAGCCGATGTTCCTTTCACTTCTTTATGTCCAGCAACAATCTCCTAAGAATTCTGATGTACATGTCTTGTGCACCGGGTCGTGCAAGTTGCAACTTGCAAGCCAACGAAGTCAGGCATCTGATGGTTATCTTATGGCACAATCAGAGATCCATTAGCCTGACACAGACCATGCAGCTACCTAGGTTTTCTTCAAGTAATCAACTCTCCACAGGAGAGTATGAACTAATTACCCATTAGGAAACCATAAACAAACCGACCATCAGATCCTCCACCAGAAGGAACCTAGTGCAGGAAGCAACACTGATGTCTCACCCATCTCATCTCAATAGCAGATTGGCACGTGACTCCCATACACCAAGTATGTAACTAAGTACCTACACTACCATATAGGAGTACAAAATAAGGACGCGGACGTTTGGCTCCCGAGCACCAGTACGCTCGAAATCGTGACCGCCCTGTCGGGTGTGGAGATGTGCGCCGAATCACTGTTCACGCGAGAGAAATCAGATATATGGGCAGTACGAGCGAGCACTGTATGCGAAATACGGGGCAGTTTGGACACCAATTAAAGCCATGTGGTTGGCTGGTGTACCGATGTATTGGATGCTGGGGTCGTGTCAGGACAGCTTGGTCTGCATCATACGCACGCACGGGTCAGAGCAAGAAACAGTCCGTACTACTCTAGGCCTTGATCCTAGTTTCTCTATTCTTCTCCCCTCCCGTCTCAGATCTGATATCACCAAGCGGCGCCGCCATGGATGTTGTGCTTCTCCCCGGCATGGAGTTTTATGGCCCATGTAAAAAAAGACAAACCAAATAATCTCGTGAAAAGTTATTTCGGTACATCGAAATTTGTCTTTTTACAGAGACTAAAAAGGAATCTATTTTTTTTAAATGTCCATATTCCGAAAAATGTCAGATGTATATTCGGACATTTTATGTTTGCACACAATTCGAAAAAACACATTTTTAGGGCCCGTTTAAAAAAATATAAAATATAATCTCGCGTAAGTTATTTCGGAACACCGAAATTTGCCTTTCTACAAAGACTAAAAACTTTGTATTTTTAAAATGCCAAAATTCTGAATAAATGTCCGAGGACATTTTATGTTTGCACACATTCGCAAAAAAGACATTGTTTATGGACACTCTGAAAAGAAAAAAAAATCTCATGAAAAGTCATTTCGGAACATCGAATAAATTTGTCTTTTTACAACGACTTAAAGTTTCCATTTTTGAAATGTCAAAATTCCGAAAAAATGTCAGGTGTATATTCGGACACTTTAGGTTTGCACACAACGCAAAAAAGACACAATTTTTTTGACCATTTAAAAAAGACGAAAAACAAACTCGCAGAAGTTATTTTGGAACTCCAAATTTTTCTTTCCACAAATATTGAAATGTCAAATTCCAAAAAAATGCCCAGTATAAATCCTGTCATTTTATGTTCACACATAATTCGCAAAATGGACATTGTTAATGGTTGGGTGCTAAGATATATTTATCTCGCAAAACTCAGAGTATTTTCGGCACGATTGAGAGAAATTTTAATTTTAATCAAAGTTCATTAAAACTAAATTAATTTAGATACAGTTATTCCAAAAGTAATTTCAAGATTCCTGAAATTTTAAGTTTTGGTGGGTCTTCATATTTTTGTCGACCCAAAATCCGAAGCCCTTTCGAAAGTATGTTCAATCTTTCAATAAAAAAATCGATGAAATCTCTGAACTTTTGGTAATTTAGGTCGGTACCAAAATATATTTATCTCACAAATTTAGGGAAGTTTTTGGACAAAACATAGATCCAATTCGAATTTAATCAACATATATTAAAATTTTATGATATTTTAGACAAAATTATTTCAAAATAATTTAGAGATATCCAAAAATTCGGAGATTTTGGTGGGTCCTGAAATTATTCTCGATCCAAAAATACAAACCCTGTGTTAAGTTTTGGCAGTTGTTGCTGAATGTCATATTAGTGATCTATTTGCGATAATGACCCTTCTTTAGTTTGTGGATTAATTAAAATAGAATGGTAGAGGAGCGGTGCATGCAGCAACACGCCAGCGGGCGAGTTAATGGTCGGACACGTGAAAAGGCTGACAAGCTGACTCATCATTTAATGGTACTGACAGAAAGCACTGCTGCTGTGCTGCATATACGATGAAATATACACCAGGAAGCTGGCGAAATACGAACGATGCAGGGCTAGGGGATGGCAGTCGGGGGAAAGTGGAGGGATGGGATAACGAGCATACTGGCGCTCGAGAGCCAAAACGAGTTTTCGTCAAAATATGTACTCCCTCCGTTATAAATTAATTGACTCAGATTTAATATAAATTGTACTAAATCCGAGTCAATTAATTCAGAACGGAGTCAATTAAGTCAGAACGGAGGGAGTACTAATCACCGACACTGCCGTGCAGTATTATATGCCAAACAGAGAAAGGAATCTCATCTTATGGGTATTTTGATTGCCGAGGGCATCCAATGCCCGGCAACCTGATGTTAACCGTCCTGAGCAAAACCTTCTGCACTATAACTAGACACTTCAGAGCATGTTATAAGAAATTTAACATGGCACTTTAATTTATCAGTAGTAAGAAGGAAACTTTTCATTCAATACATACATGTGTGGTGCAGGAAAGTCACTAATTTCCATCACCACACATCTGCGTATGGCGGCATCGGGATGGTGGTTCAGTAGCTTATACAGAAATAGGCATCCTTCAGATTTTCCAATAACGGCACACAAAATGGCAGATTGTTTGCTCGGAAAATAACACCGACAAATTCATATCAGCTGGTGGCTGCCTATAAATCTGTTGCCTCTTCTACAAAGTGTACCCTACTCCTTTTTGGGGTTGCTCTCAGGTGGTGGAAGGAACTGCTTCGCGTAGTTGTGAACTCTCGATCCTGAACCTGACTGGTGATCATAGTACTCCACCAGTGCTGAACAACCCAAGGCAGCCAGGGTAAGGGCCTGAGCATGAAGCCTGCAAAGGTATTACAATAAAATAAAATTAAGTATGTGTAGCTTGACCGTGCACCAGGAGAGAGGATGCAGGCTATTATCAATTACGTATGCCAGTCTCAGTGCCAAAGTCCAACATTTTTTTAGTACTTAGTTATACTTTCCAGGTTCCTTTGCAGTCAAAATAAGTTAGATTTGACTGCACAGGAACCCCAAGTAAACAGTGTAAGCAAAGAGTGGAGATGTATAATCCTAAATGATAATGTGTTGAATGAAGAAACTGAATATTACCTCTATTTTAACGAACAAAATGGCTCAGAGACTAAGATAAGATCAAATATAAAAACGAGTAGGTAGATTAATGAAGTGAATGAGGGGATCACAGGAACCTACTGGATTAATAGGAGAAAATAGAACCTACATCTAAGAGAACTGTCTACCCCGAGGTGGATCACAAGCACAAAAGCCTACATCAAGTCATAAAACCAGACAAGTTCAGATATGTGTGCCTGTCCGAATCCATCTACAGCTAAGAGAAATGTGGATACAAGCTTTGATATATCCTGCCAAGTAAGTGCTGGCGTCATTACAAGAGACCATTTGGGACAAGTTCTTCTGTCATCCTGGAAGTTTCTTAAGGCATGTACTAGTGCAGTTGAAGCAGAATACTTGGTTTGTTTACGTAGATCCATTTGGACAGGTAGTCTTCGCAACACTGTTTCTTGGTTGTTTAGTATTTATGATCTACTCTGAGGATAGATCATGGAATCATCAAGGCATAAGTGTGATTATAGATGCTCTTTAGGAACGTTCAACATCAGAAAAATTAAGCAGTAGGGACTAATGAGTTGAGTTGTGTTTCTGTGCATGCCTATCGAATAAAATCTATGAGATTGTAACAACATTGATTACTGAATCCTGTAAAAAAAACATTGATCACTGAATGTGTCCCCCTTTTGAAACAAATTATCTTCTAAAGACAAGCGAGTTCTTATGAGTTTCTCTTCTAATTATCCGAGACGAGCATGGATACAACCTTTTCTAAAAATAAGGGCTAGTGGAATACCAAATAAGGTATATGTGGGTATGTTTCCAGACACCTAATAGTATGCAGGCTGTCACTCTTATGTGCTACAAATTTGTTATCAGTAGAATAACAGGATCATTTACACAATTATGTATAGGCTACCATAGATATCATAAAATAGTTTGTCCCGGAAGAGCAGGAAAAAATGAATATTTCTATATAGACAACTCTGAGGCTATATAGACAACTCTGAGGGATTGCAAAATTAAGTTACCGACATGAAACTGCGCTTACAACAGTGCATAGCCTTCTCCATGGCAACAAAAATTGTGTTCATAACTGTTAGGAGTAATCTTGTCAATGTAGTTGGCTGGTAGAAGGAGCTAGCTTAATCATGAAGTATCCTCCAGGGTATGTAGGGAGAACTCTAGAATTAGGAATGTTCTAGAGTAAGATATTTAGGAGTAGTATGAAATATCTAGAGTTTGTAGAGTATTCTAGAAGTATGGTGTAGGGTTTGGATTGTGCCACATGGCAACAATCTTAAGGGTCGTGTACAAGTATAAATAGGGGTACCACCCCTTCCATGTAACCAAGTTTAAAGAAGTTGGAAAGCTTGTAAGGCAAGATGTAGACTCAGGCATATGTATATATGCAAAATAGTGGGGTGCCATGGTGGGTAGCAGTGCACCCTCATCTCACCGTCGGATCAGCTCTATAGAGCATCTTTTCAGGCGTCTTGACTTGACGCCGTCAGCTGTCACAAACTCACAGGTCACAGCCAGCCCAAAACGGAGAGAAGGAAAAAAACACCAACGCACCTACCCCACTTCCTTCCTCCCCTGTCAACCACCTCTCTTCCCTCACCCCAGCCTGCACGACCAGCCTTCTACCTCACACGGCGGCGCGGCGACACCATCCTCCGTCGACGCAGGGAGCCTAGGATCACCGTGCGACGGCGCAACAGGATGGCTACGGGCACCCTGCAGCGCCTCAAGCCGCTGCCGGGCGAAGATCCCGCGGCCATGGTCTAGCGCGGACTGTGGTTGTGGTCTTCCTGATACCCGGCCGCCGGGATTGTTCCGCGGCCATGGATTCGGTTGGGACGGCGAGCTGGAGCCTGGAGCAGCCCGGGAGCGGCGGCCGGTCGATTCGTGGACGGAGGCGGCACCATTCCCTGCTGAGTTCTATGAATCTTGATCCGCCTTGCCCTTTTTCCTCATATTTTTCAAAGAATCTCGAAATAGAATGCTCAGACGCAAATTTCCGTATCATTGTGGTGCAAGTTCGCATCCCGTGATCAGAAATGACGCGCCTCCTCTTTGCTTGCTCGAAATTTTCTTTGGTTTCCTTTTACGTGCTGTGAGCCGTAGCTACTAGTGTTTTTACATGAGCTAGTCGAATGGATCTTGAGCACTGTTTGCTGGGTGTTCTTCACATAAGAGTCTGCCAAATTTTCTTCTGGTCAGTGCACAGTTCGAATTGATTTCTGCAGATTATATTAAAAAACACACATACCTGTGATAGCTACGTACGGGGCTGCCGGCGGCAGCGGAAATGGCCTCCCATTTTTTCGATCTGATTTTTCCTTCACCGTGAAAATCCTTCTCCGGCTAGGCGGCGCCTCAGGTTGTGGCCTCGGGCCAGGGGCATCCCGGGGGCGTGCGCGGGACTGATCTGGGCTGTGGGGCATCCCCGTGCCGCCGCCGGCCTTGCCTCGCACGGAGCCGACTGGTGGTGCTCCTCGGCGAGCAGGCGTTGATCAAGCCTTTGGGATCCATGTCGGGGATGGTGCTGGATGCGTGGCCTGGCCCGTATCGTCCTCCTCACACCAGGAAAGCAGCAGCCCGGGGATGCAGGTCTTCGTCGTCGTCCCATGGAGGGAATCAATCTCGCCAGTGCTCCGCGGTCCGCGCACGGGGTCCTTTCTCGTAGCCAGTGGGGAACCAGCGCCGCCCTTGAGACGGGTGCTTTTTCGGTGGAGGCCAAACGGACGTGAATTGAGCAGACGGCAGCACGAATCACTGAACCGCATCTATCGGCTGTGAGACCGTGCACCGCTACCCACCATGGCACCAAATCCACGTCGATGTATATATATAGAGCATATATGTGGTCTGTCATATATGCATATGTGTTAGTGTGTGTGCGTGTGTGTGAAGCACAACCTTATTAGAAGGGAGCTAAGTGATTTAGTTCCTACAATAACAATCAAAGTCCGGCACTAAGAAAGACATATACAGTATAGTATGGTTTTTCCCCACAGAGAACCAACTAGTAATATACAGTAGATTGCTGAAACTAACGAGAATGGCGCTATCACAAGAAACGTGTCACTATAATTTAGAAGTGCCCCACAGGAAACTATTTCCTTTGTGCATAGTTTGGTTCTGTCCTTCAGCATCGAATGCAGGGATGTGGTTGACTAGTTACAGCCTCTTTAACGAGTCTAATGAGCTGTGGACCATGATGAGTGTTGCATGATTTCAGTTTGTGTCAAGAAGTGGGGAGCACAAGCAAGCACATTGCTTGCAACGGCAGAGTGCACTCTTGGTGTATTGTTATGTTCACTACTTTATGAGCAGTAGTCGATAGCTACCTAGCCAGTCATGAAACCTTTTGGGCACTGTCAAGCACTTCCATGACATTATACCCCAACAGTGATACAGGAAAATAAACTGCACTTCACATGCGTCTATTTACATAATAGCAGCTACCTCCTTTGATAAACTCAAATCATCATAAATTTGGGAATAATGTTGCATAAATAACTGTTAACCAATGTAATTGGTATGTACTGTCACCTGGTCAATGGAAAAGGTTGACCGGGGAGGTTTAGGGATAGTGGATTCAAGGACAATGAATATTTGTTTACACTGCAACTGGTTATGAAAAATAGAAGTGCTGCTAGAGAAATACCACAAAAAAAATCTTCTGGTAGAGGAGAGAGCTGGCCAATCTCATCTTTTTCCAGAGTATTTTGGATGTTAGAGAGCATATTTTACAAATTCTGTAGAGAACAAGTAGGCAATGGTTTGAACATTTGTTACGGGAAATATCTGTGTACGGGTGAAACTCCTCTTAGTGTGAAGTTTGTGAGGCTGTACAATTTGAGTTTCAGTACTGACATAGCTGTAGCTATATTTTTTACATAAGGTTCTCTTGCATTAGATTTAGACGAATTTATGTAGTGGTGGGCTTACCGATCAGAGGGATAAATGTAGATGGTTGCTAGATAAATCTGGTAGTTTCAGTCAAATATTTGTATTCTTCCCTGAAAAATAGCCAGCCTAGTTGCCTGTTTAAGAAAATCTGGTTTATTAAAGTTCCCCTGAAAATAAAAGTTTTCTTGTGGTTAACGTTTCAGAAGAGTATCTTAACTACAGATGTGCTGAAGAAGAGAAGTTTGGAGGGAAACACCAAATGTCTGTTTTGTAGCAGAGATTAAAGCATAGATCATCTGTTTGTACACTGCTCGATGGTAAAGTATGACTGGGGAGTTATACAGTGTTGCTTTCAATGTCAGGACTGATTTATCTTCAGTTAGAGAATAATATGTTGCATGTACACGTCTCCTAGTAGCATGAGAAGTGTGGTAGCCATAGGGGTAGCAGCTGAGATATGGTCTTCATGGAAAACTCATAACGCGGCATGTTATGTTATAGATCAATCTGCTCATTGGTTAAGTTTATGGGCTGATCGTCAGATGCGAGGGTGACGAGGCTTGCAACAGAGGAGCGAAAGTGCTATTACGAGTTGCGGCTGACAATTTCAGTAAAAAGAAGGGTTAGGGGCGCTGATGGTGCTCAGGATTGCAGGATGAAGGAAATGAAAAGAACTTGTTGATGGGCAAGGTGGTAGCTGGTCACAGTAACGAACTTTTTGTTCCTGATGTTAGTACTCCCTCCGTTTCATAATATAAGATATTTTAGCTATTTCAATATGGACTACATACGGAGCAAAATGAGTGAATCTACACACTAAAATACGTCTATATAATCCGTATGTTGTCCGTACATGAATACCTTAAACATCTTATAGAAACAGAGGGAGTAGTTTGTAATATATGCTCAGTTCTGCATTGGAGTGTGCCTGGTTCTTTTGGTGGTTCGCTGATGTTCGTTCTCACCAGTGTTTATTGGTTTCATTCTGGCAATGAAATCAGGAGCTATGCTTCTTAATTCGAAAAATGGTGTGCACGGAACTTGGTTAAGAAAGCATGCTCTGTCAAGATACAATGCTCCACGTAAAATATCAATTCTGGCAATCACCAATAGTGCCAACTCCATTTTCACGTCATTTGATACGGGTCAACCTTTTGACTACAAGATTGTAACGATATCACTGATCACGGGGAAACAGATTCTTGTTTGTACACTTCACTTAAACCTATACCACATCTTGTACTACAAAATTAGCATTTATCACGTGGATGGAACAGGCATAAGAATGGGGTTAACCGTGCCATCTACAAGTACTAACAACATGGAAGAACCAGAAAACACCCATAGTATCCAGGGTTGAATTACGTTCATTCCTGTTTTTCACCAGCAATGCAGCAGTAGCCCAATACACACCACAACCACAACTCCACAAGCATCGGCGATCCATCACCGAAAACCGATCTCAACTTGGCCAACAGAACTAAGACACATCGCATGGTCACGTGCATCGTTACACACAGTAAACCGATTTGAAGACAGGGTTCCAACTCATGAGACAATCAGCACATGGCACATTCTACAGTCGGAGAGGGATCGTATGGTACCTGGCGTGGATGAGCTTGACGCTGGTCTTCATCCCGGGCCTGGACCAGTTGTAGGCGATGGATCCCGCGACCCCCGTGAGCCACAGCGTCCCTGCGAGCACACACACGACGAGAAAAGGAAATCAGATGCTTAGATTCGTCCCACTCACGGCAGGAAGAGGAGAGGAGGACGCGGAAAGAGATGGCGAGGGGGCTTAGTTACCGACGGCCCGGAGCTTGTGCTCCACGACCCACTCCCTCATCGCCTGCAGCGTGCCCTTCTCCTCCGCCATTTCCGCGAGAACGAGGAAGGAAGAGGATTCGATTGTCGGGTCGATCGAGGAGTGGGGGAAGAATAAGAGGAGGAGGAGGGGAAATGGATTTGGGGCTCTTGCGCTTTGTTGGTGCGGGGGCAGGGAGAGGGAAGGGAAGGAAATGAGTCCGATGCCGCCGCGGCGCCCGCCGGTGACCGGTAGAGACCGCTTCACACTGCGGCTCGCGGTTTTGGGCTGGTTTCCGGCGGCGTCGTGGCGGAACCGGAGTGCGGGGCGGGATGCACTGCGGCCAAACGGTGTGTTCTCCCGTGCGGGGCATCCTTTTTATGTGGCATCCGTTTCTGACATAGTTACAATTGTTTCATAAATGTTACTCCTAAAGTCCTCGCAATGTTGAAACCGTCGATCTTCAGGCAATTGAAGAAGGAATAGGGCATCACAACGAGCAAGCCACTTAGGCGTTACTATACCACCTCGGCCACGCCACTGTCATGGCAATAAAATTATTACCATCAACAAAAGCCAACCGTCAGACTTGCAAAACAATGCAAAATTCGTTAGGGATTATAAGACCCTCTCGAATTCTGAACTCAAACAATTAGGTTCAAACCTCCAGGAGGCCATATAATACTCCCCCAGGTCCTTCTAGTATGCATGTTTTTTTCTGAAAGGGAAGCCCCTACACCTAATTATTTTTAAGTAATAAGAACCCAGATCCGTGTTCGTGAGGAGTTGAACATGGTTGACAGAGTTGTGCATCCACTTCCCTAACCAAGTGAGATGGGCTCGATTTACTCAAATCAAACTTTTAAAAAATTCTGACTAATATGCATCGTAAAAATGACTCGACGGAGTGCCAAATAGACCACAAAAGATTAATAAATATTTATTTCTCAACCACTTGAGAAGTAGAAAGAGAACCAGGGAAGCGTTTTGGCTCCCTGGTGCATATGCACCCGGTATTTAATATAAACAAATTCACACAAAACAGCAGGAAAAAATTCACACAAAAATTCACACAAAACATATGCACCCGGTATTTAATATATATTTTAAATATATAACTAAGTGTAAAAATACAAAAAAATCACACAAAACTCTTAATATTCTGTGTGTTTGATAGTTCGTTCAAGAAAAATTGATATTTTTGTGGCCCGTGTAAAAAAAGGTGTAAAATAAAGCTTTTTACAAGATAACTTTATTTCAGAAAATTTAATATTCGAAATTTGTTTTTAAAATACCAGTTTCATATGCATATCCATGTAGATTTTAACAAGACAATGTTTTCTTTATTACAAAAAATTAAAGGAAGGCAACACACATATGCTATCACATATGGAAGTGCGCAGGAGATCAAAGAACGATGGCTGCTACTAACATTCCGGGGCAAGATCCTTGCCTTCCAGCGGGCGGCGGCCCACTGCTTCACTTGGAACAACGAGATTATAAAATAAGCAAAAGCGGTTAGCGGATTTGAAATCCGTGGTCAAAACCGCGGCCGCGTTCCTGCGAGCAAGCCTGCATTCCCTGCAACTACAACCCGGCTTCCGATCCACGTCAATGAGCAATGTTCGTGTATCCAGATGGCACCCGCCGGGTTCGGGGCCGGGTTTGGCAACCCCATACCCGCACCCGGCCCCTCCACTCGCACCCGCCACCCGCCCCATACCCGCCGGCGGGTCAAGATCTCTACCATACCCGCGAACCCGCCGGGTTCGGGTGACCCGACGGGTACCCGCCAAGTTCCTGTTGAAGCTTAGATAGATGAGAGGGAGAGGGGCGATGCGGTGGCCGAGCAGGAAAAGAAGAAGAATGGGGAAAGGTGAAACTATAGCGGTGGTCGGCGTCTCCCTCTTGGTCGAGCTCGTTGTGCTCGGCACTGGCCAGGTCGCATGTCCGTACGGCGGCGCGAGGAGAGGCGAGGTCCATCAGCAACCCCTCGACGGCGCGGAGGAGAAAGGCGTCGGGTTGGTGATGGAGGGGCACGGCCAGAGGCTGCCCTCGACGCCGCGGACGAGCAGCCGTGACGGCGGGAGTCCAAGCCTCGCGTGGAGAAGGGCTGGCGGCGCTAGAGGGATCCATGGCGGCGGAGGATGGCCAGGAGTGTGGCGGCGGCGGATCTAGATCGGCGGGGGGGGGGGGGGAGCGAGATGAGCTGACGTCCTTGATCGGCGGAGTAGCTCCAGGGAGCGGCGGCGCCGGACAGCAGAAGAGCCGGCGGCGGCAGCTCGGGGTGGGGGGGGGGGAGGAAATGAGACAAGAGGAGGGCAGGGAATCGGTGGGGGGGGGGGGGGGGGAGGAAAGGAGACGAGAGGAAGGCGGTGGCTCGGGGTGGGGGGAGGAAAAGCCGTGGGGGCGTGGGCGCGTGGCTCTTGGCTAGGGGCCTGGGGTTACTGGGTTAGGGTTTCTTTGTACAATGAGTCAATGACAGGTGGGGGCGTGGCCGCGTGGGGCTGGGATGGGTGCTGGACAGACACTGACAAGTGGGGTCTCCCGGGTATGCGGGTTGGCGGGTATGGGTTTGGCACCCCCATACCCGCATCCGCCATACCCGATGGGTATGGAATTTTTCTGCTAAGCAGACCCATGGGTTTTTTTCTACCCAAACCCTCCCCATTTAAGGCGGGTACCTGTCGGTATCGGGTTTGCGGGTACCCATTGCCATCCGGATTCGTGTAGCCTGACGATGGCACCCTGTCCCCGGCGACCAGCGTCAAAATGGCACCTACGGGCGGTGGCTGCAGCCTGCAGCTCATTCCGCCTGGTCGCCGAGCTGAATTTACTCGTGTTATTGCAGGAAGAATAGCACAGAGAAAGTATCCCGTGTCCTCAGTTAAAACATGATAAAATCACGTGCTCTGAATTTGCACACGCCATTTTCATTCTGGGGTTGCCAGCTGAATGTATAAGTTCAGGCTTCAGAAAGAACCAGCCCTTCGTACGTAACCGCCGTTCTCCCCCAAAATTAGGCTAGCTCGGCGAATCATCTGCTCTATATGTTGCCTCCCGTCGCCGATGTAAACCTTTGTCCGTCTCATCAAGTTCTGACCTCCGGCTATCCGAGAGCCTCTTTCTCCGGGAAAATGCCGGCGAGAAGGGTGGTTGTCGAGCTGCTCCGGTCAGCCTCCCGGGAGGCCTTCCAGGTCGCCTTCTCCTTCGCCGCCAGGCCGCCTGTGTCCACCATGCTGAAGCCGGCGGTCACCAAGCCCCTCCACCACGACCACAGGTCCGGGAGAGCGCGGCAATGGGCTCTCAGACCACGTTTCCATTGCCGTAATCGATCACCTACGAGGCGGCAAAGTCACGCACGTTTTCGTCTCATTTTTCTCCCTATACAATTATGGCTCTCTTATTTAGACGAACGTTGTGTCATCGGCAGACAATCATCATCATCTGCACTACTATTAAAAAAGCAAACTTATTTTGTTGGGATATATTAAATCTGAGATGTTCAATATTCAATCAAACGGCCCAAATCGTCCCAATGTTTGACAACTCAACATTGTCCGTGTTTGATCGTTTTGCCCTCCCACCAAATCACATAATACGACTATATTGCCACCCTATCGTTTAGTTTCTTTTATTCTCTGTATCATCGGAAAAACTGCCTGATACCCGATCCCCTTCCTAGCGTCACCGTTGCCAGCCGAATCCGGCGGCTCCCCGCGCCGCCGACTCGCCGGTGCGGCTTCGAGGCGATGCGCCCTGCCGATTCCCCGCACCTCAGGCAATCCCTGTTGCCCCCGTTTAGCGAGTCGCTATCGGCCGTCCTGCCCTGCACCGACGACGAAGACGATGACGAGGTCGAGTACGAGGTGTCCGACGTACCCGATCCCCTTCCTAGCGTCATCGTTGCTAGCCGAATCCGGCGGCTCCCCGCGCCGCCGCTCGCCGGTGCGGCTTCGAGGTGACGCGCCCTGCCGATTCCCCGCACCTCAGGCAATCCCTGTTGCCCCCGTTTAGCGAGTCGCTGTCGGCCGTCCTGCCCTGCACCGACGACGAAGACAATGACGATGTCGAGTACGAGGTGTCCGACGACCGCCGCGCCACACGGGAGCGCCACGAGCGCGCGGTATAGGAACTGCTGCTGCGGCGGGGTGCCTACGCCATGGCCGTGCCTACCAACGATTCCGCCGTGCGCGCGCGCCTCCGCCGCCTTGGCAAGCCCATCTCGCTCTTCAGGGAGAAAGAGATGGAGCGTCGCGACCGCCTCCGCGCCCTCATGGTCCGCCTCGAGGTCGACTGCCACTTCGACCATCTTCCACGCCGGTGCGGCCGTGCAACCCAGCTTCAGCCCACCTTCTTCCAGGTCGGCGTGGGCCACATGCTGCTTCCCGCCGATTGCCTTGCACGCCTCCCCAAGATCCGCCATGATTCTTCGACGCAAGCCACCATCGCGCCGCTCGGCTTCCCGCATTGCGCCTCCGATTCGCCACGTCAAATCGGGTCCCCCCAGCCACACAACCTTGCCCCGTCCCTCCCCGCACTCCCGTCGCCGCCGGAGCCGGCTTTGGCTCCTGGCGCAGTCGCGGCATGTCCCCGGCTACTGGAGCCGTCCAGTCCGTCTCGGACCCCCATCTGCTCCCTCATGCGCACCAGTTCGTGATACCACGCGCTGCCACCGGCCTGGTTCCTCGTCTCCCGCCGCTCTCCCTTGGCTCCACGCGCCGCGGCTGGGAGTCTCCCTAACCTTTCCGCATCATCGGCATCACAGCAGACTGACAACCGGAGCAGTTCGTGCACGCAACAGTAACGATGCAGCAGTTCTTGAGTCGAGGCAGATTAGCTTTTTGGTTAGAACATATGCCTAGGTAATTTTGTTGTGATTCTATTCTATGCATCCGCTTTGTTCGGCGGTGTTGCTGCCATCTCTCTTTGTGCGGTAGCTGCTGCTATTCACTCTCAGTCAGTTGTCTGTTTCTATATCTCTCACGCACTGATCCGTTCTCTCTTATGTGTGATTATTTTGCTGGATATATGCTGCAAATGATTTTAGATGATATAGCAGGAACCTTTTTGAAGTACACATGACCGGTGGAAATATATAAAGAGAATAGTTAGAGATGATCTCCACATTAATACGTGTTCTTAAATTGACAGTACAAAAGAGACGGTACACATTTTCGTACAGCATTTATACAAGATTTTATTCCGTGAACATGTCGTGGTTTTTCTTTTTTTGGAATAGGTTTGTGCACACATTTTTCTCTCTTCCGTGCGTGCATGGGCATGTCTGCTAGTTATATACTAAAAGCAAAATGAGTTAGTTTTTCGATACACCACGTTAAACCACATAGGTTACGAATATATAATCCGGTGATTTTGATTGCGGTGGCTGAGATTAAAAGAAGGAAAAGTTACGTACAACTTTAATCGGTACAAACGAGTTGTTTTCCACAACCAAATCGTGTTCCGTCCAACAGTTCGAAAAAAAAAAGTTCCGTCCAAGAAAATCACGTTGTAATATGTGAACAGAACACGTATTTTTTTCATACGAGAACACGACACGCTAAAAGTAGAATCCCTCCTGTATACGAATAGAATATTCAGCCGGCCGGCCGGAACAAAACAAGGCCGTGATTTACTTGGATTCAAAAACTGATAGGGATAGGGTGTGCGTGCGTGCGTTCATAGGGGTGAGTGTGTGCGCGTGTATATGAACGTCTACGTTGTACTGTGTTTCGCAAAAAAAAAAAAAAAACTGATCGGTAGTTTTTCTAAAAAAAAACAGAGGAAAAACCCCTGATCGGTAGACTCTCCGTTGTTTCAATCTGTATCGTTTGGACATATGCCCTCCATGCTACCCTGATCGGTATTTTTTTCTCAAAAAACAGAGGAAAAAAACCCTGATCGGTAGACTCTCCGTTGTTTCAATCTGTTTCAAGCTGATTCTCTTAATGCTACGTGGACCAATCTGTGACTTAAACGAAAATCCAAAGCCATATAAGCCCAGGATTCTATTTCAGATTTGCATTTTTTTATCTTATGGCAAATACGAACATACTGAGAGCTAACGCAAAACCTGATAATGTGTATTTTACACGTGACATACACCCTCCATGCTACAATATTAGATGTTTTAGATACTGGGAAATTAAAATGGAGACCGAGCTACATGTAACCCTAATGTAGCAAGATTATTGTATACAAATATTACACCAAGTTGAGTTGGGAATGGTAGTTAATCAATTACAATTCATTGATTATCTTAAATATAATTAAACATAAACCGATAGATATTCATGTAGTGTATCACATTAATTCAAACACATACTAATAATACTCCCTCCGTTATGAATTAATTGACTCAGATTTAGTACAAGTAATTGACTCAGATTTAGTACAACTTGTACTAAATCTGAGTCAATTAATTCAGAACGGAGGGAGTAGAACATAAGGCACAACACAAATGCAAGATTGCGTAAGTGTAAACTATCAAATTAACAATTGTACACTAGATCCTAATTAGTTGTAGGACACTAGGACTACAAACAATTTAGATGTTCCACGTGGTGTAAGCATGTTATACTTAAATATAGACAGACTAATAGAAACTTGATGCACTCGACACGGATAGAATAACGTTGACTGACAAGGCACCCACATGACAGTCAGAGGAGGAGTATGCAAGACATGACACTTGCTAAAATTGAAATATTAGAGCGAAAGAATCAATTGATCAGTCCAATTCTTACATGCTTTTTTATAGTCTACATAGATGCAATAGGACGTGTCAATGTGGCTTATGATCAATAGGGGGATTGATGCTCACTCTATCCTTTTCAATTCAATGTCATTAAGTGAACTAGATTGGCCCAGTTCGATTAAAACAAACACGCCGAGGCAAAGATTGGCTCAATGTGGAGGATCATTTATTAGGCATATGTTTCCACAAGAGATAGTCACACCACTATAAAATATCAACACAAACTGGTTAGTTGCCAGCAGAGGTGGCAAAGAATTTTTATCCTTGGAATCCACGACGAATTGTGATACTTCTCATACAAAATTCATTAAGAACTATTCGAAGTTTTAAATTTTATGAACTTCCTCTAGATATTGTTCGAATCTGAAGAATAAATCTGTGAATTTTTCTATGTATCACCCTTAGAGGAAAAGAAAGTTTTTCTTTGATTGAAACCTATCATAAAAATATTCATGGTCAATGATTTCCCTAAGTTTTTAAGAAAAAATAATGTTGCAAAAAAAAGATATATCTATGTATACGTAAAGAAAATTGATAACTCCTCACATACTAAACACGATACTCCTCTCTTTATCTAATGAACAATAAAGATGTTGCCCTCGCATTTGCGAGGGCCACCACGCTAGTTTCCATCAATTGTAGCACATGTACTACGTCCGTCCGATGTATAAATATGTTAAACGACATACGTAGTGTGTCATATTTAAGCATATCAAATGGACGGAGCTCTCAACCTCTGCTTAGTCAAGGTCGTCGCCGGTACCGTTTCACTTTCAGTTTCAAATATACAATGCACACCGAACGATCATATTCAAAAACACAATACATTTTCCACGCGAAAATATACAATGCATACCGAACCATCGCAGTTGGGATCGATAAGAACCGGGAATGTGCCGCTGTTAATGGCCGAACCAACAAGTATCTCAGTTTGCACCTGCTCGCCGTCTTCCGAGTTAGCCTAGCTAGCCCAAGCGCCGGACCGGAGCGATGATGTCGTCGGAGATGATAGGGGACGAGCACGGGCACGACCTCTGCCGCAGTACGGGCTGCTGCTGTCGCTGCTGGGCGGGATGGTGGTTGCGGGGCCTATTTTCATGGGAAAGGGAGGCGAGGCGTTCCTTGAGGCCGTGAAGGAGCTCGTCGGCCCCGTGGGGCTCCTGCTGCTCCCCGTCAGCCTCATCCTCCTCATCCGCGTCCTCTCCTCCGGTTACCGGCTCGTCGACATCATCGGGCTTGCCTTGGGCGAGTCGCTTGACGCTGCCCAACGCGTCGGCCGGGGGTCGCCGGCGGCGGTCGCGCTCTCTATGCTCATCTTCCTGCTCGTCGCGTACTACAGACTGTTCGGCGGCGGCGACGAGTAGCTAGTCCATACGGGCCGTCTGTGTGAGCATGCATGTGCTCGATCGGCAGGCAGCCCTGCTTGTAATATGAGAAAGTAAGTTAATTAGTTCGTTCAGTTCGCAAGAAGAAAAGAAAAGTTAAGTTTGCTCGAACATCAGAAGCTTCCGTGCTGGATAGATCATGCGTTTGTGTTGTTCCAGCTGACTCTTGGTTTGCTTACCCATGTAGGGTAATTAATTAATGGTTGCAAGAATCCATCGGCAAGAATCCAAACAAAGACGTATACTGCACGGAGTATTGTTTCCTTACTGAATTCTTCTAAACGCCCCCAACAAATTTGCAAACCGGGAAACGAAGAATAGCCTTTTTTTTTTTAATCAAGAAGCTTTTCTCATGAACATCAAAATCTTCCGTGCTCGTGTGTTTGTGCTGTTCCAGCTGACCAATATGGCTATCTCTTGGTTTGCTTAGCCATCAAGGACGATTAATGTTGGCAAGAATCCCAGCAATGACCATTTTCCTTCGGGGAGTTGGTCTTAGCGCCTATCCAGTTTAAATCCCTTTTAAAAAGGGGAGCACATGCATAAATGCAAAGTCTGCACATCAGCTTTTTTTAAAAAAAATTCTATTGTATATTAACCAATCACAATATCTGGATTACAATCATCTAAGCCCGCTTTCGACACGCAGTCGGCACCGCGCCTTGTAAAACACAACTACACAGCAGATTTCAGCTATACTGGCTTAGTCCATGAGCAACTTTGTTCCATCTTCTATTGATTTTTGAAATGACCACTTATTTGTCTGGAGGCTTCAACAAGTTAAAATCCTTTGCAATGAGACAATCTTCTGAGCGGTCCAAGCTGTCTACTTTAAAAGAATCCAGAATGGATGCACAATCTGTTTCAATGATAACGTTAGCATTGAAATGTGCCAGAGCAAGTTTTAAACCTTCTAGGCAATGGCTGCATCATCGTATCAATGGATAATACAGTAATCCTGTAAGTGATTCTTAACTTTCGTATCCTCAAGGGTTTCAAAACTAGATCCCATATTTCTAGTTTCGATAATTTTTTCGTCGCATAAATTGCCATTGTGGTTCCAAAATTGACAATGAATAATTCACACTAATGACGCATAGTTTACAAATAATTTGGTAAGATACGCCGATACATCGTGGTCAACCGTTATATAGCTTAGGGAAGCTCACCTCCCGACATGCCAGAGAAAGAAAGATAAGTTTTGTTGGAAATGGAAGGTTTCCAAGAAACATATCTATCTATTAAAGACCCATAGGACATGCAAGGGCTTCTTGCAAGTAAGATAAATAAAGTTGCTGAAAAGGATGAAAGTAAGAAATGGACAAGATTTAATTAAATGACACTAAAAAACTTCAATCTTATTGTGCAAAAAATAGTGTATTTGCATGAATGTCAAAAATTTCCGTCCGATCACTAAATCATTTTCAGCCGCTTTAGTAGTGTCACCCGCTATAACTATAATCTATTCCAAATAACCAACTACATGCAAGGGCTCCTAGTATTAAATAAATGATTATCATTTATTTATACTAAATATTTTTACTTGTTTATAACTCATTCACTCACATTTTTTTAACCTGTATACATTTCTATTATGTTCAAAAATTGTGATGTCAACAATACGATAACCATTGTAATATATTACATTTATAGCATTTGGTTGCAAAATGCAAATGCGACAATCTTGAACCATATCGACAATGAAAATCACATTCGTTGTTTTCTTTTAATATCGTGCTACTTAAAACCTTATATTAAATTGAATCTCTTTACATTCAAGAAAAATGAAATAACATGACGTAATAGATTTCTTTTGTGGCAATGAAAAATATTATAATGTATATGTACGTCTTCTCATCTGCTTTTATTCTCTTGTATCTTGGCAAATATTTCTAAGCACATTGTTTAAGAAATATCTTGGCAGAGATTTTTTTCAGTGTTATGTTTGAAAACTCTAGAGTATATGATGTATCCATAATAAGTTTGTCCTTGAAACAATGGGATTACTGGTTTTGTTATTATTCCGTCGTAGACAACCCCTTGCAGTTTTTCTTCATTTTCAAAGGGCTTAAGGAGAGTTAATCCAGTTAAAAAATTGTAGATCACACAAATTTGTTAGTCGGGCCATTTCTTTTGAAAACACGCCAAATTCATGGTTTACAAATCTCCTAGAACACAGCGGCATTACAACAAAAGCAAGTTTTCAGTTTAATCTTCGTAGTCTTTAAGCCAAACATTGACACATTATTGAACGTTGGCAAAAGGACGATTGTAACTTAAAGAAACGTGTATCACATTCCAAACTTAACTAGATAATGGGGAGGCAAAGAAAAGATGGTCAGTCGATTCATTGCTTCCATAAAAGAGACAATATTTTGGGTGCGACCCTGAGTTTGCAAGAGGATATCTCTTGTTAAATGGCTAATTTTAAGCACCAATCGGAGAAAAAATTGAACTCTAAAAATTATTATAATTTTCCACATAAATCTATACGACACCACCTCATGGTTTTAGTCAGGTAAAATGATTTGACATTGAAGATTCACGCGTGTCAAAAAGTGAACAGTATAATATATCTTGATCGTCCATTGACAAGGTTGTCCCCCGACATATATCAACAAAACCCAACCATTGATCTCTTCTTATACTGAGGGCATCTTTGGTTTGCAGGATTTTCAAAACGTAGGAATAGGAAAAGTGAAGGATTGAGATGCCATACACTTTGATTCCTACATGGATCCAAAACACAGGAATTTTGTTAACGATGCCTTTGGAATTTGGATGGTTCACAGGAAACAAACACATGAACTTTGCAGGATTGAGCAGAGAGAGTAGATAGACATAGAGTGTGAGTGCACTAAATTTTGCAAAGAAAAAAATAAAATGAGGTTTGAACTCATGTTAAGATTCCTGTAGAATATGGAGCATAGAAATGGATTTCTTAAAGATATGGTGCGCGCAACCTATAGTTCAAATGCATTCAATAGAAAAAAATCCTATGGATTGGAATCTAGATGGCTCATTTGATTCATAGATAGGAAATCTGCTCCCCGTTAGTCTCATCCTCCTTATCCGCGTCCTCTCCTCCGGTTACCGGCTCGCCGACATCTTCAGGCTCGCCCTGGGCGATCGAGTCGCTTGACGCTGCCCAACGTGTCGGCCGGGGATCGCCGTACGTCGGGGGTCGCTCGCGCTGCTCATCTTCGTGCTCGTCGCGTACTACTGGCTGTTCGGCGGCGGCGACGAGTAGCTAGTCCATACGGGCCGCGCGTACGGTACGTCTGTGTGTGCATGCATGTGCTCGATCGGCAGCCAGCCTACTTGTAATATGAGAAAGTAAAGTTAGTTCGCTCAATTCGCGAAAAAAAAGAGAAATTAAGCTTGGTCGAACAACAAAAGCTTCCGTGTGCGTCGATCATGTGTTTGTGATGTTTCGCCGGGTGGGGAAAACACCCGGCGACAGACCAAATTGGCCTCGGCGACGTCTTCGCCGAGCGAGGCTCTCGGCAAAGTCATCTCGGCGAAAATCGCCTCGGCGACGACCCTTCGCCGGGTGTCTTTTGTCGGGGATGCACGGCGAAACCTTCGCCGAGTAAATATGCTCCATACCCGGCGAAGAAAAGCAGATCGTGATCGTCCCTTGTCAGATGGGCGTCAGAGATGTGTCAGAGCTTCGCCGAGTATCCCCTCTCCGACACTCGGCGAAGATTGAACACAGGGACGGTGCCACGTGTCCCCCAGCTTGGCTCCGGCGAATATCTTCGCCGTGACGCTCTTCGCCGAGTGCCAGGCATCTTCGCCGGGAGCGCCCTTCGCCGAGTGCCTTTCTTCGACATCGCCGAAGTTTCGCCGGGTGCGGGTTCGCCGAGTGCCAGAGAGGAAGTTCGCCGAGGTTGCCAGTTTCGCCGGGTGCCCTGTGCTAAAATGCATTCGGCGAAGTGGGTGCCAAATGGTCCCAGGTGGTCACATTTCGCCGAGAGAAGTTCTCGGCGAACAACGCAGTCTCGGCGAAGTGTATTCCCAGGTGACCAAATGGCACCTGGAGGGTGCCTTCGCCGAGTGCCTTCCCCGGCGAAGCAGGGTTCGCCGAGTAAAACACTCGGCGAAGATGCCATTTGGTCCAGAATTCCCCTGCTTTTATCGAATCCCTGCATTTGCAAAAAGATAGGATGCATACATATATTTCATTTATATCACTGGTGCACTCCCAGCACACCCAGAACATTAAAATGGCACATCTAACAAAATATAGTAAACATGATCCAATAGTTCACAAAATAGACTCCAAAAGTTCATAAGCAAACAACACAAGTCCAAAATAGGTGGCACTAGTTCACAGCCAGCAGTAAATGGCACAAAGTCAGAGGTAGCAGAGTTATAGAAGTTTGTCAAGTCCACAAGTCACTCGGCGGGGTTGTTGGAGGCCGTTGGCGCCGATGATGGACTTGCAGCTCACCTCCACCATTCCCTCCATCGTCTTGTGCATCCGAAGGAGTGTGGGATCCAGCCGACCGATGCTCCTATGAAGATTCATTCACATTAGACGGGTAAGCAAACAAAAGATAAATTTTGGCCTAGTGGAGGTACGTACAAGAGCACTTACCAAGAGAAGGACGGGGGCAACTAGTGGAGGTACAGGAGGTAAAGAAGGAAGCGCCGCCGCGGGCATCGTCTGCAAACCGAAGAGGAGGTTACTTTGCAAAGTTGAAGCACATGCTTTAGTTGAAAGAAAAAGTTGAAGCACTTACCGCCATAAGGGCCTGGAGGCATGCTTGTTGGTGGGCCATGTGTGCATGCATTTGCCTGTTGTTCTCCTCTGCAGCCTGCGCCCTCGCTGTAGCCTCCGCCGCCTCCTTCCTATTTTTCTCAACTTCAGCCTAGAGGATTGCAACATGAAAAAGATGCGGTCATGGCGATGCAAACATGTACAATAGTGGAAAAGATGGTTGAAAAACAACAAGTACCTCCATTGCAGCAATCTTATCAAGTCCGACCCTTGGGCGGCGCTCGATCTCGGGGGCTGAGCTCGTACGCCTAGCACGAATCTCGGCAAGTGTTCCGAGGCCCGATGAATCGAAGGAAGCACCGCCAATATAAGGCCGGCCATTCAGCTTGCCTTGTCCCGCGAGCATAGCAACATGGGGGTCGAAAGGCGAGGTCAAAGGATCGGAGTCGGGACCGTGGACATCCTTGAACTTCTTGCAGTAGTTGTCATGCTGTTTCTCCGCGGTGCCGGTGATCCACTGCTTGTCCGCGGGTTTCGCCGGATCCAGATCCTTCTCCTTTGGCCTCCGGGTCTGAACGAACACTTGCATCTTCGTCATTTTCACTCCCTCCTTTAACTCCTACAAGTAATTGACACCAAAAAGAAGCATGCAAGTGAGGTCAAAAGAGGTTATCAAAATATTATGGGGCAGAAATAAAAACTTGAATGGCAAGGGAAAACATGACTTCTTACCTTGTGTGCCACGAGGCCGTCGAGTGTGAGGGGGCCTTGCCGGTGGACTCCGCGGCCTACCATATTCCGCCGCGCCCGTGCCTGCTTGTTTTGCGCCTGGAACCCATCAGACACCCACCTCTGTACAAGCTTCCTGTAGCAAGGCTTATGGGCGGCTAGCCATGCCGGAATCACCTATTTAACAGAAGACATATCCATATGAGTTGAACTTTTCATCAGTCCTGTGGAGAATAGTATGAAAATAAATGTGGTTACCTTCATGTACTGGGCGACAGACATGTGTACGGGGCGAGCGTCCTCCTTGGTGATTGTCCTGTGCATAATTTCTGCATAGAACTGTTGAACAGCGGAGATACGGGCCTCGTAAATCTGGTCGGGGATGAGCTTCTTCGCCATCTTAATCAGCGCCTTTTGAGCCGCTTCTTCTTTACCTTCACCATCAACGAGAGTGAAGAAGTCCTAACAAATAGTGAGCATAGGATAAAGGGGTTACCACGATGAAATCCAAACTGTTGGTATTTTTTAGTAGTAAAGTTATAGAAACTACTAACCCAGAACTCGGCGAGCAGCCGGAAGCCGACGTGGCCGTGGACGCTGTCCTCAACCATCGTGAAGTGGGCCCAAGACCTAGCAGGCCCCCTTTCACCGGTGGGGATTCCATCCTTCTTGTAGTCGACCATGCCAGGGTAAAGCCTCTTGATAAGAAGGCCAAGGACGCCTGAAGGTAAGCGTTCCCACTTTGGGCCCACCCACGTGAATGTCCTGCACATACCAAAAACATAAGTTAGATGCTTGTGATGGAAAGGTAACTAAAGTACAAGGTAACAACATTTTAAACCACCACTTACGCATCGGAGGTGACATCAAGGACTCCGTGTGACCTGCGCTCTGGAAAGCCCGAAGGCCCTCGCTGGTACACCTTACCCTCGCGGCTACGCCGAGCTCCTCTAGTGGATGAGCTGTCAAGAGATCCTCATCCGCCACGGCATCCTCCTCCTCCTCACTCTCCTCACGCCGCTCCTCCGCCTCCTCCTCACTCCCCTCATCACCTCCCCGGTCCTGGTAGTCATCGTCACTAGGCACGGCATCCTCCTCCAAGGGGTCCTCGGCCTGCTGCTCCTCCTCCTCCTCCTCCTCAGAGGAAGACGAAACCGGGGGCAAAGGACTACTCAAGCGAGCAGTAGGCCTACCCCGGGCGCCTTAGCGCCGACCACCTGTCTACCACACCGTGCAGAAGTCTCCACCGTAGCGTGCCGGTCACGCTTCCTTCCAATGACCACACTAGTCCCTTGAGCATCCTGCGCGTATAGTTTAGACACTGTGCCAAGCTTTGCTCGCTTCTCCTTGCCCCCACCTTTTTCTTGTTGGCATTCTCCTTGGAAATACATCTCCGCCGCGAGCTGCTTCTCCTTGTGGTTCGGCTTCCCCTTGGAGCCCACCTTCTCCTTCCCCCTGCCATGTCTCAATCACCTGTCATCACAAAGAATGAGTTGATTAGTACAAGAACTCAATTAAAGAAAACTCGTAAGAAGAAATTGCCAAAACTCATAAGAATACAACAAAATGTTACATCACAAATGGTTCATAGAAAATATTACATCACAAATGGTTCATAAAAAATATTACATCACAAATGGTTCAAAGAAAATATTACATCACAAATGGTTCATAGAAAATATTACTTAAGAAAATCTAATCGACGAGTACAAAGCTTCAGAAGCCTGTGTCTACATTGTTTGGATCATAACTTGGACCAAGATCATCATCATCATCACTATCACGATTGTACCACCAATCTGGAACGTGGTCTAGAGGTGGCTCCTCTACATCGGGTAGGTGCATCCGTTCAAGAAGCTCCATCTCTCTGGTTGACAACCAGCTCAGCGGCCTCATCTTGCTCATGGTCAACTCCAATGACATCGTCGTCTTCTTCCATGTCATCGACACTAGGCAAGTTCAGGTTCAAGGTGCCTGACAGCCCATCTTCCTGATAGAACTCACCCTGGTAGGTGTTTGGGTTTAGGCGTTTGTGGTAGTCCTCATCGTTAGGGGTTGGTACTTTATTACGTGGCGGTACCGTGATCACTACATCCCAGCCTATTAGACGTTTCACAGTTTTGCATGGGTACGGGAGATAAAATACTTGGATGGCTTGGTGTGCTAGGATATAGACATCATCTCCCGTGTAGACGGATTCTCGCTCAACTTCGACCAACCCAATATCAGGTCTTCGTCTCACTCTCTTTGGATTGAACCAATGGCATTTGAAGACAACAGGGTTCTTCTGTTTGCCGAAATGACAATCAAGTTCAATTATTTCCTTGACTATTCCAAAGTAATCAAGGCCGTCCTTCCCTTGGCATAAGACCCCGGAATTTCTTGTCCTCGGGTTTGGCCGAGTTTTCTCATGATGATCGGTATGGAAGCGAAACCCGTTCACGTCATACGACTTATAGGTCTTGACGACATAGGTGGATGAGGTAAGTTTCTTCAACTCGGGCCTCATATTTGGGTCAGATATTCCCTACAAGTGCAATAGGAAGAAGTATGATATGTTAGTGTTGACGAAACGTCTTACACAAACATGGAATGAAACAAGGGGATATTCCCTACTTTTGCTTTGAACCACGGAATGAAACCGCCGCCGCCTTCACCCCCCTTTTAAAAAGAACCAACTTGTCATTGTCGCTACATGGTCTTCGATGTTTGTATATAAATGCATACCCTGGACAAGGTGCATACAAAAATATATACAAACAACTCTTTGTATATAATGAATACCCTTGACAAGGCGTACACATAAATATACAAAGAGTTTCATCTTTATTAACCATAACCGTTCCGAACGGGAGACACCTAAGGATACACAACTTGTTTGGTGAGCTACAGAAAAATGCAACCTAGCAAGACAGGCGGAAGATCATTACCCTCGAAGCGTGATCAAGGAAATAAACGGGCAGCTAGCTGCTGCCCGAACCCTGCCCTATGTAGTCAACCCGCTGCATACCCTGCACACATTATCACAAATACAATTAATAACTAGCAAATATTCTGATGCTGATGTAATGCTCATCCATGATGCATTTCTCCCAATGTAGTGCTTTCTGAAGGCACTCAAACGAAGTTTACTCCCTACAACTTTGGGCCAACCAGATTGGGTTTGGGTCTTACAAATCTAGTTATGATTTTAGTGTTGCAAATGACATATAAATAAGTAATGCGCTATAATTTCTATGTTGCTATAAAATATATTGAAACAAAGGACAAACTAAGGTGTTCAATCTGATTTATTAAAGTTGAATGTGAGTGTACATATTAAAAGAATTAAACTTATATTGCAGAAAACAATTCACACTAGATAAATCGAACCACATAATCTACTAACTAAAAACTATAAAAAACTGTTTGCATGTGATAGAGATATAACTCGAACCACATAATCTACTGACTAAAATTTATCACACTAGTTCCATATGACTAAAATCTTATATGAACTACTGCAACAAGATTGAACAAATTTTAATTGGTAGAACTCGAGACAAGAAACGCACCTTCGCCGAATTTGAATTGGTTGAAGCACGTGCTCGGCTGCAATCGCCTCGTTTCTCCGCTGCTAATTGCTCGGCTGCTCTCCAATAATCGCCTGCGTAACAATCAATCGAGAAATCAAGCAGCTGTGACGAAATCAAGAACAAGAAATTGTGTGACAAAAATCACCTTGGAGAGCGGGGTGAAGAGCAGCCAGGGGTGGTGGCGACGGGAAACCGCACACGCTCGCGGTGGAGGCCGGCCACGCAGCTAGCCCGACCCTCCCCCCATTGCTCCGGCCGCGGTGGCGCCTAGGGTTTGCGCACGTGGGGGCGGGGGGGCGTGGCGGCGGCCTGGGATTTCTTGCGGTGGGGGGTGGCGGCGGTCGGGGAGAGGTGGCGGCGGCAGCAGAGAGGGAGCAGCCGGCGGGGGTGGGGGTGGTGGCGGCGGGCGGCGGCGGGGGCGGGTTCGTGGCGAAGAAGAAGGCGCGGGGGGGGGGGGGGGGGGGGGGGGATTTTTCGGCCCGATTGGGCCAAAATTTTCCTTAGTCCCCGCCTTATCTTCGCCGAGTATAGGCTTCGCCGGGTAGTTTACTCGGCGAAGACCAAATGTTCGCTGACTAGGCCTGTTCGCCGAGTAAAGCTCTCGGCGAATACCCTTTTACAATTATATTTTTTTCCTGTTATTTCTTTTATAATTAAATTTTACAATGTGTACTACAAAACCTCGGAGCCTAATGCAAATGTTAGGGCACCACCTCTGTTTTGGTGAGGTTCCGACACCCGAAGCCCCCGGTTCTGTCGAACCGCCCACAAAGAAGACCAGAACTCGACAATGTCGTCTACCCCTTCGACGGGCGTCGAAAGGGGTAGCTCCAAGGAATTTTATACTTGGTTGTGTTTGGGTGGGCCATGTGAACATAACTAACATGATTTGGGCTCATCTTATGACATGGTTCCCTCCGTCGCACCCGAAACGGGGGTTTCCGCATAGAAGAGCATAACCTTCCAGGGGGATAAGTGGGGTTTGTGAAGCCGGTCACACCTCGGAGTCTCGATATGTCTATATCAACCTACCACCACAACCTAATGCATATATTAGGGCACCACCTCTGTTTTGGTGAGGTTCCGACACCCCGAAGCCCTCGGTTCCGTCGAACCCCCCACAAAGTAGGCCAGAACTCGACAGTGTCGTCTACCCCTTCGACGGGCGTCGAAAGGGGGTAGCTCCAAGGACTTTTATACTTGGTTGTGTTTGGGTGGGCCATGTGAACATGACTAACATGATTTGGGCTCATCTTATGACATGGTTCCCTCCGTCGCACCCGAAATGGGGGTTTCCGCATAGAAGAGCAAAACCTTCCAGGGGGATAAGTGGGCCGGGTTTGTGAAGCCGGTCACACCTCGGAGTCTCGATATGTCTATATCAACCTACCACCACAACCTAATGCATATATTAGGGCACCACCTCTGTTTTGGTGAGGTTCCGACACCCCGAAGCCCCGGTTCCGTCGAACCCCCCAAAGAAGACCAGAACTCGACAGTGTCGTCTACCCCTTCGACGGGCGTCGAAAGGGGGTAGCTCCAAGGACTTTTATACTTGGTTGTGTTTGGGTGGGCCATGTGAACATAACTAACATGATTTGGGCTCATCTTATGACATGGTTCCCTCCATCGCACCCGAAACGGGGGTTTCCGCATAGAAGACCATAACCTTCCAGGGGGATAAGTGGGGTTTGTGAAGCCGGTCACACCTCGGAGTCTCGATATGTCTATATCAACCTACCACCACAACCTAATGCATATATTAGGGCACCACCTCTGTTTTGGTGAGGTTCCGACACCCCGAAGCCCCCGGTTCCATCGAACCCCCCCCCCAAAGTAGACCAGAACTCGACAGTGTCGTCTACCCCTTCGACGGGCGTCGAAAGGGGGTAGCTCCAAGGACTTTTATACTTGGTTGTGTTTGGGTGGGCCATGTGAACATAACTAACATGATTTGGGCTCATCTTATGACATGGTTCCCTCCGTCGCACCCGAAACGGGGGTTTCCACATAGAAGAGCATAACCTTCCTAGGGGATAAGTGGGGTTTGTGAAGCCGGTCACACCTCGGAGTCTCGATATGTCTATATCAACCTACCACCACAACCTAATGCATATATTAGGGCACCACCTCTGTTTTGGTGAGGTTCTGACACCCCGAAGCCCCGGTTCCGTCGAACCCCCCACAAAGTAGACCAGAACTCGACAGTGTCATCTACCCCTTCGACGGGCGTCGAAAGGGGGTAGCTCCAAGGACTTTGCGATACAACACAAGTAAAACAAATTACGATAGAACTTGAAATACTGGATAGAACAAATTAAGGTACAACTTGAAATTACGATACAACACAAGTAAAACAAAGACTCAGCCTCCTTGCATTTGCCCTTGGACGAATCTTCAGCCTCCTTTGCCCTTGGACGAAGATTTTGCCTCCTTGCCTTTGCCCTTGGACGAAGCTTCAGCCTGCTTGCCTTTGCCCTTGGACGGCATGAAATCGTCGTCATCATCGCTGTCAACTGCCCAGAGACAGGAACGACCGTACGAAACGCGGTCAACTTCACTTCGGTAGAACGGACTATTCGTAACTTTCCTGTCAAACATATCTGCAAGCATGGACATTTCTGCACGAATTTGGAGCGGGGTTCTATATGGAAACCCATCGCGGCATAGCTTCGCCCCGAGCAAAGCGAGATGACTCTCAGTGTCCAAAATTTCTTCAATTGGAACTACCCTACCATCTACCTTCAAATTGCTCGAAAGCCTGGCGAGATGCTCGGATGCGGAAATGTGAAATCCGGACACACACTTCTCGCAAGGACCAATACACACCATGGTTGCGCTCAAGTGAGTACCATGCCTACCTTCGACTGGGTTTTATAGTACCATGATTGTCTGCTTTCGGCTCGGCCTAGACTGAAGGATTTCTTGATAGAACAAAACACACCGCTGATCCAACGGCTCACAAGTGCACGAAGGAAACACACGATCCGTGTGCTTCTTCCGAATCAAACGGCTCACCAGCGTTCGAAAGAAACACACCGCTGATCCAACGGCTCACAAGCGCACGAAGGAAACACACGATCCGTGTGCTTCTTCCTGATCCAGGGGCTCAGCATCACTCGAAAGAAACACACCGCTGATCCAACGGCTCATGAGTGCTCGAAGGAAACACACGATCCGTGTGCTTCTTCCGAATCAAACGGCTCACCAGCGATCAAAAGAAACACATATCTGCAACCTCATCACTCTCCCATGGCTTCCACCGTACCCACTCTAACCTACTCGGAGGCGGAGGCGCTTTGCGCCTCGAACTACCCCTGCCCACCCGGCTACGACGTCCCCGCTGGCTGGTGGCTGAGCACCGGAGGCATGCCGGTCCCTCCTGTCCCTCAAGGTTTGGCGCGCCGAGCGGCCATCATGAACCACTACTACCTCGAGCTCACTCCGAAGCAGCGGATGGATCCCGCTGGAATCCCAACTACCGCCCGACTTGGGACGCCTTCTTCATCAATCGGCGTGAGAGGGCGCTCGCCAGGTACGAGGAGAACGGCCCGCCTCCTTCGAACTTCAACGAGGCCGGCCGTCGGCTGTGGTGGGCCGACCGGACACTCCAGAGAGTCATGGACTACATCACGGCCGGCGATAACCCCCGCCTGAGCTACCCTCAGTTTCAGTTCAGGCGAGCGCCGCCCCCGCCCGACGACAGCGACGACGACGGCGGCGACTTCGACGACTATGAGCACGAGTATTATAGGCCTAGGCAGGAGTATGACTAACCTGAGCCACATCATTTCTTAGGACAAATGGTTCATCTATGTACCCAAGATTGTTGTCATTCCCTAATGCTGGTCTAGCTACGGCGACGATCGTGTAAAATGTATTATTTATCTCTGCATTTCCAACTAATGATTTTTAGCATCTGAATAAGTAATCTGGTAGAATATATGAGTGAGTAACCTGGGATCAAATTTTACCACCCAAATTTTTTACAGGTCGTATAATAAAGAACATAAATAACGTGCGACTAAACACATCGATGAAAAAATCAAACGGTTTCCCCGAGCTACAGTCGCATACTGGCTGCGATATCACATGCAGTGTGCGACTGAGCTCGGGAATCCGGATGACTTGTGTTGGACGCCACGAAATAATCCGGATAAAAAACTAGTTGTGTTGAAAACCTAAATATAGCTGGAACAAAACACACGGTTTCTCCTACCTACAGCCCGATACTGATTCACGGTCGAATGTCACTGCATTCAGTGTCGGGCATAGCTAGGTAACCCGAATGTTTTGTGTTTCAGCGCCACTTCGATCCAAGCAGCGGTAAGATGTCTCTGATGATCTACAACCGTCCGGCAAAACATCTCTGATGATCTGCAACCGTTTGGAATGGTCGCAGGTCATCAGAGACGTCTTGCCGCTGGTTGCCCAAAGATGCCTCTCCGAGTGACGCTGGAATGTTTTGTGTGAGTGAGTAAGCTGGTGTAGAGGTGTGGTATTTATAGGCGTCGTTAGGGTTGGGAAGCTGGCTCGGAAAGATTTGGCGCGGAATGAAATATTCGTTCCCGCCCACCAGGTTCGCCGAGACAAGATCCCGGCGAAGACAGATGCCCGGCGAAGAACTGGCGCGGAATGAAAATTTTATTCCCGTGCACAAAGTTTGCCGACGACGGCTCCCGGCGACGGAGCCAACCCGGCGAAGAACTGGCGCGGAATGAAAATTTCATTCCCGCGCACAAAGTTTGCCGACGACGGCTCCCGGTGAAGGAGCCAACCCGGCGAAGATTTGGCGCGGAATGAAATATTCGTTCCGCCCATGCCTTCGCCGAGTGCCCTCCACCGACAAACTCGGCAAAGAGGAATCTTTTTGCGCGCGAAAGAATTTTTTTCCCTCCAGTTCTTCGCCGGGTATGACACTCGGCGAAGAAAAGCAGCGCCCAAATGTTTATTTCCAGTCACCTCTTCGCCGGGTAGGAGACTCGGCGAAATGCACGCATCGCCCGCGCAAGGTGGGACCCAACGACAGGCGCCACGTGGTCGTCCAGTTCGCCGAGACCTACTCTTCGCCGAGAGCTTTCTGTGGTCGTTGCCGATGGTTCGCACTTCGCCGAGTGCTGTTTCGACCGTGTCCCGGCGAAGTTATGTTTTGCCGAGAGAGCGCGGCGTCGCCGAGTGTCCTGTGAGCTGTGCCGGCGTTGGCCGTCTTCGCCGAGTGGCCCCGACATTTTGCTCTCGGCGAAGCCTAGACCACTCGGCGGCGAGCAATTTTCTAGTAGTGAGCTGATCAAAAGATTCTTCGTTTGCTTACCCATATAGGCCAATTAACGGTTGCAACTTGCAAGAATCCATTGGTAAGTATCCAAACAAAGACGTACTGCACGGAGGATGTGCCGCTGTTAATGGCCGAACCAACAAGTATCTCAGTTTGCACCTGCTCGCCGTCTTCCGAGTTAGCCTAGCTGGCCCAAGCGCCGGACCGGAGCGATGATGTCGTCGGAGATGATACGGGACGAGCACGGGCACGACCTGCCGCAGTACGGGCTGCTGCTGTCGCTGCTGGGCGGGCTGGGGGCTGCGGGGGCTATTTTCATGGGAAAGGGTGGCGAGGCGTTCCTCGAGGCCGTGAAGGAGCTCGTCGGCCCCGTGGGGCTCCTGCTGCTCCCCGTCAGCCTCATCCTCCTCATCCGCGTCCTCTCCTCCGGTTACCGGCTCGTCGACATCTTCGGGCTTGCCTTGGGCGAGTCGCTTGACGCTGCCCAACGCGTCGGCCGGGGGTCGCCGGCGGCGGTCGCGCTCGCGATGCTCATCTTCCTGCTCGTCGCGTACTACAGGCTGTTCGGCGGTGGCGACTAGTAGGTCGTACGTCTGTGTGTGCATGCATGCGCTCGCGCTGCTGATCTTCCTGCTCTTCGCCTACTACAGACTGTTCGGCGGCGGCGGCGAGTAGCTAGTCCGTACGGCCCGCGCGCTCGGTACGGCAGGTACGTCTGTGTGTGCATGCGCAGATGTGCTCGATCGGCAGCCAGCCAGCCTGCTTGTAATATGAGAAAGTAAGTTAATTAGTTCGCTCAGTTCGCAAAAAGAAAAGAGAAGTTAGTTTGCTCGAACATCAGAAGCTTCGGTGCTGCATCGATCATGTGTTTGTGCTGTTCCAGCTGACCAAAATATTCTTGGTTTACTTATTCATGCAGCAGGTCAATTGAATCCATTGGCAAGAATCAGAACAAAGACCTACTCCTCAGGGAGTATTGTTTTCCTACTGAATTCTTCTAAACGCTCCCAATGAATTAGCAAACAGGGAAACGAAGACGTTGAGTAGGAGGGACTGCAGGCGAGTGGCCACGAGGTGCACCACCAACCGGCATGTCCCTCGAGCGACCTGGAGGCGCTGGAGGAGCTCCATCTCCTCCAACAGAGGCAGCAGGCGAGGGGGCATGGTGGCGCGCCTGGCATTCCCTCTCGCGATGGCCGGAGCAGCGACAATGTAGGCACTGGACCGGGCCATGGCAGTCAGGGACGAAATGGTCCGGCGCCAAGCAGCGGAAGCAGAGACCGTAAGTCCTCTGCTTGAAGGCGTGGGAGAGTCCCGTTTCCTTCCTAGGCGGCAGGGCAGGCCCTTCTGCAGTCTCGGTCGACGCCGACCCCCAACCTCCTCCCAACCCCGCTCCGCAGGCGCCGAGGGAACCTCGGAGATGTGCACCGGCGTGAAATTTGGGGGGAGCTGGTCAGGGGGAGGCGGCAGGACGACCTCAGAGCACCCGAGGGGAGGAGAGACGAGAGCTCCATCTCCACCAACATTAGCAATGGTGGCAGCGGGATTTGCAGACCTCCCCTCCTCCACAGCACGGTGCAGCAGCACAGGCGGGGTCCCAGACACCCCCTCCTCCACAGACGAAGAGGGCGGCCGCGCGGGCGGTGGCGGCGGCGGAGCCACCCCCTCCAGATCTGAAACGATGGGCTGTGGGGAGAGGCCGGAGAGGGCTTGAGGAGACGAGCCTGCAGGGTGGACGGCGAGTGGCAGCCGCAACACGGAGCTAGGATGGGGCTTGGGAGCGTTTAGAAGAATTCAGTAAGAAAATGTGCCTCGATTACAAGTAGGGTGCTTATGGTTTTCGCCGGTTTTCCTTAATTAACCGCGTGTTGTATGGTTTTTGGATCCGGTTTCCCTTATTAACTGGATTATTTATTCTTCTTATATGCAATGCGGGAGCTCCCCGCTGCCGAGGTGTGTCCTCGGCAATACCCATGGTCGAGTACCTAGGGCTGATCAGCGGGTCTTACCTTTGCATTTTTTGCATGCATCATCCGAAGCATCATCGACTGGCGCAGCTCGGGAATTCTTTGACTAGCTTATGTTTTTGCTCTTTGGACTGAGTCGAAGCTTTCATCGACTGTCATTTTTGTCTTTGAATCTATCGGGTGCGCGACAGCGCTCCCGTTGGGAGTAGCTCCCGAGATTGTGCTTTATTACTCGTAATGGAGGATAATCTCAAATTCGTTATATTCTGCATATGTTAGTCGAATTTTTTTTATATGCTCCCGATGGGAGTACTATACTATACTCGATAGACTGTCGAGTATATAACAACAACTTAGTCGACAAACACTGCATACCTTTCGTTTTGTTTAGTCGAATTGTTCTTTGCTTTCCACAATTTGCTTGACGTCATGCATGACGTTTGTGGCGTGCGCGCAGAATTTTGACGAGACATGTCTCTGTAGGCCCGTTGTCAGGATTTGACCACAGAGGACGCCGCTTCGGTTCCGATTTGACCGGGCATGGCGGAAATTTCGCTGTGTAATGATAACTTCCTTGTTTTTCGTGCGTAGTGGGCGGAGTGGCCTGCGACAGTTGTTCTCCGACCTCACCACGTGTCTCACAGATCGAGTACGAACGGTTGAGATTACTTCGCCCTCTGCGGTAATGTTGGGGGGCTGCCCCCGGGTAGGGCATAGAAGTGGAAAGGAAACTCAAGCCGGGTCACTCGAGCCGGGTCTCTTCGACCGGATCGGTTGAGAGAGTCGGTTAAGTGCAGGGAAACGCCAGAAGGGATCAGGCAAAGTCTAGCCGGATCAGAGGACGAGATCCGGCTCGGCTAGCCGGGTTGCCTGAAAGAGATCCGGTTCGGCTAGCCGGATTGCTGAAAGAGATCCGGCTCAGCTAGCCGGGTTGCCTGGAAGAATCCGGATTACCTGCGATGTCGGATAATGCACAAAGACCAAGTAATGTCAGTAAGTTCACGAGTCCTGCAGGCCTCCTGCCCGAGGCTCGGAAGACAGCCAGGTCGAGCCACGGGTTTTCCGGGTCACAAGGCCCTAGGCGCTGACTTGGCTAATTCGGGAAAGGGCGGTGGCCTAGGCTCTGATCGGCTACGCTGGCTTAAGCTCAAAGAGGAAAGGATAGACCTGCCGTTGAACTGACGATGAGCTGGACTGAGTGACAGTAGCCAGGGCTTGTCCTGTTCCTCTTGTCCATGCCATTATCATCTCCGGCCAGGGGCAAAAAGGTAATCCGGTTAGTGTATAAGTAGACTAGCACATCCTCCAGTGCGAGGGGACGAACCCTAGAGCTCATTTTCCCCCCTCGGTAGCTTCTTCTTCATCGAGAGCTCTCACCATTGTTGCTTCATACAGCTCGAGGAGCGCACTGTACTTGTCACTATTGAGATATAAAGAGAGTAGGCTAGTGCTGCAGTAGGGGTGTTACCTCCACAAGAGGGCCCCGAAGCAGGGTACATCGTGGTGTGCTTTGTGTTCTTGCTTTCTTTGTTTCTTGTTCATGTTCTTGCGGTTTCTTGTGTGTTCTTGCTTGTGCACTTCTTGAGTGCATAAACCCTCCCCGGTTCCCCCAACGCACTTTCGGCCCCATCTTAGCCATACCTATGGCATCTGCCGTGATCCCACCACGACAGTTGGCGCCCACCGTGGGGCAGATTGAGGCGTTGGAGGGAGTTTACATCCGGACGGGCTCAGGCGAGCGTGTTCTTTCTGGTCTAATCGCCAAGATCGGCGAGTTCACCTTCGTCAGCGACAATGCAGGGTGTTTCGCCGGCAAGCCTTTCCCCGAGCATGGCTTCCTGATGATGCTCGGTAGCTTCGTCACCTATGTTGCTGTCGAGGCTGTTCGCGAGTACCCGGCGCAGGTGCTCGTGGCCGAGGACCCTCCTTCTTTCCGCGCAGCTCTCGGACAGCGTAGCGCTCGCCCCGGGAGTAGCGTGGAAGTGATGATGACCGGAGCAAGTGCTGGAGCTGGCAAAGGAGATGCCGGCAATAGCATACCCGAGGAGCTGGTTACGCCAACCGATCCGGTTGACAAGCCGACTCGGACGGCAAAGTTCCCAAAGGAGAAACCAGATCCGGTTGGTCCACTTGGCATGTCAAGTAGGGAGGCTCCCTTGGAGGATGTCCTGGAAAAGTTAGCTCGGCCAGTGGCACCTGGGGCAAATGTAGAGCTTACTATAGCTCAGTTAGAGGCAGAGCGCCTGAGGTTGCAAAAGAAGCCCGGTTGGTGGTAGAGTCTAGGCAAGCATTTGATAGAGACATGAGAGAGTATAATGCTGCCAATGGTATCACCGATGGTTTCACTCCGGTAGCGTCTCACCCGCGCAAGAGCAGATTTGCGTAACAGGGGTAAGGACCTCAATGACGAGTTAGCTAGAGCCGCAAGATCGAGCTCGGTAAGGCTACTAGTCATAGATCGGGTACAGGCAAGCCGGTGTATAGCTCCCCGGCCAAAAATCTTAGGGCTGCAGCGGCAGCGCGAGCCGAGTTGACCACACTAACCGGGGATGCTTGGCGCAAGCAGGCAGAAAGGGTCAATGAGCTGGTTGATGTGTGTAACCGGCAGAATGAGGCTTACCGGAAGCTAATCCGGATGCTGGTGGTTCTCGGGTAGTGGTGTCGGCTAAGGCGGTTAGCCAGAATCCAAGGGGCAAGCGTCATCCCCGCATGTCGGAGCTGACCGGGCCCAAAGTGTGAATTCGGGCAAGAGCAAACAGCTGCAGGCCTATGATGCTGAGTATGCCGGCAAGCAGCTAGCTGCTCAAGGAAGAGGTGGCCAGAGCAGAAACAATGGCGGTCAAGGCAATCCGGGGCCGGAAGGGGTAATTCGGCTGGCCGAGGTCAACCACCTCGCCCTCCCGGGCAGAATCAACCCCGGCAGGAGCAGCAAGTAATGGTGCAAGCGCAGCAGCAAGGTGGTGGCCAGGCGGGCTACCGCTATGATGATGGTAATTCGGCTATGGCGCGAGCCGGATACCAAACGTATGACAATGCACTTGCATCCAGACTGGGACCTCGGACGTTGGCTCCGGATGATCAGCGTCTCAGGTTGGATAGGATTTATCAGTCCGAGAGGCTGGAAGAGCAAGGCCCACCAGGTCCTCCGTGCTTTGGGCCTAGAATCATGAACGAGCCGAATGTGCCGTTGTTTCAGCTTGGCCGATCACAAAGCCGTATAATGGCAGCACTAAGCCGCAGGATTGGCTGATAGACTATGTATCCTCGGTGCACATTGCGGGGGGCAATCGCCGATGGGCGGTCCGGTATCTCCCGCATATGTTGGAAGGGCCAGCCCGGATTTGGCTGAATAACTTACCAGAGGGTAGTATCAACTCTTGGATGGATTTGGAGCAGGCATTTTACAGCAACTTCTCCAGCACGTACAAGAGGCCAAACCGACCTCAGCTCTTGTCTGCGTGCAGGCAGGAAGAGCGGGAGACAGACCGAGAATTTTTGACTCGGTGGAGCAACATTCGCAATTCTTGTGAAGGTGTCGTGGAGGAGCAGGCCATTTCTTGGTTCGCGCAGGGTTGCCGACATGGCACCCCGCTTTGGCAGAAGCTCCAGAGGGATATGCCAAAGACCCTAGCGGAAATGATCCGGATAGCAGATACATATGCTCTTGGCGATCCGACGCAGCCAGCGTTGGATGTGGTGGGAACAAGCAGGAGGCAACCGGTTAATAACCGAACTGGACCATTGAGGCCCAATGACCGACATGAGTTCGGTTATAAAAGGAGGGATCCGGATTACAGATACGGCTCAGACCAGGTTGCTGCAGTAAATATGGATCATCCTGATAGCCAGAGACCAAAAAATGAGGGTCCAGCTTGGAGGCCGAATCAAGGTGCCTGGGCAAAGAAAGTGTGGGATGGACCGAGTCCACCTCTAACTTTTGAGGCAATGATAGATGGGCCTTGCCGTTATCACACAACAGACCCACGCAAGCCGGCCAATCATTCAACTCGGAATTGTAGCTGGCATCATCGCATCCAGGCAAGGTCAGAGAGGGCCACCTCAGAGAGGTGCTCCTAGACCGAATTTCAGGCCAAATACGCCTTTATCCGGAGCCAATGCAACCCCGGTGAACGAAGGAGCTCCAAGGCCGGCAGCCACAAAGCCGGTTAACCTGGTAAATATGGGAGGCAACAACAACAATGCTGGTCCGAGTCGGCAAGGTGGATACCCCGGAAATGATTACAAGGAGCTCATCAAAGTTATGTGGTTTTTGTGACCGAGCCAACTGACAAGAAAAGTCAGCTGCGAAGGGCGAAGGAGGTGAATGCAGTCACACCAGCAGTACCAAAATACCTGAACTGGTCCGAGCAGGAGATCACTTGGAGCAGGGCTGATAATCCCAGGGTTATGCCAAGCCCAGGAAACTACGCACTGGTGGTGGATCCGACTTTGGTTGGACCAAAGATCAATGTGAAATTCACTCGAGTCTTGGTTGACAATGGCAGCGCTATAAACATCATGTATCGGGACACAATGGTCAAATTGGGTTATTCGCCGAATCAGTTGCAGCAGAGCAGTTGTACCTTCCATGGTATAGTACCCGGGGTGTCTTGTTCCCCAATGGGTAAGATATGGGTAGATGTGCTATTTGGTACCAAGGACAATCACAGACTTGAGAGTCTAGAATTCGAGGTGGTAGACTTGGAGAGCCCATACCATGCTCTGCTCGGCAGGCCGGCATTAGCCAAGTTCATGATTTCCACTCATGTTGCTACCTCAAATGAAGATGCCTGGCCCGAATGGAATCATCACGTTGCGGGAGATTACAAGAAGGCCATACAGTGTGCTACGGTTGGTTCCACCTTAGCCGAGTCGTTGGTGATCCAAGCTGAGAAGAGCAAGATGCATGAAGTAGTAGCGATGGCGAAGTCAGCTCAGCTCGGCGTCTGGCCATGACCAATCCGGATGCAGGTGCAACTTTTGAGGTGCCCAAGGAGACAAAGAGATCCCCATTGACCCGGAGAATCCGGAGCGCATGGCCATCATTGGTGCCGGATTGGGCGAGAAATAGGAAAGCGCGCTCTGTCACTTCCTCCGTGAGAATCGGGATATCTTTGCATGGTCGGCTAAGGACCTGCCTGGTGTTCCGAGGGAGTTGGCAGAGCACTCTTTATTTGTCCGGCCGGATGTGAAGCCGGTGAGGCAACCGACTCGTCGTCTTTCAGACGATCGAAGAAAAGTGGTGCTTGATGAGCTGGCTAAGCTACTTGCAGCCGGATTCATTATGGAGGTGTTGCATCCAGACTGGATATCCAATCCGGTTCTGGTAGAGAAGAAGAAGGACGAACCAGCGGTGGTCAAGGTGTGGCGTATGTGCATCGACTTCACCAACCTGAACAAGGCGTGCCCGAAGGATCCGTTTCCTTTACCTCGGATTGATCAAGTGATCGATTCTACTGCTGGGTGTGAGTTGTTGTCTTTTATTGATGCGTACTCTGGTTTTCACCAGATACCACTGAACCCCAAAGATCAAATAAAGACTGCTTTTATTACCCCGTATGGGGCGTATTGCTATCGTGTCATGTGTTTCGGTTTGAGAAATGCCGGTGCAACTTATCAGAGATGTATGCAGAAATGCTTACATTCTCAAATGGGCAAAAATGTGCAAGTGTATGTCGATGATATTGTTATCAAAACTAAAGAAAAACGCACTCTCCTCGAGGATCTCGAGGAAACATTTGTGAACTTGAGAAAGTATCGGTTAAAATTGAATCCGGATAAATGCACCTTTGGTGTCCCGGCTGGAAAGTTGCTCGGTTTCCTTGTATCGAGCCGAGGTATTGAAGTGAATCCGGCTAAGATCCGAGCCATAGAAAACATGAAATTGCCTAAATGTCTAAAAGATGTACAAAAATTTACCGGGTGTCTAGCCTCGCTGAGTCGGTTTGTGAGTCGGCTAGGAGAAAAAGCCTTACCCTTGTATCAATTGATGAAAAAGAGCACCGGGTTCACGTGGACCCCGCAGGCAGACTCGGCTTTCAATGAATTAAAAAAGATGTTGTCCACTGCACCAATTCTGGCATCACCTTTGCCGAATGAGCCAATGCTACTTTACATTGCGGCCACTAACCGGGTCGTAAGTGTGGTGATAGTGGTAGAGCGAGAAGAGGAGGGTAAATCCGTGCAGAGACCGGTATACTATTTAAGCGAGGTGATCTCAACCTCGAAGCAGAACTATCCTCACTACCAGAAGATGACATATGGTGTATACCTGGCGGCCAAGAAGTTGAAACATTACTTCCAGGAGCACCCGATCACCGTAGTATGCGAAGCTCCAATCTCGGAGATCATTGGGTGCAAGATGCGACTGGCCGAGTTGCCAAATGGGCAATAGAAGTGTCTCCTTACACCCCGCATTATGAAAGAAGAGATGCTATCAAGTCTCAGGCTTTACCGGATTTCCTTTGTGACTGGGCCGAGATGCAGTATGAGCCACCCAAGCCGGATTACAATTACTGGAAGTTGCACTTTGATGGCTCCAAAACCAAAATCGGACTAGGTGCTGGGATAGTACTCACATCACCGAAGCAAGATCAGTTGCGATATGTGTTGCAGATTCATTTCTCAGCATCAAACAACGTGGCCGAATATGAGGCACTGATCCATGGGCTTAATGTGGCTAAGGACATCGGCATCCGCCGGATAGAATGTTTTGGTGATTCAGATTTGTGGTGCAGCAATCTTCTGGAAATTGGGATGCCCTTGATGCCAATATGGCACTATATCGATTTCATGTCCAGAAAATTTCAGGATTTTTTGAAGGCTGCGAGTACAAGCACATACCCGGCTAGAGAATGAAGCTGCTGATATCCTGTCAAAACTGGGGTCGTCTAGGGATGCAATCCCACCCGGGATATCCTTGAATCACCTAAGGATCCCTTCAATCAAACCTTCACCTGATTCCGAGTCAATTTTTATCCCAAAGCAAGAATCTGAAGCTGTTCCTATGAATGTTGATGTCGGTACATTTGGGAAGACCCGGGGACTATGGTTAGACTCGGGGACTGCGCACCGAGACTCGGGGATGATAACCGAGTCTTAGGGAAAAGAGAAGAGAGGAAAATGATGTTAACCGAATCTTGGGAATGGACAGAACTGATTGAAGAAATAATGGCGGCCGAACCAGTGGAAATAGATGAGCACTTGTTCCCTTTGCATCCAGTACCGGAATGGGCTGAAGAAATCATGAAATTCATGTCGGAGGGGAGTTTGCCAATGATGAAACCGAAGCTAGGCGAGTGCAGAGGAGGTCCAAGGGTTACACCATCATAAATAAGGAGTTATACAAAAGGAGTGCAACCGAGGTGCTACAACGTTGCGTGGAGCCAGCCGAGGGCAAGGAGATGCTCCTGGAGATACATCAAGGAGAATGTGGGCATCATTGCAGTACAAGAGCCCTGGTGGCTAAAGTATTCCGGCATGGGTTTTACTGGCCTACTGCTCATGCAGATGCAGAGGACATAGTCCGAAAATGTGAAGGATGCCAAAGGTTTGCCAAGCAGACACACCTACCCGCATCGGCGCTCAAAACAATTCCTATCACTTGGCCGTTTGCTGTGTGGTGTTTGGATATGGTGGGAGAATTCAAGCCGGCTAGAGGTAACATGACACATATGTTGGTGATGGTGGATAAGTTCACCAAGTGGATAGAGGTGAAACCGATCCGGAAAGTGGATGGTCATTCGGCTGTAACCTTCCTGAAAGAAATCATTTTGAGATACGGTTACCCCCATAGCATCATCTCGGATAATGGCACGAACTTTGCTGTGGGAGAGTTTGCCCGATTCTGCTTGGATAAGGGGATCCGGTTAGACATAGCCTCAGTGGCACACCCAGAGTCCAATGGACAGGTGGAAAGATCAAATGCTTTGGTATTAGCTGGGATAAAAGCTCGGTTAATGGAACCACTGGTAAAGACTCCGGGGTGCTGGATAGATGAGATACCATCAGTACTATGGGGTTTAAGGACCACGCCGAATCGGTCAACTGGCTATACGCCATTTTTTCTGGTATATGGGGCAGAAGCAGTGCTACCCACTGACATAGAATATGATGCACCAAGGGTGACAATGTATACCGAAACCGAGGCAAAAGAAGCCCGGGAAGATGCAGTGGATCTGCTAGAGGAAGCAAGAGAATTGGCCCTATCCGGACAGATATACCAGCAGAGTCTCCGACGTTATCATAGTCGGAAAATCAGCCCTAGAGTGTTTCATGAGGGAGATCTAGTACTAAGGCTGGTGCAGCGCAGCAAAGGCCGACACAAGTTATCACCTCCATGGGAGGGACCATTCATTGTGAGCAAGGCTATGCACAATGACTCGTACTACCTTGTAGATGCACAGGAACCAAGGACGGATGGCCTGGACAGACCCGGACAAGAAACCAAGCGACCCTGGAATGTAGCTCTGCTTCGACCCTTTTACTCTTAGGGGCGCAATGTATGTATCTCAGTTTATCATAAATGAAATTTCGGCAATCCGAGTCTGGACTCGGGGACTGCTTGTTCTTATGCATGTGTTTTTTATTACTGTTTTGTCCATACCGTTCATGTGTCGGATTGCTTTGAACCTCGTCCCAAAATTCAAGTAATGTATGCTATGTTGTTGATCTTGTGACTCGACTGACAAACACCAAAATGGTAGTCAAGAGCAGAGGTGGAGAATATGGGAAACATGAAAATGGACTCGGGGACTCGGTCCAAATCCGATTCGGCACATGTCGTTTACTAACCCCTGTTATTTCTTTTTGTTTATGTTAGATGATTCTAAACCACAACTCGCATGTTTCAAGTATTGTATGCTATGATTCCTATCTTGTGACTCGACTGTCGAACACCTAAAAGGTAGACAAGAGCAAAGATTCGGCAAAAATAGTAAACAAGAAAACAGACTCGGGGACTCGGTTTAAGATGATCCAACATAAACCTCGTCCGGTCACATTAAGCAAAATAAAATTAGTCTCGAAAGAGCTTAAATTGTATATTACATCTGCTCCCGGCATACCGGGGATTTAACGTTTTTTCATTAAGATAGTTCAGGAAACTCGGTCGCAGGAGCCTTGGTAGCAGGAGCCTCGGTCGCAGGAATGACCTTGGACGAAGAGCTGGATAGCTTGGTAGACTCGGAGGCATCCGGATCAGCCGAAGTATTGGTGGTCTTGACCAAAGCTTGTTCGGCAGTCTCAGCCGAGTCGGTGGTTGGTATCTTGGAGGTCTTGGATGCAGATTCATCGGCGATCTTAGCCGAGTCAGAAGCAGGCACTTTAGTGGACTCGGTACTAAGATGATCGGCAGAGTTAGCCGAATCACCAGACTCGCCCTCAGACTCGGCGTATTCTTCAATTGAAGCATCGTCCGATTCTTCTTCTTCAGATTCTTCCCATCCGAGTAGACCGGAGCCTCCAGATCAAGATGCTTGGTGTTTGCAAATTCGGCCATAAAGTTGGCAGCTTCCTCGCGGATCTTGATCCGGTCTGGATCTGAAGCCCATGAAGAACCCTCGCGAAGGGAGCGCACTTTGGCAAGATCAATCAGCTCATACCAAGACATGATGAATAACAAACCTGCGTCAGCACCAGCGCGGCGGACGAAGATCTCCACAGCTTTAACCGGGTCTCTGCCTGATCCAGGTCTTTGATTAGCTCGTCCGCAGACCGGGCTTGCCGAGCTTCAGGAAACAAGACTCGGTGAGCTTTGAGACTTGCATTGAACAGAGTAGTGTGGGACTCCTTTAAAGGAGCAATCCGAGCTTTAAGTGCAGTGATGTGGTCTTCGATATCCCATGTCTCGAGCAGGGGAGCCCCAGTTAACTTAGCTCTCTCAGCTCGGGCATCTCTCACAGCTTTGGCGGCTTGAAACCGGATGCTGGTGAACTCTCCTACATATAGATGAGCTAACGCTGAGTTAGACGAGGGTAAACAAAATTATGAGTCGGATAAGAGCAAAGGGAAAAAGGAGATTCGGCAAACTTACGATCCATGTCTTCATTGAGGCTAGCAAGATCAGCAAGCCATTTCGCGCTGATCGCCTTGTGGGCAGCCAGATCATCTTTCGCCGCTTTAGCTTCGGCTTCAGCATCTGCAACGTGCGTTTGGATTTTCTTGTCCAATTCGGCCCGCTTTTCAATCCCGGCTTTGAAAGTATCTCGCTCCTTCTGGATCGAGTCTTTCTCCCTCTGCAGCGTGTCCCGGTCTTTTTTGACCTTCTCCTTCACTTTTTCAACCCGGTCAAGCTCCCGCAGGAGCCGAGTCACTTCTGACTTTTCCTCCGATAAAGCGCGCTTATGCTCTTCATCTTTCTTTTTCATCTCCTCACTTTGCGCATCAAAGGAAGCTTGGAGGGCCTGGTGCTGCAAGACTAGCTGCTTAAAGAGCCGGCTGCGAGCAGTCGTGATTTCCTGAAAGAAAAAGGGTTAATGGCGTAAAAAGAATCTCGGGGACTGGAGGCCCGAGATTAATGAAAAAGAAAGTTGACCGAATCAATTGGAAAAGAGACTCGGGGACTGGGAGTCCCACGATTTTTGTTCAGATAACACAAAATTTATGATCAAGTGTTAGAGATTCAAGCCGAATGACTTTCTTACTCGGAGGAGTATCAGTCGTTCGACCCGAATCTCGGGGACTGGGGATAATGTAGATTGATCATGATGAAATAAAAGCAAGATTCGGCAAAGTTACCTCGAGGACCCGGTTAGCGTCGACGACCGAGGCCTGCACAGATGTAGAGATTGGAACACCCGGCTAGGGCCAGCCGGATGTGGCGACGCTGTTGTAGAGAAGCCTTCGGCAAGGTCCGCATCATTCCAAGCTTTAACAAATTCCTCTGCGGAGCCGAGTTTGTCGCCGCCCGGAGTGCGGAGATTCGGCAAGACCTGGCCACTAACGCGGGCGCGAGTGATCCTCAGAAAGTTGATCATGCACCCGAGTCGCTGATGGAGCGGCAGAAACCGGCTTGCTAGCAACCATCTGCTTATCCGAGGTCGTTGGAATTGTGCCAAAGGAGACCTGAGTCGGCTTAGGTAGAGGCGATGCGACCGGGGTCTTGGCCGGATCTGTTTGTTTCGGTTGGTTCTGAGGGTGATCCTGGACGGTCTTCTTCTTCTTCTCTGGGAAGGACGCTTGTTGTGTTTCCTGTTGCTGCTTCTGCTGTTTCTCAAGAGGTTGCTGCTGCTGCTGCTGCTTCTTCTTCTGCTGCTCTTGAGCCTTGGTGGTAGGGCGAGGCTCCGGCTTAGTCAAAGTCTTAGCTTTCTCCTTCTCCAACTCCTTCAGAGGGCGAGGCCAAGTTGAATCTCGGGTGGGACCCGAGATTTCCTCTTTCTCCAAGTCAATAACCGACTCTGGAGCGAGAGTTGGCGGAGGAGTCTTGGCGGTTGTGGCACGCGCAGGAGAAGTGACGGCCTTTTCAGGAGACTGGTGCTCCATGGCCGTATCCAGTGGAGGAATGGGAGAAAGAATGGATGAATGAGTTTGCTCGGTGACGATGACGTCACTACATAGAGCAAGGTAAACAGTTAACTCGGATAAAGATGACTCGGATAATAGAGGAAAAAAGCAAATGAAGTTGGCATTACCCCTTGGTGGTAGGCATGGCCTTAAGCCGATTCGCCTTGATGGCAGCTTTCTTAATTCTCTTGGCTGGAGGGGCATCTGATCCGGACGCGTCAGGGCGTTTCCGGGATGACCCTTGAGCATCCGGTTTGGCTGGAACACAAGGTTGTGACCATGAAATCGGAATGGCATCAATAGGATCTAGGATCCAGCAATCATCATCTTCATCCTCGGAAAGTTTGTGAATAGTCGGTTGCTTACCCTTGCGGATGGGCTTGGCGTGTGGAATCGGCAAATAATCGTCCGTATCCGCATCCTCTTCGCCCTCGCACAGCGGGCTGCGATTTCGGTGGTCTGGTGGTCGAAGAGCTGCAGTAGAGTCAAGGCAAGTCCGGATTAGTCCAATGGCATTTCGGTGGGGTATGGATTAATCCGGGAAATGATGAACTAACCTGTGGTGGAAGTGCGTCTCGGTGGAATGGCTCCACGCCCCACTTCCACTTATCCGACATCTCGGTGTAGGCAATGGCGTTTACCCGTCTCTTGACGGAAGCTTTGGTGAGGTCATGTTTGCTGATCCGATAGGATCTAGCAGACCGCTCATATGGCAAATCTTGTGCTGACGTTGTTGTAAAGGACTGACCCGACGAGAGACGAAGGTTCGAAGGAGATCATCCGAGAGCAGGCCCTTTCCAGAAAGTCCTCTAAAGTTTGGTGTATGACTTGAAGCTCCGCAAGAGTGTTAGCCGGATCATATCTGAAGTTTAATTCGGTTGTGGGGGGCTCAATCTTGAACTCGGGCAAGTTGAGGGCATCATGGCCTTCAACGCTCTTCACGTAGAAGAAAGACCTTTGCCATTTATTACAAGTATCCAGGCCAGTGATTCGGGGAAAGATGGAGCCCGTCCTCGGGGTAATGCTGGACGAACCACAGGCGGTCATCACCTTCGGGTCACTACCCGGGATCGTATGTTTCCGGAGATGGAAGTACTTCGCCCAGGTTTCGACAGTCGGCCAGAGACCGAGATATCCCTCCATAAAGGAGGTAAAAGCAGACAGGGAAACAAAGGAGTTAGCCGGGAGGTGGTGAGGCTGCAGGCCGAAGAAGTCTAGGAATTTCCGGAAGAAGTCAGTAGCCGGGAGTCCGAATCCATGCTCGAAGTGCGCCAGAAATACAACACGTTCACCCGGTTGGATGACCGGTTCGAGTTCCTTCCCCGGTTTTCGGCATATAACATTAGGTGTTATACGCCGGGTGCTCCGCAGCCATTCCAAGTCATTGTTGGTAACATCGGAACCCTCCCAACTGCCGGGGGGTAGCTTCGACATATCCGAATCAGTCCTGCAAAAGGTCGGAGATATCCGAGTTAGAAGAGGTGGAATCTCACATCTAGAACGAGTCGGATAACGGTGTAACCGAATCAGCTGTTAAGGGATTCGGTAAAGGCAAACCCGGATAGATTTGTCTAGTTACTGTGGAGAAGTAATTCGGCTAGTAACTACAAACACCTTTCTGTGAAGATCTAGGGTTACGCAAGATCTACCACTGCAGTAAAATAGAGATGAAATCCCGAGTAAAAATATGTTGGAACTGTTCAAGCAGTGGCAAGCCAAACTGGGGCAATCTAGTGCAAAACCTAGAAAGGAGATCTAGAGAATGCACTAAGGCGTGACAGTGAACTCGTGCACGAGTGAATCTGCAAGAAGCAGGCGCAAGTTCATCGGAGTATGAACTCGCGCGAGGTCGCCATGGCCGGAAGAGGAGGAACTTACGGTTGTGATGCGACGAGGAAGAAGTGCGGTGGAGAAACGGCGGCGCAGGGCGCGATGTGCGGTTCTGGCGAGTTTTCTCTGGCGTTGTTGGTGTCTCCGGCGCAGCAAGGTCGCGAGGGCGAGGTCGCACCGGCGGCAATGGTGTAGATGGAGGTTTCGAAGTGGAAGTGTGAGGAAGAAGAAGAGGAACCCCGCACCCCTATGTATAGCCACTCGCTGGTAACGGGCGCACTACCGCGCGGTTTTCGAGGTGTGGCCGGATCAAGTGTGCACCAGAACTTTGCGGTCGCAGCTGTGGCCGTGTATTTCAAGCACACAATGGGTCACAGAATTGGAAGCGGTTCTGTGGATCGGGTGTACCGGTTAGCGAAGAAATCGAGGAGACGCGGTCATTTAGTCAAATGCACTCAAGTACCTGGTGGATCCGGATAATGTGCTGTCAGTGGCATGTCTAATCAAAGACCCGGATTACGGGGCCTCTGTGCAGAGATTCTCTGCCAAGTGTCCCGGGAAATCCTGAGACAAGATTGTGTAGTATGGAATCCGGTTACTGGTGTTTGTTTTTTAAACCTGCTACGGCCCTCCATCCTAGGCTGTAGGACCGCACCAGCTTCGGGGACTACTGTCGGGGGGCTGCCCCCTGGTAGGGCATAGAAGTGGAAAGGAAACTCAAGCCGGGTAACTCGAGCCGGGTCTCTTCGACCGGATCGGTTGAGAGAGTCGGTTAAGTGCAGGAAAACGCCTTAAGGGATCAGGCAAAATCTAGCCGGATCAGAGGAAGAGATCCGGCTCGGCTAGCCGGGTTGCCTGAAAGAGATCCGGTTCGGCTAGCCGGATTGACTGAAAGAGATCCGGCTCAGCTAGCCGGATTGCCTGGAAGAATCCGGATTACCTGCGATGTCGGATAATGCACAAAGACCAAGTAAAGTCAGTAAGTTCACGAGGCCTGCAGGCCTCCTGCCCGAGGCTCGAAAGACAGCCAGGTCGAGCCATGGGTTTTTCGAGTCACAAGGCCCTAGGCGCTGACTTGGCTAGTTCGGGAAATGGCAGTGGCCTAGGCTCTGATCGGCTACGCTGGCTTAAGCTCAAAGAGGAAAGGATAGACCTGCCGTTGAACTGACGATGAGCTGGACTGAGTGACAGTAGCCAGGGCTTGTCCTGTTCCTCTTGTCCATGCCATTATCATATCCGGCCAGGGGCAAAAAGGTAATCCGGTTAGTGTATAAGAAGACTAGCACATCCTCCAGTGCGAGGGGACGAACCCTAGAGCTCATTTTCCCCCTCGGTAGCTTCTTCTTCATCGAGAGCTCTCACCATTGTTGCTTCATACAGCTCGAGGAGCGCACTGTACTTGTCACTATTGAGATATAAAGAGAGTAGGCTAGTGCTGCAGTAGGGGTGTTACCTCCACAAGAGGGCCCCAAAGCAGGGTACATCGTGGTGTGCTTTGTGTTCTTGCTTTCTTTGTTTCTTGTTCATGTTCTTGCGGTTTCTTGTGTGTTCTTGCTTGTGCACTTCTTGAAGTGCCTAAACCCTCCCCGGTTCCCCCAACGCACTTTCGGCCCCATCTTAGCCATACCTATGGCATCTGCCGTGATCCCACCACGACAGGTAAATATAGATCCAATCTCCGAAAAAAAATTTACCCTGCCATTTGGCTCCTCTGCTTTCGTCTTCCTCCTCGCGCCCCTTTCTTGCCGCCATTCCTTTGAGCTCGCGCACCATCTCCTTTTCATCATGGGGAAAGCCACGAAGCATGGTACTGCCGATGCGGGGAAGAAACAGAAGCAGGTTGCTACTACCACGGCGACGCCCGCCGCTGATTTGAAGAAGATCTCTGGCGACTGGTCCAGATCGACGGTCACTGAGAAGAAACTGGCCTCGCTTCGCCAGCAAGGTCTATTGCCTCCAGCAGACCAACTTGCCGCTCGTGCTCCGGCGAACAAGGAGGTATTCCCCGAACCTCGCGCCGGTGAACGTGTGTGTTTTGCGGAGTTTCTACCCCGTGGCTTTTCTCTTCCGCTGCACGATTTTGTTCGTGGATTTCTGTAAGCCTATGGGGTGCAGATTCACGATCTTACCCCCAACAGCGTCTTGCACATTGCCTGTTTTATGGTTTTGTGTGAATGCTTTTTGGGCGTATCCCCTAGTTGGGCATTGTGGAAGTCCATCTTCCAAGTGCGCCACATGTGCTATGGTGGACGTCCCTGCCCAATCGGCGGGTTTGTGGTCCAAGTGCGTAGCGACCGCCGCTACTTCAATTTGAAGGCAGTCGACTCTGCCCAAGGCTGGAGAAGCAAATGGTTCTACATCAGCATCGACCTGGAGGTGCTCCTAGCGTTTTCGATTGGGAAACCTCTACTGAAGACGAAGGCATGGGAGCATGCTCTCTCGACTGAGGAGAAGGCAGAAGCTGCGCCGCTTTTGACCAGAGTCAGTGAACTACTGGGCACCGTCACTGGTGTTCAGCTGATCAGCACTTTTGTCAAGATGCGAGTGTGGCCTCTTCGTCTCCGGGTCAACCCCATGTGCCGTTACGAAGGCCCACTTGATGCAAGCAGAATGAGCGCTGTGGAACTGTCGCCCAATGAGCTGGATTCTCATGTGAAGGGAATCACCAGCATCAAGGCTGATGAGGCAATCGACTACAATTTTCCACACGCTCCATTTGGTCTTGAGAATGCTCCTCCTGCGGTAAGTACACCATACTCTGTTGTTTTCAAGTGATGATACTCTTTGCTCCCGGTATTTACACCCTTTTTGAACATCGTTGTCTTTTGCTGTTTGTAGGCTCACTTGACTGAATGCACCCTTCCTCCTCTTCCCGAGTCTGGTCCTACGGAAGAGGTAGCTTTGCTGAATGAGGGAAAAAAGCCACCCTATCTCCCCCATCCGCAACTACTTCTTCCACAGAAGAGGGCGTAGTCGAAGAAGTAAACCAGGCATCGAAAGACGGCGAGTCTGCGACTGAGCCTTCAGCTAAACGTCGTCGACTGGTTTGCCCCTCACCTTCGAGCTCGCAGTCGGGAGGTGCGGAGCAAAAAGATGACGAAGATTCTGGCACCTCCCCACCCACTAGGAGTGCCCTATGAGTATCTCTCCTCTAGCGTCACGCCCTCCTCCGATTGTGAATAAGCCTTTGAGCTTTGGAGGTCTGTCCATTGGAGCTGAACCAGAATCAGATGAGGAGGAACACAGGTATGCGTTTATGCTTTTGCTTATACCTGTACTTTGTTTGCTACTATTCCTCTTATGCTTTTTATTACCCTTTTCGCAGTGCTAGTGATGCGCAACAACGCTCAACACTAGTCGTAGAAGAACCCACATCGGTTCTTCCTCAGGCCACTCCTACTGCCGCCGAAACCACTCTAGAGGTTGGAGCGACTGAAGCAGGGAAGACAGCGTCTGCCCCTGCTTTGGATGCTCGTCCTTCGACTTCGAAGATTTCTTCTTGGACTGAACATGTGAGTATGCTTACTTTGGTGTAGTTGAAGCTTACTTGTGTTTTACTGAAATTTTCTGATTATTATGTATAGCCCATCCTCCGCAACATTGTTGCTACTGGCGAGGCTTATGTCCAGATGGAGAAAAAGCTGGGCTTACTTTGCTTGGATGTTGAGCAGCTCAATCGTAAGTTATTTTTGCGTCCTTTGAGGTTATGCATCCGTCTTCCGTACCTTGCGACTGATCTGATCATCGCTCCTCTCAGGCGACAAAAAATTAGCCGAAAAACGAGCAGCTGATCTGGAGAAGCAACTGAAGAGAATGGAAAATCAGCTTGCCGATCAGCAGTCTGGCTCTAAGAAAGAACTTGATGAAGCTCGAACTGCAGCCAATTTGCGCGAGAAGGAATATGCCCTACGACTATCGGGCCTTGCACATGCTGCGCAAGGTTAATAGCTTTGCTTGTACTTTTCTTTCTTTCCTGTTTTGCTAATATTCTGAATGCTTTTCTTTTTTATCACTTGAAGGAATCATAGTTGCTCCAGCTTCTGCAGGTGTAGCGAGTGATGATATGTCATTTGACCATGCCTTTGAAAAGCTGAACACCGTCATGACTAACGTGAAGAATTCCCTAGCCACCTCCACCAGCACTCTTGGCGCCGTGTTCCAGGCGGTGTTTCCATCGAGTGATGTTCCAGGACTGCTCAAGGTTTTACGGATGTCCTTGGACCCGGCACCTCAACTATGGCAGCTTATGCCCGCGATCTGACGGTACGTGGCTCGGAGTCGACCCTCAAGCTACTCCTTGGTAATGGCATATCCATTGATTATGAGACTATCCTGGCTGACTTCCCAAAAAAGCCAGACGGAAAGCCATTGTCTCTGAGCGGTGTAACTGACACGGCCATGCGACTGTCCGAACTTTCCATTCATACTATGGAACGCAGATCATATGAGATCGCTGCTCGGTCACAGTCACGTAGAGCTAGGTCCGAGTCTATGTCCCATGTTTAGGGAGTTGTCTTGATTTTTGTAAATATAACTTTCATACATCGTGTATGTTTTTGCTATCTTATGAATGCTACTGAACGCTTATGAAGCATTTTGTTTCTGCTTGCTTCCCTGTTTTTGTATCCGAATGCTTGTGCTTATGAAGGATGAACCTATGGAATATTGTGTAGTAGAACGTTTATAGACATGCAGCCCCCGAGCCTGTCGAGCGGGGTGTATGTGACGAATGTTTTACCTACTTAGGTAATTACCCAGCCCCCGAGCACGTCGAGTGGGTGGTATGTAAGTAACATTTTTCTGACTCGTGTTTCTTTTCAGCCCCCGAGCCTGTCGAGTGGGGTGTGTGAAGTTTGCACATTGTCTATTTTGAGCCGTTTCCATATCTTGAATAATCGAACTACGCTTTGATATCACAACATGTGTTATCATTTTTGTTTGACGCCCATCCCCCGAGTATTCGGGTGGGGCGTGATTATGTTATGATTTGTGAGAAAGTTTTATGATCCAGCCCCCGAGTCTTCGGGGGTATGGAGAAATAGGAAATTATGCAAACAACTCATAGATGAACATTCTTCTTTATTCCAAATATAGACCAGCAAGCCGCCTCATTAAAAACCTTCCAGTCCCCTTAGGTACCCTGGTAAGGGAAAGAGTACGTCTGAAACCTACTGGCCGTTTTGACATTGTGCTCTTATTACATCTATCGACTAGAAGTCTAAGCGTAGAAGCGACGCAGGTGCGCCACATTCCATGGATTATGCGAGATTTCTCCTGTCTTCGCGTGCTTCAGTCGATAGGCTCCACCATCGATGACCTCTGTAATGATGAAGGGTCCTTCCCATGGAGATGCAAGCTTGTGCACCTTCTCGAAGTTCTCCTACGATGAATGACTGTGTTCGTAGCCGACGACTGTGGTAGTTGTGGAGATCCTGCTGGTAGACAGCTGTGCGAGCTAGCGCTGTATTTCGCGCTTCTTCGAGTAGGTCAGCCGAGTCTTCGAGTGACTCATTTGCGTCGTCTTCATCGTACACTTCAACTCTAGGTGCGCTGAATTTTACCTCTGGTGGCTGTACTGCCTCTGCACCATAGACCATAAAGAAAGGTGTGTACTGGGTCGAGGCGTTTGGAGTTATGCGTAAACTCCATAAGACTACCTGGAGCTCATCGACCCAGGCACCCGTAGCTCTTTTGAGTGATACCAACAATCTCTTCTTGATGCCTGTGCATACGAGACCATTGGCCTTTACGACTTGCCCGTTGGAATGTGGGTGCGCTACCGACGCATAGTTGAGTGTAATGTTCCAGTCTATGCAGAAGGAGCGAAATTCCTCGGTTGTGAAGTTTGTGCCGTTATCCGTGATGATGTTGTTTGGGACTCCAAAGCGATACACGATGGATCTTATAAAATTGACTGCTGTAGAGGCAGTCGAGCTTGTGATAGGAACTGCTTCGATCCACTTTGTGAATTTGTCCACCGCCACCAGTAGATGAGTATGTCCTCCAGGCGAAGATTTTTTGAGTGGCCCCACCATATCGAGCCCCCATTGGGCGAAAGGCCATGCGAGTGGTATGGTTTTCAGCGCCGATGCGGGTGCATGGGGTTTGTTTGCGAACTTCTGACACCCGATGCACCTTTTGACTATGTCCTCCGTGTCTTTGAGTGCTGTTGGCCAGTAAAACCCTGCGCGGAAGGCTTTGGCTACGAGTGATTGACTGCCGGCATGGTGCCCACAGGTACCTGCATGAATGTCACGAAGTATTGCTTTGCCATCCTCGAAGTCGATGCACCTTTGAAACATTCCCGAGACGCTACGTTTGTACAGTTCACCATTAATTATAGTGTATGCTTTAGACCGTCGAGTGACTCGCCGTGCGTCCGTCACGTCTTCGGGTAGCTCGTTGCGGAGTATGTATGCCAAGAAGGGTTGAGTCCATGCTGGTGCTACCAGATCACCATGGCAGAGAAGTACTTTGACTGGTGGATCCTCTGGACTAGGCGCTTTGCCCTTGGATGTAGCAGTCGAGGCGGGCGGAGGCCGCTGCGGTTTGATAGACCTGTGCTCAATGCGTTCGAAGAACACACCTGGTGGAATTTGCGCTTTAGTTGAGCCAATGTTAGCCAACCTGTCTGCCTCCTCATTGCTTTCTCGCCCGATGTGCCTTAGCTCACACCCATCGAATCCACCCTCCAACGTGTTGTAGAGATCTCTATATGCAATCATATTGTCTGCTATAGCATCACAAGCTTTCATTGTTTGCTGTACAACCAAGTTGGAGTCACCGTAGATCATCAATCGAGTGCATCCGAGTGCTTTGGCCATTTTCATGCCGTGGATCAGACCTTCGTATTCTGCTTCGTTGTTAGATGGGAACTCGAAATCCATCTGCAAGACGTAGCAGAGTTTGTCGCCTTTGGGTGATATGAGTATGATGCCTACGCCTTCGTTTTTCTTGGACCCATCAAAGTACATTGTCCAGGAGTTAGATACATCAGAAACTCCTAGCAGTTGCGCTTCTATCCACTCGGTTGTGAAGTCGGGTAGGACTTGTACTTTGATGGCCTTCGGGTGGTCATACGTGATCCCTAGTGGCCCTAGCTCGATGAGCCACTTTGCTACTCGCCCAGTTGCGTCGGGGTTTGTGAGAATGTCTCCAATTGCAGATTTGCTTATCACCGTTATCGGGTGTTCTGTGAAGTAATGCCGTAGCTTGCTGGAGGTCATGAAAATAGCGTATGCTAACTTTTGAAAGTGTGGGTACCTTTGCTTGGATGCGGAGAGAACTTCGCTGACGTAGTAGATTGGTCTTTGCACCCTTTGAGCCTTTCCCTCCTCCATGCGTTTGACTACCAAGACTGTGCTCACCACTCGATTTGTAGCTGAAACGTACAGATACAATGGTTCTTTTTCTCGGGGTGCCACTAGAATTGGGGGGTTTGTGAGGATTCGCTTGAGATCGATGAAAGCTGCTTCAGCTTCGTCTGTCCACTCGAACTTGTCTGCTTTCTTCATCAATCGATAAAGTGGTAGCGCTTTTTCCCCCAGCTTGCTGATGAAACGACTGAGCGCTGCCACTCGACCTGCTAGCTGCTGCACTTCATAAAGCTTTGTAGGCCTTTGCATGGTGAGTATGGCCTGTTGATGCCCACAAGTGTAGGGGATCGCTGAAATCTTCGTTGGGAAGTATTACCCAAATTTATAGTTCGACACGATGGGAGCACAAGGATATCAATAAGACTTTGGCAATTGAGGCGTCACTCTCAACCACACCTGTATATCAATGAACTTGCAGCAGCAGTAGTTATGGCAGTATTATGATTCAAGTAACAAGTAGAACAGCAGCAGTAAACAAGTGTTTCCTAGTTTTCACCGGAAAAGTGAAGGTGTAACTCAGAGGATTAAAACGTAGGCATGAGGTGACAGCGGGGTGTTGCATGAATAAGATTGATCATATAATAGTATATAGCTGGCCATGGGACGTATCTCTAACTCCGATATATGTAGGTATGTGTTCCATAATTAATTGTGCGTACTAACCAAGAGAATTTGCACAACATCTATTGTCCTAGCCACCCATTTCACCGGGGCCAACTTGGAACTATGGGTAATTAAGGTCCACCCTTGCAAATACACCGGAACAATGCATTAACACTTCATGAACACATAGAATCCTCAAACTAAAACATCTCCCCCTTGTTTTCCCTATATGTCACTTTTAGGGTTCGCAGGGTCAACATAATAGCAGGTGATACACTTTGCAGATGAATACCAAACTCAAATATATGATGAGGCAATATAAGTTCAGTACTGAAATCATGCCACTCGGGCCCTAGTAGCAAGCATTAAACATAGCATAAGTGCATCAACACAATACAAAAGTATCTTCAAGATAAACCCCTAAAATCTCGAACAACGGGTAGCATTACATGATCAATCTCATCCGATCCCCATCCACCTCATGTGCCTACAGTGGACTACTCACACATGGTGATGTAGAGGAAGCTCATGGTCGATGGAGATGAAGGCGGTGAAGATGGCGGTGAAGACGGCCTACGGATCCCTCCACCGAAGGAGAAATCCTGGATCAATCTGTCCCTGAAATGAAGATCGTGGTGGCGGCGGCGGTGTGTTTCACGAAAGCTCCTCCTCTTCTAGGTCAAGCGTTTTTCCGTATATATGAGGGGGCACATCGAAGACGGAAGGCAAGGCGGTGCCCAAGGCCCATTTGGGGTGGGCCCACGCGGCCAGGTACAGGGGCCGCGTGGGGCACCCCCTTTTGGCCACCGGCACTCCCTCGTGTCCATCCTTTGCACGCTGTCCTCCTTTTCCATAGAAAATGACATGGTATTTTCCTCGATTTTATTTCCTGCAAAAATAGCCAGAAAAGAGACTTTGCTAAAAACAGCGTCAGATTCAGCAGTTTTATTCAAATATGGGAAGATTCCGGAGAAAATTATGAAGCAAAGTGCTTGGAAAAGTAGATGCATTTTGGATGCATCAAGTCCCCCAAGCTTAGCTCGTTGTTTGTCCTCGAACAACTCAAACGTGGTGCAGAATCGATGAAAAAGACTTTGACAAGAACTTTGCTTTGTATATGTAACACTGTTTAATACCAACAAGCATTCAATTCATAGCTTCAGTAACAAATAATCAAGATGCTAGCAAAGGTATATCTAATCAATGTTAAAGCATTTATATTTGCTGCAAGGGAAATAACATGTAATGTCAATACTTGGATGAGTTTGCTCAACTGTAGAAATAAACAAAGGTTTTTGCATCGCTAATGATTGAATCATGTCAAGATTTTTGAGATCTTTTGATTCCTTCTTTTGTTGACTAGTGAAATCATTGTGCTTACAACATTGCTCTCATTTTTAACAAACCATTTTGTGTTCCCTATTATGACTCATATGCTTGACCAACTCATGGTTGAAAACCTCATGCCCCGTGAATACGAGTACCTACACCATGACTACTCAACTCGGGCCACTAAGCAAGTTTGAATTTTTCAGTCATTGCAAGTAATAAAAGCGTCATCAAGAGCGTCAACTGGGGTACCTCTTGTCCCAGGACCTGTACAAACCCATGTCCAAACAACAAGACAAACAGACAATGAACAATCTCAGCACTCTTTTATTTACTATTTGTATAGCTTTTTATTATGATGTGCGTCATAGAATGTTCACTATGGTGCGCTGCAAATTTCCACTATGAATGATGCATGGCTTAGGTTGGCGGCCCAGGTGTCTCTCTAGCCAATTATTCTCACTCATCAAACTTAATAAGTTTCCTCCTTTATTTCGCAATGATAGCCATCCATAGACCAAAGCACATGATATCAACTAAATATAATTTAGTGCAATGTTGAAAGCTTTCCATGTGTCCGTGATGCGTGTAAAGGCACACGTCCGTTGGGAACCCCAAGAGGAAGGTATGATGAGTGCAGCAGCAAGTTTTCCCTCAGAATGAAACCAAGGTTATCGAACCAGTAGGAGATCGAAGTTGCTTCGAAGGTGTCAACGGCGCCAGAAAAAGTGTGGTGATGAAGGGGAGGTCTGACTCGTCGACTTGGAACCTGCACACAACAATCAAACTATTTTGCCCCAACGAAACAGTGAGTGTGTCAATCTCACCGGCTTGCTGAAAACAAAGGATTAGACGTATAGTGTGGAAAATGATGTTTGCTTGCAGAGAATGTAAAAGAACAATGATTGCAGTAGGTTGTATTTCAGATGTAAAAGAATGGACCGGGGTCCACAGTTCACTAGTGGTGTCTCTCCATAATAAAATACTAACATGCTGGGTAAACAAATTACAGTTGGGCAATTGACAAATAGAGAGGGCATAACAATGCACATACATGTCATGATGATCACTATGAGATTTACTTGGGCATTACGACAAAGTACACAGACCGCCATCCAGCATGCATCTGTGTCTAAATAGTCCACCTTCAGGTTAGCATCCGCACCCCTTCCAGTATTAAGTTGCAAGCAACAGACAATTGCATTAAGTATGGTGCATAATGTAAACAACACTAATATCCTTAGACAAAGCATTGCTGTTTTACCCCTAGTAGCAACAACACATCCACAACCTTAGAACTTTCTGTCACTGTCCCAGATTAAATGGAGGCATGAACCCACTATCTAGCATAAATACTCCCTCTTGGAGTTACAAGCATAAACTTGGCCAGAGCCTACACTAATAACGGAGAGCATGCAAGATCATAAACAACACATATATGATAGATCAATAATCAACTTGACATAGTATTCAATATCCATCGGATCCCAACAAACACAACATGTAGCATTACTATAAGATGATCTTGATCATGATAGGCAGCTCACAAGATCTAAACATGATGGCGCAAAAGGAGAAGACAACCATTTAGCTACTGCTATGGACCCGTAGTCCAGGGAGATGAACTACTCATGCATCACTCCGGAGGCATGCATGGCGATGTAGAGCCCTCCGGTGATGATTCCCCTCTCTGGCAGGGTGCCGGAGGAGAACTTCTGAACCCCCCGAGTTAGGGTTGACGGCGGCGGCAGAGGATGTTTTCTGGAATAATGGCTCGGTGTTTTATGGTTTTCGCATCGGGAGGAATAAATAGGCGAAGGGGCGACATTGGTGGAGGCGCGGGGCCCGCTCCCCATAGGGTGGCGCGGCAAGGGCCCCACCCGCGCCGCCATGTGGGGAGGGCGCCCTGCTGCCCCCTTCGTCTCTCCTTCGGACTTCTGGAACGTGTCGGAAAAAATAAGCATCTGAGATTTTGTTTCTTCCAATTCCGAGAATATTTCCAGAACAGCTTTTCTGAAACCAAAAACAGCAGAAAACAGGAACTGGCACTGTGGCATCTTGTTAATAGGTTAGTTCCAGAAAATGCACAAAAATGCTATGAAGTGTGAATAAAACATGTAGCTATTGGTATAAAACTAGCATGGAAGATAAGAAATTATAGATACGTTGGAGACGTATCAAGCATCCCAAGCTTAGTTCTACTCGTCCTCGATTAGGTAAACGATAACAACAATAATTTCTGAAGTGACATGCTACCAACATAATCTTGATCAAATAATATTGTAAAGCATATGTCATGAATGAAGTGACTCAAGGCAATGGTCTATAGTTTGCTAACAAATAGATAATGAGTAAACACTAAATCATATAAGCAAAAACTTTTCATAAATAGTACTTTCAAGACAAGCATCAAAAAGTTTTGCATAAGAGTTAACTCATAAAGCAATAGATTCTAAGTAAAAGGCATTGAAGCAACACAAAGGAAGATTAAGTTTCAGCAATTGCTTTCAACTTGTAACTTGTATATCTCATGGATAATTGTCAACACAAAGCAATATAATAAGTGCAATAAGTAAACACATAAGAATTGTTGCACACAAAGTTGACACAAGTGTTTGCTTCAGGGATAGAAAGGAGTAGGTAAACTGACTCAACAATAAAGTAAAAGATAGGCCCTTCGCAGAGGGAAGTAGGGATTAAATCATGTGCTAGAGCTTTTTAAGTTTTGAAAACATATAGAGAGTATAAAGTAAGTGTTTGAGAGGTGTTTGTTGTTGTCAACGAATGGCAGTGGGCACTCTATCCCCCTTGTCACCCAAACTTTCAAGAGCGGCTCCCATGAAGGACGTTATTTCTACCCAAGGGTAGATCATCCCTCTTCTCTTTTGTTTACACATGCATATTTATAAATTGGTATGACACTCCTCCCAACCTTTGCTTATACAAGCCATGGCTAACCGAATCCTCGGGTGCCTTCCAACAACCACATACAATGGAGGAGTGCCTATTTGGTAAAGTTTAACATTTTGGAATTTGCTTTTGATAAATCATTGGCAAACATGTGAAGAGAATCAAATGGTTATAGTTGAGATTAATTGGCACTGGGCACCCCATTTGCCAGCTCTTTTTGCAAGTTATTGGATAAGCGGATGTATATGCCACTAGTCCATTGGTGAAAGTCTGTCATGACTAAATGACAAGGTGATAGAGTAAACGCCACATACTTCCTCATGAGCTATAAAACATTGACACAAATAAGGAGTAATAGCTTTCGAATAGTTTAAAGGTAGCACATGAAGTATTTACTTAGAATGGAAGAAAATACCACATAATAGGTAGATATGGTGGACACAATTGGCATGGGTTTTGGCTCAAGGTTTTGGATGCACGAGAAGCATTCCCTCTCAGTACAGAGTTTAGGCTAGCAAGGTTGTTTGAAGCAAAACAAGTATAAACCGGTACAGCAAGACTCACATGAAAACATATTGCAAGCATTATAAGACTCTACACTGTCTTTCCTTGTTGCTCAAACACTTTTACCAGAAAATATCTAGACCTTAGAGATACCAATCATGCAAACCAAATTTCAACAAGCTCTACGGTAGTTCTTTACTAATAGGCTTTTAACTACATGATGCAAGAGCTTAAACATGAAATACTTGAGAGCTCAAAACAATTGCAAAGTGTCAAATAAAACAAGACAAAACAGCCCTCAACTAGTACATGTACTAGTAGCTTTCTACAAGAATGAGTATGTCTTTTCAATATACCTTCTACCACATGTTGCATTTTCTGTTTCCAACCAAACACCAATCAAGTTATTTCAACAAAAACTCTCCAAGTAATATAACAAATGAAACAAGAGAGTACTACTCCACAAGAATTAACAGCTCTAAAAGAGATGCATGAAAAATATGAGCTAAAAGCGTAGCAGTAGCTAGATAAGAATACTCAAAAGATATAAGTGAAGAATATGAGTATTCACATGAAAAAGCGGAGCGTGTCTCTCTCCCACACAAGAATGCTACGATCCAACTTTATTCAGAAAAATAAAAACAACAAACAAAAATAAAAGCACACAGACGCTCCAAATAAAATACATAAAATGTGGAAGAATTAAAATATAGTTTCACTAGAGATGACCTGATAAATTGTTGATGAAGAAAGGGATGCCTTGGGCATCCCCAAGCTTAGACGCTTGAGTCTTCTTCAATATTGCAGGGATGACCCACGGGGGCATCCCCAAGCATAGGCTTTTCACTCTTCTTGATCACATCATATCATCCTTCTCTCTTACTCCTTGAAAACTTCCACCACACCAAACTCATGTAACTCGTTAGAGGGTTAGTGCATAATCAAAAATTCTCATATTCTGCTATGACACAATCATTACCAAAGCTCTGGACATTACTTACAGCCACTGATGTTTAATGGAGCAAATAAATCCAATCAAACATAGTAAAAGAGGCAATGCAAAATGAAAGGCAGAATCTGTAAAAAAAGAACAGTCTGGAAAGACGAATTTTTTCGAGGCACTTAACTTGCTCAGATGGAAGAAGCCCAAACTAATGAAAGTTGCGTACATATATAAGGATCATGCGTGATTTTTTTTCAGAATTTTTCGAATTTTCTGTAGCGCATACAGCTCAAAATGGTGGACAGCGAAAATCTGTCACTGCGTAGAAATCCAATTTTAGCAACAACTTTCAACTAGAGACTTTACTTGGCACAACAATGCAATAAAATAAAGATACAAAGGAGTTGCTACAGAAGTAAACAGCACCTTGACTCAAAATAAAATAAAATGACAGAAAATAAAAAGATGGGTTGTCTCCCACAAGCGCTTTTCTTTAACGCCTTTCAGCAAGGCGCAGAAAGTGAAAATCAAGTGTTATCAAGAGAAGATTCATCAACATGAAGATTAGAGAATTTCTCAATGATGAATTGTATCTTATCTATGTAAGTTTCAGAAACTCCTCTTTCATTACTTTTAGGCACACTATCCTCCTCAAATAAATTTTCAGGCACAATCCAATTAAAATTCTTTTCTAGTGCCTCATGCATTCCTACAAGTTTAAAGGGAATTGGTATTTTACCGTCTCCCTCATGACTAGTTTCATTAGTGTGCTTGCATCTTCCCTTCTCTAATTTCTCAAGTACATTAGCAATATCAATGTAATAACCAAGCATCTTGTATCGCATAAAAACTTTTCTAGCTTCACTAGCGACATCACCAAATTTCTTAAGAAGGGTTTCGAAAACAAAATCCTTCTTTTCCCCCTCTTCCATATCATGAAGTTTAAGAAACATGTGCTGCATTATAGGGTTAAGGTTAACAAACCTAGCTTCAAGCATGTGAACTAAAGAGGCAGCAGCAATTTCATAATTAGGGGCAAGTTCTACCAAGGATCTATCTTCAAAATCTTTCAGTTTGCTAACATGACTAAAGAATTCTTCAATGTTATCTTTTCCAATGATAGACCCACTTCCTACCATTACATCTTTCAAAACGAACTTAGGGAGTAGCATGATGAAAATAAAAACAAAGTAAAGAGATTGGGTGTGAGAGACTCCCCTTGCAGGAGCAATTCGGCCTCCCCGGCAACGGCGCCAGAAAAAGTATTCTGGAGCGTAGTTGACGGGAATGCAAGACTTCCAGAAGCACCTCCTATCTCCCCGGCAACGGCGCCAGAAAAAGTGCTTGATGCGTGTAAAGTCACACGACCGTTGGGAACCCCAAGAGGAAGGTATGATGAGTGCAGCAGCAAGTTTCCCCTCAGTTTGAAACCAAGGTTATCGAACCAGTAGGAGATCGAAGTTGCTTCGAAGGTGTCAACGGCGCCAGATAAAGTGTGGTGATGAAGGGGAGATCTGACTCGTCGACTTGGAACCTGCACACAACAATCAAACTACTTTACCCCAACGAAACAGTGAGGGTGTCAATCTCACCGGCTTGCTGAAAACAAAGGATTAGACGTATAGTGTGGAAAATGATGTTTGCTTGCAGAGAATGTAAAAGAACAATGATTGCAGTAGGTTGTATTTCAGATGTAAAAGAATGGACCGGGGTCCACAGTTCACTAGTGGTGTCTCTCCATAATAAAATACTAACATGCTAGGTAAACAAATTACAGTTGGGCAATTGACAAATAGAGAGGGCATAACAATGCACATACATGTCATGATGATCACTATGAGATTTACTTGGGCATTACGACAAAGTACACAGACCGCCATCCAGCATGCATCTGTGTCTAAATAGTCCACCTTCAGGTTAGCATCCGCACCCCTTCCAGTATTAAGTTGCAAGCAACAGATAATTGCATTAAGTATGGTGCATAATGTAAACAACACTAATATCCTTAGACAAAGCATTGCTGTTTTACCCCTAGTAGCAACAACACATCCACAACCTTAGAACTTTCTGTCACTGTCCCAGATTAAATGGAGGCATGAACCCACTATCTAGCATAAATACTCCCTCTTGGAGTTACAAGCATAAACTTGGCCAGAGCCTACACTAATAACGGAGAGCATGCAAGATCGTAAACAACACATATATGATAGATCAATACTCAACTTGACATAGTATTCAATATCCATCGGATCCCAACAAACACAACATGTAGCATTACAATAAGATGATCTTGATCATGATAGGCAGCTCACAAGATCTAAACATGATGGCACAAAAGGAGAAGACAACCATCTAGCTACTGCTATGGACCCGTAGTCCAGGGAGCAGGCATGGTGATGTAGAGCCCTCCGGTGATGATTCCCTCTCCGGCAGGGTGCCGGAGGAGAACTTCTGAACCCCCGAGTTAGGGTTGACGGCGGCGGCGGCAGAGGATGTTTTCTGGAATAATGGCTCGGTGTTTTAGGGTTTTCGCTTTGGATGGAATAAATAGGCGAAGGGGCAACGTCGGTGGAGGCGCGGGGCCAGCTCCCCATAGGGTGGCGCGGCAGGGGCCCCACCCGCGCCGCCATGTGGGGAGGGCGCCCTGCTGCCCCCCTTCGTCTCTCCTACGGACTTCTGGAACGTGTCGGGAAAAATAAGCATCTGGGATTTTGTTTCGTCCAATTCCGAGAATATTTCCAGAATAGCTTTTCTGAAACCAAAAACAGCAGAAAACAGGAACTGGCACTGTGGCATCTTGTTAATAGGTTAGTTCCAGAAAATGCATAAAAATGCTATGAAGTGTGAATAAAACATGTAGCTATTGGTATAAAACTAGCATGGAACATAAGAAATTATAGATACGTTGGAGACGTATCAGTCCGCACATTTCAGCTAGTTCCCAACCACTAAGCCTGTCAAGCATATGACTTCATGTTTAACATTTGAAAAACTTTTACTCTTTTTGGTTGGCAAGTTTAGCAAGCACAATGGGATGCGTAGACCTTTGTTTAGAGCCACAATTATGCAACACACAGCCAAGTATTGTCACTAAATAATATCTCACTTGCATCATCATAAAATACTAGAACATGGAGAAGATAAACATTTGCTACCACTTCCCTAGATGTTAAAGAAACCATGATGTGCTCACTTGCTGTTATTAAAAAGTCTACATAAGCACGACAAATGTGTCATACCTTTCATCCACTTCATGCACATCAACTTATCATCGTTGTTCTCCTCTCCCAACTTGAACTGCGCAATAAAACTCAAATCTGCCATAAAATGTCACTGCATACAGTACTGTTTTTACCCTACCTAGACACCTCAGAAAAATCTCATAAATTACAGGTGTGTGGGTCATGATATGTTGCAGCAGTGGTTAAATTTTTAGCTCAATCGGAGTTACAGGGAATAAATGAAAAATGAAACAGTGAGCATATTTCAGCAATTTCAGCACTTCTGTTTTTGCGTTTGTTTCAAGAAAACGAAAATATTTTTGTTCTTTTTGGTTTTTTGATGCATAAGACAAATGATCAGAAGCAAATAACCAAAAGAAACAAATGAAATCTTTTTGTGTTTTGTGATTTTCAGAATAAGAAACTAAACATAACAATGCAACAGTGATATAAAACAACGAATGGAGAGGAAGAGAAGCACTCCCCCAAGCTTGCGATCAAGCTAGTATCCTGGATAGTGGCCGTATCCACCACTTCCACCTCCAGGGTAGTAACCATGTGGGTATCCTTGCATGCCGGGTATGGTGGCATCTCTTGAGGTTGGTAGCCTTGTACCTCCGGAGCTTGTGGCTCCTCTTGTGGCGGCACCTCCTCTACCTTCCACTTTCCGGTATTCCTGTCGAAAAGGTCAGTACAGGGGAGCCTAATGGGCACTCTCTGCCCATTAGTGCTCAAATATGTATAGAAATAATCCTCCCCATACTTCACACTTATTTCCATGCGAGTAGTCAAAGTAAAATCAAGTAAATTTGACCTTCCCACACGAGTACCCATGTTATCATCATATCCTCTCTCATTTTTAATGTACTTATACACTAAAGTAGCAATAGCACCAGCATAAATAGGGGTTTCATCGGTGATATTCCTACTCACAGCGGTGTGCAATGATCTAGCAAGAATAACTCCCAAGTTGTACCCACACGGTGTGTTTTCTTTTGCACATTTTAGTAGATAAACAATCGGTCCAGTGCAAGCAGAATTGTTGTCCCTAGCAAGAAATCCTCTTGCGAGAAACAACGCAAAGTACCTCAAACTTGGGTGCTGTATATGAGTAAATTTTCCCCTATTCAACCTATCATGAGAGCTAAGTGATAGAGTGCCAAAATGCAACAAGTCAGGTTTAGAATCAGCACCGGTTTCATCCCAACTCCCCGTGGTTGCCACACCAATGGCATTGCAAAATTCCTCTAGAGACATAATGAGACGCTCCCTCTCATAGTAAATTTGCAAACAAAGGTAGGAGGGGGTGCCTTACTTTTCTTACTACGTCTGTGGAGCTCAGGACCCTCAAATCTGAATGTAGAGAGGAATTCTCGCGAGAGTTCCTCGTATGTATCTTGTGGGTTTGAGTAAACCGAAGTAGCCAGTTGCAGCAGCGAAGATGTTGAAGTCCTCTTGAATCCCCCACTGTTCAAGAACATGGGGATCTTGCCATCTTGTTGCGTGTATCTTCAACTTCTCTCCCACAAAGTATGCGGAATCCTCCCAAAGATGTTGGTCATCAAGGTTGAGGGAGACTTTGCATGCACTTCTTCTTGGTCTTGAGCTCATCCCTATCAATGCCTTGCCCTTGTTGAACATGGTACCTTGCTGCCCATAAACAATATTCATCAAAAATCAAGATGCAACACTCTAAAACAACATTGAGCCATCCATAACTAGTCTCCACATCAATATCATGCATCAATATCAACTAGAAAACTTAAATCTATGGATTTCCCAAGCATAATAGGTGACACCAAGTGCAGCAAAATACTTCATACAAGATGCATAAGAACAAAAAATAATTGGATGGGTGGAGGAGTCACATACCAATGAGCAATCCCACCAAACAGATTTGAAAAATCTGCCCTAAACTTGGAGATCCAAGGATAGCAGGAAAGGAGCACGGGAAAATTTGGGAAAATACCTGGAGCTGTTTTTCTGTCGAGGGGAAGGAGATGAGCACAGACCCCTCACCTAACTCCCTCTGTGGGCCAAAACAGTGGGTCCCACGCGGCCAGGTACAGTGGCCGCGTGGGACACCCTATTCTGGGCCCTGGTGGCCCTCTGGTGTCCCCCTTTTGGCTGTTAGTTCCTCTGGTATAATAACTTACCTCCTAATTTTTCTGGAATTTTTCGAGAAAATTTTCTGAACATAATTTTTCAAACTACAGTTTCTGGAATTTCTGAACTTTGAAATAATCATGTCTAGACATAAACTCAAAAACTCTAAATAAATAGAATTAAAATGCAATGTAAATTTGTGGGAATCAAGTTTGTATCATTTTCACATTAGTAATGAGGTTGATCAAGTCTCATTAATAATATGTAAAAGATATAACAAATGATTCTTTTATTCATAAAGATAAAGAAAGATTTCAAGACACCTCATATTTGATTGGAATAGTTCCAACCATCATGATAGCATATTTTGGTTCAGGAGGTGGTAATGGAATTTCAAAGCTTCCAACGATAAGAGTATTTCTTTTAATGGAATTCACACTTTGGCTTACCATTGTAACAGCTTTCTTCTTGGGGAAATAAATAGTATGCTCATTTCCCTTGACATTGAATGTCACTTTGCTTTCAGTGCAATTTATCACAGCTCCTGCAGTGTTTAAAAAGGGTCTTCCAAGAATAATAGATAGATTATCATCCTCAGGCATTTCTAATATAACAAAGTCTGTAGGAATTAACACATTAGCAATAGAGATAGGAACATCCTCACATATTCCAATAGGCACAGCAGTTGATTTATCAGCCATTTGTAATGAAACTTCAGTTGGAACCAATTTGTTTAGGTTAAGTTTCTTATATAAAGAGAAAGGCATAACACTCACACCAGCTCCTAAATCACATAGTGCATATTTCACATAAGTTTCTTTAATATGACAAGGAATAGTTGGTATACCAGGATCTCCACGCTTTTCAGGCATTTTCCCTTTAAAGGAATAATCAGCAAGCATAGCAGTAATTGCATCAGTAGGAATCTTTCTTTTATTAGTGACAATATCTTTCATGTATTTTGAATATGGAGGAATTTTAATAGCATCAACAAGAGGAATTTGTAAACACAAAGATTTAATCAACTCAAAGAATTTCTCAAATCTAGCATCATCTAAAGTTTTTATTACCTCTTGAGGATATGGTATGGGTCTTTGTACCCATGGATCCCTTTCTTTACCTTTCTGTGGATTTGGATGGTTCTTCTTTTGTTCTTCTCAGTAGATGGTTGAGGGTCTTCCTTTTCAGTAGCTTCAGGTTCTTCAACATTCTCTTCCTCTTGTGGTTCTTCTTCTTCATTATTATTATCTTCAGTCTCAGCATCAGAAATAGAAGTATCATTATTTTGTTCTTCAGAATCATCATTATCGGTTTTCATTGGGAGATTTGCCTGCAGAAAGTTTCTTCTTTCGAGCCTCTTGCTCTTTCCTCTTGGGATGGTCTTCAGGATAGTCAGGATCCTGCGTACTTGCACCTCCCCTAGTATTAACTCCACAAACCTGTTCCTTCAATAAGACTTTCATACAATTGATTTTGAAGAGAAATCATTTGTTCAACTTGATTATTCATCATCTCACAATGTTTAACAATTCTTTTTACCTCTCCCACATTAGCATGTAAACTTTCACGAAGAGATTTAATTTTGTGAGAATTCTCCATAATCATCATTCTAATATTATGCTCCTCAGGATTGTGACGATAAGCAAAATCATTCATATAAGATACTCAATAGGAGATGTTACCTTTTCATTACCTTTCGTGGAGCTAATAGCATTGACTTGAATTGGAAAACATGGTTGATCATCAGGAAGTTTGACACCCATTTCAGATAATTCCTTGAGATGAGAGGTTTTAATTCCCTTCTCTTTAATGGCCTTTGAAGCTTCTTTCATTGTTCTTTGTCTAATTTGAGCATACCTCCTTTCTTTTCCGGAAATATCTCTTCAATATTCCAGTCTTCATAGTTTCTTGAGATAGTTTCCAATAGCTCGGTTGCTTCATCAACGGTCCTTTCCCTGAAAACATTACCTGCAATACCATCAAGATAACCTCTAGTGTTTTCGGTTAGTCCATTGTAAAATATATCAAGTATCTCATTACTCTTGAAGCCATGGGTAGGACATTTCCTAACCATCTTACTATACCTCCCCCAAGCTTGGGGTAAATCCTCCTTCTCTTTCTGTGAAAAGTTGCTAATCTCAATAGTTAGACCATGAATCTTATCAGCAGGGAAATATTTATTATAGAATACTTGCAAACATTCTTCCTTGCTAGTAATACATCCAGGTTCTAAACGATTATACCAAGTTTTAGCACTTCCTCCCAAAGTGAAAGGAAACAACTTTAAGAAATAGTAGCGTTGGTTAATTTCATCTTTCCCAAATAACACAGATAAGTCATGCAAAACAGCAATGTGTTCAAAAGGAAACTCATCCTCTCTCCATAAAACTTATACTTCTCAGCTTTTCAATTATTTCAGGATCAACACTAAACTCATAATCTTTATCTTTAATTTTAATAGCTGGAGCATTCATTTTCTCAGTAACAGGGAAAAATCATCAAGAGGAGAATTTTTATAGCTATCAAGTTTATCCAATTTATCAAAACCCGAACCCAAAAAAGCCATAGCAAATGCATCCTCTTCCTCAGAAGAAGTTTCCATCTCATCATCACAATATTCATTATCTTCCAGCTCAGATTCCACATTTTCAATAATAGGAGATTCAAGATTTTCAGGTGTTTCAGTCATCTCAGATGTTTCAGATGTTTCAGGTGTTTCAGGTGTCACTTCTTTGTCTATGCTACTGCATATTAAATCACTTTCATTACTAGTAGACATTTTAGACAAAGGTGAACTAGATAAAACTCTTCCTTTTTTCTTAGGAGCAACAGCAGAAGCAACATTAGGTGAAAAGTTTGGCCTACTTGGCAAATCCGTACCTCTGCGAGTAGTTGAAGGCCTCACTTCCTTCGGAGTAATCTTTTCCTTACCCATGGTTAGGAACAAGCAAATGCAGCAAATAATATGATAACAAGTTGTCTTACCGATAAAGCTAGGTTCCCCGGCAACGGCGCCAGAAAACGTCTTGATGCCCACAAGTGTAGGGGATCGCTGAAATCTTCGTTGGGAAGTATTACCCAAATTTATAGTTCGACACGATGGGAACACAAGAATATCAATAAGACTTTGGCAATTGAGGCGTCACTCTCAACCACACCTGTATATCAATGAACTTGCAGCAGCAGTAGTTATGGCAGTAGTATGATTCAAGTAACAAGTAGAACAGCAGCAGTAAACAAGTGTTTCCCAGTTTTCACCGGAAAAGTGAAGTGTAACTCAGAGGATTAAAACGTAGGCATGAGGTGACAGCGGGGTGTTGCATGAATAAGATTGATCATATAATAGTATATAGCTAGCCATGGGATGTATCTCTAACTCCGATATATGTAGGTATGTGTTCCATAATTAGTTGTGCGTACTAACCAAGAGAATTTGCACAACATCTATTGTCCTACCCGCCCATTTCACCGGGGCCAACTTGGAACTACGGTAATTAAGGTCTACCCTTTCGAATAGACCGGAACAATGCATTAACACTTCATGAACACATAGAATCCTCAAACTAAAACATCTCCCCCTTGTTTTCCCTATATGTCACTTTTAGGGTTCGCAGGTTCAACATAATAGCAGGTGATACACTTTGCAGATAAATACCAAACTCAAATATATGATGAGGCAATATAAGTTCAGTACTGAAATCATGCCACTCGGGCCCTAGTAGCAAGCATTAAACATAGCATAAGTGCATCAACACAATACAAAAGTATCCTCAAGATAAACCCTAAAATCTCGAACAACGGGTAGCATTACATGATCAATCTCATCCAATCCCCATCCACCTCATGTGCCTACAGCGGACTACTCACACATGGTGATGGAGAGAAGCTCATGGTCGATGGAGATGAAGGCGGTGAAGATGGCGGTGAAGACGGCCTCCGGATCCCTCCACCGGAGGAGAAATCCTGGATCAATCTGTCCCCGAAACGAAGATCGTGGTGGCGGCGGCGGTGTGTTTCGCGAAAGCTCCTCCTCTTCTAGGTCAAGCATTTTTTCGTATATATGAGGGGGTACGTCGAAGACCGAAGGCGAGGCGGTGCCCGAGGCCCATTTGGGGTGGGCCCACGTGGCCAGGTACAGGGGCCACGTGGGGCACCCCTTTTGGCCTCCGGCACTTCCTCGTGTCCATCCTTTGCACGCTGTCCTCCTTTTCCATAGAAAATGACATGGTATTTTTCCCCATTTTATTTCCTGCAAAAATAGCCAGAAAAGAGACTTTGCTAAAAACAGCGTCAGATTCAGCAGTTTTATTCAAATATGGGAAGATTCCGGAGCAAATTATGAAGCAAAGTGCTTGGAAAAGTAGATGCATTTTGGATGCATCACCTGTATTTTTTCGGGGTCTGCTTCTATCCCGCGTGCTGACACCAAGTAACCTAAGAGCTCTCCAGCCGGGACACCGAACGTACACTTATCTGGGTTGAGTTTGATGTTGTAACTCTTGAGGTTTTCGAAGGTTTCTCGTAGATCTGCGAGTAGTGTGCTTTCCTCCTTTGACTTGATAACTATATCATCTACGTATACTTTGAAGTTGTGTCCGATTTGCTTCTTCAAGCAGTTTTGCATCATACGTTGGTATGTGGCACCCGCGTTCTTGAGCCCGAAGGGCATTGTGGTGTAACAGTATACTCCGAGTGGAGTTGTGAATGCTGTCTTTTCTTCATCCTCGACTTTCATCCGTATCTGGTGGTACCCTAAGTACGTGTCCAGAAAGGATAGTTGAGCGCAGCCTGCGGTGGAGTCGATGATCTGATCGATTTGTGGAAGTGAAAAGTGATCCTTGGGGCAGCACTTATTGAGCCCTGTGAAATCTATGCACATCCGAAGAGCTGCTGTTTTCTTCTTCTCGATGAGCACAGGGTTGGCCACCCAATCTGATTTTTTGATCTCTCGGATGAAGTTTGCTTTGAGTAGCCTGTCGACTTCCTTCTCTATGGCTTCTCTTTTGGGACCGGCGACACGACGTATTGCCTGCTTGACTAGCCTGGTGGCTGGGGTAAGTTGAAGAGAATGCTCGGCAAATTTCCTGGGAATACCTGGCATGTCGGCTGGACACCATGCAAATATATCCCAGTTCTCGCGGAGAAATTCGACGAGCGCTCTTTCCTATGCGATGGGCAGGCTTGTGGACACCCGAACTGTCTTTGACGGGTCAGTCGGGTGGACTTGGTGCTTCCTTATATCATCTGTGGCGCTGAACGCTCTGTCGACTTCTTACCTCTTGTGCTCAGGCATGAGTGTATGGTCGTTGGTGAGGGAAAGATCTGTGAAGGTTTGCTCCATACCGAATATCTCTGAGATTTTGCTGAAATCTCGATCGCAAGCATCGGACCTTTGGAAGTTTCCGTTGACTGTGATGACTCCTTTGGGTCCTGCCATGAATCGAGCAAACGCTGGGCGTCCCAGTATGGCATGGTATTGTGACTTCCAATCGATTATTTCGAACTCTATCGACTCTGTGCGGAAGTGAGTGGTGTCGCCAAACGTCATGTCGAGTTGTATTATGCCTTCTGGGTTGACTGCTTTACCTGGAACGATACCATGGAAAGTATTTAAAGACTTGGGGAGATTTTTGACTGACTTGTTCATTTTGCGGAGCGTGTCGGAGAAGATGAGGTTTATGCCGCTGCCCCCATCCATGAAGACTTTGGTCATGGCGTATCCACCAATTTGGGCGTCGAGTACCAGGGCTGCATGGCCTGGTCGGTAGACTGCGGGTGGATGATCGTCTCGACTGAAGGTGATCATAGTATCGGCTCCCTTCAGCAATTCTGGTATAGCTGGTGGCGCCATAACTGCCATGTTTACGTGTCCAGTATGTAGCTTTTGCTGCCTGTTAGAGGGACGTCCTTTTTGGATCATGTACATTTGCCCCTGAGACTTTGGATATTGCTCCTCCGCCGCTTGCGGTACGTGATGTATGGCTCCTGCGACCTGGCTCCCTGCATTGTGTTGTGGTGGAGGTAATAGTGCGGGGACCGATTGTGCTGGTGGTGCTGCCACAGGGACTGGCTGAGCAGTGATGTCTACGCACGCTTCTATTCTTGTAGACAGTGTTGGGCCTCCAAGAGCAGAGGTTTGTAGAACAGCAGCAAGTTTCCCTTAAGTGAATCACCCGAGGTTTATCGAACTCAGGGAGGTAGAGGTCAAAGATATCCCTCTCAAGCAACCCTGCAATTAAGATACAAGAAGTCTCTCGTGTCCCCAACACACCTAATACACTTGTCAGATGTATAGGTGCACTAGTTCGGCGAAGAGATAGTGAAATACAAGTAATATGGATGATTATAAGTAGTAATTGCAATCTGAAATAAAAATGGCAGCAAGCAAACATGTAGCAGAACTTATTGTAAACGGTGTTTCAATGCTTAGAAACAAGGCCTAGGGATCATACTTTCACTAGTGGACACTCTGAACAATGACAACATAATTGAATAAATAAATGCTACTCTCAAACACTCTCTTGTTGGATAACGAACACCATTCATTGCGTAGGGCTGCAAAAGCACACCTCAAGTCGGAGTAAACAAACGCCACAACATCATAAAGGAGTCACACACACGATGCACACACTGTCACCGTCACACCGTGGAGAGTGACTCCGGAGTTCATATTAAAGTAACCTCTAGAGTGGCATAATAGATAAAGAGTAACATCTACTTATTCAACTAGATTACAAAGCTCATGATCACATAAAGATCACACCATGGGAGAGAGAGATAAACCACATAGCTACCGGTAGAGCCCTCAGCCTCGGGGGAGAACTACTCCCTCCTCATCATGGGAGACAGCAACAGCGATGAAGATGGCGGTGGAGTCGATGGAGATGGCTCCGGGGGCACTTCCCCGTCCCGGCAAGGTGCCGAAACAGAGACTTCTATCCCCCGAATTAGGGTTTTTGGTGGCGGTGGAGCTACGGAACTCTTCTGGAGAAATCGTCGATGGCGGCGGCGCTGCTGAACCCTTGGAGGAATATGACTGATTATTTTAGGGTTTACGCCTCGGGAAGAATAAATAGGCGAAGGGGCGACGACGGTGGAGGTCTTGGGCCCCCTCCCCTTATGGTGGCGCGGCTGTGGGCCCACCCACGCCGTGGTGTGGGGAGGGTGGCCCACGGCCCACTTTCGTCTCTCCTTTGGACTCCGTGTACGTGCTGGAAAAATAGGAACTTCACCTTTTGTTTCGTCCAATTCCGAGAATATTTCTAGAACAGCTTTTCTGAAACCAAAAACAGCAGAAAACAGGAACTGGCACTGTGGCATCTTGTTAATAGGTTAGTTCCAGAAAATCCATAAAAATGATATATAATGCATATAAAACATGTGACATTGATATGTAAAACAAGCATGAAACATCAGAAATTATAGATACGTTTGAGACGTATCAAGCATCCCCAAGCTTAGTTCCTACTCATCCTCGAGTAGGTAAACGATAAAAACAAATAATTTCTGAAGTGACATGCTACCAACATAAACTTGATCAATAATATTGCAAGGCTCATGTCATGAATGAAGTGACTCAAAGCAATGGTCTATAGTTTGCTAACGGATAGATAATGAGTAAACACTGAATCAAATAAGCAAAAGCTTTTCATAAATAGTACTTTCAAGACAAGTATCAAAAAGTTTTGCATAAGAGTTAACTCATAAAGCAATAGATTCTAAGTAAAAGGCATTGAAGCAACACAAAGGAAGATTAAGTTTCAGCAATTTCTTTCAACTTGTAACTTGTATATCTCATGGATAATTGTCAACATAAAGCAATATAATAAGTGCAATAAGTAAACATATAAGAATTGTTGCACACAAAGTTGACACAAGTGTTTGCTTCAGGGATAGAAAGCAGTAGGTAAACTGACTCAACAATAAAGTAAAAGATAGGCCCTTCGTAGAGGGAAGCAGGGATTAAATCATGTGCTAGAGCTTTTTAAGTTTTTGAAATCATAAAGAGAGCATAAAATAAAGTTTTGAGAGGTGTTTGTTGTTGTCAACGAATGGTAGTGGGCACTCTAACCCCCTTGTCAACCAGACTTTCAAGAGCGGCTCCCATGAAGGACGTTATTTCTACCAAGGGTAGATCATCCCTCTTCTCTTTTGTTTACACATGTATTTTTATTTGGTTGACACTCCTCCCAACCTTTGCTTACACAAGCCATGGTTAACTGAATCCTCGGGTGCCTTCCAACAATCACATACCATGGAGGAGTGTCTATTTGCATGATTAACATTTTAAATTGCTTACTGATAAATCAGGGCAAAACATGTGAAGAGAATTAAAAGGTGAAAGCTGTAATTAATTGGGACTGGGCACACCGTTGCCAGCTCTTTTTTCAAAATTATTGGATAAGCGGATGTATATGCCACTAGTCCATTGGTGAAAGTCTGTCATGAGTAAATGACAAGGTGATAGTGAAAACACCACATACTTCCTCATGAGCTATAAAACATTGACACAAATAAGGAGTAATAGCTTTTGAATAGTTTAAACGTAGCACATGAAGTATTTACTTGGAAAGGCAGAAAATACCGCATAATAGGTAGATATGGTGGACACAATTGGCATGGGTTTTGGCTCAAGGTTTTGGATGCGCGAGAAGCATTCCCTCTCAGTACAGAGTTTAGGCTAGCAAGGTTGTTTGAAGCAAACACAAGTATAAACCGGTACAGCAAGACTCACATGAAAACATATTGCAAGCATTATAGGACTCTACACTGTCTTTCCTTGTTGCTCAAACACTTTTACCAGAAAATATCTAGACCTTAGAGATACCAATCGTGCAAACCAAATTTCAACATGCTCTACGGTAGTTCTTTACTAATAGGCTTTTAACTACATGATGCAAGAGCTTAAACATGAAATACTTGAGAGCTCAAAACAATTGCCAAGTGTCAAATAAAACAAGACAATGATCTATATGAGTGTCTTTTCTATATACCATCTACCACATGCAGCATTTTCTGAAGCAACACATCAACCAAGCAACTCTCCAAGTAATTTACAAAAGAAACAAGAGAGTACTTTCCACAAGAATTATCAGCTCTAAAAGAGATGCATGAAAAACAGGAGCTAAAAGCATAGCAGTAGCTAGATAAGAATACTCAAAACATATATGTGAAGAATATGAGTATCCACATGAAAAAGCGGAGCGTGTCTCTCTCCCACACAAGAATGCTAGGATCCAACTTATTCAGAAAATAAAAACAACAAAGCAAAAATAAAAGCAAACAGATGCTCCAAGTAAAGTACATAAGATGTGGAAGAATAAAAATATAGTTTCACTAGAGATGACCTGATAGGTTGGTGATGGAGAAGGGGATGCCTTGGGCATCCCCAAGCTTAGACGCTTGAGTCTTCTTGAATATTGCTGGGATGACCCACGGGGGCATCCTCAAGCTTAGGCTTTTCATTCTTCTTGATCACATCATATCATCCTTCTCTCTTGCTCCTTGAAAACTTCCGGCACAGCAAACTCAAAGTAACTCATTAGAGGGTTAGTGCATAATCAAAAATTCACATATTCTATTATGACACAATCATTACCAATGCTTCTGGACATTAGCTACAGTCACTGATGTTTAATGGAGCAAAGAAATCCAATCAAACATAGTAAAAGAGGCAATGCATAATAAAAGGCAGAATCTGTCAAAAAACAGAACAGTCTGGAAAGACGAATTTTTTCGAGGCACTTAACTTGCTCAGATGCGAAAAATCAAAACTAATGAAAGTTGCGTACATATATAAGGACCATGCGTGATTATTTTTCAGAATTTTTCAATTTTTCTGGAGTGCATACTGCTCAAAAAGGTGGACAGCAAAAATCTGTCTCTGCGCAGAAATCCAAATTTAGCATCAACTTTCTATTAGAGACTTTACTTGGCACAACAATGCAATAAAATAAAGATACAAAGAAGTTTTTACAGAAGTAACCAAGCTCCTTGACTCAATAAAAGAAAATTGCAGAAAATAAAATAATGGGTTGTCTCCCAAGAGCGCTTTTCTTTAAAGCCTTTTAGCTAGGCATAGTGATTTTTATGATGCTCACATAAAGATGAGAGTTGAAACATAAAAGAGAGCATCAAGAAGCATATATAAAACATGTTTAAATCTAACACTCTTTCTATGCATAGGAGTCTTGTAAGAAAATAAGTCAATGAAGAACAAAGTGACTAGCATAGAAAGGCAAAACAAGTGTAACTTCAAAAATTTCAACATAAAGAGAGAAGGCTTAATATTACTGTGATATATGAAATCGTGTCTCCCTCTCTCATAAGGACCAGTAGGTCTTAAAGTACCCAGAAAATAAAAGAAAATCAAGAGAAAGCTAAAAACATTCATCATAAAGAGAAGAAATTCAGTAACATGAAGATTTCTATAACCATATTTTCCTCTCTCAAAATAATTTTCAGTAGCATCATGAATAAACTCAACAATATACCTATCACATAGAGCATTCTTATCATGATCCACATGCATAAAAGTATCATTACTCTCCACATAAACATAATCATTAATAATACTGGGAGTAAAAGTATCACATCCATCATTGTAATCATCATAAATTGGAGGCATAGAATAATCATAATGAATTTTATCCTCAATAGTAGATGGACTGAGAATATCATATTCATCATTGTAAACATCATATATAGGAGGCATATCATAATCAACATAAACTATATCCTTAATAGTAGGTGGACTGAAAATATCACAATGATTATAATCATCATATATTGGAGGCAAAGTATCATCAAAGTAAATTTCCTCCTTAAAGCTTGGGGGACTAAAAATATCATTTTCATAAAAACTAGCTTCCCCAAGCTTAGACTTTTCTATAGCATTAGCAATGATAGTGTTCAAAGAATTCATGCTAATAACATTGCTATCACTATTATGCAAACAAGCCTCCATAGGTTTTTTTATTTTCTCTTCAAAAGCATCATGTCCTAATTCAATATAAAGTTCATAAAGATCTCTAAATTTTTTGTTGTTTTCCATTAAGCCTAACTAGTGAAAATAAAAACAAGAGACAAAAAGAAATAATTGCAGAATCCAAAGGAGATACCTTCCAACACTTACCTCCCCGGCAACGGCGCCAGAAAATAGATTGATGTCTACGCACGCTTCTATTCTTGTAGACAGTGTTGGGCCTCCAAGAGCAGAGGTTTGTAGAACAGCAGCACGTTTCTCTTAAGTGAATCACCCAAGGTTTATCGAACTCAGGGAGGTAGAGGTCAAAGATATCCCTCTCAAGCAACCCTGCAATTAAGATACAAGAAGTCTCTTGTGTCCCCAACACACCTAATACAGTTGTCAGATGTATAGGTGCACTAGTTCGGCGAAGAGATAGTGAAATACAAGTAATATGGATGATTATAAGTAGTAATTGCAATCTGAAATAAAAATGGCAGCAAGCAAACATGTAGCAGAACTTGTTGTAAACGGTGTTTCAATGCTTAGAAACAAGGCCTAGGGATCATACTTTCACTAGTGGACACTCTCAACAATGACAACATAATTGAATAAATAAATGCTACTCTCAAACACTCTCTTGTTGGATAACGAACACCATTCATTGCGTAGGGCTGCAAAAGCACACCTCAAGTCAGAGTAAACAAATGCCACAACATCATAAAGGAGTCACACACACGATGGCACACTGTCACCGTCACACCGTGGAGAGTGACTCCGGAGTTCATATTAAAGTAACCTCTAGAGTGGCATAATAGATAAAAGAGTAACATCTACTTTTTCAACTAGATTACAAAGCTCATGATCACATAAAGATCACACCATGGGAGAGAGAGATAAACCACATAGCTACCGGTAGAGCCCTCAGCCTCAGGGGAGAACTACTCCCTCCTCATCATGGGAGACAGCAACGGCGATGAAGATGGCGGTGGAGTCGATGGAGATGGCTCTGGGGGCACTTCCCCGTCCCGGCAGGGTGCCGAAACAGAGACTTCTGTCCCCGAATTAGGGTTTTTGGTGGCGGCGGAGCTACGGAACTCTTCTGGAGAAATCGTCGATGGCGGCGGCGCTGCTGAACCATTGGTGGAATATGACTGATTATTTTAGGGTTTACGACTCGGGAAGAATAAATAGGCGAAGGGGCGACGTCGGTGGAGGTCCTGGGCCCCCTCCCCATATGGTGGCGCGGCTATGGGCCCACCCGCACCGTGGTGTGGGGAGGGCGGCCCACGGCCCCCTTTCGCCTCTCCTTCGGACTTTGTGTACGTGCTGGAAAAATAGGAACTTCGCCTTTTGTTTCGTCCAATTCCGAGAATATTTCCAGAACAGCTTTTCTGAAACCAAAAACAGCAGAAAACAGGAACTGGCACTGTGGCATCTTGTTAATAGGTTAGTTCCAGAAAATGCATAAAAATGATATATAATGCATATAAAACATGTGACATTGATATGTAAAACAAGCATGAAACATCATAAATTATAGATACGTTTGAGACGTATCAAGCAGTCGTAGGTGCGACTCTCCTCGTCTTTATTATGTAATCTATCGCCATTTGATCGAACTCTCTACAGTTTCCCATTGTGTTATTGGAGATGAGTCTTCCATCGTCTCCTTTGAACAGGTGGAGTCTGCAATAGTCGTCCATTTTCTCTTCAAATGTCATATCCGGCCTTGGATCAGTGCGCTTGCGCCACTCATGTCTTCTGTAGCTACCCGCACGCTGATCGCGGTCTCGATTGTCACGGCGATCATCGCTTCGACTATCCCGGCGATCGTCGCCTCGACTGTCCCGGCGGCTGTCGCTTCAAATGTCGCGACGCTCTTCGGGTCGCCTGTCATCTCTGCCCTTACTATCTTGTGGCTGAGTGAAACCAGCCGCCATGAATTTGACTCTATCATCGTCGCTGTAACGGCCTTTGCGTTTGCTCCTTCGATCATCTTTGTGACTGTCGCGGTGGTCTCTACTGTCCCTACGATCTTCACGGCTCCGCGGCGAGACTGGGCGCTTAGCCTGTATGGAATATTCTCCGTCTGCCCACTCGGTTGCTATCTTCATGAGCTCTGCCATGGACTTAGGCTTTTGATGACCAAGTGCTTCTCTGAAGTCTTCTCAAAAGACTCCTTGGGTGAAGACATCCATGGCCCTGTCTTCGGAGATTGTGCCTACTGAATTTCGGATGGTTGTCCATCTTCTGATGTATGCTCTTAAGGTCTCATCCCACCTCTGCGTGCATGCCTGCAGTTCTGTGAATGTTTTGGGCCTTTCACACAAAGGGTCGAAATATTTGATGAAATCTTCTTGGAAGTGATCCCAGGAGTCGTATGTTCCTTCGGGTAGAGCTTTGAACCAGTCGCGTGCTATGCCTTCGAGCATCAGCTATATGTACTGCAACGCCGTTGTAGTTGTTCCTCTTTGACACACGACTGCTAACTTGTAATCCTTGAGCCACCCTGATGGCTCTTGCCTGCAGTTGAACTTCGGCGTTGTGGATAAGCTGATTTTTTTGGTCATCTTGGCTTCGCGGATGCGTCGAGTGAAGCATCGAGCTCCACATGGCCATGTGTCGCGATTGTCTCCTGAGTCGCTGCTATCTGACCTTTTGGACCTGCTCCGTGATCGACGACGATATGAGTCTCTTCTTGCGCTGCTCCTATAAGGGCTACGACTGCGACGGTCTCGCGATGTGTGCCTTGAGCGGCTCCTGCTGCGCTCTCTGCCCTTCTCTGTTTGGAGTCCTTTTGCTGCGAGTGCCAGTGCCTTCATCTGCTGTTGATGTGCGAATGCAGCCGGGTCACCTGCTGGAGGTGCCGTTGCTCTTAAGTATGCTCCGATTTGCAGCAAGGCTCCTTTAGCTGTTTTGGGTACGAGCACCCCATCTGCGTCTAATGTCATGAACGAGTGTTCTAAGTTGCGAGTGACGCCCGATCTTTCTCCTTCTGGGATGTTTGCGAATCGCGATATGTGCCTTGGCTCTGTTGCCCCTGTGGAGCTGAGGGATAATTGCCTTCTCCTCGCACTCGAGATACTGGCTTGCTTTCTGCGCTCCTCGAGTGTTGCCCTGTACTGATTCAGGCGCAACGTCTCTTGCCAGTTGAAGTAGTTGTACGCCATCATCTCTTCCGGGGTTGCATCTGCAGGCATCATTGTGCACTCCTTGATGACTTTGTCCACCTTTGCTGCTATCTCGGCTGTGATGGTCAATGTTGATACGCCATCTGGTAATGTGACCGTGCACGGGAACTCCGTGGGTCTTTGACTGGCTGCTGTTGCCGAGGTTTCTGCGCTGATCGCGGCATAGACCTGGCGAGGTATGATCGGAGGACAGGTGTATGTGCTGTCTATGCCAGTCATGGATTCAACTTCCTCATCCAGACTCATGTCAGAGTTACTGCTTTTGCTGATCTGTGCGCCGGTGTCGACGTATGCTTCGAGTGCACGCTCAGGATTGTCTCTGTTGTTGGAGAGGAACTCTTGATCTGCTTGGATCTCTGGTCCGCCGAAATTGGCTAGACAGATGCTGTCGTTTGCTTCTTCGGAGTGCATGTAGTCGAGGATCATGTCACGTGATTCAGCGTCTTCGACTGTGCCAACCTGATAGGTGGACTATACTTCGTCGTCTGTGAACTCTTTTGCTATGATCTCGTCGATCTCCCTTGTTGACATGGATGAGGCTGGGGATCCTAGCGGTGAGATCGAACCGATCTGTGGCGAAGTTGCTTCCATCACTGCTGGCGTAGTCGAAGGAGCGTCGAGTGTCTCCACCGTGATTGGATCTGTCAAGTCCTGCACACCAAACTTGTCGACGAAAAAAATGTGTTTTCCAACGATTAGATCCAAACCTGAGTCGAGGCTGGCAAAGGCCTCTTGAGCTTCTGGCGAGTACGGTTTGATCCGTTTTGGTGATGCGATCTTTGAAACTGGCGAGTGATCGTCTGATGATCCGACGTTAGTCGAGCTTGCCGGCGGGTTGCCGTTTGTAGATGTGGCCAGCGAGTTGCCGTTTGAAGATGGAACCGGCGAAACTGTGAATCCAACACTACCTGTTCCCACAGACGGCGCCAATTGACGAGGTGTGTCCTCGTCAATACCCATGGTCGAGTACCTAGGGCTAGATTTACGAGGTAGAGAACGCGTAGTGTTAGCTGAATCGACGGCTGACAAGCGGGATTTACCCTGGTTCAGGGCCCTCGACTGAGGTAACACCCCTACTTCCTGCCTGTCTGTATTGATTGTGGAATATGATGTGGTTACAAGGGTCCGGCGAGGGTTTGATCTCGCTAGGGTCTGAGAGCTATGGTGTTGCCTGTCCTCGATCGGCCACCCTCCCAGCGCTTATATAGGGGCTGGGTCTCGGGTACATAACCGACTGAACTTTACAAACAAGGAAACTACAACCGACTATGCCTAACTTGGAAAGCAATCTTCATCTTGGGCCTTCCTTGCTGGGCTTTATCAGACTGTTTGACAATTGGGGTTTAGTCATTACGTGCACCAGGTACCCTCATGGTAGGGCACCCGTTTGGTATAACCTCGTCACCCGCCATAGGTTTCAAAAAAAACGAAGCTTCTTTTTAGCCTTTCTTTTATGAAGAAGCTTTTCTCACCTGAACATCAGAAGCTTCCATGCTGCATCAATCGTGTGTTTGTGCTGTTGCAGCCGACCAATATCGTCTCTTTGTTTGCTTAGCCATGAAGAACGATTAATGTTGGCGAGAATCCAAACAATGGCAATTTTTTCTTCGGGGAGTTAGTCTTATCGTGTGGGTATCCAATTTAAATCCCTTTCAAAGGGAGAGCACATGCATAAATGCAAAGTCTGCACATCATCTTGCTGCTGACATCATCGTATCAATTGATAATACGTAATCCTATTAGTAATCCTTCACTTTTGTACAGGGGCACCTAAAAAATCGTATCGTCAAGAGTGTCAAAACTAAATGCCATATCTCTATGTTTCGTTCATTTTTTCGTCGCACCAATTACCATCGTGGTTCCAAAATTGTCAATGAATAGTTCTCACAGTAATGATGCATAGTTTGCGGATAATTTGGTAAAAGACGTCCCTACATCGTGTTCAACTATTATCTAGCTTAGAGGAGAGCTCACACCGACATCCGAGATAAGGAAAGATTCTACTTCCTCCGTATCAAAATAAGTGTCTTAAAATTGTTCAAAAGTGGATGTATCTAAACATGTTTCACGTCTAGATACATCCACTTTTGGGTAAATTTGAGACAGTTATTTTTGGACGGAGGGAGTAGTAAATATCCATATGACACATAAATGCTTCTTGCTAATAAGATAAATAAACTTACTGAAAAACATGAAAGTGATAAATGGACAAAATTTAATTAAATAACACTAAAAATAAACTACAATCTTAGTTTACAAAAAATATAGTTCATGCATTTGGCTGCTAATGATTTAAGATTTACAGCCGGTCACTAAATCATTTTCACACGCTTGAATAAAACCTTCCCCTCACACTATAAAGTGTTTCAAATTAATTTGAAACTCATAGTATTAAATAAATGATTCATTTAATTATACTAAATATTTTTACTTTTTTATAACCTATCCACTCATGTTCAACAATTTTAACTTGTATACAGTTCTATCATGTTCAACAAATCTTGATGTCAACAATACGATAATCATTGTTATATATACAATTTAGCGTTTCATTGTAAATGCAATTACAGCAATTCTGAACCATCTCAGCACTGGAAATTAACATTAGTTGTTTTACTTTTAGACCGTAGCCATTTGAAACCTTTTATTAAATTGAGTCTCTCTACATTTGAGAAAAATGAAATAACATGCCTTAATGGATTTCTTATGTGACACTTAAATATATTATAAAGTATATGTATGTCTTCTCATATGCTTTGTATTCTCAGATATCTTGGCAAACAGTTCTAAAGCACATGGTTTAAGAAATATCTTGGCAGAGCTTTTTTCCAATGTTATGTTTGAAAACTCTAGAGCGTATGATGTATCTACAAGTCTGTCCTTGAATCATTAGCATTACTAGTTTCGGGATTATTCCATCGTAGACGACCCCTTATTGTTGTCCTTTACCTTTAAAGGGGCTCCACGAGTTAATCTACTAAAATCATTGTAGATCACAAAAATTGGTTAGTCGGGCCATTTTTTTAAAACACACCAAATTCATGGGTTTACAAATCCCCAAGAACACCAATTACGACAGTAGCAAGTTTCCAGTTTAGTCCTCGTAGTCCTTTAAGACAAACATTAACACATTCTTGAATGTTCGCAAAAGGACAATTGAAACTGAAGGAAACATGTATCACATTCTAAACTTACTGAGATAATGTGGAGGCAAAGAAAAGATGGTCAATCGATTCATTGCTTCCACTTCCACTAAAGAGACAATTCTGGCACGACCCCCTGTCTGTGAGAGGACATCTCTTGTTATACATCTATTTTTAAACAACAGACGGAGAAAAAACTCCCAAAAAGATTTCAATTTTCCGCTTAAAGCTATACGACACCACCTCATAGTTTTGTAGTCCCAGGTAAAATTATATCTGGATACTCTAACAAGGTTGTCCCCCGACACATCTTAAGAAAACACAACCATTGCTCTCTTCTTATACCAACCAAGGCCCATCTAAACCCTAGACTTCCAAAAAAAATATTATATGTTCCTCGATTTTTTTATTCCAAAGTACTTTGAATATTGATGAGCTCATCGGAATTTCTTGATTTTGACAATATTAAATATATTATGTCTTACTATTTTACACTGGACTCGAATTTTTCTAGAAAAAAATCCTACTCCAAACCACAAGGCTATGCCCTCCCTCACCACGCTTACGTGTCGGACAAATGGAACAAAGAGGGTGTTTCACAACAAGCCCTCCCGTTCGTCTATTCGACTTGCAACCATCAAGAGTGAGGCAAAACTTTGGGCTGTGTCGGATCCTAAATATTGGAAATATCATGTTGAGATACTAGGATTCTTACACCTATTTGGGTTATTTGTTGTTAAAAAAATCTCCATTGACCATCTCCTCGAATAATAGAGGCAAATTTCTACTTCCGATATTATTGTTTTGTGAACAAGTACAATTCAATAATTTTCTTTCCTGGCATGACCAAACGTATACCTATTTCGTTCATTTCAAACCTTACTTGGTAGTTCTTTAATATGATAAATATGTTATGGGAAATTGGGAATCACCGAAAATGTTGGAGCTAAATATTTCTCTTTAAACACCATACTCACATAAGGCTGTGGTGCATAAGCGCGCCGACCCACTACCAGGACTGCTGACAAACTTTTGGTTGATCTCTATGATCTGGGTGTATAGCTTACTAACTTCGATGTTCAGCATATAAATTTAGCCAACGAGAGACTAATTTGTGGATACAGATGATTTCCACTTGGACCACTTCCCATGCATCGAATGACATTTACAAGTCGGAAGCTTTCAACATTGGCTCCATATCGACGAGCTCTTCAAACTTGGACCCACTCGAGTATGTTTTTATAAAATATTTTCTGCAGTTATTGTTACCGGGCACCAACTAGTTGCTAACTTTTCTCCAAGGATAAAGTTGCTAAGTTTTTCAACAAGTTACTATGTGGGAACTTTAATACGAATACGGATTAAATTGATTTTTCCAAGTCACTAAGGTGCTGCAAAGAGGCTGGACCCCCGAGGCTGGACCAGAGCTGCATTGGATGCCTGCATGAGCTTTTGGACCTGCCCCAAAAATCAGGCCCACTGGGCACGTTGGAATTGACCGTGCCCAGCCGGCCTGCCTCGTTCTTTTCTCATGCGCTCTAACCTTGCATATGAAGGCTGATTCTTCTCATCTTCCTTATTCTCACTTCATCTCCTCCGCTCCAACCTTGCACATGAAGGCTGATTCTTCTCACCTTCCTTACTCTCACTTCATTCCCTTCCTTCTAATTACTTCTATAGTGCTCAAATCAAAATAAGCTTTACACAAAAATGATGTGCGTTGATTATGTGTTTCCATACTGACAATTGGTTTTGACTTTTGTTAATTGTTAACTCCTAATTTGTGTTCATGTTTGAAGCCTTTTTTGACAAATTTCGTCAAATTAACTGCATATAATCGACGGTTTGTAATTTCCTTTTAGAAGTATAGCTTCGCATCACCATTTGAGACAACTCTCGTTTGTAAGTTTTTCGTTTCGTTGGTCGCAGATGAGTATATCTTGTGTCTTATATACGCGTATTTCGACTGTTCTTATTGTATGTGTCTTTTTCTACCTCCGCTCCTTGTCGTGAACTCCGTTGTTGTAGCAGCACCTAGTAGACTAACCAATCTCTTCGCTGACAACCTTTGTTGCCGCCGTGGCATGGGCTATCACCGTGCTCGCCACGTCCTTCGCTGGCGACCTCCGCCACCGTAGCCGCTCTCGATGTTTATCTGTCACTTAGAACTGTCCAAGTATGGTGATGGGAGGTAACTCTACCCATGTGAAAAAAGGTGAGACTAACTATTATAGAAAATGCGAGCTTGTTGTTTGGCCAGCTGCATACGGCGACCCTGGCCTGAAAACATGCAGGCTACCAATCAACTTGCACAACATGACCGAGAGGATGAATGTTACAGACATGGCCCTTGAGGGCCTGCCCCCACGGAGCTCAAAAATCAGCACAGGCTACCAAACCCTGGGTGATAACTTTGAGGTCAAGTTTTTTTAAAACAAAAATACTAACATGAGGTGATAACTTTGAACTTGCCGAGACAAACCCAACGTATGAGGATGGATCGTAAATCAAGTTAGTGTTTGGGAGCTATATCATTTTAAAGTTTCTAGCTGGAAATATTGTTTGCTAGTACATACCTCGCGCTAGCAACCAGGAGGAGGCCACCGCCCAGTGCGCGTCTTCGCGCCACCGGCTAAAGGAACTTGGATCCATCTCACTTACGGCCTGGTGATTAATTGACAACTTGACATCGCCAGCCAATTTAACGATGATATCCGAAGCTGCAAGTTTAGAGCATGTAATGCATTGTCGACCTAAAAATGGTACGTCCAATTAACTTCGTCTCATGCCCATCGATCAACCGCTAGCTCGATCACGTCTCCCTTAAGCTAACATGGCACTATAAATACATGCATGCGCTAGCTGCATTCTTCAGTCCTCACGTCTTCATCTGCATTCAGTCTGCTGCCTAGCTTGTCTTCAGCGCAGTACTTGACCATGGCGCCGAAGCATCTCCCCGCCGTCCTCCTCGCCGCATGCGTCGTCATCCTGGCTCTCACCGTGCCAATGGTCGCCGGCGACCCCGACATGCTCCAGGACTACTGCGTCGCTGACTACAAGTCCCTCCAAGGCCGTAAGTCTCACGATCTTTCTAAGCATATATACTCGTTTCTGCCGGATGTTTCCATCCATGAACAGAGAATGAATGCATCTATGTGTCCTGCAGCGCTGCGGCTGAACGGCTTCCCGTGCAAGAGGCCGGAGAACGCGACGGCGAACGACTTCTTCTCCGACGCGCTGGCTGCCCCGGCCAACACCTCCACCAGCCCGGTCGGTTCCGCCGTCACGGGGGCCAACGTGGAGAACCTCCCGGGGCTCAACACGATGGGCGTGTCCATGTCCCGCGTCGACTACGCGCCCCGGGGCGTCGACCCACCGCACACCCACCCTCGCGCCACCGAGATGATCTTCGTGGTCAGGGGATCCATCTTCTGCGGCTTCGTCACCACCTCCGGCAGGCTCTTCTCGCGCACCATCCGCAGGGGCGAGGTCTTCGTCTTCCCACAGGGCCTCCTCCACTTCCAGCGCAACAACCGCGACAGGCCGGCCGTCACCATCTCCGCGTTCAACAGCCAGCTTCCCGGCACGCAGTCCCTCGCCGTGGCGCTGCTCGGAGCCTCGCCGCCGCTACCCACCGACGTGCTGGCCAGCGCGTTTCAGGTGGACGGCCCCACGGTGGAGGCCATGAAGTCCAAGTTCCAGCTCAAGTACTAGGCCACCATGATGCACGCCGTGTTGGTTGGATCGGCTCCGTCTACTAGTACTACGTACGTGCTGCTCCAATAAGTGACAAGTAGAAGTGCGGTTTGAGTTCATGTGTGAGTGAGAGTGCACTTTCGCTTTGCCGTACTACCGTACATCTTTGTTTCTAAGGTTTGCTTCGTTCTTGTGTGTCCTTGCATGTTTCGTGATGGGCCTCATCAGTTTCACTTGCAATATATTGCTGGTTTTCCTTCATGAAGGTTTACATCTGGTGGTCTGTGTGCTTCCATTAATATTAATTAATGCATTTCCCTGATTGCTTGAAATTCAGTTTTGGTACGAACCAGATATTGTCTCTGTCGTCGATCGATTCTTCCTAATGTGACATAGAACATCAGAAGAGTATAGATGATGTTGTACTTCGCCGTCGTACAACGTAAATCCGCTGCTAAATGATGCATGTACCGGCACCCAGTACTATGAAATTGACGCTCGTTTGTTGGTAGAAAACTAAAATAACCTTGCTAAACAATGATGTGTTAGTGTTTAATTACCCGCCACATCAAATTATTTACTTACGTGGAATTGATGCTCATGTTACTCCCACTGTGACGAGTCTTAAAACATTATTAGATTGAAACTTTTGATGTGGCAATATAACTAATGAAGAAAGCGATCAACCGTGTATCGTAGCAATCATGACTGTTTTGCATGGTCATGGATAAAAACATCATCACTCCCCCAATTCCATACAAGTAGATTTTAGAAATCATTAAATAAGCTCACTTAGGCACAACTCTTAAAATAAAGTGCCTTCGGGTTGTTATCTCTTAAATTATACCAGTACCTATTGCTGGAATTTTGGCCTAATTGACCCAGCTTAATAAATCATTTCCACAATTCCTGAAAATCCTAGAGGCCCATGTGGCCCATTCATACATGGCAAGAGGTGGGACAAATGTTTAGTCCCACATTGCTAGTTTAGAAAGAGCTACACCACTTTATAAGGTGAGCTCTTCTAGCACTTGTACGAGCAGCAGAAAAGGAGAGAATAGGAGGGAGTCCCACGCGCGCTCCTCCTCCTCCGCCGCCCCCTCGCCTCACCACGCCACGCCACGACGCACGCGGGTTGCGGGAATCTCGCCGAGCCGATGTGTTCTTTTTGCCACACGTGAATGGATTGCACGAAGGTGAAACGTTTTGCACTAAGTTGAATGCTAACGGGCGCTGCCTGTTCGCCTCTCGCCTTTTCATTTCCCCTCCTACGGTGCATGTTCGCCTCCTGCTACCGTGCCTATAAGACAGAGGTCGCTCCTCTCTCTTAGACACACCGCAACAACAGCCACACCCCTATGCGATTGCCTCCTGGTTCTCGAGCGCTGCGTTGTCGACCAAGACTTCTCCATCCCGTGCCGCGGCGTGCACCGTGGGATGGGACAGTAGGCCTCCAGAACCCCGTCTCTCGTGATCCTGTACGGGAGAGAAGCGATAAGGTTTTTGGGGAGCGTCATCACGCAACTACTGGCTTCTTCTCCAACACGGACGCCGACGACTTCTTCCCCGATGTCGACGTCCTCTTCGGCAACATGTCTGCACCCAACGCGAACGGATCTTCCTCCACTGGACTGTATGTGATCTTACTCTGCCTATTCGAGATCATATTACAGGCTTTGTTTATAACAATATGTGTAGAATTGCTTCCTGCGTACTCCCTGTTAGATTGCATGACTAGTTTATTTCCTATTTTTCTAGCCATGTTTTATCTACTGTTTTTATGGATTAAATCATGTGGAAAATTGCTCATAAATTCAACAATCCAAAAACCTTATTATAGGCAATTTTCCCCTGCTGGTTTTGCTGCTTCGCTAAGGCCCACTGCTTTTGATGGGTGAACTATAAGAAGTGGCGTGCGAGAGCCACTCTCTGGTTCGAAACCATGAAGTGTTTTCACGCTACTAAAGGCAAGCCTGAAGGAGAGCTAAATCCTGATGAGGAGAAAGCTTTTCAGGAAGCCGATACCCTGTTGAAGGCTGCTATTCTCAGCATCCTTAGTGACAAGATTGTCGACCCATATTTGTCCATCACCACGGGTAAGGGCATGTGGGATGCGCTTGAGGCCAAATTTGGGGTCTCGGACGCAGGCAGTGAATTGTATGTCATGGAGCAGTTCTTTGACTACAAGATGACTGGTGAGCGCTCCATTGTTGAGCAGGCTCATGAGATACAGTCCATTGCCAAGAAACTTGAGCAAGTTTCGTGTGTGTTGCCCGACAAGTTTATTGCCGGAGGCATCATTGCCAAACTCCCTCCTTCGTGGAGAAACTTTGCTACTTCTCTGAAGCACAAGAGACATGAGTTTTCCGTTATGGATCTCATTGGGTCGCTTGATGTGGAAGAAAAGGCGAGAGAGAAAGACACACGGAACAGGGCTCTTGAGGGAGGTTCGACTGCTAACTTCGTTCAGAAGAAGAACTCCAAGTCCTACAAGCCCAAGTACAAGAGTAAGTCTGAGGACAAAGGCAAGTAGGATAAAAAGAACAAGCCGTCACAGTCTACCAACTTCAAGAGGAAGGCCGATAGGAAGAAGGGATCCTGCCATGTTTGAGGTGATCCTAATAACTGGGCTGCAAGATGCCCCAACCGATTTGAGGAGCGCGAGAAGAGCGGCAAGACCGCTAATGTTGTCATTGCAGATACTGACATGAAGGATGCTGTGTATGGTATATTTCCAACTGTCTTTTCAGTATGTCATTCTCCTGAATGGTGGATTGACACGGGTGCCAATGTACATATATGTGCTGACTTCTCAATGTTTTCTTCTTATCAGGCCACAAGGACTCCTTCCGTGCTGATGGGAAACGGGTCACATGCTTCTGTTCGTGGTGTTGGTACGGTCGATCTGAAGTTTACTTCGGGGAAGATCGTGCACCTGAAGAACGTTCATCATGTGCCCTCCATAAATAAAAATCTTGTTAGCGGGTCTCTTCTGTGTCGTGATGGCTACAAGATAGTTTTTGAGTCCAATAAATTTTTTGAGTCCAAGTTTGGAACTTTCGTTGGTAAAGGCTATGAGTGCGGAGGCTTGTTCCGCCTATCTTTGTCAAACGTTTGTAATAAAGTTGTGAACCACGTTTGCACTACTGCTGAATCAAATGTATGGCATTCACGTCTTTGTCATATTAATTTTGGGTGCATGACGCGGCTAGCCAAATTGAATTTAATCCCCAGTTTCACTACTGTCAAAGGTTCTAAATGCCAAGTTTGTGTTCAAGCAAAGCAACCACGCAAGTCTCATACGACTGCGGAGGTACGAGACCTGGCACCTCTAGAGCTCATACATTCTGATCTTTGTGAGATGAATGGCGTGTTGACAAAGGGTGGAAAGCGATACTTCATGACGTTAATTGATGACTCCACCAGATATTGTTATGTGTATCTTCTGAAATCAAAAGATGAGGCTCTAAACTTCTTTAAAACCTATAAAGCTGAAGCAGAAAACCAACTTGATCGAAAGATTAAGAGGCTTAGGTCCGATCATGGTGGAGAGTATTTTTCCAACAAATTTGTTTCCTTTTGTGCTGAACACGGTATAATTCATGAGAGGACGCCTCCCTACTCACCCCAGTCAAATGGGGTGGCTGAAAGAAAGAACCGTACTCTAACTGATTTGGTTAACGCCATGTTAGACATCGGGTCTCTCCAAGGCATGGTGGGGGGAGGCGATATTGACTGTATGTCATGTCCTAAACCGAGTTCCCATAAAGGACAAAGAGATAACTCCATTTGAGGAGTTTGAAAAGAAAAGATTAAAACTCTCTTACCTGCGGACTTGGTGTTGTTTGGCGAAAGTCAACATACCAATTCCCAAGAAGCGCAAGCTTGGACCAAAAACCGTGGATTGTGTTTCTGTGCACATGCCCGCTTTTGCCTGCCTATCGGATCAAATCTGTGAGATTGTAACAACATTGATCCCTGAATGTGTCCCTCCTTTCGAAACAAATTATGTACTAAACACAAGTGAGTTCTTGGTGAGTTCCTTTTCTAAATATCGGAGGTGAGCATGGATACAACCTTGTCAAAATGTTGGAGTCATCATACTAGGGTTGTGAGGTTAACTTCAACAGTTTCAGCTCAGAGCATTATCCATAAAACCTAAATATAAATATGTGGATATGTTTCCAAACACCTAATAGTTTGCAGTCAGTAATAGCACCCATTTGGGTTATAGCTGTGGACCACGATGAGTGTTGCATGCTTTCAGTTCGTGCCAAGACGTGAGGAGCACAAGCAAGCACATTGCTTGCAACGGCAGAGTGCACTCTTCGTGTATTGTTATGCTTGCTACTTTATGAGCAGTAGTCGATAGTTACCTAGCCAGTCATGAAACCTTTCTGTCACTGTCAAGTACTTCCATGACATTATACCCCAACAGTGATACAGGAAAAATAAACTTCACTTCACATGCGTCTATTTACATAATACCAGCTACCTCCTTTGATAAACTCAAATCATCATGAATTGGGGATAGTGTTGCATAAATAACTGTTAACCAATGTAATTGGTATGTACTGTCACCTGGTCAATGGAAAAGGTTGACCGGGGAGGTTTAGGGATAGTGGATTTAAGGACGATGAATATTTGTTTACTTTGCAACTGGTTATGAAAATTAGAAGTGGTGTTAGAGAAATCCCACAAAAAAATCTTCTGGTAGAGGAGAGAGCTGGCCAGTCTCATCTTTTTCCAGAGTATTTTGGATGTTAGAGAGCATATTTTACAAATTCTGTAGAAAACAAGTAGGCAACGGTTTGAACATTTGTTTTGGGGAAGATCTGTATACGGGTGAAACTCCTCTTAGTGTGAAGTTTGCGAGGCTGTACAATTTAAGTTTCAGTACTGACATAGTTGTAGCTATATTTTTTACATAAGATTCTCTTGAATTAGATTCAGACGAATTTATGTAGTAGTGTGAGGCTTACCAATCAGAGGGATAAAAGTAGATGGTTGCTAGATAAATGGTAGTTTCAGTCAAATATTTGTATTCTTCCCTGAAAATTAGCCAGCCTAGTTGCCCGTTTAAGAAAATCTGGTTTATAAAAGTTCCCCTGAAAATAAAAGTTTTTTTGTGGTTAACGTTTCAGAAGAGTATCTTAACTACAGATGTGCTGAAGAAGAGAAGTTTGGAGGGAAACACCAAATGTCTGTTTTGTAGCAGAGATTAAAGCATAGATCATCTGTTTGTACACTGCTCGATGGTAAAGTATGACTGGGGAGTTATACAGTGTGCTTTCAAAAAAAAAAATGTCAGGACTGATTTATCTTCAGTTAGAGAATAATTTGTTGCATGCACAGGTCTCCTAGTAGCATGAGAAGTGTGGTAGCCATAGGGGTAGCAGCTGAGGTATGGTCTTCATGGAAAACTCATAACGCGACATGTTTTGTTATAGATCAATCTGCTCACTGGTTAAGTTTATGCGCTGATCGTCAGATGTGAGGGTGACGAGGCTTGCAACAGAGGAGCAAAAGTGCTATTGCGAGTTGCGGCTGACAATTTCAGTAAAAAGAAGGGTTGGGCACCGATGGTGCTCAGGATTGCAGGATGAAGGAAATGAAAAGAACCTGTTGATGGGCGAGGTGGTAGCTGGTCACAGTAACAAACTTTTTGTTCCTGATGTTAGTGCTCCCTCTGTTTCATAATATAAGATATTTTAGCTATTTCAATATGAACTACATACGGAGCAAAATGAGTGAATCTACACACTAAAATACGTCTATATAAATCCGAATGTTGTCCGTATATGAATTAATACCTTAAACATCGTATAGAAACAGAGGGAGTAGTTTGTAATATATGCTCAGTTCTGTATTGGAGCGTCCCTGGCTCTTTTGGTGGTTCGCTGATGTTCGTCCTCACCGGCCAGTGTTTATTGGTTTCATTCTGGCAATGAAATCACGAGCTATGCTTCTTAATTCGAAAAAATGGTGTGCACGGAACTTGGTTAAGAAAGCATGCTCTGTCAAGATACAATGCTCCACGTAAAATATCAATTCTGGCAATCACCAATAGTGCCAACTCCATTTTCACGTCATTTGATACGGGCAGTGGCGGACCTACAGGGTATGCCGGGTGGGCCAGCCTGGCACACGAATTTACCTATCGATCAAGACTCAAAGAAGATAAAAAACCATCGACCCGCGTGCCGCACGCATTGATCGATCGCTCCATCGATGCATCGATCCTCCAGGCTCAGTCGATCGCCGGCCGCCACTCTTGCTGGAAAGAACCCGCACGCCGAACCAGCAGTTAACGCGAGGTCCCGCGAACTCTCCTCAAGGCTGCATCGATCGATCGCCGGCCGCCACGCCGCGACGGCTGATGCCTGCAAGGTAGCCGTCCGTCCGCCGAATCTAGTACCACCACATGTTTGACGCCCTAGCTGTAGCTGATTTAGGAATATGTGATTGATTTGTCATTTGTTAACTGTACTACGTTGCTTGACCTCTAGGGCGCACATCTAGGTAGCTAATTTTGGAAAGTTCTCCATTCGCCGCCTTGCCTACGGCTGTCGGCCACAAACCAATAAGTTCATATTGTTCGATTACGTACTTTACATATCGCTGCTAGGGATCGTAATCAATCTCAGGTCTGAAATCCAATTACTATCACATATTTGTCGATCATTAGGATTTCACATACATTCAGCCGGGTATTTTCTTCGACGTGGAGGAAGCTGATATTATCGAGACTTTCATATCTTTAAGAAGGCGTAGATCGAACAAGTATTATTGCAAGTTTCCTCTATACCTATTCATGGTAAATTTTGTAACTTTCGTACTTAATCTTTCAGTTACATATTATTTCTTGCTTTTATACCATATTAGAATGGAAATTTAATTATTTATTAAATTACTAAATAAATTTTATCAAAATGATCGGTAAATTTTTGGTGCGGCATACCCAATGGAAAAATCCTAGGTCCGCCACTGGATACGGGTCAACCTTTTGACTACAAGATTGTAACGATATCACTGATCACGGGGAAACAGATTCTTGTTTGTACACTTCACTTAAACCTATACCACATCTTGTACTACAAAATTAGCATTTATCACGTGGATGGAACAGGCATAAGAATGGGGTTAACCGTGCCATCTACAAGTACTAACAACATGGAAGAAACAGAAAACACCCATAGTATCCGATGGGAACCTAGAAGCCTACAATCCTTGTGATGTATAGCCAGGATTGAATTACGTTCATTCCTGTTTTTCACCAGCAATGCAGCAGTAGCCCAATACACACCACAACCACAACTCCACAAGCATCGGCGATCCATCACCGAAAACCGATCTCAACTTGGCCAACAGAACTAAGACACATCGCATGGTCACGTGCATCGTTACACACAGTAAACCGATTTGAAGACAGGGTTCCAACCCATGAGACAATCAGCACATGTCACATTCTACAGTCGGAGAGGGATCGTAATTCGTACCTGGCGTGGATGAGCTTGACGCTGGTCTTCATGCCGGGCCTGGACCAGTTGTGTCGTGGTGGTATCACGGCAGATGACGAGGTGTGGACTCGGCAAATCCCTGGGTTGTGCACCCCGGGTTGATTGAGGGGGAGAGAGAGTGCGCGCTGGTAGTTCCGTCGGCTGACAAGCAAGGATTTACCCAGGTTCGGCCCCTCGTCGTGAGGTAAAGACCTACATCCTGCTTGTCTGATCTGTATAGATGTATGATGATGTTACATGGTGGCCGCGAGGGCAAGGTGAGACGTGGTCTCGTATCTGCCTCTCCCCTATGGGGTGCCCCTGCCTGGCTTTATAAAGGGAGCCAGGTAGGGTTTACATGTTTTCTTGTATTGTACTCCAAGTCGTGCTTCGTGGGCCTCCAGGTGCTGGGCTGCATCGGGTACGCCAACGGTCGGGTGCCCGGAGGGTACGCCCACATCAGGAGCCCCCCGAGTGTCTGGTCGATACGAAGAATCGGGCAGGGACTCAAAGTAGCATGTCGTGTAGGCGTAGTCGATGCGTCGGGTAAGTACTCTTTCCTCATGGGCACGCCGTCTTGTTCCTGAAAGGGACAAGTAAAAATGATTCGACTCCGGCCGTTGAGGGCTTACAGAGGATGGCTTAGTCGGTAATGTTTCGACTGAATATTGATCTCATGCTATCGGGCACGCGAACAGCGCTCCCGATGGGAGTAGCCCCCGAGATTAAGCTGAATTGCTTGTAATTGAGATTAATCTTAATTATCCTTCAGTCGAAAGCCGGTTATGCTTCACTCCCGATGGGAGTAAATGGAGGACTCGACAATGAATGGAGTCTTGCTCAGCCAATGGGCTTACTGTATGTTGTTTGCTCGGCTTGTTTGCCTACTGTTTTGTTGTCATTCAGCCTGTTGGCCTACTGTTTTGTGAGCACTCGAAAAATATTCGAGTTCCTCTTCAGCCTATTGGCCTACTGTGTTGTGTTCATTCAGCCTGTTGGCCTACTGGATTGTGAGCACTCGACAAGTGTTCGAGTTCCTCTTCAGCCTGTTGGCCTACAACAGTTGCTTGGGATGTTGTTTACTTATGACCTGTGCGGCGCAGCCCCCGAGCGTTTCGAGTGCGGCCAAGGCTTTTTGCCTGAGATCTTTGCGGCGCAGCCCCGAGTGCTCGAGCGCGGCCTAAGATGTTTAATGAGGTGAACCTGTGTGGCGCAGCCCCCGAGCGTTTCGAGTGCGGCCAAGGCTTTTACTTGTTGGACCTGTATGGCGCAGCCCCCGAGTGTTCGAGTGCGGCCTAGGTTTTCTTGTTGGACCTGTATGGCGCAACCCCCGAGTGTTCGAGTGCGGCCTAGGTTTTCTTGTTGGACCTGTATGGCGCAGCCCCCAAGTGTTCGAGTGCGGCCTAGGTTTTCTTGTTGGACCTGTATGGCGCAGCCCCCGAGTGTTCGAGTGCGGCCTAGGTTTTCTTGTTTGTGGCCTGTGCGGCGCAACACCCGGGAGAGCATCAGGTGTGGCCAAGGCGAATTTCTTTGTGGCCTGTGCGGCGCAACACCCGGGAGAGCATCAGGTGTGGCCAAGGCGGATTTGTTTGTGGCCTGTGCGGCGCAACACCCGGGAGAGCATCAGGTGTGGCCAAGGCGAATTTGTTTGTGCGCGCCGGACCGGAGTCGACGCGGCGGAGTTGTGCCGTAGAGGCAGTCGACGCGGCGGACCGGAGTCGACGCGGCGGAGTTGTGCCATAGAGGCAGTCGACACGGAGGACTGGAGTCGACGCGGCGGAGTGGTGCCGTAGAGGCAGTCGAAGCGGCGGACCGGAGTCGACGCAGCGGAGTGGTGCCGTAGAGGCAGTCGAAGCGGCGGACCGGAGTCGACGCGGCGGAGTGGTGCCGTAGAGGCAGTCGAAGCGGCGGACCGGAGTCGACGCGGCGGAGTGGTGCCGTAGAGGCAGTCGAAGCGGCGGACCGGAGTCGACGCGGCGGAGTGGTGCCGTAGAGGCAGTCGAAGCGGCGAACCGGAGTCGATGCGGCGGAGTGCTGGATGCCGATCTTGGCGAGTTGTGGATGTCGTAGTGGACGGAGTCGACGCCGCGAAGTGCGACGGAGGGAGTCGAAGCGGCGGGCCGGAGTCGACATGGCGCGGGCAACTCTCAGCCCCCGAGTCCCTTATCAGGCCGGCGAAGGGGAGTCGACGGTGCCAAGTCGATGAAGGCACTCGAGTCGCGTGTCGAGTGCAGCGACAAACTTGTCGTTGACAAAACGCAAGCCCCCGAGTATCGGAGGCGAAGTCGATGAAGGCGAGGCCGCCAGCCCCCGAGTGTTGGAGACGGAGCCGATGAAGGCGAAGTCTACGAAGGCGAGGCCGCCAGCCCCCGAGTGTTGGAGGCGGAGTCGACGAAGGCGAGGCCGCCAGCCCCCGAGTGTTGGAGGCTGAGTCGACGAAGGCGGAGTCGACGAAGTCGAGGCCGCCAGCCCCCGAGTGTTGGAGGCGGAGTCGACGAAGGCGGAGTCGACGAAGTCGAGGCCGCCAGCCCCCGAGTGTTGGAGGCGGAGTCGACGAAGGCGTAGTCGACGAAGTCACGGGTGTCGCCTTGTCGGGTACGGCGATGAATTTGTTGTTTGTTGATGACGAATCGCCGGCGCCCAAGTGTTGGGTGCGCCGAAATAGTTTTGAGGCGCAGCCCCCGAGTATTAGGAGCACCCTGTGTCAATGTAGAGGTTGGCGAGCGGCCGATGAAGATGCGCAGCACCGCCGCCGTTCCGAGTTGCCGGTCTGTCGAGTCCGCGCGGTCCGGCGGAAGCGAAGGTCATCCGGACTCGATGGTGTGTTGAGGTAGGAGATGGTTGTTGTAGTCGATCTTGACGAAGGCAGGGGTCATCGACGCGGTTCCACGCGCGGCGTCAGCTGGCGGATGCACGACATGGCGGCGTAGATGCTGCCTCGCGTGCATGTACTGATCCAGCTGCTGCTCCTTGTGATCGATCATTGGGATTAGCTCTCCCAGGTACATGCACATGCGTTTAAGATATAAATCTGTTAGCAGAAATAATGAAAATAATAATTAACGAATAAGGCAAGGATTGATCAATGATTCACGCCCGTGAACATGCGTTGCATCTTGCATGTATGCGAATTGAATCGGAACTCGTCGGCTCGCCGCCTTCCGTGATCCGCTCGCGTGTCGACGAGATTGGACTTGTCCGCGACGGCGCCTCGAAGCATGCCGCAGCGTACGTACCGTGGTCGACTCACCGTGGCTGGATCGGAGTCGACCACGGCGCTGGTCGGATACTTTGCATGTTCGTTGGATGATTGAGCTGACCACTGCTTTCCTCCTCTCTTTTTTTTCTGGCCTTGGAAAACTGGGCCGTACATGGATGTATTTGATGCTCGTGAGTGCTAGTAGCACTCGAATTGTTTTCTTGCATGCAGCATCCGATTTTTCCTTCTTCTTTTTGCTTCTCAGGACTTAGATCCGTTCTGCTGCTGATTGCTCTTTGCACGCGTACTTTGCTGGAGGTGCTGTCCTGGTCGACGAGAGGAAGCTGGATGGGCGATGGCCGACGCGTTGATCTAGATCCCGCGTGCTCGTGCCTGCAAGGTGGCTCGACAAGCTAATGTAGACGAGCCGACGAGTTGCCTCCATCGATCCAGCTCCGGAACTCGAGAGGGCTTCGATTTTACTTCAGATTGGATCTTGCGGTGCACGCATGTGATGCGGCCGCCGCCTTGATGAAATTCGACGCAGAAGTAGATGAACTGGCGAGTCGTTGAACTGGATCGCGCGAGGCTGGGCCAAGGAACGCCGCCGCCGTCGCAGTTGTTGATGTAGATTGGAGCCGCCGGAACGTTGAATCCAGCGCGCGTTCTTTCCCACAGACGGCGCCAATTGACGAGGTGTGGACTCGGCAAATCTCTGGGTTGTGCACCCCGGGTTGATTGAGGGGGAGAGAGAGTGCGCGCTGGTAGTTCCGTCGGCTGACAAGCAAGGATTTACCCAGGTTCGGCCCCTCATCGTGAGGTAAAGACCTACATCCTGCTTGTCTGATCTGTATAGATGTATGATGATGTTACATGGTGGCCGCGAGGGCAAGGTGAGACGTGGTCTCGTATCTGCCTCTCCCCTATGGGGTGCCCCTGCCTGGCTTTATAAAGGGAGCCAGGTAGGGTTTACATGTTTTCTTGTATTGTACTCCAAGTCGTGCATCGTGGGCCTCCAGGTGCTGGGCTGCATCGGGTACGCCAACGGTCGGGTGCCCGGAGGGTACGCCCACATCAGCAGATGCCATGGGTATGGCTAAGATGTGGGGCCGATGGATGCTGGTGGATCCGGGAGGGTTTGCGCGCTAAGGAGCACGCACAGATGAACACACAAAACCAAGAACACACCAATCTACCCAGGTTCGGGGCCCTCGTGTGGAGGTAACACCCCTACTCCTGCCTATCTCTCTCTGTATATCTCGATGTCTCACAAGTACAAAGTGCTCCTCGAGCTGTATGATCCAACAATGGTGAAGTACTCGAGGAAGAAGATGAAGCTACGGGGCGGGGGGGGGGGGGGGAATGAGTCTCAGTGTATCGTCCCTCGCGCAGGAGGGGGAGATGCCCTATTTAAAGGCTAGCCGAGTTACGGTAATGCCCCTCTTCGTGCACTGTAGCCACGCCAACGGGGTGTCATGATGGCACTCCTGTCAGAGACAAGATATGGCATGCCCATCCCCTGCAGCCAACGGTACAGCTAGAATGTACCCTACTGCAGGGACAAGACGTGGCTTGCCCATCCCTAACCTCGTAGCCTTTCCCCCGGAAGCTCCGGAGTTAGCGATCAAGTACAAGCTTTCCCGCCGTTCACGCAGCACGCTCCCCTGACATTCTCCGTGTCGGGCGCTTCCGTGCCAGAAGGGACGTGACAACAGCATTGACTCCGTAGTCGACACTAAGCTCATCTGCTCCTTTAACCCGGCATGGATATGTCAGGCTCTCCTTGGCTCTAACCCGACATGGCTTATGCCGGATATTCTCCTTGAGCTAACCCGGCATGGATATGCCGGATACCTTGCCTCGGCGCAGACTCCGCACCTGCATAAAAGAACAACTTGGCAGTACCGACATTACTATGTCGGTAAGGTTATGTCGGACCAACTATGTCACTTAGCACATATCGGCCACTCCGGACCTTTTCACCTCGGTCACTTCCGTACCTTAAGCCACACTTGGATGTACTTTACACATGACCCTACCCCGGGGGTAGCTCCCCGACAAGTTGTAGGCGATGGATCCCGCGACCCCCGTGAGCCATAGCGTCCCTGCAATCAATCACACACACGACAGACGAGAAAAAGGGATCAGATACTCAGATTCTCCCCACCCGCGGTAGGAAGAGAAGAGGAGGACGAGGGAGATGGCGAGGGGGGCTTAATTACCGACGGCCCGGAGCTTGTGCTCCACGACCCACTCCCGCATCGCCTGCAGCGTGCCCTTCTCTGCCTCCGCCATTTCCGCGAGGCCGAACAGCGGAGAGGATTCTGATGTTGCCGGGTCGATCGAGCCGCGGTTTCCAATGAATCTACTCGTGTGATTTTGCGAGGAGCGGGGAAAGAATAAGAGGAGGAGGAAGAGGAGGGGAAATGGCTTTGTTGGTGCGGGGGCAGGAAAGCAAGCCGGCGGAGACTGCTTCACACGTGGCTCATGGTTTTGGGCGATTTCCGGCGGCGTCGTGGCGGAACCGGATGCAGTGCGGGCCAACGGCGTGTGTTCTCCGGTGATAACTGGAAAAAAAAACATAAAACGGGCAAGCTAAAAAATAACTACTACTTCCTAAGTTCGGGATCATAGGCTGATGTGCATCTTCAACCATGAATTTAACAACAAAAAAGTTCATCATAGTAAATGATATACCACTGTGTCAAGTTTACGCACTAGTAAACGCTATAAAAAGTTGGACTGATGTAAAGAGTCAGACAATTCGCATGTACATTTCAAATCCTTCGCACATGTGATTTTGGGATGCCAACAACGTGCACAGAAAACCCCCACATGGTGTCTCTACTCACCCCGGAGACCGAAGACACAAGGGACGCGTTTGGTAGGCTGCATGTCTTTCTCACCTGCGTCGGGGCAGGCTGGGGAGGGCACTGCTGGGCTACAACACGATTTTGTCCATGTTGGGCTAGTTGTTTGGTTGTCTGCATCAGAAAAGGAGCCACATTTGGCCCAATGTTTGGTTGCGCTGTTTTTCGATTTCGTCTCTGCAAATCCGACCTCCCCTTGTTTGACAGCGTGAAGAACACACAGAAAGAGTGATAGAGTCACCCTATTCAAATTTGGTGAGGTTACCAGGCAATGCAAAGCAAGAAAGGAGGCAGAAATCATTTACTTAACACTCACTAACCATTATTTCGTCAGGGGAACACACCCACTGAACCAAAATAGGGTTCCATACTTACACCCCACAAGCTTAACAACAGCTAGGGTTAAAGAGTTTGGTTACAGGTGCAATCTATGCACCTGATAAGTACTTACACCAGGGGAACACTCCCCTGGTATCAAAACATGAAGAGCATACAAAAGAACTGCTCTTCAAGCAAGTCACACTGAACTAAGAACTCACATGCCATGAACTGGACAGACGAAGGCCTCCTCAGTGGAGCTGATGAACCTGAAGAGCTTCACCTTGAAGTCGTCGCCGACGAACTTGAAGACGAGGACATCTCCGGTGTCCAGCTTGATCTCCTTGGCGAAGTCTTCCCATCCTTTGAAGATGACAAGGTGGTCTTCGAACCACCTGAGCTGGACGAAGTACTCACAGCACTTGGTGGTGCGGAGTGGAATGCAAATCTTCGGCTCCTTGCCTTCCTTCACCTTGGGCTTCTTCTGCTTCCACTTCTCCACCACCAGCTTCTGGATGTCAGGTGGGAAGATGATCGACTAAAGATCATCATGCTTCACCTCCAGGAAGAAACGCCGGGGAACGACACCATTAGAACAGTACCCCAGCTTTGGTGCACGACCCATGCCCCGTTCCCCTTTGAGCTTCTTGTCCTGCATCTCCTTCACCGCCAAGGCCAGACCTGGCACATGAGGCCTTGCCACATTTTGGTGGACGATGCAGTCAGTTAGAGGAGCTGGAGGCTCCACTGTTTTCCTGCATTGGGTGTGCCAGTCCTGCAATGCAAGATCATAAAGTTCAGGCAATGCAATGCAACTTCATGAACTGGCAGGCAATGCAATGCAACTTCATGAACTGGACATGGACATGAACATGGACAATGTGCAATGCAAAATGATACATCAAGTACTATGTGCAATGCAACTTCATGAAGTGGAGGCAATGCACATGAACATGGACAGAAACATGGACATGCAATGCACATGGACATGCAATGCACATGAACATGAACCCTAGCTAATGAACCTGATGAACCAGAAACATGGACAGGCAATGCACATGAACATGAACCCTAGCTGATGAACCTGATGAACCAGAAACATGGACATAACCTGATGAACTCACTTGCCAAGATTGATGAAGTGGAGGAAATGCACATGAAAATGAACATGGATTGCAGATTGACTAAGAAATGAACATGCATCACATCTATAATGCTGAGATGTAAACAGATCTGCAATACGATTGACAAGGGATTGCAGATTGACAAGGGGTGGTACCACTTTTACCGAAGGGCTCTTCGAGGGGCCGGCGCCGGTTGCCGAAGGTGAAGAACGCGCGACGGTTGCCGGTGGTGGAGAACGCGCGACGGTTCGTCGTCCAGGACGCCCGACGGTTGCCGGTGGAGCGTCGGTTGCTGGAGGAGGAGGAGCTCTTGGCGCCGCGAAGCTTGGCAGCGGGTACTGGTTCGCCGGAATCTGCACACGAAGGGGGAACCCAGGCGGCGGCCCAAGAGGCGGCGATGCTGGGGCCCGAGGAGGACGAGTCGGCGGTGGCCTCACCGCGGCGAAGCTATGCGGGGCGTCCTGGACCAGATTGGGGAATCCAATCGCCGGACCCCCGCCCATGTTCACGGCGGCTGCATGCGCCGCCGCTTGGACTGCCCTTGTAGATTCGGCGATCCTCCGCATCTCTGAATCCGCCATCACTGCCGGGCTTGGCCGATGCGAAATCGGGGAAGGCCGCTTCATAGGCGGGAGGAGAGCAGGATCAATCAGCGCCGCCGAACTCCGACGACCGCCGGCGGCCCCCTGCTCGAACTCCCGCACGGCTCTCGCCACCGAGCTGCACGATGCGCTATGCCCGACGGGACCGCGGACCGGCGGTGGGAGGAGGAGGCGGAGGAGCCGCTGCCATTGGAGTTTTCTCGGGCGGTGAGAGAGAGGCGATGGGACGTGAGAGAGCGGTGACAGTCAGAGGCGTGGGTGCGGAGGGTTATGGCGCATCTCCCGCGCTTCTCCACGCGTGCAGCCGTTGCCACGTTCCTTCTCCTCGCGGCCTGGCTACCTGGAAACGGCCGATTCGGCCGTTCCTATGAGGCCTGGCCCAAGGGTGCTTTAAACACCGTGCGGGCCTGTCTCCAGAAAAACGCAAATCAAACAGCAAGCCTGTTTCTGCAGCCAGCGGGCCTGGCCCGGCTGGCTGCAAGCTACCAAACGCGCCCAAGGTATACCGGAAAAAAAACACGAACCAACCAAATGCATAAAGTCCTTGCAATGTTGAAACCGTCGGTCTTGAGGCAATCCAAGAAAACTCGAACAAATGAATAACACCCAGGTCCTTTTACTCCGCATATTAGGTTTGTTTACAAATCCAACTTTTAAAACGTTGACTATGTTTATAGTATAAAAAATAACTACATTCGCAATGCCAACTCGATAATTCGACCTCTCGTGAAATATGTTTTCATATTATATTGATTTGGTACTATAAATGTTGATATTTTTCTTATAAACCGTGGTCAAACGTTAAAATGTCTAACTAATATGCGTCGTAAAAATGACCTGAGTGAGTGCCTAATTAGAGCACAAAAGATTAATAAGTATTTATTTCTCAACCACTTGAGAAGTAGAAAGACAAACATGAAAACGTATTGTCTTCTAGGTGCATATGTACCATGTATTTAATATATATTTAAGTGTAAAATCACAAAAAAATCACGCACAAATCTTAAAATTCTATGTCTTTAATAAGTCCTTTCACGAAATACCAATAATTTTGTGCCCGTGTAAAAATGGTAAAATAGTAGCGTTAAAATAAGGTTTGTTACAACACATTTTTTATTCTTTTATACGTGCCACAAAAATAATTATTTCTTACAAAACGACTTTGTGAACACGTATAATTTGAACATGGATCCACGATTTTTTCAGAATTTTCGAATATTTCGACTTATATGTTTTAAAATACCAGTTTCATATGCATCTGGGTAGATTTTACCCGGACAATGTTTTCTTTATTATTACAAAAAATTAAAGGAAGGCAACACATATGCTGTCCCATATGGAAGTGCGCAGGAAATCAAAGAACGATGGCTGCGATTAACATTCCCGGGCAAGATCCTTGCCTAGTTGCCTGCCAGCAGGCGGCGGCCCACTGCTTCACTTGGAACAACGAGATTAAACTAGTAAAGCAAAAGCGGTTAGCGGATTTGAAATCCGTGGTCAAAACCGCGGCCGCGTTCATGCGAGCGAGCCTGGTTTCCGATCCACGTCAATGAGCAATGTTCGTGTACCCTGAGTCCCTGACGATGGCCCCCTGTCCCCGGCGACCAGCGTCAAATGGCACCTACCGGCGGTGATTGCAGCTCATTCCGCCTGGTCGCCGAGCTGAATTTACTCGTGTTATTGCAGGAAGAATAGCAGTATAGCACAGAGAAAGTATCCCGTGTCCTCAGTTAAAACATGATAAAATCACGTGCTCTGAATTTGCACACGCCATTTTCATTCTGGGGTTGCCAGCTGAATGTATAAGTTCAGGCTTCAGAAACAACCAGCCCTTCGTACGTAACCGCCGTTCTCCCCCAAAATTAGGCTAGCTCGGCGAATCATCTGTTCTATATCTTGCCTCCCGTCCCGGACGTAAACCTTCGTCCGTCTCATCGAGTTCTGACCTCCGGCTTTCCGAGAACCTCTTTTCCGGGGAAATGCCGGCGAGAAGGGTGGTTGTCGAGCTGCTCCGGTCAGCCTCCCGGGAGGCCTTCCAGGTCGCCTTCTCCTTCGCCGCCAGGCCGCCTGTGTCCACCATGCTGAAGCCGGCGGTCACCAAGCCCCTCCTCCACGACCACAGGTCCGGGGAGAGCGCGGCAATGGGCTCTCGGACCACGTTTCCATTGCCGTAATCGATCACGTACGAGGCGGCAAAGTCACGCACGTTTTCGTCTCATTTTTCTCCCTATACAATTGTGGCTCTCTTATTTACGAACGTTGTGTGATCGGCAGACAATTTCCATCAATTGTAGCACATGTACTACGTCCGTCCGATGTATAAATATGTTAAACGACATACGTAGTGTGTCATATTTAAGCATATCAAAAGGACGGAGCTCTCAACCTCTGCTCAGTCAAGGTCGTCGCCGGTACCGTTTCACTTTCAGTTTCAAATATACAATGCACACCGAACGATCATATTCAAATACACAATACATTTTCCACGCGAAAATATACAATGCATACCGAACCATCGCAGTTGGGATCGATAAGAACCGGGAATGTGCCGCTGTTAATGGCCGAACCAACAAGTATCGCAGTTTGCACCTGCTCGCCGTCTTCCGAGTTAGCCTAGCTAGCCGAAGCGCCGGACCGGAGCGATTATGTCGTCGGAGATGATAGGGGAGGAGCACGGGCACGACCTGCCGCAGTACGGGCAGCTGCTGTCGCTGCTGGGCGGGCTGGTGGTGGCGGGGCCTTTTTTCATGGGGGAGGGCGGCAAGGCGTTCCTCGAGGCCGTGAAGGAGCTCGTCGGCCCCGTCTGGCTCCTGCTGCTCCCGGTCAGCCTCATCCTCCTCATCCGTGTCCTCTCCTCCGGTTACCGGCTCGTCGACGTCTTCAGGCTCGCCATGGGCGAGTCGCTCGACGCTGCGTACAGCGTCGGCCGGGGATCGCCGGCGGGGGTCGCGCTCGCGCTGCTCATCTTCCTGCTCGTCGCGTACTACAGGCTGTTCGGCGGCGACGACTAGTAGCTAGTCCACACGGGCCGCGCGTTCGGTACGGCAGGTACGTCTGTGTGTGCATGCGCAGATGTGCTCGATCGGCAGCCAGCCTGCCTGCTTGTAATATGAGAAAGTAAGTTAATTAGTTCGCTCAGTTCGCAAGAAGAAAAGAAAAGTTAGTTTGATCGAACATCAGAAGCTTCGGTGCTGCATCGATCATGTGTTTGTTGTGCTGTTCCAGCTGACCAAAATATTCTTGGTTTACTTACCCATGCAGCAGGTCAATTGAATCCATTGGCAAGAATCAGACCAAAGACCTACTCCTCAGGGAGTATTGTTTTCTTACTGAATTCTTCTAAACGCTCCCAATGAATTAGCAAACAGGGAAACGAAGCTTCTTTTTAGCCTTTTTTTTATGAAGAAGCTTTTCTCACCTGAACATCAGAAGCTTCCATGCTGCATCAATCCTGTGTTTGTGCTATTGCAGCTGACCAATATCTCTTTGTTTGCTTAGCCATGAAGGACGATTAATGTTGGCAAGAATCCAAACAATGGCAATTTTTTCTTCGGGGAGTTAGTCTTAGCGTGTGGGTATCCAATTTAAATCCCTTTTAAAGGGAGAGCACATGCATAAATGCAAAGTCTGCACATCATCTTGCTGATATCATCGTATCAATTGATAATACGTAATCCAGTTAGTAATCCTTCACTTTTGTACCGGCGCACCTAAAAAAAATCGTATCGTCAAGGGTGTCAAAACTAAATGCCATATCTCTATGTTTCGATCATTTTTTCGTCGCACCAATTACCATCGTGGTTCCAAAATTGTCAATGAATAGTTCTCACAGTAATGATGCATGGTTCGCGGATAATTTGGTAAAAGACGTCCCTACATCGTGGTCAACTATGATCTAGCTTAGAGGCGAGCTCACCCCGACATCCCAGATAAGGAAAGATTCTAGTAAATATCCATATGACACATACATGCTTCTTGCTAATAAGATAAATAAACTTGCTGAAAACATGAAAGTGATAAATGGAAATTTTTTAATTAAATGACACTAAATACAGCCTTAGTTTACAAAAATTATAATTCATGCATTTGGCTGCTAATGATTTAAGATTTACATCCGGTCACTAAATCATTTTCACACGCTTGAATAAAACCTCCCCCTCACACTATAAAGTGTTTCAACCTAATCTGAAACTCATAGTATTAAATAAATGATTATCATTCATTTATACTAAATATTTTTAATTTTTTATAACTCATTCACTCATGTTTAACAATTTTAACTTGTATACAGTTCTATCATGTTCAACAAATTGTGATGTCAACAATACGATAATCATTGTTATATATACAATTTAGCGTTTCATTGCAAATGCAATTGCAGCAATTATGAACCATCTCAGCACTGGAAATAACATTAGTTGTTTTACTTTTAGACCGTAGCCATTTAAAAGCTTTAATTAAATTGAGTCTCTATACATTTAAGAAAAATGAAAAAACATGCCTTAATGGATTTTTTATGTGACACTTAAATATATTATAAAGTATATACATGTCTTCTCATATGCTTGTATTCTCAGATATCTTGGCAAACAGTTATAAAGCACATGGTTTAAGAAATATCTTGGCAGAGCTTTTTTTTCCAATGTTGTGTTTGAAAACTCTAGAGTGTATGATGTATCTACAAATCTGTACTTGAATCATTAGCATTACTAGTTTCGGGATTATTCCATCGTAGACGACCCCTTATTGTTGTCCTTTGCCTTCAAAGGGGCTGATCCAACTCTTCATTCTCTAGTTGTTCATCCTTTTCATCATCTTCTTGAGATTGCATGGGCATCCCCAAGCTTAGGTTTTTATCCTCTTCTTCACATTCTTTCTCTTCCAAGCTTATGTTTTCATCATCTTCTTCCTGAAAAATATTAGTTCTTTCCATGGCAGCAAGAGTTATCTCTTTATATTTAATAACATAAGCATTATCAGAAAAGGTTTCATGAAATTGTTCAAGGAGCATTGAAATTGTTTCTTTAAGATCACGAGCTACTTCACAAGTTTTATATTTCTTATTAATAATTGAATCCACCTCATGAGCTCCAATGAAAGCAACAAATTGGTCATGCAATCTTATGTCAAAGTAATTATTAACCTTCTTATGGTATGAGGCGATTGTAAAGTTGTTACTACATTTGCATTGAAAATAGAGATGCTTATCACTTTGTCTTGTGCAGCAAGACACATTATATAACCCACAAAGTCGTTTAGCACACTCATTTAGCCACCCAATAAGTTTTCTAAGACTCTCCTTTTCTTGAGAAAAGACATAATCAACTTCTTTTAATAATTCAAGTTCCTCATGTGTAAATAATTCAAGTTCCTCGGGTGTATATTCATCCATAAAACTCATAGTAAAAGTATCAATAATTTTTATGTATTTTATGTTTTTAATGAAAACCGAAAATAAAACTAATGAGAACCTCACAACCAAACAAGTTTAAAGGAACCTCCCAAAACTTAAATGATTGCAAGATATAAAACGAGATAAAATAAATCTAAAGTCTAGTGCACACAAGAATATAAACTTAAAAGCTACGCTCCCCGGCAACGGCGCCAGAAAAGTACTTGATAACCCCCAAGAGCAGGGGATCACTGTAGCACCTCTCAATGTGGAAGTAAGGTATCGATCCGCAGGAGAAGAAGGAAAAGTTATCTATTCCCTACCACTAAAGTGTCACAAGTTTTAGTTGATTATGCACTAAACAAGTTTAAAGAACAAGGTGGTTGATTTAATGGATGGAAGTTTAATGTATCAAAACAAGAATGTAAAAGTGTCCCAATCCTCTTCAATGCAAGAGGACAAGACAAAGGTTTTCTCTTATAGGAACAATGGACATGGGTTCATGGTTCACTCAATCATCTCTCTCTCTCATCTACGGTGATTATCACATCGGCCATCTCGTACCTACATACATCATACTTCTTAATGGACAATATTCTAAACACTAGTGCAATGAGTCATATTTCGTGTGTGTGACAACATCTCTCTTATGTATCTACACTTGGTGGTGTCAATCACCTCATGACAAGGATAAACAAGGCATTATGAATAAATCAAACCATCACATGCATCATAGAATATCTCCAAAGTATGACAAGTCATAAAAGTTCCAACACAACGGTAAATGCATAACAAATCATCTCATACCCACCATAGGAATTACATAGATAGATCCACACTTATGCAAAGGCACATCATATGGACTTCAACAATGATCATACATAGAGAGATTAGATCAAGTTACCACCACAAACCCAAATCCAGGGGGTGGACTACTCCCCCTTCATCATAGAGACGGTGGAGAAGTTGTCAGAGAAGATGGAGACCACCCCGGCAGCGCCCCGCCGGAGTTTTCCCCCTCCAATCTGCAGCCCCAGGTCTCTGTTTCGGTGTTTCTGTGTTTCGGCAGCGCTCTCTTCCGAAGGGCGTCGGGGACTATTTTTATAGGCGTTTTTAGGTCAAGACGAAGTTGGTGGAGAAAATATCGACGGCAGCGGAGCTCCGAGGCCCAAAAGAGGGGGTCCCACGCGGCCCATGTACCTGGCCACGTGGGCCCACTCAACTTGGCCCTCGGGTCTCCTTTCGTGCGCTTCCTTGGCTCCTACGCTTTGTTCTTTCCAAAAACGGATGCCCATAAAATATAAGGTCATTTGGACGTCGTTTGGGTCCCTGAAACATTAAAATATAGAAACTAGGGTTTTCTGCCTGCGCAAGGTTAATTCCATAAAAATAGGGAAATTATGAAATATTTTCCAAAATCATTATAAAACATTGATATAACCCTTATATGATGCAAATATGATTGAAATATAAGTAATATAGTGCAAAGTTCATGTATGCATTTTAGATGCATCAGGGGCTCCACGAGTTACTCTAGTAAAATCATTGTAGATCACACAAATTGGTTAGTCAGGCCATTTTTAAAAACACACACCAAATTCATGGCTTTACAAATCTCCTAGAACACCAATTATGGCAGTAGCAAGTTTCTAGTTTAGTCCTCGTAGTCCTTTAAGACAAACATTAACACATTCTTGAACGTTGGCAAAAGTACAATTGAAACTGAAGGAAACATGTATCACATTCCAAAGTTACTGAGATAATGTGGAGGCAAAGAAAAGATGGTCAATCGATTCATTGCTTCCACTAAAGAGACAATTCAGGCACGACCCCCTGTCTGCGAGAGGACATCTCTTGTTATACATCTATTTTTAAACAACATACGGAGAAAAAAACTCCCAAAAAGATTTCAGTTTTCCGCTTAAAACTATACGACACCACCTCATAGTTTTGTAGACCCAGGTAAAATTATTTGACGATTCACGTGTCAGAAAGTTTCGAGTAGAGTATATCTGGATCCTTTAACAAGGTTGTCCCCCGACAGATCTTAAGAAAACACAGCCATTGCTCTCTTCTTATACCAACCAAGGCCCTTCTAAACCCTAGACTTCCAAAAAAATATTATATGTTCCTCGATTTTTTAATTCCGAAGTACTTTGAATATTGATGGAACTCGTCGGAATTTCTTGATTTTGACAATATTAAATATATTATGTATTACTATTTTACACTGGACTCAAATTTTACTGCAAAAAAAAGCCTACTCCAAACCACAAGGCTATGCTCTCCCTCACCATGCTTACGAGTTGGACAAGTGGAACAAAGAGGGTGTTTCACAACAAGCCCTCCCGTTCGTCTATTCGACTTGCAACCATCAAGAGTGAGACTAAACTTTAGGCTGCGTTGGATCCAAAATATTTGAAAATATCATGTTGAGATACTAGGATTATTACACATATTTGGGTTATTTGTTGTAAACAAAAAATTCCCATTGACCATCTCGTCGAATAATAGAGGAAAATTTCTACTTCCGATATTATTGTTTTGTGAACAAGTCCAATTCAATAATTTTCTTTCCTGGCATGACCAAATGTATACCTATTTTGGTCATTTCAAACCTTACTTTGTAGTTCTTTAATATGAGAATTGTGTTATGGGATATTGGGAATCACCGAAAATGTTGGAGCTAAATATTTCTCTTTAAACACCATACTCACATAAGGCTGTGGTGTATAAGCGCGCCGACCCACTACCAGGTCTACTGACAAACTTTTGGTTGATCTCTATGATCTGGGTGTACAACTTACTAACTTCGATGTTCAGCATATAAATTTAGCCAACGAGAGACTAATTTGTGGATACAGATGATTCCACTTGGACCACTTCCCATGCATGGAATGTCATTAACAAACCGGAAGCTTTCAACATTGGCTCCATATCGACGAGCTCTTCAAACTTGGACCCACTCGAGTATGTTTCTATAAAATATTTTCCATTTATTGTTTCCAGGCACCAACTAGTTGCTAACTTTTCTCCAAGGATAAAGTTGCTAAGTTTTTTAACAAGTTACCATGTGGGAACTTTAATACGAATACGGATTAAATCGACTTTCCCAAGTCACTAAGGCACTGCAAGAGGCTGGATCAGACACGCGAGCTGCATTAGATGCCTGCATGAGCTTTTGGGCCAGCCCCAGCTGCACTGGTCAATGGAAAAATCAGGCCCACTGGACACTCTGAAATTGACCGCGCCCAGCCGGCCTGCCTCGTTATTTTCTCCTGCGCTCCAACCTTGCATATGAAGGCTGATTCTTCTCATCTTCCTCACTCTCACTTCATCTCCTGCGTTCCAACCTTGCACACATGAAGGCTGATTCTTCTCACCTTCCTTACTCTCACTTCATTCCCTTCCTTCTAGTTACTTCTATAGTGCTCAAATCAAAATAAGCTTTACACGAAAATGATGCGCGTTAATGATGTGTTTCCATATTGACAATTGGTTTTGACTTTTGTTAATTGTTAACTCTTAATTTGTGTTCATGTTTGAATCCTTTTTAGACGAATTTCGTTAAATTAACCGCACATAATCGACAGTTTGTAATTTTCTTTTAGGAGTATCTTCGCATCACCATTTAACACAACTCTCGTATTGTAAGTTTATCATTTCGTTGGTCGTAGACGAGTATATCTTGTGTCCTATAAACGCGTATTTAGAGTGTTCTTATTGTATGTCTCTTTTTTATCTCCGCTCCTCGTCGTGAACTCCGTCGTTGTAGCAGCACCTAGTAGACTAACCAATCTGTTCGCTGACAACCTACGTTGCCGCCGCCGCATGGGCTGTCGCCGTGCTCGCCACGTCCTTCGCCGGCGACCTCCGCCACCGCAGCCGCTCATGATGTTTATCTGTCACATAGTCACTTAGAACTGTCCAAAAATGGTGATGGGAGGTAACTCCACCCATTTGGACAAAAAGTGAGACAAACACAAGCATGTTGTTTAGTCAGCTGCATATGGCGACCTGGCATGAAAACATGCATGCTACAAATCAACTTGCACAACATGATCAAGAGGATGAATGTGACATACATGGCCCTTGAGGCCTGCCCCACGGAGCGTAAAAGTCAACACAGGCTACCAAACGTGCCCTGGGTGATAACTCAGATAAACGAATCAGATACTAAGAACTTCAACCATGGATATATAAATGATCCAACTCAGATAAAAGTGGTCAGTCAGGTGTGATCCAACTCAGATAAACGAATCAGATAAATAAATGGAGCGCATGCGAGGATGGATAGCTAGCTCTACTTACGGGCATGGATGTATAAGCCGAAAAGGCTTGATGTCGCCAAGAAAAGTGAGATTCTGCCACAAGAATTCAATAATTGCACTACGGGAAAGCCACACTACGCCGACGGCCTTATTGTACGCCGACGGCCAAATGTCGGGGCCGTCGGCGTACAGCACGGGCTAGGGCAGACGACGAGCAAGCCGTCGGCGTACGAAGCGCCGTCGGCGTAGACATACGTGCCCGACGGCTGCCGTCGGCGTTCTTTCTCCCGTCGGCGTACAAACGGGCGGCATAACGGGACCGTCCAGCATCGTTGATACGCCGACGGTACGGCCGTCGACGTACACGCGTTATTATACACTGACGGCTGCCGTCGGCGTTTAGTTGTTTATTTATTTATTTTCGTATATAATATTCATTTCTTTATTTCCCTATATAATATTTAATGTAGTTGTAATTTATATATATATTGGACCTATAATTGCCCTCCCAATTTCAGTATCCCACCCACGTAAAATAACGGTTTGAGTTTTCCGGAACCCAACCCAACAACATATACATGTAAAACAAATACAAACTTTTCCTGGCTCACTAGAGAGAAAGTGAAGCCGGTGATGTCGGTCACACGTAGGAGTAGATTCTTGCACATTTACAACACACAACACACTTGTATACATATGGTATGTCACAACCTAGGTTTGGGTGGGGTTCCGACGCTCCGGGGCCCCGCTTCGGTGAAACTCTGAATCCGCTGGAAAAACCCTAACGTTTCCGTCTACCCCCATAGACGTGCGTCGAAAGGGGTAGCCCAGTGGACTTTTTTGCTTGGTTGTGTTATGTTAGGCCATAGGAACATGAAAAACCAAAGTCTACCCCAAATCGACACACGATTCCATCCGGTTCGTCCGAAATGGGAGTTTTCACCTCTAAGTGCAGAAACTCAGTAGAGAGAAAGTGAAGCCGGTGATGTCGATCACACGTAGGAGTAGATTCTTGCACATTTACAACACACAACACACTTGTATACATATGGTATGTCACAACCTAGGTTTGGGTGGGGTTCCGACGCTCCGGGGCCCCGCTTCGGTGAAACCCTGAATCCGCTGGAAAACCCTAACGTTTTCGTCTACCCCCATAGACGTGCGTCGAAAGGGGGTAGCCCAGTGGACTTTTTTGCTTGGTTGTGTTATGTTAGACCATAGGAACATAAGAAACCAAAGTCGACCCCAAATCGACACACGATTCCATCCGGTTCCCCCGAAAGCGGAGTTTTCACCTCTAAGTGCAGAAACTCACTAGAGAGACAGTGAAGCCGGTGATGTCGGTCACACGTAGGAGTAGATTCTTGCACATTTACAACACACAACTCACTTGTATACATATGGTATGTCACAACCTAGGTTTGGGTGGGGTTCCGACGCTCCGGGGCCCCGCTTCGATGAAACCCTGAATCCGCTGGAAAAACCCTAACGTTTCCGTCTACCCCCATAGACGTGCGTCGAAAGGGGGTAGCCCAGTGGACTTTTTTGCTTGGTTGTGTTATGTTAGGCCATAGGAACATGAGAAACCAATGTCTACCCCAAATTGACACACGATTCCATCCGGTTCGCCCGAAAGGGGAGTTTTCACCTCTAAGTGCAGAAACTCACTAGAGAGAAAGTGAAACCGGTGATGTCGGCCACACGTAGGAGTAGATTCTTGCACATTTACAACACACAACACACTTGTATACATATGGTATGTCACAACCTAGGTTTGGGTGGGGTTCCGACGCTCCGGGTCCCAGCTTCGGTGAAACCCTGAATCCGCTGGAAAAACCCTAACGTTTCCGTCTACCCCCATAGACGTGCGTCGAAAGGGGGTAGCCCAGTGGACTTTTTTGCTTGGTTGTGTTATGTTAGGCCATAGGAACATGAGAAACCAAAGTCTACCCCAAATCGACACACGATTCCATCCGGTTCGCCCGAAAGGGGAGTTTTCACCTCTAAGTGCAGAAACTCACTAGAGAGAAAGTGAAGCCGGTGATGTCGGTCACACGTAGGAGTAGATTCTTGCACATTTACAACACACAACACACTTGTATACATATGGTATGGCACAACCTAGGTTTGGGTGGGGTTCCGACGCTCCGGGGCCCCGCTTCGGTGAAACCCTGAATCCGCTGGAAAAACCCTAACGTTTCCGTCTACCCCCATAGACGTGCGTCGAAAGGGGGTAGCCCAGCGGACTTTTTTGCTTGGTTGTGTTATGTTAGGCCATAGGAACATGAGAAACCAAAGTCTACCCCAAATCGACACACGATTCCATCCGGTTCGTCCGAAAGGGGAGTTTTCACCTCTAAGTGCAGAAAGTCACTAGAGAGAAAGTGAAGCCGGTGATGTCGGTCACACGTAGGAGTAGATTCTTGCACATTTACAACACACAACTCACTTGTATACATATGGTATGACACAACCTAGGTTTGGGTGGGGTTCCGACGCTCCGGGGCCCCGCTTCGGTGAAACCCTGAATCCGCTGGAAAAACCCTAACGTTTCCGTCTACCCCCATAGACGTGCGTCGAAAGGGGGTAGCCCAGTGGACTTTTTTGCTTGGTTGTGTCATTTGTCTATGTTTTGTTCTATCTTAGTTGCTACTACTCTGTTTCGATTAATTTTAATAAATTGCAAGGGACATAAATAAAAAATGGTCAACTCATACGCCGACGGCATTGCCGTCGGCGTATAGGTTGCCCTAATAATTAGTACAAGCCACCTGGTCGGAGCGGAGACAAACAACAAAAAAACGTGCCCCACGCCGTGCGCCTCCTCCTCCCCCATCCCGTGCGCCTCCTCCTCCCCGACCTCGATCCGCCGCCGCCGCCTCCTCCCCCATCCCGTGCGCCTCCTCCCCGCCCTCGATCCGCCGCCGCCGCAGCCTCCCGCTTCGGCCGCCGCCGCCACGCGGCCACCTCCCGCCACCCCGAGGTCACGCCCCGGCCGCCTCGACGCACTCCCCACGCCGGCCACCTCCCGCCGCCCGAGGTCGCGCCCCGGCCGCCTCGACGCACTCCCCACGCCGGCCACCTCCCGCCTCGGCCGCTCCTCCCCGACCCGGCCGCCTCCTCCCCCATCCCGTGCGCCTCCTCCTCCCCGACCTCGATCCGCCGCCGCCTCCTCCCCCATCCCGTGCGCCTCCTCCCCGCCCTCGATCCGCCGCCGCCGTAGCCTCCCGCTTCGGCCGCCGCCGCCACGCGGGCCACCTCCCGCCGCCCCGAGGTACATTTTTGTGTTGTTTTTGTACATTTTTGTGTTGTTTTTGTAGTGTAGGAAATTTAGTGGTAGGAAATTTAGTGTTAGAAATTTAGTCGACCAAGTGTTAGTAGAAATTTTGCTAAGGTGGTAGAGTATAAATTAGGTGTGTAGTTTAGGTACATTTTTGTGTTGTTTTTGTAGTGTAGGAAATTTAGTGGTAGGAAATTTAGTGTTAGAAATTTAGTGTTAGGAAATTTAGTGTTAGAAATTTATTAGAAATGTTATTAGAAAAATTTGCTAAGTCAATTTGGAATGATCGTCGTATAAAAATTTAGTGTAGGTGATTTGCTGTTTTTTATGAGTCGAAAGAAATAATGTTGTCTTCTTGGCTATTCTTAATGCAAGCCGATGATTAGAATAGTCCATTATGCTTGCAAGAAGACTGTCTACAGAACCAAGGGTAAATGCAAGAACAATGCATTTATTTCTACTTCGTTCTTGTAGGCACTCTTTTTGCTAACTAATGGCTTTGACATATGAGGCTTCAGATGTAAAACCACGTTCCCTATGCATAGTCATCTCCTTAATATCTTCGTTATTTGGACTAAAAAAAGTCCCTTTGCTTGCAGGATTCCTACTCTAGTGGCAGCAGAGCTTGAGTGCAGGTATAAAAATGCTTGAAATAGATTTCACATATATTCATTTCATATATGACTAACCCCTGTATCAAATGCTTTTACTTAACTAAGTATCATGTCGGAGCCGGAGCGAAAGTTTCGTGGTGTTCACCGGAGACACACGAAGATCCCGACTTGGGCAGCTCAGATCACAGTGGATCACAGGAAGATCCAGCTTGGTACTTTCAGGTGCCCGTGGCAGGCGGCCCGCGCCTACGACTGCGCGGCGGTCCAGCACTTTGGGGCGAGAGCGATCCTCAACTTTGAGGATGAGCGGAGCGTGGCGCATATGTTAGCGCCAGATGGCATGAGGATCGCGACGAAGGCCGAGGAGAGGGAGCACCGGCAGGCAGAGAGGCTGCTGAGGGCGCGCCACCAGCGCGAGGAGGATGACCCCTTGGTCAAGGATCTCCTCCTTGATCCCCAGGTGATGGCGGTCCAGTACCAGGTCTTCAGCGAGAGCCGGCAGCAGCGCGGGCAGGGCGAGGCCGGCCCCTCCGGCACGCAGCAGCAGGAGGACTCTAGCAGCACGTCCTCTTGTGGGACCGCGACGACGTCACTGACACCGGCGCGAGTCGAGTTTAGGATGTCTATCATGTCCTGTGTCGTACTAGACTTATTTGCTACATGTTGTACTGCTAGACTTATGATGCATGCATGCTACCTATGTATTATTGTGCTACTTGTCTATATGTGTTATGTTTAGCTAATATGGTTACATCGTTTATGGTTTATTCTGTTTTATGTTTAATTATTAGGTAAAATGGAGGGATATTTGCTTATATATTTCGATTGTTTGTACTTTTTAGATGACGTAGCTTCCCGCCAGCCAGCACCGTCGGTCCCGCGCGTCGTCGCGGCTTCTCCAGCTGAGGAGGGGCCGCCTCGGTGCCCTTTGTTTTGTCGCCCTCTTCCGGAGCACGTCCTCGACCTTCTCCGGCCACCGATCACGCTTCGAGGGTATAAATCTTTCGCCTCTCTTGCTGCATAGGTTTATTTTGGTCTAGATCACCAAGTCAGTCGCGTAACCCGAGTCAGATCCCATCCGGAAGGGTTACAAATTTATAAATATGCAGGATTGTCCATCTTTGCATATTTATAACCGTAACACTTCCGGGTTGTCCTGTTGGACAGTCCGAGTACGTGTAGATCGGGTCGTGTTCCACGTTCTACCCCTTCCTGAGACGGAATTTCGGCAGCACCTCCCTGTTGTTCTTCGGATGCACACCCTCTCGGCTTGACAAGCTCGAGACGTGTATTCTGAAGAACAGCGGGGAGGTGCTGCCGAAATTCCGTCTCGGGTCGGGGTAGAACATGGGACACGACTCGATCTACACGTACTCGGGCGGGATAGGCCCCTACCTATTAGAAGTGTATGTGAACCCTTGCATGTTGTAAAAGATAAAATTTGGCCGTAATAAAATGGTGACATTGCATGCAAGAAAATAAAAATATGATGCATTTAATTTCATGTTATTATTATTTGGCTCACAGTAAAGCAGCAGAGGATGGCAGATAATGGGTGGATGTACAGTGGCCGAACTAGTTTGGTTGACAAAACAGATGAGTGGGTATGGAAGACGCATTTGTTAGTGAAGGAGTTAGCGCGTAAGGGTTCAGAGTCAGGCGCTCGTGGACAGTGCCCTTGCCCTCGTTGCAAGTTTCGTACACGTCAGGGAAAGGATGATATGATTAAACACCTCTTCTCTCGTGGGTATATGCCGAACTTCGTGACGACAGTCAACTTTGATGAGTACGAGCGCGAGAGTGGCAGGGTGATGCGGCAGCGGATCAATGGCAATGAAGATGATGGGATTAGAAACTGGCTAGATGATCTCCGTGCTGGCGACATGCCAGATTCGCCACCATCACAGGAGGAACCGGAGGAACCTCCAGAACCGGAGGAACCGCGTGAACCGGAGAACCGCGTCAACCAGAGGACCCAGAGCCAACCGCGAAGGCCTTCTTTGCTATGATGGCCTCGTCTCAGAGGCCTCTGTACGAGGGTGCAAATGTTTCTCAGCTCGATGCCATCTCGCAAGCACTAGCCAACAAGCTCCAGTATGGCAGCACCCGTTCATGCTTTGAAGCGCATCTGCAAACAACTGGTAACCTGTTGCCTGAAGGGCATTGTCTGCCTCAAAGCATGTACGAAACGAAGAAAATCCTGCGAGATCTCAGCATGGATTATCAGAAGATAGATTGTTGTCCAAAAGGATGCCTTTTGTTTTGGAAACAGTTTGCCAATGACAAGTACTGTATCTTGTGTAAGGCCTCTAGGTATCATGTGGTAAAAGGACCCGATGGTACGAAGACGCAGTCAAATGTCGCCATTAAGATTCTTCGTTACCTCCCATTCATACAAAGAATCAAGCGGCTTTACATGAACAAAGAGTCTGCCACACAGATGCAATGGCACAAAACGGGGAAGAGATACAAGGATGAGCACGACCGGGAATTGATGGGACATCCATCTGATGGTACGGCATGGAAGAACTTTGATGCGAACCACCCCGATGAGGCAGCAGATGCTCGAAACGTGAGAATCGCGATAGCAACCGATGGATTCAATCCATATGGTTTGTCGACTACCGCGTACAGCTGCTGGCCCGTGTTTGTTATTCCGCTCAATCTCCCTCCTGGAGCCCTAATGCAAAAGAAGACCATGTTCCTCTCGCTGATCATTCCAGGTCCTGAATATCCGGGGAAGAATTTAAGTATGTACATGCAGCCAATTGTGGATGATCTGAACCACTCTTGGCACCACGGGACGTTGACATATGATCGTGCATCGAAGACAAACTTCTTGATGAAAGTTTGGTATCACAATTCCATGCATGACATGCCCGGGTACGCCCTATTCTGCGGATGGTGTACAGCTGGTAAGTGGCCATGCCCAGTGTGCAGGAACCGACTTGAGTTCATGTGGCTAACGGCGGGACGGAAGTATTCCGCGTTTGACACACATCGAAAGTTCCTCAAAAGAGGGCATCCGTTTAGAGAAGACAAAAAGAACTTCAAGAAGGGCAGAGTTGAGCGTGAAGAAAAAGCGATACCAACTTTCGATGGTGCAGCTGTTGACGCCGAGCTAAGTGCTCTCGTGCCTGCTGGGAGAAAAGGCCCACGATATGTGGGATATGGTGTGTCGCACAACTGGACTCACGTGGCAGGCTTGACGCAACTCGAATATTACAAGGACCTCGAACTTCCCCATAGCATCGATGTGATGCACACCGAAAAGAATGTTGGAGAGTCCCTCTTTCACACAATCCTGAACATTACCCCGAAGTCGAAGGATAATGTTAAGGCTAGAGTTGATGTTAAGAAGCTCTGTGATAGGGAGAGAATGCACATGAAGCCTCCTGAAGGCCGTCAAAAGAACTGGTTCAAGCCGCATGCTGACTTCTGCCTTAATAGTATGCAAAGGTCTGAGGCATTCCATTGGCTCAAATTCGTCGTGATGTTCCCTGATGGCTATTGTTCGAATATAAGTAAGGGAGTCAATATACAATCGGCAAAAGTCACCGGGCTCAAGAGTCACGACTATCATATATGGATTGAGCGGCTGCTACCGGTGATGGTTCGAGGGTATCTCCCCGACCGTGTCTGGCGAGTGCTCGCGGAGTTGAGCCATTTCTTCCGCACGCTCTGTGCTAAGCAAGTATGTCCCCTGATTATTCAGAAGCTGCATGAACTAGTGCCGGAGTTGCTGTGCAACTTAGAGACGATATTTCCGCCAGGCTTCTTTACTCCGATGGCACATCTTGTTGTGCATCTTGCGAATGAGGTACTCTTGGGTGGACCGGTGCAGTTTCGTTGGCAGTTTTGTATTGAGAGAGAGTTTAAGTATATTCGAACCAAATGTGGAAACAAAAATAAGATTGAGTCATCCATAGCCGAGGCAACTATCCTTCAGGAGATGGCAGACGCCAGGCTAACGTACTACCCCGATGATGTTCCCACTATGCATAACCAGGCCTCTCGGTACAATGTCGACGAGCCCAAGCGAGACCCCAAGCTCGTCCTCTTCCAGTGTCCCGGTGGCAAGAGCGGTGGCCCAACAAGGTATAACTTGACCAATGATGAGCTGGAGTGCATAATGCTCTATGTGCTTATGAACATGAAGGAAGTGACCCACGACGAGCAGGGAGAAGAGGGCAGTTTCCTTAGGTAAAATGGGGAACAAATTACTTTGCAACTACTATCATGATTTCGTTCTAATACGTATTTTCTCCTTTTAGTCAATTCACGGATGAAATGTGGTCGGGAACATCAGATGGACCCAATGAAGCCGCGTTGGACACTCTTTTGAAAGAGCCTGCCCCCGGAAAGAAAAAATTCACGGTTTGGTTCAGGGAAAAGGTAATTTCAAACCTGTCCCTTCTACCTTGCAATTCGTGTCTTATCCCTCTTACTAATGCACAAAACAATTTGTACTTGTAGGGAGCTGATGCCAACGTTGTGATGTCAGATGAGTTGAGATGTGTCTCCCAAGGTTGTAACCGTAGAGTCGAGAAGTATGAGAAGTATGATGTGAATGGGTACCGCTTCCATACAGAGCATCACCAGAACAGTCGGCCTAATGCAAAGACTATAAATACCGGGGTCTTCACCAAAGGAGCCGGTAATTATGATTACTACGGAAGGTTACAGAACGTATATGAGCTGACGTTCAATAACACGAACATATCACTCAAGCTTGTTGTGTTCAAATGCCACTGGTTCGACCCTGAGCATGGAACCAAAAGTACCCCTTCCATTGGGTTAGTTGAAGTTAAGCCTTCAACCACCTACAATGGATCCGATGTCTTTGTTGTGGCTCACCAAGCCTTTCAAGTTTATTATTTGCCCTACCCATGCAAGAAAGAGGGACTCATTGGTTGGGAAGTCGTGTTCCATGTATCGCCACGTGGTAAGCTACCCATGCCCTCCGAAGACGATTACAACAACATTGACCCTAAAACATACGAGGGGATTTTCTATCAAGAGGAACAAACCTTTGGGGACTTTGGCATACAAGGTCTTGAGGACCGCGAGGACAATGCACAAACAGGTGGTGACGTAGTGGTGAATCTAAAGGATATAGATATGCTCAACAAGTTACAGAGTGATAGTGATGACGATGATGAGCCTCCACCGTGCGAGGAGGTTCCAATATACAACACTCGTGATAGTGATGTTGATAGTGATGATGACAACCCAGGACTTAACTATGAGAGTGATGATTAGGGGTGAGGGTCTTTTATGTCCTTTTGCGTACTATTTACTTTTCAACATGCTTCTTCTTAATTGCATTACGTCTTTATTCTTATTTACTACATTTTTCAACATGCTTAAAAGTTTATCCTTTCTCAATGCAGGTGATTGACCAAGATGAGCCAAGGCAAGGAATCATCGGCCTCGGGCTCTCGGGAGGTGTAGGATGTGTTCGGGTGTAGCGTGTGTGAATTCGAACTTGTTTGGAGTTTGTATGAATGCTTGGATGAATTTGAATCATGTTTGTGTCATTTGGATATGTATGTGGTGTTTTATTTGATGTTTCTGTGATGTTTTATAATTTGTGCAATTTTAATTGTATTTAAAATGCGCCAGAAACCAGCAGCAAAAAGTTTCAGAAACTGAAAATATGGTCAAGTCTACGCCGACGGCATTGCCGTCGGCGTAGTATGCTGCGGGGACGCACAGGATGGCGCCACGTCGACGCTGGAGGACCATATGGTCATCCTTACGCCGACGGCATTGCCGTCGGCGTACGACTCCTCCCAGACGCACCGATCAGCACACGTGGCAGCCTAGGCCGACGGCACTGCCGTCGGCGTATAGGTGGAGCAGACGGAGACGTTCGACGTCCGTTTTGTGGGTCCCACTTCAGATACGCCGACGGCGACGGATACGCCGACGGCATTGTTCATACGCCGACAGCGTCCTACGCCGACGACGCTACGCCGACGGCCGCCGTCGGCGTAGGTCTACGCCGACGGCGATCGTTGCTGCGCCGACGGCGGCCCGCCGTCGACGTTTTGACGGTTTCCCGTAGTGTTGTCTGCGTCATTTCGGCACCGAACATGTTGGGGGGGGGGGGCGGAATGTTTGTGTACCGTCAACTAGGGGAAATATGATTTATCGTCACATGATAATAAGATGGTGGTATGCTTTATCGCGGGTATTGTATACCTCTCTAGAAACAACATCAATGTTCCTCTAGCCAAGGGATGAGTAGAGAGATATCAAAATCGAATATGACAATAACTTGTATTCTTTGCTAATAAACATAAATAAACTTGCTAGGGATGAAAGTAATAAATTGCCAAAATTTTGTTCAAGGACACCGAAAGGATCTGCAAATCTAATTTTACAAAAACTATTGTGTACATGATTCTGACGGTTATTCTAAGCTCATTGTATGAAATAAATGATTGTCATCTATTTATACTAAACATTTTTACTTGTTTATAACTCATCACTCAGTAGACAATTTTAACTTGTATACATTTCTATCATGCTCACAAAATTGTGATGCCAACAATACAATGTTCTTTTCATATATACAATTTTAACGACTCTTCGGAAATGCAATTGCAGCAGTTCTGAACCATGTGTGTAATGGAAATTACATTAGTTGTTTTCTTTGTAGAAGCCATTTAAACCCTTTTATCAAGTCGCTATACATTTGATAAAAAATGAAACAACATGCCTTAATGGATTACGTTTGTGACACTTAGATGTTTTATAATGGGAATAATGTATATGTATGTCTTCTCATGTGCTTGTATTCTCAGATATCTTGGCACAGAGATCTAAAACACATATGGTTTAAGAAATATCTTGGCAGTGGTCTTTCAATGTTATGTTTGAAAACTCTAGAGTGTATGATGTGTTTATAATCAGTTTGTTCTTAATCGTTGACATTACTAGTTTTGTGATTATTCCATGATCATTTATAGAGGTTGAGTAATCGGCTATCAACACAATGGTACACTTTACTTTACTGAAAAAACCTTAGTCGTATTGGAAAAACGTTGTCCATTTTCTTTTCTTTTGATTTGATCTGCAACTAAGAACTTCAACCATGGATATATAAATGATTTGCACACCCACTCCCTCTAATGATTGATACTAACTTAAATAATCATATTATATGCATTCATGTGCTTGTCGGTTTTGAAACAAACGATCCTGCGAAAATAGATACAAACTTTTACACGCGACCCTCTGCATAACTTGCACACAGCCCAAACAATCCAAAAAGCAAGAAAATGATTGTACAAAGATCATAGAGAGCTAGTAAAATGCCTAGGAATCTGGAGGGCCTATGCGCAGATCACGCTGCAACGCATGTGGGATAACAATATCCCGCATTGTATCTTCCAACCATAAACAAAGCTCCGTAAGCAGGTCTCGAAACACCACACATTGTGCATTATAATTAAGAAGACCATGAACAAAACATATGCGTGCGTCGGTACACGACCAGCGCAAGAGAAAAAATATCTCATTAACAATCTTATCATTTTTATTTATCTAAAGGGATCATATTACGACAAGTGCACCTACCTAAAGCAAACTCTATACATGTGATCAATACCATGCAACCAGTTGCCAAAATATTTGCAACACGACGTGACAGATACAATTTAGTAACTACTTGGATCAATGATCATATAGAAGGCACACACGAAATATTGGGAAAAAACAAGTGATTTATAGTCTCGGTGGGACGGCAAACGACTTCTTCTCCAACCTGTTGGCTGCCCCGGGCAACACCAGCAGAAGCTAGCCTTGACGGATGCGAACGTGGCTCCCAAGGCTCACCACAATGGGCGTGTCCATGTCACGTGTCGACTACGTGCCCTGGGGCGTGAACCCGCCGCACACCCACCCTCGTGCCACCGAGATCCTCTTCGTGTTCAAGACTTCAAGGGATCCCTCTCGTTCGGTTTGGTCACCACCTCCGGCAAGCTTTTCGAACGCATCTTCCGCAAGGCGAGCTCTTTGTCTTCCCACGCGCCCTCCTCCACTTCCAGCGGAACAACCGTGAGAGGCCAGGCGTGGCCATCTCCGCTCCGCATCTAACAGCCAGCTTCCGAGCACGCAGTCCCTCGACGTGGCGCTGTTCGGGGTCTTGTCGCCATTGCCCACCGACGTGCTGGTCAGCACGTTTCAGATCGACGGCCGCGATGAAGTCCAATTTCCAGCCCAAGTACTAGTATACTAGGCTCTGCATGATGAACCAATAATGACGAAAGAGTGCGGTTTGAGTTCATGTGTATAATGCACTTTCCCTCTGACGTACACACCTGTGATCTACGGTTTGCTTTGTTCGGTGCTTTTGTGTGGTTGCATGTTTTGTGAGGGCCTCGTCAGTTTCGCTGTCGGTTTTCCTTCATGAAAACGTCTGGTGATTTGTGTGTTTTAATCACAGTAATTTAATGAATGCATTTCCCCGATTGCTGGAAATTCAGGATGGTACGAACATGATATTTTCCGTGTGTCCGCCTGTCGTTGATCGATTATTTGCTGTACATGCATGTGATGTTACTTTGCCGTCGTACTAGCAGCACTGCAGCAGAGCGCGCGTGCAGGTTGACCGGACGGTGTCGAACTGAAGGTGGAAAGATTCGCCCTCGACGTGTGTTTTCACAGTGCGGCATTGAAATATGACCATGAGATCGATGCCAAATTGTCATCTGCAGTCAGGTGCATGAGATGGACGTCCACACCATCACCATGACGAGCCTAAGATAAATGCAACAACATAAAAGAAGCTTCAAACAGTTCTTATGCAAAAAAAAAACATATATGTAGCAAGTTATGCAAAAAGAATGAACATATGTGTAACAACGAGATGGTTAAGGACCTCAAAAAATAGAGGAGAGTGTTGAATGTTGGGGCCATGTGAAACTACATTTTGATCGAATGGCTACGATGATTTCTCGTACTGCTCAAGGTTTTTACGGCAACAAGACGCCCGGAAGCAGCTAGCATAAGATCTTTCTCATCCAAACGGTTTCTCTATTCTGGCTTGAGTTACTATTACTTCGTACATCACAAACTCAAACACAGGATAGGTTTTTTTTTTTTTTGAGAATCCTTCCTGCTTATACGTTAAGTCATACCGATGGTTGCAGGAAAGTTTAAACCCTCAGGAGGGTTGGAAAACCAAACATGGCGACCTGAAGGCAGTGATGTTGCTGTCCTCGCGAGGGAATGAGCTTCAACATTTGACCCCCGACCTTCATGCCGGAAAGATACTCCGCCTCTCTCCCTGGTCGTGGTAGAAATCTCTCGTAGCACACTGCTGAGCAGACCCAGGTTCTGATTGTGTATACCCTGAACCACCTCCATGCAGTCCGATGCAACCATGATGTCTCGAACATGTAAATCAGCTGCCAAAGCTAGTGCTTCACGGCAAGCCAATGCTTCTAGGCAGCCCGGGTGAGTGATCCCCTCAAAGACAACTGCTGAAGCTCCGATATATATCCATGTATCCGATCTACAGATAACGCCGACTGCCCCTCTGTTCGCTGTCTTGGTGACAGCTCCGTCAGCGTTAAACTTGCAGCTTCCCACGGGTGGTGGTAACCATCGCGGCGTAGGCGTACCCTGGCGGGCACCTCCTTGCTTCCCATTCTTCCTTGCAGGCACACATTCGAGGTCCCGGATGAAGCTCTCGACAAACTGCATAGTGGCCATTGGACTCTGGAAGATATCCTCATGTATCGCTTTCCTCCTAGCGTGCCAGATGGCCCAGAGTGTGACCACCATTCTAGTCAAGTCATCTTCCTCCATGGTCACGAACATGGAGAATAACCACTGCCTTGCTGTCGGCTCCCTCGATAGACTGATGTGCCCTGAGATTGTTTGATCCGTGATCGCCCAAACACAGCGCGACATCGTGCACTCTAGCAGCGAGTGTCGCCACGAATCTTCTTGACCACATAGTGAACATGTGCTCATCGTCGCCATCTTCCTATGGTGGCGAACGTCTCCCGTCGGTAATGAGTGATGCGCCAATCTCCATAGGAACAAATGAATCTTGAACGGAACTTTGCACTTCCACAACTTAGTCCAGCTCTTCCCCTCGTCTGCTCCACTCGAAAATGCTGCACAACCCTCAAGCCAGTCCTCTCGAGTTTTCTTCGTCGAGGCTAGCAGTTTATATGCCGAACGAACCGAAAAAACTCCCGTTTTCTCGTAGTGCCATGCCCAGAAATCACCTTGGATCGTCGTGCTTAGAGGTATGTTTCTAATGACTTCCACATCCATCGGTAAGAACCATCCCACTAGCTTGCTATCAATCCATGTAGCTGACGTGGAGTCAATGTAATCAGAAACCATACGAGGAGGGTCAGCCTTCCGTGCAGCAACCGGCCGGAGCCGTTCGTCCCGCGGAAGCCAGCCCTGATCCCACGCATGGGTAGTCTTCCCATCTCCAATTCGACGGATAAGTCCAAGGTTTAGAGCATCTCGCCCCTCCAGAATAGATCTCCACACTTGCGAAGGATGAGAGCCGAGCTCAGCTGTAAGGATATCGGATGTAGGGAAATAAACAGCCTTCAACATTCTTGCGCTCAATGATGATGGTTCTTGCAATAACCGCCAGACCTGCCGTGCCAATAACGCAATGTTGAACAGTTCAATATCACGGAATTCTAGTCCTCCGGCGTATTTTGGTTGTATCATTGTATCCCACGAGACCCAGCAGGTGCGCCGTTTCCCTTCCTTACTGCCCCACCAGAAATTCCGAATCATGGTGGTGATATGCTTGCATAAACCCCTCGGCAACTTGAAGCAGGACATAGAGAAAGTTGGAACTGCTTGTGCCACCGATTTGATTAAAATTTCCTTTCCACCCACTGACAGCAATTGTTCCAGCCATCCCAAAATCTTCTTCCGTTCAAGTACTTAAAAGATCCACTCTTGGATCTACCAACATCCGACGGCATCCCAAGATATTTTTCATTGAGTGTTTCCCTTTGGACCTCGAGTTCAGATTTTACACTCTCTCTTAAAACCTCCGAACATCCCTTGCTAAAAAGGATGGATAACTTGTCCACATTGATCCTCTGCCCCGTGGCATTGCAATACTTTTGCAAAGCATTTTTCACCTCCACAGCTCCCTCCCTGCTCGCCTTGAAAAACAGCATGCTGTCGTCTGCGAAGAGCAAGTGGTTCACCGTTGGTGCGGTGGGAGCCACACAGGATAGGTGCCAACGCTGGTTCATTATTACGGCCTTACGGGAGTTTCGTTGTCTCGCAAATATGATGGTAATTTGTTTTATCACGGGAAGTCTCACGGATGGGCCATGTAGGCCGATTCTGCGCTATGCATTTTTCATCGGGCCGGCCATTGCTGCTAGGTAGAGGCCCAAATTTCATCTGAACGGCCCTCGGCAGCGACCTCCTTGCCATATATATACATTCGTCTACTCTAACCCCCAGCAAACGGAGCCCGATCAAGGTTCCCTCCTCCTCGAAACAGGTTTTCGCCCCGCTTTATAAATAAAGCCAAACAGCCAAACCGATACAAAGTGATAAGGAAAACCTCTTACAAGCAGATCAAACATAAACTACAAAGACTAGGAAGCATAAGCCTGCCACCGAAGAAGACGAGTCTAAGAATACCGAAGCTCCACAACAGCGCCTTCAAGAAGGTAACGACGCAAAAAGCGCTGCCGCTGCCAAGGTTTTCACCCGGAATCATGCGGTGAGAATGGACACAACAACGCCTCCAAGAAGGTCACGACACCCGCAAGCGTCGCCGTCGTCGGCGCCAAAGCGCTGGGATTTCTCCCGGAACCACTCACACCACCTTCGGTACCTCAAACCAACACCAATCCCCTCGCCGAGCTTCCAACACACGATCTGGACGCTGCCACCACCAGGAGACCCCGTCGTCCCCTCCTTGCCATCCTCATGGACCAAAGAGACAGACCATCACCACCGCCACATCGCCCCGCCGTCGAGACGCCCCGTGCAGTCCACCTTTCGGAGCCGCCACCCCGACATCCGCAACCTCAACCCCATGGAGTGACAAAGGACCACTGCGTGACCTAGGGGTCGGAAGATAGGGGCCGACGCCAAGTCCACCTCCGCCTGGTTCGGATCCAGGTAGCAAATGCACAACAGTCGCAGCCAACCGGAGGGGGTCACAACCCTCCACCGCCAATGGCGGCAGCTGACCGGACGCAGCAGACGGTCCCATCAGGCCCAAGATCAGGCCCAGATCAGACCCACTTGGTCCAGATCTAGGCCCAGATCAGGCCCGATAGGTCCCTCTACCACGCTGCAGCGCCGTGGCCGCTGCTGCCATCCCTCTATCAGGCCGCGTCGCCCTGTCGATCTCCTCCACGCTGAGCCGCCGCCGTGGCCATTGTAGGCCGGCCATCGGGGAGAGGTCGCTGCCTCCCACCGAGGAGGACGCCGCCGCCACCGTACGTGCATAGGACACCACCGAGCCGCCACACCGCCTCTGGCCGCGCCGGCGCGTCCTCGGCCGAGCCCGCCGCCCCACGAGGCCACCCCGGCCCGTGCCGCAGTCGCCGCGAGAGGGGAAGAAGGCCCCGCCGCCGCCAGCGCGGACGACGCCAGCCGGCGGCGGCGAGGCGGGAGAGCGAGAGGCGCGGGACCTGGCGGAGGAGAACCGGGAGCCCTCCCCCGTCGCCCACGGGGGCGACGCGGGAGAGGAAGGTGGGAGGGAGGGGAGAGAGGAGGGCCGGAGCGCACGGCGGCGGCTAGGGTTAGGGTTCGCGGGAGAGAGAGAGAGTCGCAGGAGCGAGGACGCGCTGGAGTTCTCAATCGGTCGATCAAGGTTCCCAACGAGCAACAATGGCTGCACAAGACGTCGAGAACGAGCAACGATCAAGGTTCGGCATGATTTGGGCCGCGTGCTTGGGCTTCGCGGTCTCCATCCTCGTTTCTTTGTCTTCCTTCGTTCTCCTCGTGATCACCTACGGTACTCCGAGAAGCAATCGGATGCGTGTTGCCGCGGTGATCGTGGGGACTATTGGTTATTTTGGTGGATGGTGCATGGGTATAGTGGCTCTTTTCTTTCTTGGTTCGTTATATGTCTTTGATCCCTACGTTCCGCGAGTTAAGTGACATCAGTGGTATAGTTAACTTTGTTCAGTAATTTTAGTCCCCTCGATCGGGCTGAGGAATATTAAGAGTATGCCAAACCGTTTGTTTTTCTTCTAGGCCTCTCGCCAACACTTCACTGTATACTTATCTTATACATGAGAGATCGAGTTGGTCTCGAATTCAAGCATCTTGCACGCCAAAACAATTCATGTTTCTTTGAAATATTTTGGTATTTCTACCAAGTTACTGTTCATACGCCGAAGCATGTGAGCCTGGCTCCAAACCGCTGCTATCAGGATGTAAGAGCATCTCCAACCGGAGCCCCAAAACCCACTCAAACGTCCGGGCGGACAGCCCGGACGCGTTTTGGCCCCAAAACATCCACCCAACGGAGCCCCCATGGTCATCCGAAACGCCCGGGCGGTCCGGCACACCCCAAAGCCAGCCCATATATGGGATGGGTTTGGGGCGGTCCGGACGCGCCCGGACGCGTTCGCCCCCTGGTCGCTGACAGCGCGGAAACCTAGTTCATCCACATCCACATCCGCCGCCGCTTTACAATCCACATCCGTCGCCGCTCTATTCTCCTCCGCCCAATCCGCTTCTCCTCCACCATGCCTCGCCGCCTTCCCACCACCTGCGCCAAGATGACGCCGGAGAAGATGGCCAGGCGCAGGCCCACCTCCAAGCCATGGCACGCGAGGAGGCGGCGGCGGAGGCGCCGAGTGTGGGATATGCCGTGGTCCGTGAGGACTCCAACATTGTCGAGCTGACAGGCTCAGAGTACATCCGACGGGCGGACGAAGCGCTTCGCGCCCGAGCGGAGGCGGCCGAAGCGCATCGCGCCTGGGTGGAGGCGGCGACGAAGCAATGGAGAGCTCGGGCGGAGGTGGAGGCGGTAAGGGCACGCGAGGAGGAGCGCGAAGGCGTCAGGGCGGAGCACCGTGCAGCCGAGTGATACCCGTAGATGTGATAGACTTCAGTAGCTACCTGCAATGAAAAGTAAACGGGGTTAGGTTGAGCCTCCAAGTGCAGAGTATGTAGTAAGTGGAAGACGTGTTTTCCCCACGAGGGTGACTCGAGGGTTTAATATCGAACTCTCGGGGGATCAGTAGTGAAAGGTTTATCTTCCTATCCTTCTTTTGGTCACCTGATGCATGTAAAATGCATACATGAACTTTGCACTTTAATTGCTTATATTCCAATCATATTTGCATCATATAAGGGTTATATCAATGTTTTATAATGATTTTTGGGAATATTCATTTATTTCCTATTTTTAAGGAATTAACCCTGCATAGGCAGAAAACCCCGTTTTCTTATTTTAATGTTTCAGGGACCCAAACGTCAACGAAATCACCTGGAAATTTACGGGCGTCAATATTTGGAAGGAAGAAGACCTGTGGGCGAAGGAAGCGAGCAAACGGAGGCCCGAGGGCCAAACGAGGGGGGCCCACACGGCCTGGTACTGTAGCCGCGTGGGACCCACCCATTTGGGCCTCGTGGCTCCGTTGCCTTCGATCTTTTCTCCACCGACATCGTCTTGACCTAAAAACGCCTATAAAAAAGGTCCCCCGACGTTCTCTGGAAGGAGCGCCGCACAAACACAGAAACACCGAAACGGAGATCAGGAGCTGCAGATTGGAGGGGGAAAACTCCGGCGGGGCGCTGCCGGCGTGGTCTCCATCTTCTCCATCGACTTCTCCACCGTCTCCATGATGAAGAGTGAGTAGTCCACCTCTGGACTATGGGTTTGTGGAAGTAACTTATGTATCTCTCCTCTCTTGAGCTTCACTAATTAGCACCGTATGAGCTGCTGAACATGATTACGGTCACCGTTGTAATACCTTTGTGGTGGATCTTTATGAGTTAATATATGTTTGAGATTACAACATTTGTATCAGTTATGAGTATAGATGCATATTATGTACCCCGTTCTTGTCTACTTGTTTTGATCAAGCATGTTTATGAGAGCGTGTGTGGGGAAACGTGTGCATTAGTTGGAGTAACGGGGGGTGGCTAGTGCAGTGAACGTGAGAGAAAGTTCTGCGATCCACTTTGGTATCTTTACCTTACTTTGTTGCCTCACTAGGGATAAACTAAAATACCATGCTATCGGGGATGTGGGCGTGACCATTGCCACTACTCCATGACTAGATCTAGCATGTTCTTATTTTCACTTCATGTCATGATACTTAATGCTATACTCTGAGTTATCTTAATTACTGAGGTGTTATGATTTAGTTCGCATCTTGGTGGAGTATAGGAGAGGTTAATAACCAAAAGATCTCTATGTTAGGACGTGATGCCCATATATCTAAGTAACTTGTTATCAAACCCTGTGTTGCAATCTCATATGTTAACTATGTGTGTTCCATTGTCTACCACTTTATAAAGATAGAGTGCATTTGTGAAACCATGAACCCCAGTCCATTTTTAATCATAAGAAACACCTTTCCAACACCATATACCACTTTTCTATTTTCAGCCATCATTAAATCCGAAAATACAAAAATACTTTTCATCTTGCATACATCATTCAAAAACCCAAAAATATTATTTATCATTGCATCCACCATCATTGCATATTTATTTCTTGTTTGCATTGCATAACTATCCTGATATCATTCTTACACCTTGTGCTTGACAACCACAGGTGAGGTTGAGGACCAAAACATCTAACCTTGTTTTGTAGGTAACCAAAAGAAGGATAAGAAGATAAATCTACCACTTCAGATTCCCCGAGAGTTCGATATTAAACCCTCGAGTCACCCCTCGTGGGGAAAACTGTCTTTCACTTACTATACACTCTGCACTTGGAGTCTCAACCTAATCCCGTTTACTTTTGCAGGTATCAAGGCCTTGCTCATTGGGTATCATCACCTACAAAACAATGTTAAATGTTTTGGTCCTCAACCTCACATGTGGTTGTCAAGCACAAGGTGTAAGAATAATATCAAGAAAGTTATGCAATGCAAGTAAGAAATAAATATGCAATGATGGTAAATAAATATGCAAGGATGATGATAACACTGATAAATGATATTTTTGGGTTTTTAATGATGTATGCAAGATGTAAAAGTGTTTTTATATTTTCGGATTTAATAATGGCAGAAAATGTAAAAGTGGTAAAAGTTGTTGGAAAGTTGTTTTTTATGATTATAAATGGACCGGGTTCATGGTTTCACAAATGCACACTCTCTTTAATAAAGTGGTAGACAATGAAACACTAGAGTTGACATATAAGATTGCAAGACAAAAGTTTAGTGACAAGTTACTAATTATATAGACATCACGTCCTAACATAGAGACCTTTTGTTTATTAGTCTCACTTATACTCCACCAAGATGCGAACTAAATCATAACACCTCAGTGAAAGGACACGGATGTCGCCTAGAGGGGGGGTGAATAGGCGATATAAAATCTTTATGGTTTAGGCTTGAATAAATGCGGAATAAAACTAGCGTTTAATTTATCAAGCACGAAACCTAAACAAGCTAGGTTTACCTATGTGCACCAACAACTTATGCTAAACAATATAAGCAAATATGTGATAGCAAGGTATATTACTTCAAGCTCGATGGCTATCACAAAGTAAATAGCATAAGTAAGAAGATCGAGTATAGAAATACCGAGGCACTTGGAGACGATGATTTATCCCGAAGTTCACTTCACAATGGAAGCTACGTCTCCGTTGGAGCGGTGCGGAGTCACAAAGTGATCCCTGAATAGCCGTCAAATGGCACACCGTAATCTCCTTCGTGCCTCCACCAATGCGGAGTGCCACGAACCACTATGGAACACTTAAGGGTGGTCACCGAACCCATACAAAGATGAGGCACACTCCACAACTTAATTGGAGGCTCTCACCTAATTCCCACGGCTCCCAAAGCCACAAGAATCACATGGTTGGGGCGCTTCTCCACAACTTAATTGGAGGCTCCCAACAATCCCGCGAGCCACCAAAACTCCGAGATCAACTAGGACCGTCTAGGGCACTCCAAGTACCCAAGAGGACAAGCTCTAGGGCACCCCAAGTATCCAAGAGTAACAAGCTTCTCAAATTCGATTTCCACGTATCAACGTGGAGAACTCAAACCGATGCAACCGATGCAATGAAGACAAGACCACTAGAGGTGGTCAAATCCTTCACTCCCAAATCCCACCAAAAGCAACTAATGCTTGTGGGGAGAGAAGAGAGGAAGAAGAAGGACGAACTCAACAAATGGAACTCCAAGATCTAGATCCAAATGCTTCCCCTCACTTAGAGGAAAGATGGATTGGTGGAACAATAGATCTAGATCTCCTCTCTCTTTTCCCACTAAATGGAGGCAAGAATCATGGAGGGATAGAGAGATACCAAGCTCAAGAAGGTCAACAATGGTGGTCAATTTCATGCTCAGCCAAGCTCAACTCAATGGGCAAGAAGGGGGCCTTTTATATGGCCCCACGAAATAGAGATGTTGCTGGAAACTTAACACCGGAGACTCCGGTCTGCTAGGACCAGAGACACCGGACCCCCCAGAGACTCCGGGGTCACTGCGGACCTACTCCGGACCCCTATACATAGAGTGACGTATGTTGGAACGAAAAATGAAACTTGAGGACCGGAGACTCCGGCCAGGGGAAAAACTGCAGCAAGACCGAACACGAAAACGAAGATATCTTGAGCATACGAACTCCGTTTTCGATGTTCTTGGACTCGTTGGAATCACCACAACGAGCACTGTAAGATCATGCAGAGAAACATCATTGTCCAATAAGGAAAGGTAAAACCAAATGTAGAAAGGTAAAACCTCTCTAAAACGAAAGTGCAACAAATTTTCCATACGAAATCCGTTTTCGGTGAACTTGGGCTTGTCATGAAGATCACAACAAGCACCAAACCCAACAAGGAGAAAAGCCAAATAAGAACCAAGAAATATGATGAAGGCAAGTATGCAAAGGTTTGAGCTCTTTCCAACTGATACGCTAAAGCTCCATCGAGAGCCCCTCTTGATAGTGCGGTGTCTATCCTATAACCCGGTCTCCCAACTAGCACCACGAGACCGGTAAAATAGAAACCCTATCATACCTTTGCCTTGCGCATTCCACTTGACTAGATGATGTCGATCTTGATCTTCTCAAGTGTTCCACCTTTCTTGATTGCGCTTTGCTTGGTGAAGATCCACATATTTCTCCCCCATACACCACTATGGGAGAGCCTCTTATCGGCATATCTTCACATGACCATTATCTCCAAAATGGGTGGCAAGCTTCAAGCATATGATATCTTCGAGATACTTCTCTTGAACTTGCACAACTCAACGTTGATGACGATCACCACTTGATGTCATCCCCATGGGCTATATGAAATATTCATTTGATGCACACCCAAATAAAGATACATCACCACACATAGAAAATGCCACACACTTGTAATGGGTTAGTTGACAAAGCTATCTGGACAATTTCTTACCATACCAAGAGATGTATTATCCCACTTGGTACATCTTGGAGCTTTGTGTGTTGATCAATCTTGATCAACCTTGTATCTTTTCTTCTCTTTTCAAATAGATGATGTCTTGAAGATAACCATGAATGTCACATAATCCTTTTCTTCAAGACATACTTGCCATATGCTCAACTTACACATGACCAATCATTGGATAACTTCTCGAATAACAACTTGGTCATCACATACTCTTCTTCTTGATCATATCAAGTATATATCCATAACATCGATGATCTTGATGCCCAAAACTTCATTATATCAATATATTCATGGCATCAATAACCTTGACTCCAACATATGGAGTTCAAGCATGGTCTATGGATAAACCCTACAATTACAACTCGATAAAACCATTAGTCCATAGGGATTGTCATTAATTACCAAAACCACACATGGGGGCGCCATGCCCTTTCAATCTCCCCCATTTTGGTAATTGATGACAATCTCTTTTACAAGGGTTTATATAATGAATCAAGCAACCATGCAAAGCATCAAGCATGGATGCATAAGCATGAAAGGAAAATGCTTAAGATCAAAACAAAAACATAACACCAAATTTCCCTTTAAACCCTCTAAAACTTCTCCCCATTGTCATCCATTTCCAAAATGGGCGAAAAATCTTAGAAGGTCAATATAGTATGAGCTCCCCCATAACGTGTGCGTTTCTCAAATATGAGTGAAATCAAATACACATATCCAATGACGAATAATTGGAGAGAGCACAAACTATATTGAGAATCCAAAGGATGCAAAAAAAAGAATGATATGGAAAACTTTTTACAATTCTCCAAAAAAAACAATCAAAAGGATCCAACTAACCAAATAAACACAAGATATTATGATTTGAGCAAAATAGTGTTTTTAAAGAAAATAGAGGAGCTCCCCAATATTGTACACAATTTAGAATTATTTGAATACAAGGTGTACAAACATGGAATCCTAAATCCTCCGGTATAAAAAAAAGAATTCACAAGCTCAATAAGATGCAAATGAAAAACAAAGCTTGTGACATATCCCATGGTGAAGATAATTGGCTTGTAAAGACAAGCAAGATATTCACCAAGATGAGAGCACCAAGATGTGATAAAATAGGATATGCACTCATAAATCAAATTCTTTTCGGAGTCACGCCAAAGAATCAAAAAAACATAGTAAAAGAAGTGACACCGAAGAATTAGGATATCGAGTAAAGATGTAATTTCTCTCATGTATATAGGTTTCTAAGTGTACAACAATCATGAGATATATATCCACAAAGAAACATGTACACATAAAATTAGTTACTAAGGAAAAGAAACACGATATCCAAGGGAAGTCATAAATATACACATATGATGTTTGTTTAGGATCATAGCCCATAGCTCAATATTCTCATATTGTATAGTAATGAACTTCAAATTCAACCACAACAATGCATCACAAATATCACTAAGGGAAAAGAGATAGATGGGACGCATTGATAAAGCAACAAGTATCATAAGAATCGAATAGGATTTGCAAATTCATCAATAAAGTCTCTCTAAAATTTTGCAAGAACCACAATAAAGGTATAAATAAGTTTCATGCCATGATGCAACCTACACAAGGTTGGATGCTAGAAAAGTATGCATGAGGGTGAATACTTGTTACCGAGATGACATTGGGTTGATGTAGTATATAAAATTTCATCAACCATCCTCGCTTGGCTCCAATAAGCATGTAGTGAGGCACCTTCATTATAAATGAGACAAGCATCCAATGCATCTCCATGTACCTAAAACATATTCAAGTAAAATTGTTCCCAAACTACTTGGGTCCAAGTAGTTAGTCAAACTACAATACATAGAAGGAACTCCTCAAAAAATATGTGCATATAGATATGAAATTGGATTTCATGCACATCTTAACAAATTTAGGATTCGAGAAGTTTCACCTATATATTGGCACAAAGAAAGAAAGCATGCCATAAAATAAACATGTAGTACATATCATGCCTATTAACTTTAATAACCAAAATGAGATACAATTTGGACAAATATCAAGAAATCAAAGATGGTCCAAATTATATCAAAGATCCAAATCAAAAATTGATTTAGAGAAGCCAATAGAAAAAAAAACCAACACATGATTGAAAAGTAACCAATTGGACAAAGATATCAAAACGAAAATAAGATACCAATTGAGAGAGAAAAACTCTCAAAAAGAAAGAGTGGGATTCCAACAAATAAACCACACCCTCTACACTTTTCATGATGGCACAAAGTACCAAGCCGAAAAGGTTTGTCTTCCATGAGACATGTCATCGGGATCAAAGTCTAAAGAAAAAAATACATGATAGCTCTCCCAACAAAAGTGTATTATTTATGATCTTGTATTTGGATACACAATGCACACATATGGAATCATCGCTCTCCAAATATCTATTCAAACACTACATATATCAAGTAAAAGCAATAAGATCCAATACTAATGGAAATATAAGTTTGTATTCAATATAGGATAGCTCACCCAAGAATAGTGCATTATCTATAAGTGACTTTGAATGCAAGGTGCACAATGATGGGATCAAAGCCTCTCCTACACCAAATAAAACATTAGGAAAGTTTGAGTAAAGTAAAAGAATCCACAAGAGGCAAGGAAGACAACGGGAGATAACACACATTAATTTTGGCAAGAATAAGGCAATAAAGTCAAGAGCCAATATAAAGATGATCTACAAGTTTCACCACAACTATGACTATCAACTGTCATGGAAAAGGAGTATATGTAGAAATTTCTTAGTGGTGTATTGGGTTGATATTCAAGATCATCTTCACAACCAATAAGCACATGGCGAAGGCTAAGATTTAAGCGTGATGCTTATGTAGATAAATGTCCTTGATAGCTTCAAATATTCACGCGATTATGCAAGCAACTACAAAGAGTGCTTTGAAGCAATTGGTTTTCCAAAGAGATATATGAGAACATATTAGAGGAAAACCTTACCAAGAACATTCATCCCAAACAAGATCCAAAGTGTGAGTGAGTAAAAACATTTAAGCAAATGGGAACTTGTTTGAGAAACATGCCACATAGGAACAAGATAATTAACAATATCATTTCTAGGTGGCAATACCTCACATGTTCACATTAACTAGGTTGTAATATGCACATAGCATATTACTCCCCCATAATGTGATAATCCATTTATTCTCCACAAGAGGCAAATAAAAACCAACTAGAGATAATTAATGACATTATAGAATTTGAATTTCTCATGAGTATGACATACCACATAGAAACTAGATAAGATTGATATATCAACTCTAAGTGGTAGAACTCATGTATACATATTTTTAGGATTGTGAGTGCGCAAGCATATCACTCCCCCAAAATGGGATAGTCCAAAAATATCTCAAAAAGAGCCAATTAAGATATAAGCAAGTTGATACAAATGGCTCAACACAAACTCACACATACATGGTGTGCAAACCAACATACACATACTTGATTCTCAAGATAAGTAAGTAGAGAGCACAACACATACAAACACTAGCAAGGTACAAAACCAAACACATGCAAGGGTGCAAGCAACTTTCAATGTATGTATGATTTAAACACAAGTTACCGCAAGGAGGAACATTGGATATGAGATAGAACAATATAATCCAAATGACTTGGCTTGAGAGAATATAATTGATGAAGATCCCTTAATTCTTCATGATGTAGCCAAGTCTCTAATGCCCTCCACCAACACCTATTGATCAAGTTTTAGTTTGTTGGTCCCCAACCAAGTTGGGTCCTAAGAGGTTAGTCACAATAGGCTTGGCAACCCAAATGGTCCTTTTCTTGACACCACTTTGAGTACCAACATATTTGGCAAACACATTGCCAACCTTATCCTTCCTAAGAGAATAAACATTATCAATTATTATGGGATTGGATAAGTTACCACTAGTGCATGAAGAGGCAAAATGACCCTTCTCACGACATATGTAGCAACATTTGCTTCCTCCTTTCTTCTTAGTTGAAGCTTCATCATGAGGAGGCATGCCATGGTTCTTCTTGGGAAGGGACCGTTCTTCATCTTGATGAACTTGAGTTTGAACTTGAGGCCTCTTCCCTTGTTGCTTCTTGCTAAGAGATTTCTTCTTCATAGGGCAAGATCTAACATGGTGCCCTTCAACTTTGCACTTGAAGCAAGTGATCTTGGCCGAATTCTTGACTTGTTCTTGGCCCTTCTTTTTCTTGTTATACTTGGACTTGTTCTTACTATTGGAGTTGAATCCAAGTCCACTCTTGTCATTGGGACGTCTTTGCACACTCAACATGTTGTCAAGTGTGGGCTTCCCATCATGACGCTTTTCCAAGTCTTTCTTCAAAGAAGTGACTTGTGCCTTGAGCTCTTTTAATTCCTCTACATGGTTAGTATCAACAAAAACACTAGAGGAAGTAGAAGCTTCATTGTTAGAACAAAAAGGCAAGGAAAGTAATTCATCACAAGATGTAGCAATATTATGAGTGGATGAATTACAGGACTAGCACATGGCAATAAAGCATGTTGAGTAGAAGTTGTGCCATTGTCCACATGAGGTTCACACGATGTTACCTTAGACATAATAGCCTCATGAGCTAACTTTAGCTTATCATTGGAGACTAAAAGATCCTCATGAGAGCTCGAAAGCTTTTCATGTCTTTCTTCCAATTTCCCATAATTGCTAGAAAGCAATGCAAGTTGAGCCCTTAGCTCAACATTCTCCGTCAATATGGATGCTTCACAAGAGATAGAGTTAGTAGCACAAGCATCATTATTTATGACAATAGGAGAAAGTAACTTGGCAAGCTCTTTAGAGTGAGAAGCTTTAAGTTGCGCATGAGACTCGGTGAGTTTGATGAGCTCACCCTTAATGACCCTAGAGCCATTATCTAGGTGCTCAAAATCCTCAAGGAGTTTGGCATGTGCATCTATAAGCTTACCATTTGATAATTTGAAGTCATTTGCCACTTTAAGAGATCTATCATGGGATTCCGTTACTCTAGAAAGTTCAAGAGCAAAAGTTTCCTCAAGAGTCTCCTTGGTGGATTGTTCTTCTTCAAGAGCTTCCTTGAGATCGGCGATCTCATCCGCATACTTATATTCGCGGCTTTGCATTTTCTCAATCATGTCTTCATGCTCATCAATAAGTTTCTTGCTCTCGATAGCAATAGTCAAGATTTCTATAAAGTTAGAACAAGCATTCTTATTTTTACTTAGAGCATGAAAGACAATTTGACCTTTCCTATTTAAGGAAGACATATCATCACAATCATCATCACTATCTTCATGGGATATATTGGAATCCAAGGTAGGAGATACCTCGGAAGCTTTAGCCATAAGGCAAAAGTGAGTAAATGATGATGACGATGAAGAATTGCTTGAAGCACCATTTAAGTCCATCTTGTTCCATTGAGTGTTCGGTTTCCTCTACATGTTAGCCAAACAAATACTAGAGGAAATAGAAGCACTTTTATTATGGCAACAAGATGTAGAGAGCATATCATCACGAGGATTAATCAAGCAATTTGTACATGATATGCAAGGACTATCAACACAAGCATGTAATCATTTTTGGTGCTAGATGTTTAAGTCCAAAGATAAATCATTGCAATAAGATAGAGGTGAAGTATCATCAACAATAAGCTCACTATCATTATTGTAATATCTATCACTACTCACCATTGCATTACTTTGTGGCTTGCCACATGTAGGTGAAGTAGAAGAAGTTGAGAACTCATCACGGCCGGAAGTGGAGGGACAACAATCATCTCCACAATTCTTGGACACATCATATTTATCTTGAAGCTTGGTCCAAAGCTCATGAGCATTCCGAAAAGGAGAGACCGACATAATAACTACATCGCTCAAAGCATTGAAAATCACATTAGAAGCTTGAGCATCTAGATAGGAATTATTCTCATCCAATAAAGATAATCTTTTGGGATTCCTTGGAGGAGAATAACCCCTATCTAGAATTCGCTCTATGTATGGGTCAATGACCCGAATAATATCAAGCATGCGAATTTTCCAAACATCATAATTTGTGCCATCTAATATAAAAGAAGCATTGTGCACTAGTCCGCTAGACGACATCTTTACTCTCTAGGCGGTGAAGCCTAATAAGAGAGAACCCGCTCTGATACCAATTGAAAGGACACGGATGTCGCCTAGAGGGGGGGTGAATAGGCGATTAAAATTCTTTATGGTTTAGGCTTGAATAAATGCGGAATAAAACTAGCGTTTAATTTATCAAGCACGAAACCTAAACAAGCTAGGTTTACCTATGTGCACCAACAACTTATGCTAAACAATATAAGCAAATATGTGATAGCAAGATATATTACTTCAAGCTCGATGGCTATCACAAAGTAAATAGCATAAGTAAGAAGCTCGAGTATAGAAATACCGAGGCACTTGGAGACGATGATTTATCCCGAAGTTCACTTCCCAATGGAAGCTACGTCTCCGTTGGAGCGGTGCGGAGTCACAAAGTGATCCCCGAATAGCCGTCAAATGGCACACCGTAATCTCCTTCGTGCCTCCACCAATGCGGAGTGCCACGAACCACTACACCGAACCCGTACAAGGATGAGGCACACTCCACAACTTAATTGGAGGCTCTCACCGAATTCCCACGGCTCCCAAAGCCACAAGAATCACAAGGTTGGGGCGCTCTCCACAACTTAATTGGAGGCTCCCAACAATCCCGCGAGCCACCAAAACTCCGAGATCAACTAGGACCGTCTAGGGCACTCCAAGTACCCAAGAGGACAAGCTCTAGGGCACCCCAAGTACCCAAGAGTAACAAGCTTCTCAACTTCGATTTCCACGTATCACCGTGGAGAACTCAAACCGATGCAACCGATGCAATGAAGGCAAGACCACTAGAGGTGGTCAAATCCTTCACTCCAAATCCCACCAAAAGCAACTAATGCTTGTGGGGGGAGAAGAGAGGAAGAAGAAGGACGAACTCAACAAATGAACTCCAAGATCTAGATCCAAAGCTTCCCCTCACTTAGAGGAGAGATGGATTGGTGGAACAATAGATCTAGATCTCCTCTCTCTTTTCCCACTAAATGGAGGCAAGAATCATGGAGGGATAGAGAGATAGCCAAGCTCAAGAAGGTCAACAATGGTGGTGAATTTCGTGCTCAGCCAAGCTCAACTCAATGGGGAAGAAGGGGGCCTTTTATATGGCCCCACGAAATAGAGATGTTGCTGGAAACTTAACACCAGAGACTCCGGTCTGCTAGGACTAGAGACTTCGGACCCCCCCAGAGACTCGGGGTCACTCCGGACCTACTCCGGACCCCTATACAGAGAGTGACTTCTGTTGGAATGGAAAACGAAACTTGAGGACCGGAGACTCCGGTCCGGGACCGGAGACTCCGACCAGGGGAAAAACTGCAGAAGACCGAACACGAAAACGAAGATATCTTGAGCATACGAACTCCGTTTTCGATGTTCTTGGGCTCGTTGGAATCACCACAACGAGCAATGTAAGATCATGTAGAGAAACATCATAGTCCAACAAGGAAGGTAAAACCAAATGTAGAAAGGTAAAACCTCTCTAAAACGAAAGTGCAACAAATTTTCCATACGAAATCCGTTTTCGGTGAACTTGGCTTGTCATGAAGATCACAACAAGCACCAAACCCAACAAGGAGAAAAGCCAAATAAAAACCAAGAAATATGATGAAGGCAAGTATGCAAAGGTTTGAGCTCTCTCCAACTGATATGCTAAAGCTCCATCGAGAGCCCCTCTTGATAGTACGGTGTCTATCCTATAACCCGGTCTCCCAACTAGCACCACGAGACCGGTAAAATAGAAACCCTATCATACCTTTGCCTTGCGCATTCCACTTGACTAGATGATGTCGATCTTGATCTTCTCAAGTGGACCACCTTTCTTGATTGCGCTTTGCTTGGTGAAGATCCACATATTTCTCCCCTATACACCACTATGGGAGAGCCTCTTATCGGCATATCTTCACATGACCATTATCTCCAAAATGGGTGGCAAGCTTCAAGCATATGATATCTTCGAGATACTTCTCTTCAACTTGCACAACTCAACGTTGATGACAATCACCACTTGATGTCATCCCCATGGGCTATATGAAATATTCATTTGATGCACACCCAAATAAAGATACCTCGCCACACATAGAAAATGCCACACACATGTAATGGGTTAGTTGACAAAGCTATATGGACAATTTCTTACCATACCAAGAGATGTATTATCCCACTTGGTACATCTTGGAGCTTTGTGTGTTGATCAATCTTGATCAACCTTGTATCTTTTCTTCTCTTTTCAAATAGATGATGTCTTGAAGATAACCATGAATGTCACATAATCCTTTTCTTCAAGACATACTTGCCATATGCTCAACTTACACATGACCAATCATCGGATAACTTCTCGAATAACAACTTGGTCATCACATACTCTTCTTCTTGATCATATCAAGTATATATCCATAACATCGATCATCTTGATGCCCAAAACTTCATTATATCAATATATTCATGGCATCAATAACCTTGACTCCAACATATGGAGTTCAAGCATGGTCTATGGACAAACCCTACAATTACAACTCGATAAAACCATTAGTCCATAGGGATTGTCATTAATTACCAAAACCACACATGGGGGCGCCATGCCCTTTCAATCTCCCCCATTTTGGTAATTGATGACAATCTCTTGTTCAAGGGTTTATATAATGAATTAAGCAACCATGCAAAACTTTCCCTAGTGAGGCAACAAAGTAAGGTAGAGATACCCAAGTGGATCGCAAAACTTTCTCTCACGCTCACTGCACTAGCCACCCCCCGTTACTCCAACTAATGCACACATCACCCCACACACGCTCTCATAAACATGCTTGATCATAACAAGTGAACATGAACGGGGTACATAATATGCATCTATATTCATAACTGAAACAAAACATTTGCAATCTTAAACATATATTAACTCATAAAAAGATCCACCACATAGCTATTACAACGATGACCGTAATCATGTTCAGCAGCTCATACGGTACTAATTTGTGAAGCTCAAAGAGAGGAGGGATACATAAGTTACTTCCACAAACCCATAGTCCAGAGGTGGACTACTCCCTCTTCATCATGGAGACGGTGGAGAAGTCGATGGAGAAGATGGAGACCACGCCGGCAGCGCCCCGCCGGAGTTTTCCCCCTCCAATCTGCAGCTCCAGATCTCTCTTTCGGTGTTTCTGTGTTTTGGCGGCACTCCTTCCAGAGAACGATGGGGGGTTATTTTTATAGGCGTTTTTAGGTCAAGACGATGTCGGTGGAGAAAAGATCGACGGCAACGGAGCCACGAGGGCCAAAAGAGTGGGCCCCACGCAGCCAGGTACAGGGGCCGCGTGGGCCACCCTCTTTTGGGCCTCTGGCCTCCGTTTGTTCGCTTTCTTCACCCCCAAGTCTTCTTCCTTCCAAATATTGACGCTCGTAATTTTGCAGGTCATTTGGACGTCGTTTGGGTCCCTGAAACTTAAAAGGAAAAAAGTAGGGTTTTCTGCTGCCTGCGCAGGGTTAATTCCAAAAAAATAGGAAAATTATGAAATATTCCAAAAATCATTATAAAACATTAATATAACCCTTATATGATGCAAATATGATTGGAATACAAGTAATATAGTGGAAAGTTCATGTATGCATTTTACATGCATCACCGAGGCACAACTCAAGGCGGAGGCGGCTGACCGCATCTTCATAAGCCAGATGAGGAACATGTCTGGCTTCCTCGACAAGCAGATCGAGGCGGAGGCGGCGATTCGTGAAGGCCGACCCTACGAGGGGGAACTATCCTCTTCATTCTCGCTCTTCTCCGACTCCGACGAACAAGGTTCTTCTCCGGCTGCTCCCGCTAGTGCGGCACGGGGCGGCTCCGCCGGCGCAGCTGCGACGGTCATCGTCCTATCCGATGAAGAGTAGGATAGGATACCTAACCGGAAGTAGCATGGCGGCATCAAGTGCACACGTAAGGGTAGCAATATATGCACGTTGCATGCTTTTGTAGTAATTTGGCATCTAGATTTGAGGTGTGTAGTTGTAGCACCCTCTTTTTAGGGTTTGTCCGGCCACTGTCCGCGGAGGCGTCCAGCCACAGTTTGGGGGCCGGATTTGGGGCTCCGCTTGGAGATGCTCTAATGTCTATATATGAATCACTTGGAGCACAAAAAGATGGAAATGTGTGCAATAAGACAATAGATCAATTCATTCAGTCAGAAAGTCAAAAAAAATCATTCAGTCAGATCCTTGTTTCATGACTAGTAATAATGTCACATGTTAGATCAAAAGTGATGACAACACTGGGAAAATATCCTCCTAAACAGAGTAACAGCAACTGCTCAAGTGAAAAGGCAAATCCTAAAAAAAAACATTTTGCAGTATCCTATAGCATTAAAAGTTCGTTACTGTGACATGCACAACAATTGTGTACATAGAACTAAAATATTAGGCCGGCAAATACATCATTCCTATCTTTTTTTACGGGGAAACAAGATTTACATTATTTAATAATGGTGTTACAATCAGAGTGTATAACAAAATGAATATCAGTAGGAACATTGCCTAACCAGCACGCTGTGCACTTCCGTGATCTCCCTAAAGCTGCCAGGCTATGACTAGCCTCGTTCTGTGTCCTACTAATCTTCTGAACGGTAATAGGCCTCTCGCTGTAAGCAACTCCCGAATAACCTGCACCTGGTAAGCATACCTGGATCGATCCTCTGTTTGGTTTTGGAGGAAACTCGCCGCTTCTAAACAGTCCGATCCAGCTTAAAGCTGCTCTCTGACCAGTGTAACGCCAGGCGAATTCCTTCTTTGCAAGCAGCTAATTCAGCTTCCAAGCGATCAGCGCAGTGCCGCAGCTCACGACAAGCCGCAAAAATGACCTGCCCCTCATGGTTTCGGAGAATCATACCTGCACCTGCCGAGCCATCAGATATTAGAAAGGAGCCATCAACATTCAGCGTGAGGTCTGGAGGGACCCATTTCTTCAGATTTGGCACTTGTTTGTCTGGTTCCTTTTGCTTGACTAACTCGCTGGAGTAGCTCGCAACACACTTCCCTTTGATGATCTCCTCTGTAGGGTGTTGTCGGATGAGTGACAGGGACTCGACATAGCTCTGAAGAAATCTTCGTGAGACCCCTACATGTATAATGGGTTTGTCATGAGTGATTTCATTGCGGATATGCCACACTCTCCATAACAACATCATGGTCATCATTTTCTGCCTTTCGTTCAGCTGTAGGAGGATGCGTAGTATCCATTCAGGTTCTGTATCTTGGAGCATTTTATCATCAGGCAGATCCCATACCCTTCACATGGAATCCCACAAACCGCGAGCGTGCGGGCAGCGTATCAGGGCATGATGAGCCGTCTCCTTCTCTGGCCACTAACTATGCTAACGTTTTCAGTTTCCATATGCCTCCTTCTTTTGTTTTCCTGTGTCGTCAGAGCATCTCGAGTAACTTTCCAGGTGAATATACGGACTTTAGGCGGTGCACTGTTTTGCCAGATCAGGTTCCAAACCGGTCGCGCACCGTCAGGCCTATTGCTTGCTTCCCCCCTGGTCATTCATATTAACATCCAGACCAAGTCTATAAGCACTCCGAACTGAAAAAATACCTTGTTTGACCAGCTGCCAGACAATGAAATCATCCTGAAAACTCCGTGATCTTTTAATCTTCAGAATCTCATCAGCGTCGATTGGGAAGAAGTGTTGGCGCACCAATTGCTCATTCCACCCTCCCTCCGGCAGTAGAAGCTCAGAAACCCAACGAAGTCTGCATCTGCGATTCAGGGTAATTGGTTTACAAAATGGTCCGCGAGGAATCCATGGATCACGCTCCGTTCCCAACCCGCCATATGATTCCTTGCTTGAGTACGTCATTCATATCTGACTGATCATAAACCATTATTACACATAAATCGCTAGGTTGTGCCAGAAATATATGTTTTGTATGGCATAGACGCCCCAAGAACTGTATGTTGACGCAGCTTCATACTGGGAGCCAGAAACAGTTCACCTGCGTGCAACAAAGATGTGCTTTCAGAAGCAGCTAGATATAAGGATAGAATAGAGATTGTGAAGATGGATTCTTAAAAAACAAAGCATTGTAAGGATTTACATGATAACTAGAATTAGCATTTTCCATAGCTTCCAAGATAACCTGCAGGTGTATTTGACTTCACTAAGCGGTGCCAAGATGTGATCCATGATTTGGGGCAATATGGCCTCAATGGTGGCACAAACAAACGTATAATCTCATGAGCTTTATGCCATAAGCTATCCTTGCAGTTGCAGGTTTGTATCTTAATTATTCAAACTCGACACTGTGTCAAATATGTCAATGGTTGATATTATAAGGCACTTAAATGGATACAAATTTCCCATAAACAAGACACTGCCAATCCTGCTCTTACGTGTCAAATTATTTCCATGAAACTAACAAACCACCTTCCTTGAACATTACACAATGTGATCTGATATATAAGACAAAACAGAAACCAAATGCATCACAAGTTCGCTAGCCCATCATCAATGCCCTACCGCATATGATCAGGCCAAGCTACATGACAGGATTCTATTCATGTAAAGCAACTTCATACTAACCTATGAGTCATGACTGTTACCAATTCACACAAAACCATTAAACAGTCACATTCACCTCTCCCTGCTTCCACTACCGCTACAGAATTTCAGTATTCCACATATGTAGAGACTCTCTTGTGATACTTAAAACATATGCCTACCTCTAACAAAGCATCCCGCGCAGACGTTAGAGTGCAGTGCACACAATCCTGAGCTTTTCAAGTCTCAGCCCACCGTGAACCTGGAATAGCAATCAACCCAGATATAAATTTTTTTGTTAGTTAGTAGTGAGAAATCGTCACAAAAAACTGAAAAAACATGTACAACAATCAACAACTCATATTTCACCTTCCAAAAAGATGCATGCTCATTGCTTCGCATCTTCAGCAACCATGTCATATATCCAAAGCAATGCGATGTGTGATCGCTGACCCCCTCGGCATGTCTGTGAACAGAACAGTGTCCCTGGATATTACCTTCCCGGTTAACCGCCCCTGTTCGGCCCTCATCACCTCAATGGTAGCCCATTCAATCACCACCATGCCCTTCGCCTTGCCTTCTTCATTACTAGCTTTCCCTTCACACTTCCCTTCCCAAACAAGGTAGAGGAGACCGCCGACATTGGCAAGAGTGGCGCCACACAGGAACCTCGGCAGCTCCTTCTCCAACCCCTCCACCGTGTTCCAGGCATCAACGTCCGGGTCATAGCCCTTGACCTGCCCCATGTAATCGTAGGAGTAGAGGATTCCACCGACGACGGCAGCACGGTCCTTCTACCCCATGTCAAGGACCGGAGAAACCGGCGCCCACGCCTCCTCGCCAGGCGGCGCCGCCGGATCGTACAACAAGCCGCCGCGGTCGGCCACCGCAAGCACCTTCCCGGCGAGCGAGACGCAGCCGTGCATCCACTTCTCCCGGAGGTGGTCCGGGCTGGGGACCGGGGCCCACTTGGCGCACGGGGAAGCGAGGTCGAGGGACTCCGCCCAGAAGGGGGACGACGGGACACAGCCCCCGGCGACGAACAGCGCGCCGGTGGGGAGGACCGCGGCGGCGGCGAACTCGCGTGGAGACGAGAGGCGCGGCCCGACGGACCAGGATCTGGTGCGGGCGTCGAGGATCTGCACGGACGGGGCGGGGATCCCGGATACGGACCCGCCGACGAGGAAGAGCCGGTGCGCGGCGGCGGCGACCGCGGAGGAGGACGAGACGGGGATCGGAGGGGAGGGGAGCGGCAGAGGGGGCCACCCGGGGTGCGGGAGCAGCAGGAAGAAGCGAGGGGACGCGGAGTAGGGTGGCCGGACGGAGATGACGACGTGAGGGTCGGAGCGGCGGAGGCGGCGCCGGGCGGCGAGGAGCGGCGAGGAGGGGCTGCAGAGGAGGGCGTGCAGGGCGCGGGAGACGGGCGCGAGGGATGGGTGCGCGGCGCGCGGGAGGAGCGCGATGCAGTGGAGGGCCAGGTCGTCGGGGAGGACGGGTATGAGGGTTCCGCGGATGGGTTCTGCCGGCGAAGAGGAAGAGGCGGATGCGGCGGACATGGCTCGCCGTCGTCGTCGGTGCAGGGCGACGGAGGCGGACTAAGACTGGTTGACAATTGAAGTTCGCCATTTTCTGGGATAATTTACAATTTGCCATGTATTACTTCAGCCCTTTATAATTTGCCACACTTTTCTTGACCTTTTACTATTTGCCACAGATTACCCCAACTCCTCACTAATTTGCCCTGTTTTGTCTTTTTACAGATTTATTAATTGTTTTAAATCGGAAATACATTATGAATACGGTACAAATACAGGTGGGCTGGTGGATCGATTGGTTTCGTTTCCCTTTGTCCAACGGAGGAGAAACAGAGCGCTGCCGGCGGCAGCAGCGGCCGGACTACCGCCGCAGAGAACTTCCTTGTCGACGCGCCACCATAGACGGGTAACGTAGAGTACTCCTCCTGACGGGGACCACGGGCGGCAGAGGAGGTGCAGAGCTGCCGCCAGCCGGCGACAACGACCGACTACCGGTCCAATTCAAAAAGGTTTATGTGCAATGTCGAATGCCGACATGCTGACTCCCACGATGGCCACGCGCTTGAGCAGAGCAGCGGCGTCGGCGTCGGCCATGGCGGCGAGTTCCATGGAGTGGAGCTAGAGCGCCCCCGGAATGCCTCCAGGCCTAGGGAGGAAGTCGGGATGTTAGGCACGCCGCTGAACCTGCCGATGCAGAGGACAAGGAAGTCAAACTCGTGCACCTGCGTCGTCTCCGTCTCGCCGCCGACGCCGTGTTGGCGCACGGTGAGGCACTAGACGTCCGTTCCGTCGCCAAAGGGCTAGCCGTTGCCAGACCAGCGCTCCCATCGGTCCGCCGCGTACTCCGGCCAGCTTCCAAGTACTTGGCGGCAACGATAGTGCTTCGGGAACCTGACGCGCTCGTCGACGCCGAAGCGGGCAGCGAGGTAGCCGACGATCTGGTCGTGCTGTGGGAACGCGTCGGAAGTCTCCGGCGACGGGCGACTGGAGACGGATGGAGGCGAGTGTGCGCGTCCAGCCGTCCACTGCCCGCCGACGGAGTTCCCGGCCTTGAACAACACCTGAACCCGCGTGCCAGTGCTTGCACGCCTCCAGCCTGCTCGTGCGGGCGCCAACGATCGCCACATGTTTCTCCTCCGCTAGACAAATGTGAACCAGAACGAATCCAATCGATCCACCAGCCGACTGTTTTTGTACCGTATTCAATGTATTTCCAAGTTAAAACAATTAATAAATATGTAAAAAGAGAAATAAGGCAAATTAGTGAGGAGTTGAAGTAATGCGTGGCAAATAGTAGAAGATCAAGAAAAGTGTGGCAAATTATAAAGGACCGAAGTAATACAGGGCAAATTGTAAATTCTCCCCCATTTTCTTCCTCCAGGCTCCCAGCCCAAGAGGGGCAAATTGTTAACCCCAAAAAGGGTGTCCTACAACCGTGCCCCCCATATCCGCACCCTCAAATCCATACTAGTCATGCAACGTAAACTAAAGAACGTAGATCGGAGCTCAATGTAGTACGGATTGCATTCGATCGGAGCTCAATGTAGTATGGATTGCATTCGATCGGAGCTCATAGTTCGGATTACAGACATACTAAGCTATATAGACAAAATCTTGTCAGCGTGGGAGGAGTTGGAGCTGTTGGAGCGAGCGGCGAGGACCGCGCGGGTCTGCTCCTCGGCGAGCCTGGCCGCGCGGTCGTTCTTCGCCGCCTCCTTCTTCGACTCGGCGATGGCGGCGTCGAGCATCGCCTTGTTCTTGCGGCGGAAGCGCCTGGCGTCCGTCTCCGCGGTCGTGTACGACCGCTCCAAGACGGCCAACGGCACCGGCTCCTTCGCCGCGGCGCGCAATGCCCGCTCCGCCGCAGCGGGGTCGGCCTTGCGGAGCTGCCGGAAAGCCTTCCCCTCCGTCTCCGGCGCGCGCATCCGCTTCAAAGACAGCGGGGTCTTCGGAAGAAGCCGCCGTCCGCCGGCCCCGTCCGGCAGAATATTCCACCCAGGTGGAGCTTGGACGGGGGGACCGCGGCGTGGCGGAGATGGGGAGCCGCAGATCTTACCGGAGCGGAGCGCGGTTGCGGAGCCGATGAAGCCGCAACAGACCCCGCCGGCGACCAGCGGCTGCATTGGCCTCCGCGCGGCGCCGCCGAGCTGGATCCGCCGACATCCTTCAAGGATTGCTCGATGGCGATGCGGTAGGCCTCCTCCTCCGCGTCTATGGAGTGCGGCGCCGCCGCGTCGGAAACCTCGTCCTCCGGCTCCAAGCCCCAGTCGATGGAGGAGGAAGACATTGCGCCGGCCGGAGAGCGGAGAAGGCGAGGAGAGTGGCAGATGCGGAGTGGAGTGAGGTTAGGGTTACGGCCGGTGAGTTATTTGAGGGGACGGCGGAGACACGCGGCGGCAGTCAGCGGCGATTCAGCGGAGACACGCGGCGACGGTCACCCTCTCGTAGTGGGTCCGCCATGTCAGCGACTAAGGGGCGGACGCGTCCGGACCGCCCCAAACCCGCCCCAGATATGGGCTGGGTTTGGGGTGTGCCGGACCGCCCGGTCGTTTCGGATGGCTTTGGGGGCCGCCGTTGGGTGGGAGTTTTCAGCTCAAAACGCGTTCGGGCTGTCCGCCCGGGTGTTTAGGCGGCCTTTGGAGAGCCGGTTGGAGATGCTCTAACACAGTCATATTGTATTAAAATAAATTAGAAATATGTACGTTAAAAAAAATACCGCGGGCATATGAAATTCATCATATTCGCAGCTAGACCATATGATACGAAAACAGGTGTAGAATATTTCTTTTAAATAGTCAGCCTAACTCTTTTTTAGGCCTAATTTGTCATCATAAGTAATCAGGTCAAATCCATTAGCAAAATAGCTACGTGCCTACGTGCATGGTACATTAAGACTTACACGCGAGACCAAGACCCACATCTTAATAAAATAATAAGTACAAGTGGCCAGAGGCCATGCAGTAATATAATTAACTAACGTGGGTAATCCCAGGTGCATGAACGAGACATGGCCTCTGGCTGCATGAGCACTAGCCATTAGCTAACCATGAGTAAACGATTAAAACGAATGTATCCACGCTGTGCAGGTTCGGCCGCAGGGTATGCCGTGGCCACCACGGCATACCCTGTAGGTCCGCCACTGCGCACCCAGCCCGATTGGGAAGTGGGGAAGCCGCACAACGACGCCGGTCGAGCTCCGCCTCAGCTCCACCACGCCCCTCTTCGTCGCGCGGCAGAACGAGGCGGCGATGAGTTCACGACTTCGCCGTCATCTTCTCCCTCTGTGATCACGACGCCAAACCCTACCAGAGGACGACGACCTGGACCCGAGGTAGCCCCTCCCTTGCATACTCTGCTCGTTCCTTTTCATGGGGCTCACTCTTCGTGATGGCGCTGAATCGATATATGCCAATGTCTGCTACCTAAATGGCGTTTATCAATTAGTTACCAGTTTGATGGACCTCTGTACACATGGAAGTAATATGTCGTATTCTACAGATTATATTCATGTCGCGTACTTGTCAAATCGGGTCGGGATAGCAAGGCGAGGTGAATGAACTTGATTCTGACCTGGATACAAATTTTATGAAACTAACTAAACTCGGATAAGAACTTTAGGTCTGACCTGTGACAGTTTGCAGTTCATAATCAGCTGGATCTGAACTTGAACACATTGCACCTCTTTATCTTTTAATGCAATTTAAATTACTCATGGTACATGGGATCTGTTTTTATCAGTTGTGCATCATTTACTAAATTTTCCCACATAATTTTGTTGGTGATCGTAGAATGACATGAGATACATTTTGTTATCCTTCCAAACTATCTCCACTATATTTTGATTTTCTCTACCCAGGCTTGCTGAAATGCCTATTTTTTTGCCAATAGGTTGTTTGATAAAATTGATTTGGAGCTGAAGACTTCAGAGTGAGCAATTGGCGATGAATAAATGAGTTAGCTGGAAGCTTCGCTTCTTTACAAGAGCTGCAAAATGGAGCATGATGTAACACAGCTGAAGGTTGATATTTAGTTTAGATGTTCGCAACGTGTTTGTAGCTTTGAGAAGTTCTTCATTGGACAATCTATATTTCTCATGTGAACATTTTATTGTCTGTCATAGCACCATCTTATAAGTTTCTTCTATCTCTTGAAGGATAAAATATCAGAGATGGAAGCCTTCTCGACGAATCTGAAAAAGATTGTTGAACTAAATTCATAGGTTGAAGTGCAGCAAAAATTGGTTTTGAAATTTGAGGATGCCATACTGAAGGTTCCTCTCCTTGCTCTTGTGATATTTCACATATTAACAGTTATCCTCTGAAGGTTCATGCCTTCTGCATCTAATATTTATACTACGGGTAGCTTAGTTAGTGTTGCAGTTTGAATTGTGAAACTATAAGGCAACACACAATCCTGGAAGTTGGATATTTAAGATATTTAGTAAACCAATTATTTTTATGCTCTTCCTTTTGTTTTCTGAAGGTCATATATGTAGATGATATATTCTCTAAGCTAGAAAAGATAGAATCATTGTTTAAGCCGCAAGGAACATTGGATGATTGCCTGATATAGTAAGTTAAACATGTTCTATTCATCTACAAATATGGTTTCCTTTTTCCAGTTGCCTGTCTGAACACGAAATTATTTGGGGAGTGCATGGTTGATGTCTTCACCTAGAAAACCGGATTGGATTATTATCTTGAAATTAGCCATTCTTCAGTATACTTGTGCTTGTTCAACTTTAGAATGATATTGATATGTTTATCTTCATTGTAGGATGGTGTTATCGAGAGTCAGTTCAGTTAGGTGCTGAAGATTGAGCTAGATCAAAAATTCGAGGTGTTGTTCATCAGTACTTGTGCATCCATGTGGTTCTTGGATGAAAAATTGCTCCCCTTTCACAACTGTGATGTTATTCTCACGTTTGTACAAATTCTTGGGTGAAAGTGTGTCGCCCAAGTTCACACTGATGGTCACCAGAAAAGTCACCACACAAAGTTTGGCATGCCTGGATCTCCTGACAACCTCCCTCCTGGTAATATACACCATTCATCAAGGGTATTCTGTCACATGGTTTATTTTCTTCATCATTTTCTTTCCTAATAATATGTGAATGGTGCAATATTTCAGGCATTGTCGTTGATAATGCAGTCTGCTATCCAAGATTTTACGAATTTTACATGTGCGTGCACGCTGGAATGATAAAATGTGCATTGCAACAGTTGAAGTGTGTGTCGTGTCCCTAGCTCAGATTTAGCAATACCCTAAGAGAAAATGAGGAAGTCTGATGCTCTGTATTTTGTTTTCCATCGTTGACTGGGAATTACTACAGGGAGAAACCATATTTGCCTATCAGAATATACTTTTTTGATGCCACCTCTTCGTTTTGCATCTTGCTGTAAGTTTGATCATAAGCCGGGTTACATGAATGCATTAGCCTTTCATGCGGTGTATGATCTAACCTGGTCAGACTAAAGGATACATATTTTGGCTTTGAACAAAGGATACATATTCCATTAGACCATTACACTAACAAACATTGTATTAGAGGCCAGCTTTTCGTGCCATTTTAAGTCCTACCTTCCGTGATTTTTTAGCTGCTTTTTTATTTGTCTCGCTCAGTTGTGTAATTTTGTTGCTGAGTGCCAGAGTATCTTTTTTTAGTACCATTTTACTAGGCTATGCCCAAGTGCATGTGGAATTATGTCAAGCGAGTAGCAGCTCTGTACCTGAGATATAACCTAGACTGAGCTAATCCTCCTTTAGAATCTCCTCGGCAATGCTTGATCATTGCTTTCTGCCTTCAAGGCGTATAGGAAAATCCATAGGATACATGCTTTGTCGACCTCCAGGAAGAAGAAAAGCACCCTCTATCTATATCCAGTATCAGCACATTTTCTCCTGGAATAAAGATAGCACTGCCATTCTACAACACTCACTAAATCAGTCAATATGCTTGATGATAAATTACCGCTTCTTTTTATTCAGGCGCACACACTTTTTTGACACTTGATAATTAATCACTTCATTAGCCATCACCATCACGTCCCTGCATTAATTAATCTTGTTTCTATTATTCCACTAGGTAAGCACTAGAGAAGGGACACCCATCTCCTTCCGTAACTGCAAACACACAGCTGAGGTCTCATTTCCATCTTTCGCAGCCTCAAATCAGGAACAAAGATAAATAGAGCACCATGTGCATGGTCTCCTCACACGGCTAGCTTGGTTCTTAATTCGATGTGCACACCATGCCTACCATTCCTATGTTTGAAATTCTGCAATAGTCTATAGCTACATAATTCTGACAGTTATTACTTGCATGCCTAGAGCCCTAGACTGAGATTTACCTAAATGCTCAGTCCATCTGTCCATGCTTGATTAAGACATCGTCTCATACAAGAAAGTTAACTCTGCTAATACGACAATTTACTTTATGAGGAAATCCGATTATCTCATACGGGATTTTGATACCATGGAAGCTTAACGGTGGTGCCTCGGGTGTATTTTACCTTACATTTACTAATCGGAGTTGTAGCCAATGATGAAACTACCTGGCATTTTATATGTAGAGGATCAGGATGCCGTCCGTTGTTTTTTTCCAATGTGCTAAAATCTGTCTTCACGGTACATCCAATCATTCAACCCTTTCACATTAAACGAAGTATGCTGCCTAAGATCTGATTATTTTGTAACTTATTGCTTACATATTTGTTCAGGGCTGAGCAATTTTGCAGTCCAATTGGAAAGGATATCTCAGTGCTTCAGTGCTAATATAGTACTTCAGTGCTAATATAGTATGAAGTACAAGGGAAGTATGGCTAAGCTTCTTTGGTGCTATGCAGATTCTTATGCATAAAACACACGTGGAGAGTATGGCTAGCTGTCGATATGATAAATCACATTCTTATGTACAACACACATCTCTCTTTTAGTTCACACTTCATCTTTTCGTTGCTTTCCTGGTGCATGTCTTTCGGTCTTGCATTTTTTGGTTCGCAATTGGTCGACGGTTATTGAGTACTGGCAAATGCCAGCGGGAAGAGGGTACTCCGTAGATCTTGCATTCAGTTATTCTTTCCGTAGGCCATCAGTTATTGAATTTGGCCATACCAATCTATGTTGACCTTGCTAACTGCTACTATGTCGCATATAATTATACTAAATGCTGATATGTTGTGTAGTGGTCTTATATTAGTGAATACTGGGTCAAGTGGAATATCACCATAATTTTCATATTGTGAGCCTAAGGCTAAATTGATCTCTGTTTCCGACTTCACACCTAGAATTTGTTGCAGACCACTGGAATACATCTCTAAGCCATCGATTGAAGTGATGATCATGTTTCATGGTAGGCACCCTCTTGTCCATTCAAGCACAAGGAAGATATTCATATTAGACACCAGAATGTGCATTATCTTACTAATGCTGGAACTGTATTGTAAAATGATATGGTTATTTTCAAATAGTGATTGGTGTATACTATTTTGCAAGCAAGAAATGTTATATTTCATTATTTATACTTCTTAGCATGTCCCTAAACTCTTCCAAATGCATTGACTGTGTCTATTATTGTTGCTGCTACTGTTTATCTCTGATTATGAGTGATAGAGTATTTAGTAATAAAAATTGTTTGTATGCATACTCTAAGCTGTGTATGTCATGTACCCTTATAGAGCCTTCCACATTTGCTTCTGAGCTCATATCTTATACCGCAAAAGGGATGTATGTATACAAGACTTTTTGTCTGAAGTTTGATAATTTGTTGTTTCAAAATTTTAACACAAGTTGTTCTTTCCATGTTGCAATGTAAAAGGTGGTGTCATGAAGAAATGCTTAACTACCTCTATAGCATTATATGGATGTTGATATTTATAGTGAATCTTACCACCTTCATTCCAGTATATCATAGGACAGTCAGTAAAATACATGATGGTGCAGTAGGTTTAGATGGCCTACTTCCCTTGTACTTGCCGTGCTACTATTTGTTCTGTGTCGTACAGATGTTTGTGTTAACAAATCTCACACATAAATATGCTTATGCTTTTTTTACTCTGATTCAAACCTCCACACTCTCTTGGCTATATTGGAGCGGGCGCAGCAACGCGCGCCTTTCCCTTCTAGTTTTCTCAAACCAGAACCGAAATGAAATATAACGAAATAATAGACTCATATCTTATAACGCGTCAACAAGAGAATCGTGCACCGATAATTTGATAAATATAGCTATATAATGCACATAATAGGTTTACCCGCAAAAAAATGCATATAATAGGTTAAAGTTCAATCACAGAAAAAATAAATGACCATTCTGTTACTCTTTTTGGGTTGGTTATCATCCTTTAAAGTGAGGGTGGTACTATCTAAGCTTTACGGTCTTTTTTTTAGCCTCTCCTGAGTGTACAAGTTGTAGCATCTGTTCAGACACACAGGACGCACACCGCACGCACACACACTACACACGCACACCCCACCTATGTGTCTAAACTAGACAAACACCCTTATAACCCTTAATAAGTCCTGAGAGACTTAGCCGAAGATCAGACCTTCGGTGATCGACGGGCACGTCGATCTCGCCTGTGGCACATAGACGTGGAGAGGAAACAGCTAAACACTGTTCCTAATGAACAGTGTTGCTACAGTGCTCCTAGTGAAGAGTGTAGCACAGTGAGCCACCCAAAATTCGTCCCTGCGGGGGATCGAACCCGGGCGGGTGGGGTGGCCACTGCCAACACCCACCACTGCGCTAACGAGCGTGGCTCTAAGCTTTACGGTCTTGTGTGGTGTGGTTTTCCCAACAGCACGGATGAGATAAATCACTATACAAAACATGAAACTAGAGACGACAATTTTGAAGTACTCCCTCGATCCATAAAAGGATGTCTCAACATATTTCAAATGTGTATGTATCTAGTCATGCTTTAGTATGTAGATACATACAATTTTGAGATATGGTGAGGCATCCTTTTATTTACGGAGGGAGTACATGTATACAAATTTTGGTATTTATCAAGGATCCTTGTTCGTATAATTTTAGCGTCCCTGGACCGTCATGGATTTGTCTTCGTAGATGTTTTTGGGTGACTAACCATCCGTGTGGAGCAAGGCGATTTAGAAATCATGGAGATGTTCGCATGGACCAGGATTACTCAAGTTAGGCCCCTCACTCGGAAGTAAAGATCTATTATTGTTTTGTTATATTGACTTGGTGGGTGTGCATCTAGATGAGTTTGTTATGTTTATAGGAGATCCTAGATGGTGTAGGAGGTAGTAACCTACTTGGTACTATCTAGGAGCGGACCTATGTGTACGCCAGGGGGGCCATCGCCCCCACCCCCCCCCCCCCCCCCCCCCCCACACACACACACACAGGTTGACAAAAATTCGTATATTACCCCTTGAAATCTAGCAAATTTACCCCAGGCGAAGAGGCGGATGCGGTGGACATGGCTCGCCGTAGTCGTTGGTGGCGACGGACATGAAGTTTTCTGCACGGGTACGAGTCTACGACTGGTCGACGATTGAGGTTCGCCATTTTCTTTCTCCAAAGCTCCCAGCACAAGAGGGGCATATGGGCTTTGGGCTTCATGGACTAAACATGGGTTAATCCATAGTGGACTTTTTACAACGTCTGCATCATGTGAAAAAACGATAAATAACCTCGATTTTTTTCTCGACTTGCTAACTATTCTCAATAATCTAAGTTATCACCCCTTTAAATGAGAGTGCAACTATCTAAATATTTGATATTAGTGACAATCTTGTGCGGTTTTTCCAATAGGGCGCATGAGAAAATTAGTATAAAACACATGAAACTAGAAACAATGATTTCAAAATAAATTTTAGATCTTTGGTTTTATTAGGGATCCTTGTTAGAATTATTTTGGTGCCACCTATATAATTTATCGTAATTAAAAATGATTATCTATGATAAGACAATTAGTGTCTCTGCTCCGGTGTTATGTTTCCTTTCCATCGACCTTTACATCAGGAGTGAAACACGTGATCTATGTTAGTGTGCAGTTTTATGTTATAATGATGTTGTTTTTTTGTTGTTGTTAGTGGCGATGTCTTGATGAGAAACACAACATTGATTAGAATTAAAAAGATTCAACTCTATTTCCATCAAGGAGTGGTCGTCGTGGTCAAAGTAGTCATCTCATGGCTCAATGGCTTTTGATCCAACAAAGCTAGTTTAGTATTATGTAGTTTATTCACCCTTGTAATGGTAGAAATTTGTCGTACAAAATATGAAACAGATATGGAGATTTTAATTAGCCTTGGCATAAATGTTACTACTTTTTATCATGGATCTTTGTCCTGGATATGGAGATTTGTTTTCCTTAGTTCAAGTTGACCTACTTTATATGTGTACTAATAAAGTCAGTGTTTTTTAAGAAATTGAAAAGATGCACATTTAGAGCATCTCCAGTTGGGGCGCCCAAATGGCCGCCCAAAGGCCTTTGGGGCATGCCGGATACCTTTTCCCCCCACTCGCGCCGCCCAAATCTGATTTCGGTCCGGCGCGGCCCAGTTTTGTGTCCGGCACGCCTAGCCCATGCCCTCAACTTGGGGCGGCTTGGGGCGGCTCCGGACACAACGAAACAGCCGCCCCCGACGCGCGGGCCACGCCTGGCAGTGAGACACGAAGCGGTGGTCGTCATCAAAGGCGCGTGACACCTCGGTTTCACTGCCCGGCGCAGACGCCCAGCGAGCCAGCGCGCAGGCGCCAGTGATGAGCCGTCGTGTCGCCTCCCTCGCCGGAGTGAATGCGGTGCGCCTTTTCAAAAACGGCGTTAATGCCCACCGCTCTCCGGCGACAATAGAAAGGCCGCCCCCGCGATCACTCGCCACTCTTCTCTCCTCTCTTCCTCCGCCGCCTCCTTCTACACTGCACGCCACCGCACGAGATGGCCGGCAACTGGCGACGCACCGGAGGCGCGGCGGCGAAGGGCTTCGGGCCGCGCACCCTCCTCCAGGCCGAGTCTGAGGCGATGCGGGAGAACGGCTACCCCGTGCCTCCCGACATGCGCGTCGGAGGACGGTTCGCCATCAGTGTCCGCGGCATCCCGGTGCCGCGGCCGCTCACGCGGACGAAGCGCGACTTCTACGCCGCGCAGATCGCCCATTATTGGAACGATCTGATGCCGGAGCAGCGCGAGGACCAGCGCTGGAACCCGGAGGACCGGGCAACGCCCCCTGCTACGAGGAGGCGTTCCAGCGCGCCTTCGACGAGGAGATGAACCGCTGGGACGGCCCCGGCCCGGTGCCTAGGGACAAGAACATCCTCGGGCACGAGGCGTTCTGGAGCGTGCCGCACCGCACGCTCCCTGCCGTCATGGAGCACATCGCCAACGGCGGCTCCATACTGAGGTGGCCGCCGGCGGCGCATGTTCCGCCTCCGCCTCAGGCACCGCGAGCCAACAGGTGGGCGTCGCCAGCCAACAGGTGGGCACAGCGGGCGTCGCCTCCTTCCTCGCGCTCGACGGCATCCTCCTCGCGCGCATCCTCCTCGTCGCGCTCTTCCTCCTCCTGCTCCCGCGCCGCCGGGCTGCTGACGCCAAAGCGGGAGCCAATGAAGATTAAGGCGGAGGCGGGGATGTCGCAGGCGGCGTCGCTCTACGCCGAGCTGAAGGCGGCGCAGGAGGCCCATGACGAGGAAGAGCTCCTCCGGCAGGCGGAGGCCGCGTCCCTCAACGACGTGCCGCCCATGAACGGGTCGGCTGCCTGCGCCTGGTCGGCATACATGCACGCCCAGGAAACTGGAAACTGGCATGCCGTTCGTCGACCTCACCGGCGAAGCCCTGGCCCTAGCTGCGTCAAGAAGGAGGAGGATGGCGAAGCAGGAACCAGCGGCGTGAAGGAGAAGGACCCCTACTGGGCCTTCGACCGCCGCTACCAGTAGATTTAGGTTTAGGGTTTAATTTCGTTCAAAAATGTAAAGTTCCTAAAATTTGAATGAAATTTGCCTAAGTTTGAATTTTAGTTATTTGGTTTGGGCGGCGCGAGTGGGGAGCGATGGCGCCCAAATGCGCCAGGCCTTCCGGATAGCGCCCAAAGGGCCTGTCCGGAAGGCCTTTGGACGGCCATTTGGGCGTCCCGACTGGAGATGCTCTTACATGTTCTAAAATATATGAATTGTTGTTGTTAGTGGCGATGTCTTGATGAGGAAGACAACATTGATTAGAATTAAAAAGATTCAACTCTATTTCCATCATGGAGTGGTCGTCGTGGTCAAAGTAGTCATCTCATTAGAATTAAAAAGATTCAACTCTATTTCCATCATGGAGTGGTCGTCGTGGTCAAAGTAGTCATCTCATGGCTCAATGGCTTTTGATCCAACAAAGCTAGTTTAGTATTATGTAGTTTATTCACCCTTGTAATGGTAGAAATTTGACATACAAAATATGAAACAGATATGGAGATTTTAATTAGCCTTGGCATAAATGTTACTTTTTATCATGGATCTTTGTCCTCGATATGGACATTTGTTTTCCTTCGTTCAAGTTGACTTACTTTATATGTGTACTAATAAAGTCAGTGTTTTTTAAGAAATTGAAAAGATGCCCATTTACATGTTCTAAAAAATATGAATTGTTGGATTCCATACATATCCAAACACATTGCAGAACAAAATATTTACAATTATGTGCTCCATGTAAAACTAAAGAAAATAGGGAGGGTCTGCAACCGAAGTCGTAAGTCTACGCAGCTTTTCTTTTCAACACGCAATAGGCAAACCCACACGGTACTAGGTGCACCCACGTATTTTCCACCGATAGAAATCCTTAAAACAAAATTTTGCAGAGCAAATATTGAACCGAATACAAACCAACACGTCCTAGAAACTATTCTCCTCTCATTTCACACGTTACCCAAGCTGAAAAACAAATTACACACAGACGAACGAGGGGACCTCAGCCAATGAGATCGATCCCAGCTGAAGATCCAAAACTGAAAGAGCCGCAGCCACATGGCTGCTCCGAGGATAAGCTTATCCAGCAACGGCGCGCCGAGAGCTCCCCACGTCGGACGGCCGCGCCGACCTGGCACGCCGCGATCTCCCCTCCGCCTCCGCCAGTCCTACTTTAACCTTCTCCCGGCCAACCATCCCGTCCCCCACACACCTCACGCCAGCGCCAGCCAAGGAGACGCCACCAAGAACCCACGTACGAGCGCGCCATGGCCACCGCGTCCTTGTCCGCCGTCGCGGCGCCGCTGTCCGTCGCCGGGCTCAAGAAGGCGACTTCTTTCCAGCCCCTGCCGGTGCTCAGGGCGAGCAGCAGGCCCGCGGCGAGGATGACGGCCGTGAGGGCATCGTCGGCGTCCGTGCAGGAGAAGCTCACGGCCGGGCTCACCGCGGCGGCCGTGGCGGCCGCGTTCGTGCTGCCCGAGGTGGCCGAGGCCGCGTCCCCCGGGCTGTCCCCGTCGCTCAAGAACTTCCTGCTCAGCATCGTGTCCGGCGGGGTCGTCTTCGCGGGCATCGCCGGGGCCGTCGTCGCCGTCTCCAACTTCGACCCCGTCAAGCGGACCTGATCGATCGTATGCGCCTCGCTTAATTTGTAATCGCGACAATCTCTTGCCGTGTTTATTCGGAGACTCTGTCCGTAGAAGAGATCCATGCCAATGGAGTTCTGATTAAATGGTTGTGTATACTCTGTGCTCGTTTGCTCAAATCTGATGCGTGCATGTTGTTAAGTATCCATTTTATACCGTACTCCCTCCGTTCGGAAAAGGATGTCACAAAAATGAACTATAGATAGATCATTTTTGTGACATCTTTTTTCGAACGGAGGGAATAGTATTCGAAATGTCTATTCCTCAAGTTACCAATCAACACAATAATTTTTCAGCTTTTATCAAAGAAATCTATGAGTCCGAGGTTTGGTTCTTATCTCAGTGGAACAACATTCTAGTTGCCATCCCACCTTATTAGAGGATAAGCACTAGAAGAACATTCTGTCCCGAGTTCCCGATGTAGACAACAATTGCCGAGGCTACACTTAACAAGCTTGAGGGCTTGTTCGTTAAATCCACTCCCCAAGTGAATTGGAGAGGATTTGGAGAGATTTTGAGTTGTATCTGATTTCATGCCACTCAATCCTTGATTCCATGTCAACCCACTTCAATCCCTTGCAAATCGAACAAGGCATGACATTGTACGACGCTTGATGGATAAATCTGTGCTCGACCCACTTGCTTAGGCTAATTTTTTTAAATAATACACGAAAATTATTTAATTCCAGAAATAATACGCGTTTTTATTTTTTTTCCAAAAATAGGATCCAATCGTCTTCGTCAACGACGACAGTGCCCTGTCATCATTGATGTGGACGAGAAGGCCCACTCGTCCACGCGGAGGACGATTAGTGGCTGGGCCACGTCGACGCAGTCACGGGGCGGGCTTGTCGTCCTCGCGGGCTTGTCGTCCTCGTCGACGACGACAGGTGCGGGCCCAGTCGTCCACGCCAACGACGACAAGGACCACGCCATGCAGTACCGCCCGGCCGCGCTTCTCCTCTCTCTTTCCTTCTTTCTTCTTCCTTGGCTGCGTGTTCTTCGTTTCCTCTCACTCCTCCCCACACAAACCGAATTAAATCACCATTTTAGACCAATAATCTTCACATTTGCCACCATAAATCGGTGCTAGAAGGTTGAGAAAAGCTAGGGGAACTCCGATCTCTTGATGGGATAGCTCGTGGAGGTTGTGGTGATGGTTGGCGGGTGGGGGTGATGGTGGTCGTGGAGGGCTGCATGGTGGTGGTGGTGGTGGAGGCCTGCATTGTGGTGGTTCTGCTCGTGTTGGTGCGCCGTTGATTCGAGACTGCCGGACGGCGTTGCCTCTCACGCTTCAAGGGTATGATTCGACGGTCATATGCTTTATTTGTGACGGTAGTAAATATTGTAGTGCTATATTTGTTATATGTATGAACATGCGTTGTTAAGAAATAGTTTGTGACGGTAGTAAATATTGTAGCTATATTTGTAGTAAATATTTGTAGGTATATTAACGATGGTCAATAATACATAGAACTCAACGATAACTAATTCTAATCAACGACTTCACTTCCCTCTGCCACGTGCTCGTGATGGAGGCATGAAGTCATCATCACTATTTTCATCGGCGACAGCCTTCGATGCGCCAACACTCTTAAACTTACGTCTACGGTTGCCTCGTTTAGGAGGCATGAAATCATCATCACTGTCATCTTTGGCCTTTGATATAGCCTCTTCACGTCATCAGCGTACAATGCATTCTGTGGACGCCCATCAGGACAAACCCCAAAAAGAGCTTCTATCCAACCAAAATGAGGGATGTCTTTGTTCAGAAACTGTGCGTCCGCGGGCCAGCGCTGCACAAGAACAAAAGCAGAGGAAAATATTTCAGACAAATAACACTATATTCTAACAAAAAAAACTTCCGTACTCAGTTACCTCCACGTGAAATGCATAGGCCTCCCGCGAAAAATGGATTATCTTTGACTTAGGAGTCATAGGCATGTCCCGTAGACCCGCCTCGATATCTTTTAGCTCATACACTCTCTGCCACTTCCACCGCCACCCGTCAATTTCATCTAAAATTTCTTCAGGGGTCATATGCGGGATTTTGTAGTTTTTGGCTATAGTTTCTCCCAGCTCACGAATGTTGCCCGTCTCACTAACTAGCTCCCTATAACAGCTCTTCTCCCTACCCTCCCTAATACTACCATCAGTCCATCTTACGGCTTCATACAGAACACACCATGACCTATGTTCCAAACTAGGACTCGAACTACCAGACATCCTTCCTATGCGACTAAGAAAATCACCACACACCACACGCCTCCATCACAACGTCTGCTGGGGAAAATCACCACACACCACCCGCCCGTTGACACTGGTTTTTCAGTTTGCAAAACGCTATGATAAACATTTTTAATATGACCTGATAGTTATGCATAGTACTGGCATGATAGATTTAGAGCAAAACACAAAGCGCTTACATACACAAAGTCTACACCCATAAGTCACCAGGATAAATAGGTTCTTAATTACAACATTTACAATCATCACATAGATCATTAACCTTAGGTAGCGGGAGCACATAAATATAGTAGGTATTACAATAAGCACACATCAATACATATATACTACCGATAATGATAGGCAGGCATGGATAGCTGATGGAAAGGTAGGGCAAGCACGGATGGCTGATGGAGAGGCATCACATGATCACATGTCGCCGCACCACCCACCACCTTTGACAGTAGTAATTGATTGGTAAAATGGTATGATAATTATCAATAATATGACATGGCAATCAACAGCTGCTATACACTGACACTATAATTTAGAGCAAAACACAATGCTCTTGCATATATAATGTTAACACCCAAAAAGACTTCAAGATAGGTCGGTCTTTCATTACAACATCTACAACTATCACACGATGGGTAAACATAGATAGTAGAGGCATGAAGATATAACGCATAATATGATAAGTACATATTAGGCAGATGGAGAGGCACCAACATGACCACAGGTAAAGATAGTCCATAGAGCACTGACCATCGATCCAACACATAGAGAAGGTACAAAGATAGTCCATAAAGATAGTCCATTGGAATGACCAATGTTCAGATAGATAATACATAGACCTTGTAGCAATGCACTTCTCCATAAAGCTGTACAAAGTAAAGAACACATAGAGAAGGTACAAAGATGTGTCATTCCAAAGCTAGGACTGGCAGAATAGTTACTTTTGACACCATAGAATCTGTTCCTTGAGATGATTTGCCCCTATGACCTAAACATATAGTGGTAGTCTATCTTAAAAGAAAGGAATGTTTGCTAGGCTTTAAGAGCATGAAGAGACAAAACATAAATGATTTGAAACAACATTGAAAAACAAAATTATCCAATGCCAGAGGTAAGGTTTCCTCTCTTCTAAAGTGCAGTCATGAGATGTTAAAAATCAATGGAAGAGAGCACAGTTAATCACAGGCAAAGAAATGACCAAATAGAGGAATGTAGTGAAGCGGTAGTTTTGGTGTAACAGGAAAAGTAGTACAGACATCTACTTTAGAATTGAACGTATTCATTTGTAAACCAAGGAGATGTGTCACGGGAAGTACAAAATTATTATTTCTTCGAAAAACTATACTATATAATCATGTAGTATGATTAGCTAGATAGAAATAGCCCACATGTTCATTTAGGTAAAAGAGATTTGGTAGAACTGTTGTTTGAGTTCTGCATAGCTACATTCCGTTAACTCATGAAATACTTGTGACAGTAAATAAAAAATATAACTGGATAAAATAAATTGTCCTTTCGCGAAACAATTGCAATGAGTATAAAAGATAGTAGTTACTAACGGAAAACACTATATTATCTACCTATGCATATAACATGATGCAATTCACAGTATCAGCAACCACATCACCTCACATTGCAACTCAAGTTTGCTACCTTGCAGCTTGTACTACTATTGAAGTGAATGTAACAAACACACGAAAAGAAACATGAAAAATTGGAAGGAAATATCCCTCGAATCCAAGATCAATTCATGGTTTATCATGAGGATTGGGAAGTCCAGCAAGACAACTAAGAAGGAATGGTACAAACCTATGATGGTAATTTAGACCAGAAAATTTTAGAGATGGAGTGCTGACCTATATGGGAAAATGTGCACAAGAGGATGAAGTGAAAATAGGAACAAAATAGTGTAAAAAAGCTATACAATGCCACAAAATATTGTCTACAATAAAGATAAAATGGGCTATCTGAAGGCATCGGATATATAAAAAAGGTAATAGATGTCAAGATGAAAGAAAAGAATATTGATCTCAAAGAATTAGAAAAATCACCAAAAAACCCAAGGTAAAAGATAGACATGCATTAGAGGCTAGCAAAAATAAAAATGAACGACACATAATTAGATGCTAGCCAAAGTATGAGTGTGAAAAATATTAAGTACAGTAAACTTTGAGAACAATAATCATCTAGGATATGGATCCATAATAAGAGGACAATAATCAGGCACAGCAAGCTTCATGCCAACAAATTAAGCCAAAAGAGCCAAATCTTCAGAATGTAGTGCCTAACATACGAAATGGTAGTGTCCAGGGGGCAGAAATTTGTTATCCCGAGGGGTTCATTCTGCCTTTTATTAAAATGTGAAATACACAATATGATATTATTGAAAAAAACGAAATATAATTTGATATATACATGATACCCTTTTATATCAATGTGCTAAATCTAACCTATATTCTACAATGCGAATATGAATATGAACTCCTCTATGGAAGTTAACTCAACAAAACGCCAAAATGGAGAGCTAAACCAGGACTTATTTCAGATCACAACCCAAGAAACTACATTGATATCATAAACCATTTCAAGGCAAAGAAAATTCTATCTTATTTGAGTACGCGGTCTGAATCAGAAGCTGATTAAAACAACAGTATGTTCAAGGAGATCCCTAACAAAGCCAAACAAAACTAAAATATGTCAATAGTACAAACCAGCTTTTAACAAAGCCAACTCAAATAAAAAGGAGAAGCATGTTACAGAAAGTAGGAGGGATCGAGAGGATGCATTTAACTAACTATATTACAGAGCACAAGATGATACATGTGTATGTGTGCTTTCCCAAACCAGCAGAGAACAACTTCCGGCAAGCAATGCTTCATGGCACTACCAAGAGGGGGAAATGAAAATACATCTATTGGATGTAAAGTACTGCATGTAGATGTAGATAACTACGGACAAGCAAGCATTGACAAAGTATATCTGAATTATTTCGGTTTTTTTATCACGGCATGAGCTACCTCCCAGGAGAATGGTTATGGCAAAACTGAAACCTCGAGGTACTATAGATTAGTAAAGCATCAAACGTCAACCAAGAAATATATTCATATTCACCGAGAACTTAAAGTTTGGGATTTAGAGGTTTACCTAGCCAACTGACTGGCTAATAGATAATTATTTTGGTATGTACATGTAGGAATATCCATAGCTGTGAAGGGCGCTATCCCTATGTAACCATTCATGTCTTGCTATACCCCTGAAAAGGTAGAACATCGAGACATTTAGGGACATCCATAAACTGGAGCATACAAAAGAAAGTAACAATCATCAATACCCGACAATTAATGTGTGTACCTAAACTGACTTCTATATCATACTTTCATTCGGAGCAGAAGGGCATACCTGAATATCTTCACATTAAAATATAATCCAGTTTGGGAATCGCAGGTCTGTCATTTACATCAATAGCTACATCTTCAATGATCTGAAAATAAGATGTCATGCTCTGTTTAACACTCATTGTTCAGTAGTACATCATGATCTTGCAGAAAAACACAAATGTATTTTACAGCTGCAAGTAAATAAAGGAGCATGAGCATTGTTGCAGATTGTTATTTACAACAAATCTACAGAAAAAGTTCTCAGTAAGTAAATGGACTTGACTTCAGGCTGAGCAATTGAGGTCTTGCCCTGAATCTCAGGCTCATGACAACGACGGAATCCAAGTGATTCATGTGGCAGAATGTGGCTGGATCAAACACCACGCCATGGAAGAGTCAGCAATACTTTAGTTATTCCCTGAAAGGTAATGATGTAATGAAACAAAATGGCTGACTGGGCATTACAAATCAAGATTAGTTTCAACGAAAAAATAAAGCACAAAAGTACAGTCATTGTTCTCTACTTATGGAGCACAATATAAGTAGGAAGACGAATACACGATCTTGATGCACTAAAATAATGCCGCAAGCAAAAAATTAGAACGCACCAACAGTGCTTAATCGACATTCAACTATTTTAACCAATCTAAAAGCACACTTTATATTAGAAAACCAATCCTGTGAATTTACTTTTTTTAGCCTTCCTGAAATATTTCAGGGAAGCTCCTACACATGAAGGCTAAAATAAGATCTAGAAAGGACATTGGTTAGTACGCACGAAGTTCACTACATGTAGTAACCGGCAGAAAGATGATAGTTCCGGTAGCAGACCAGCAATAAACTAAATAACACGCTTTGAGATGGTACTCCTGCAAGAACAATTATAAACAATGAGCATCTAAATGATGAGCAGCCTAGTGATTATGAACTGGAAGGACAATAAAAAATCAAAACAAACAACATATTTAGATATCTAGAACAATCTGAGGATCCTTCTATCCAGATATGCATGACACAACACACTGCAAAAAAGGTTTGGACAATTTTGCAACATAATTTCATCTACCATTCACGGATCAACCATACTTCTATGTCATGCAAATACCATCTGGATTAATTAAAAGGGGTGGAATGTACTTTTGTTATGTAACAGAAAATCAAACAATATGGCAAGCGACTAAAAATAATGCAGGGGCAAATATCTAAGATTGTTGCATCATGACATTTAAGGAAAAATAGCTTAAGGTTCACCTAAATCATGTTTACCTAATATTATACACAACAGACCTTTAATATCCCCGTCTTTCCTTTGTGCCATGAATCGCACATGCTCCTCACACTTCCAAATATTTGATAATGAATCTAAATAACTCCGGCCCAAGAATTGAAGGACACGTGATTATCCTGAAAGGTTTCAGTCATGAGATTAAAATCAATGGCATCTATCACCTGATCGTCTTGCAATGCCTGAAGGGAGAAATATGAAACAACCAGATTATAGTTGCGAACCGCAAAAGAAAACATGGATGTGCATAGACCACTAAATCAAACTGGCACGGCCGTGAAATCAAATCGGTGCAGCTATGCATAAATCAAAACATCACAAAAATGATACTGACATGATAAAAAAATGACACTAAGAACTACTAAAATATCTCAAAATGTATGCTTTTGTTAATTTAGAAAGGCAACAAAAACAATAAGGTAGTATCGTGCTTGCAGACCTGCAGCACAAGGCACACAATTATTAGCTCAAGCTTTTCTGTCCTGCATGCCCTAGCTAGAATTCCCGGTAAAAAGAACTGAGAGGACGCCATATCTGAATTCACAATGTAAAAGAACGCTATGGGGGGAAATAAAGCATGAATATGGACCAAATAACTCACTCAACAAATTTACATACATATATATTTCTAAATTAAATAACTCATGCACCAAATTTCTCACAAATCCGTCTACACCAAGCATTGTTGTGCCCACATCAAGCCAAGAAAGGTTAGTCACTTGACATCATATAAGCGGGAGGCGGGAGGTAACATATAGGCGTGCTAATTAGTAAGGACTAATAAGCTTTCCCATGGTGATATTTATGGCTGAACATACTGCCTTTTTAGGACAACAAAACAGACAAATCTAATGTAACTAAGAAGGACCATCCATGAGCCTATTGTTCTCAGTAAAATGAGTAAATTGATGCACAGAAGAGCGAACTATTTTCAACCAATAATTACATCATCGTAGAAGGCCCCATGTAGTAAAGTAAGAAGAGAGCATCTCAGCAAATATATACCTTGTCTTTCTGACTTTTTATTATCTGTTAATCCTACGCACCTCATTCTCGGCAAAAATAACCTGCTGCACGATTAAAGAACATACGCTCATATTAACCTTGCAAATGTGACAGTATGCATTGATCTTAACTATGAAAAGGAGATTGTTATCTCCCACCTAAGACTATTTGAGATGTTGACAATAGAAGTAGATTAAAAGAAAGGATGTTTTAAACACACCTAACAAACAAATAATGCCGACTAAGTGAAATGACTACAGATCAGTTGGCAATAAAAGTAGCTCCTAAAATAATGCTCTGCTAAGGTCTATGAAACCTCATGAGTCTGAACTATATAGACTGGCAAAAAGGAAATTCATGCGGGGATGTTTGACCTGTGTATCATGTAAGAATATCATGCAGGCCTACTGAGGCCTGGGAACCCTCCCGGCAGAGTGTAGAGAGCATACATAGTTTTAACAACAACTGCACAGAGTAAATGTGATTAAATACAAAAGCTATATAAGAGAGAAAGGAATCCTACAACAGCCACAGAAAGCAAAAGTGATCAGCTGGTCAATTTAGTTAATCATTCAAGTATTCAACCTTCCATCAGTATGTTTACAGTATCAAACAGACCAATCAAAATATGGTCTAAAACAGAAAACAAACTCCGCAATAAGGCTTTAGATTTAAAACAATTTTCTAATACAGAAACATGACGTTTAGTTATCGTTGTTTCATCAGCCAAATGTAAGTTAAAGAGACTATCCCACATCAATAAACCTCCAAATTGAGAAATATATACCGTTTTGCAGTAAAATAAGTGGATTTGAACCGAGAGAGGAACCTGGGGCGGGGGTCCTCATGGTAGCACCACATTTTCGGCAGCTGCATCTCTGCCTTGCCGCTCGGCCGATGGACATGACAGCGAGCTCTGCTGCGTCAAGGATTTTTTTTTCAGCTGTTCTCCTTGGAACATAAACTGTTTTTCCTTTTAGAAGCAAAACACTTGCTTAAGCACAGAACCTGCAGCTAATACACGTTTGGATATACTAAGGTACTCAGGCGAACTCACATATTACCATGTCAAAAGACAGCAAGATACTCAGTTTTGCAGTTCATGAACAAAATTATAAAATCTAATCAATGGTGCAAAGTACAATTATTGTGTGACTTACATATTTGATTATTTTGATAGCCCGTGTGAGACCAAACATAAATACTATACTCACAACTATAAACCATCTTGCCAACATAAATAATCTTAGTTTTTCTATTCATAACATAATCAGAAGGAGCACAAAAAGATCAAGCTACAAATTTAATGCAATATATGAAAATATAAAAGATTGATGATCGTACATCTGGTCATAGGAATGCTCGTTCTCAATAGAAACTAAATGCTTCAAGCCTTCCATCTACCTTTTCCCTTCAATAAAAGAAAGGTAGTTAGTAATCAGCTAAGATAAAAATTAAACAGTAAACAATCATAAAATTAATGGCCATGCAAGCATATGCTTATACCATGAAACATGTCCTAATTGATTGGAGAACATACTGCACTGCCCATGGTGCTACAATTGGAACTACCAAACCTACAGAACAACTATTTCATGTCTTGATGTCACATATGCTAGTATAGAGTACTGTAAATAGCGAGCGAACAGCTGAAAACAGATTATAATCACATGTTTCTCCCGCAAGGAAACATGATGGAAAAAACAGGAGAATGATCATAAAGAACTGTTTCTCCAAAAACTGTTTCTCCAAAAATTGTGATTATGTTAGAGCAAACTGCAGCATGTGCGCATACAAAGAAACAAAATTGAGCAAGCACAAACAATCTCACGGATTACCCGTTCATATGCATTCAGATATCAAATGTCTTATACCTTCTTAGTGCATTTACATCCACCATCCCGAACATTAGTCTGCAACAGTATACACAAAATGTCAGAAAGAAATGTCCGAAGGGACAAATTTTGTGCTTCTGGTTAGAAAAAGCAATTATATGCGTCATCTTTATCCTTCAAAACTAAATATAAAGCAAAAACCTGGCCATGGCGGAACAATCATACTCAACTATTCTTTGCCGTGCAAATACCACATGAATTAATTAAAAGGGGCAGCATGTACTTCTGTCATGAAACACAAAATCAAACAATATTGCAAGCAACTGAAAAGTAACGCAGGGACAAAAATCTCAGATTAATGTATCATGGCATTTAAAGAGAAATAGCTTGAGTGATTAACCTAAATCGTGTTTACCTCATATTATACACAACAGATCTTTGATATCCTCGTCTTTCCTCCGTGACATGAATCACACATGTTTCTCGTAGCTCCAAGAATATTTGATACTGGGTCTAAATAACTCCAGCCCAAGAATTAAAGAACACATGATTCCTGAAAGGTTTCAGCCATAAGATTAAAATCAAGGGCATCAATTATCTGATAAAGTATAGAAATAAATTAAGCAAAGTTTAAGGGGGAAGAAGGTGAGTATGCAATCAGAATAACTCACCTCACTATGAAATTATAGTCAAGCAGATCTCTGCATCCCTGCACATGAATAACATCACAAAATCAACCTACAGAACTCAATATTAATCTCTATTTAAACAGAAGCTACATGCACCAAACCTTTCAGTCCATCGCATGTAGCGATGTGCATCTGCATCACACGCCTTAATAGTCAATTGTGGAGTGTGCAGCTGCGCTTCAAGTCGTGGTGCATCATTGCTGTGGAGGTCTGTTCTTGTTGGAACTGTACGCACTGAACAATAAAGTGGACATGATCAGCATGATACCATATTAAGCATGCATACATTTATTTTATGGCAGTCTACCATGACAAACACGTTTACAACGGTTCATATCTAACCCAACATGTACATCAGACAAACACAACTCATATTTCAGAACGGCTGGAGGCTGGTGCGTAGGAAAGCAGCACCGAGGAGTGCACGCGCTGTTCCACTGCGAAGCGGGGCCGGCGATCTTTGGACCCACTGTCAGCGAACGATACGGGTAGTAAAAAAAGTAACGCATGGAACGGACGGTCCAGATCGAGTTGTAACTGCTCGATCCGACAGCCCAGAAGCGCTAATCGCTGTGGTGAGGCCTTGGGGTACCCCCATTTACCTCTTTAGATACCAGATTTACACCGGTGCGAGATGCTTTGTGCATATTTGATGCATCGTCTTGACACTCTATTAGCGTGGAAAAAAAAAGGAAGATGATCAAACAACTAGAGATGTCAATGATCCGTTACATGTTAGTCCTGCAACCGAATGTATACCCTATGGGGTGTTAGACGAGGCAATGGGGGGACTTCGTTGGACTCTAGAGACGAGATACAACAATATACCCGGGTTCAAGGGATTGTGATGTGTAAGATCCCCACATCATGAATTTCATTTCCCCATTTTCAATAACTCAAGTAATACAACAGAGATGTGGCAAATCCAATGGAGATATTGACAAGCTTAATCTGTTTGTTTTTACTTGGTGGCCCTCCTGGAAGAAAATGGTTGTGAATTCGTGCGATTTGAATTGTGCCTTGTCCTAAGAAGAATCCCGATTAGTCTACAAATTATCCTAGTTCCTAAGATCGCAAGACATATGGTTTACCAATTTACACTTGGAAGCGTCATTGCCTAAAAAAAATAGAATTAAGAAACAATGTTTTTTTTTTCAGAAATATAACCTGTGTAATTGCAACTCTGTAATTTGCAGCTCTGTGTTGCAACCGTATTGTCCACCGGTCGCAGGCCCAATCCTAACCGCACCAGAGGCTCAAGTGCAGCCCAACTCTACCACCATTTCGACTCCGGCCCGGTCCCGTCCCGTCACGCCCACACTGGCAAGCGGGGCCCGCGCACATACATAGCGCCGATAGCGGTGCGGCCCGACCAAAGCCAAGCCGCTGCCTTGTTCTCGCGAGGTCAAATCGGCAGCCGTAAACCCTATCTTCTCCCACCTCCGGCGACGGCGTGCGCGCAGACCCAAACCTCCGGCGTCCCTCCTGTACGATCTCCCCTCTGTTCTCTGCTCTTCTCGTGCTGAGTACCTCCCTTGTTCTCAGGGTGAATCTGGTAGCGTTTATTCGGGTGGGGCATGTTTTGTTTGTCTATCTAGGGTTGGTAGTGCGGCGTGCGGATCTGTAGTCGCGGGTCTCGCGCTCTGATTCCCGTCCGAGTTCTCGCTGTTGTAGGGCTCGTGGGTACGTCGTAGCTATAGCCGGGTGCTCTTGCGCCTTGAACTACCCCCTGGGGATTAAATTTCAGGCCCGTGAAATTTCTTTTTTAGATGATTTACGTGAAATTTCGACCTAATTTTTTTCTTTATTATTTTGGGGTGGACGTTTATTTTTCTAGGCAGAGATTCAGACTGGAAAGTCCAGCAAATTTTTCAGTTGTGTTTCGTTAGCTTTATCTGAATACACTTTTGTAAATCATTCTTTGTAACAGCAACTGTGCTTTTGGGTGTTAACAGGTTTCAGTAAGGAAGAATGAGTAAGCGCTGGAGCCGGACTATTTATGTCGGGAACCTCCCCGGGGATATCAGGGAGAGGGAGGTGGAGGATCTGTTCTACAAGGTTGGTGTTTCAGTCCCGTTAATTACATGTTCTCTGTTTAATGGAACAGTGACTGTCACATACTTTAGTACTTATTAAGTTCCTGGAACAAAATAGATTTGATGTAATAGTACTTGAGTTTATTTTACTCAAACTGGTACAAACATGAAATAGCATCGATGATTGTGTCATCCACTATCATAAGAACATAATCTGCAGTCCCAAATTTGCTTTGTAAATTGGAATTTTACTCGAGTTCTGTGTGAATAACTGATTTTGAATCTATTCCATGCAGTATGGACGGATTGTTGAAATCGACTTGAAGGTCCCCCCGAGGCCACCTGGCTTTGCTTTCGTTGAGGTAACTTGTTGAATTTTTTCATATTTGCTTGCCCTCTTAATCCTTTTCTACTGGATTGACACCAACAACTGATTCATGTGAACTAGTTTTTTTAGGAACCACTGATTTGTGTTGATATATCCTAAATCTTAGCATTTGTTATTCTGTGATACAGTTTGAAGATCCCCGTGATGCCGAAGATGCGATTCATGGCCGGGATGGCTACAACTTTGATGGGAATCGGCTTAGGGTAGGTGCAGTGAGTTGTTTGTGTAGCTCTTCTCATTTCACATGTCTAATCCTCGATATGCACAGGTCGAACTTGCACATGGCGGGAGGGCTAACTCTTCATCCCAACCGAACAGCTATAGTGGAGGAGGAGGACGCCGTGGTGGTGTCTCTAGGCATACAGAGTATCGTGGTAAGACAAAGTATCTGAATGGGTACTGGTTGCTCAAGTTTCCGTCCATGAACTGAACTCATGTGAACACTTCTTTTGACAGTTCTGGTCTCGGGACTACCTTCTTCTGCATCATGGCAAGATCTAAAGGTAACGCAGATAGATTGCAAGACCATATATTTTTCAATCATTCAGCTCTTTTTTGCGTTATCATGTTTTCACTACCCCACCCCCCCTCTCTGAAGCTATGTGAATGTTTTATCAGGACCACATGAGAAAGGCTGGTGATGTTTGTTTCTCTGAGGTGTATCGTGAGGGTGGTGGTGAGTTATTTTGGGCCCTGCTACAATTCTCTTCTCATTGTTTTGAACAGAGATCGTCAGAAGTTGCATATGGATTAGAGAAACAGTTTGCAAATTGATTGCCAGCATTATTAGATAAATCACTTCATCTGCTTTTAGTGCCTGATTTATATTCCATCATAGTTTTGTTAATACTTTTTTAGTAAATAGTGATATAATGATAGCTTTCTTCATATATCGAGCTCAAATTTACAATGTATCCATTGCAATGCATTGGACCCTGCTAGCATATGAGGTGCACTACGACTATATTATTGCGAGCATGCACATGCACAAGCTTAGTATAGAGGAACTAATTTGGTCTTTTTGTGATTCCAATTGCACGTGCTATTTTAATCCATTCTTTAGGTTTAATGAAGAAGTTGTAACAATGGTTCTTTCCGTGAAGTAATATTTGCTATGTTGCTGCAACCTCTGTTGACCTACATCGTTGTTTGTTTTAGGTACAATCGGAATAGTTGATTATACAAACTATGATGATATGAAGTATGCTGTAAGTTCTTCTGCTTCCCCTTTTCCGTGTCAGTTCTGACCTACGCGGCACCGATACGGATACGTAGATACGACATTTTGAAAATGCGCCGATACGAGGATACGTTTTGATATTTTTGTAAATCTACACTAATACAGAAGAATATCAGATTACCTTTGTTTTGAAGCATCCAAAGTTGAGGCATGATAAGTCCAACTCCAATTCCATTTTCCAGACTCCAGAGACAAAAAACAGAGAGATAGAATGTTAGCCAGTAGCCACACTAAATAAACATGAAATGTAAGCTTGTAACTTGAATAAAGAAAGGCAGCAGCACTAGACCTTTTTTTCTTCCATGTTGAGGCATGAACATCTACTGAACATTTAACAGCAGTACAGGAAGTCAGGACTACAGGTACAGCACCTTAGGAAGTTAGAAATTACAAGACAATTTAAACTAGCAAAGCAGCTAGCAAATCAACAAGCCAACAAACCACCCAGCAGCAAACTAACAACTAACATACATAAGTTCAAATATTACATAGCATAGGTCTGAATGTCTGATATAAAATAGCAACATAGATAAGTGGCAGTACAACTTTCACCAAATATTACAAAACCACATGATAAATCAATCCTCATCCTCATTTTCATCATTATCCTCCAAATTGACCACACCAACATCCACCTCTCCAAATGAGATAGCTTGCAGCTCCGGTTCATCAATTGACAAGTTAGCAACTTCAAGTAGACCAATACCCCTGAGAGACTCATAAGCATCTCCCCCCACATCCCACATGCGTGATTCACCCTTCTTGTATCCATCTGATCTTCTTGACAACAATCTCAAATTAGAATGTGTGTACACCAAATCTTGTGCACGCTCAGGAGTTAATGCATTCCTGCTCACACTATGTATAAAGCTATAAGTACTCCAATTCCTCTCACAGCAAGAAGATGAGGCTGGTTGGCTAATCAATTTAATAGCCAAGCCTTGCAATAAAGGAATTGATGAACCATGATTGGTCCACCAAGCCATTGGACTACTCATCCATCTATCATTGATGGACTCATGATTGTTGAATTCCTCGGAGGAAGTGGAAAACCTATAGTACTCTTCTTTTACTTTTGCTAATTCTTCTTCAATTGGAAAAAACTTTCTGAAACATTTCAACCTCATTTTAGATACCTCATCATCCTTGTGGGGGGGGCTCACGGTTTTTATCTTGATCGAGCCACTTGGCACTATAGTATCTACAAACAAGAGAGCAGAAGAATAAGTTAAATTATTATAACATGTAGGCAATGACCAGATTTCAAACACTCAAAGCAAGGAAAAGGGAGTACCTCGGATTGAGTGAATGGGCCATGCAATGGAGAGGGTTATTTCCTTTTGCCCACCTTGAGATCAATATTTCCTTAATAATATTGAAGAAATAGCAATCAGTCTCCTGTAATTCCTTTCCTTCATATAGATACACTTCTTTCTTCACATTTTCAATCATAGAATCCCACATCTCATAAATAAGATGAAGACATGGGCTGTCCGTGTCCGCCACACGTATCATTTCATAGATAGGACTGGTAAACCTGAGAATGTAGTTCACCTTATCCCACCACACATCACTAAGTATTTTTTCCTTAACATGGGCTGCAGCTGGAACTTCTACTTTATACACTTCCCACTCAGGACTAATGACCATATTTTGAAGAGCACTTCTCATTTTAACAAACCGAGCCAACATGACCACAATAGAGGCAAATCTGGTATCAGCAATAGCAAGCAACTTCAAGTCACTAAAGTGGTTAAACATATGTAGACACATGCCATGGTTCATGACTCTGTTTTCATGTCGTCGCCTAATCGACGCCTAAACGCCGCCAAGGCGTCGAGTCGCGCTGGAGCCGACGACTGGGAGCGACGCCCAGGAATTTCGAGTTGGGCGCCAGCCTAGGGAAAAAGTCGTCGCCCCGCTCGTCTGGGCCGGCAAGATTGAAAACTTTGGGGGAGAAAAGGAGGCAGCGCTGCAGGGGAGAAGGCTGGAGGCGGTGGAAAAGGAGTTGTGGCGGCTGATTTCGGTGAGGGGCGAGCTGCTCCGGCGAGGATTCGACCACTCCGGCGAGGTTTCTAGGGAGATGACGAGGAGGAGAGAGAGAGATCGAGGACAAGGGAGAGAGGCGGCGTGAGGGAGGAATAGGAGGGATGCGGCTGTGAAAACTGAATGGTTCTGATACTTTAGTACTACTAGGGTTTTCTGGTGGGCCTTATTGGGCTATATTCTATACGAAAAGCAGACTGGGCCTTATTGGGCTATATTTTCTGTTCCTAAATCTCCAAATTTGCTGGCATATGATGCATAATTTACATTTTCCTGCCATATTATTTATTTATTTATTATTATTACTCCCAACGCCCAATTGTCGCCTAGACGTCGACATGTCGACTCAACTATTCGAGCTCGACTCGACTCGACGACGTGTGAACAAAGGTTCATGATGAATTTTTTATCATCGTAGCATCATTTTTAACTCGGATGATCCATTGAACATCATTGTACTTTTCATGAACTAAAGGTTCATCATCCTCTTTAGGTACCTTTGGCTCACAAATATTTTTCATAGCAAGGTTGAGAGTGTGTACAACACAAGGTGTCCAATATATAGTGCTGTATTCACTCTCCACAAGTAAACCTGCACCTCTACAACTACTAGCGTTGTCAGTTATCACTTGGACCACATTGTGAGGCCCTATTTCTTCAATAACAGATTTCAACTTATTGAAAATGTATGTGGATGTCTTCCTGGCACCTTCACAATTATCAGCCCTATAAAATACCAGTGCTTTCTCAGAAATAGCAACAAAATTGATAAGTGGACGCCTCTGTGGATCTGACCAGCCATCACTACAAATTGTAACTCCCCTCTCACCCCATGTGCTCTTTACATGATCCAGCAATCTGTCAATATGAAGCTTTTCTTGTTTGAGAAGTGTAGTCCTAAGCTTATTGTAACCAGGGGGTTTATAACCTGGAATGTTGTGGGTTGCAGCAAAGTTGAATGCTTCTTGATAGTATGGGTTTCTTGCAAAGTTGAAAGGAAGCCCTGTAAATTACAAAGAAAAATAATTAGCAAAGATGCATAGGTGAAAACTGAAAAGTAATGGAATTGATGCAAAAAATGAAACAAAACTGAATGCACATTTATCACATTCACATACCTCCGGAATAAAAAGATCGTGCAATCTTTGCATCCAACTGATTGCGCAAATCATTTACCCAAGCTTTCTCAAGGGCAGTACTTGGCTCTCCCCCCCTCTTCTTGTTGGCAGCAGCAGTAGATGAACCACTTGCGGTGGATCCAACACTACATGGATATGACACAGGCCTCGCCTTTGATTTTGCTAGTTCTCGTTTAGCCATCTCAACCTCTCTTCTAAGAGAGGTCAAAATATCAACAGTGACCTTACATGGACTGATCTGATAGCTAGATGTTTTCAGCAAATGAGCTTGCACTCTCGAATAGCTAGAGGTTCCTACATGACCACAGTAATTGCATTTCCATTTGGTATTACCCCCACCTTCTTGTTTCTCTAAAACAACAACATGACGCCATAGTGGTGTCTTAAGATTCGTAGCTTGCTGTTCCGCTGCCATTATATTGCAATCTACAAGAAAAGACTGGAGGGAATCAACCGGAGAAGGAGAGAAGAGGAACTAGTGCACCGGAGGGGGAGAGGAGGAAGAGGAGAGAAGGGCTGTACCGGAGGCGAGAGCTGCTGGCGACTTGCTGGGTCACCGCCGGACGGTGCTGCACTACTTGGCCGCCGGACGGCCGGAGACGGAAGCCTGGGTCGCCGCCGGCTGCAAGATCTGGCCGCCCGAGAGTGGCGGCTAGGTCAGGGACGTGGTCTTTAGTCGGGGGGAGGGAAAATGACGCGGGTGGACAGGGCATCGCGAGTCGCGACCTATCTGGGGCTGGACGTGTCCGTTTTCTGGGACCGATACGTATCAAAAACGTATCCAACATTATTTTAAATGCTTTATTTATGGATACCTTGTCGGTACGTATCGACCTGGTATCGGACTGGAATCCGTATCGGATACCGTATCCGACACGGACACGCTCTCCAGGCCACGTATCCGTGCTGCGTAGGTTCTGACTAATTCTCATTTTCTTTGAATGTATGCTGATTTTTCTTACACGCGCAATCTTGTGGAATATGTGTTTTTCGAGCACTGAGATCTCAGGTGCCTTTAAAGGGAAAGAAATAATTTTCTTGAATGAACCATTTGCAGATAAGGAAGCTTGATGATACTGAATTTAAAAATGCCTTCTCTCGAGCTCCTATAAGGGTACACTCTCATATGTCTATTTTTAGTTCAGTTTTGGGAATCGACATGTTACGAAAATTAACTGATCCATGGCCAAATTATTTTCTGAAGGTGAAGGAGTATGCTGGCAAAAACAGCCGCTCCTATTCACGAAGCCGTAGCAGAAGCCGAAGTCGCAGCTACAGCAGAAGCAGGAGCCCAAGGTTAGCCTCAGGCTTTGATAAAATTCTCTTGGCCCTGGATACATAAATAACCACTAATAAAAATTGGATATGCTTTCAGCAAGTCTCCAGTGAAAAAACAATCACGCCGTTCTGCATCAAGATCTCGGTCGAGATCAGTATCTTCAGGGTCAAAGGGACGCTCTCCATCAAGGTAACTGAGCCCCTTTCATTTCAACTTCAGTATCCCCTCCTTCCTCCATCCAAGAAAAAGAACAATGGAACAAATGCAGGCAACGTAACAGTATCTTTTTTTTATCATAAAAATGCTGCATGATATTTTGGCACATCTGCACAGAAGTATGCTCACGTTGAAACCTGAAAATAATACCATATGAAAAAGATACATCTATCCGTCTTCCTACTGTAAATGAAAACCTAGTTGCATATTAATTATCTGATGCTGAGGAACTGTCACAAGTTTTATCACACACTGGTGTCACATGTTTCTTGTCTAACTGAATTGGCTAGTATCCGGTGTTTCTTAAAGCCTGGAATCATTTTCTCCTTAGATGAGAGGGATTGTGCGGCGATCTAGGATTGCGTATTAGGAAATTCTGGATGGGATGGGGATTTGGTCAGTTTGCACCAGCTCCATTGGTTGACCGAGGTATGGTAATAAACTGGGAGCTGAACTGGAAGCTAAAAATCATGTATTGTTTTTTACCTAATGTACTGTAACTGGTTACATCAGAGCTTGGACATAGGGATTAATTTGGAACTCTTGAAGTAGAGCATTAAGGATGGATGGTTTGGACAAGATGGCACGATGGTATTTGCTCGGATTTGAGCATGAGGATTGACTTGCCCTGGCTCTCCTTCACAGGCTTCAAATCAGAGGGCCATTAACGTAACTTTGAAACAATAACTTTCAATACTGCATGTCTTTAAGAACTAATTGCTTTTCACGTAAAAAAAAAGAACTAATTGCTTTTAATTTCAATGAGCTCATTTTACTTGCATTTGGCCATTACATTGCTTGGGAGGTACCGAGTTTCTTGGAATCCAGCTGTTAAAGCTCCATTCTGGATTATTGATTGTTTTTGGAACTTTTTGCAGATCACCAGCAAAATCCCTATCCCCTAAGGCATCTGTAAGTATTCTCAACCTTATTTGTTTTTGTTAATTTTGTCTTGAGAACTTACTTAAGTTGCCTTCTCTCAGCCCGCTGCCAATGGTGAAGCAGCAAGCCCAAAGAAGCGTAGCCCAAGCAGGAGCCCATCACCCTCTCGATCTCCTGATGTAATATGATTATATACCTGTGCTGAGTTATTGTTGATTACTTTTGCTGACTTATTATTCGTTGTGAAATGGCCGTTTACTCTTGTACTCATCCAATTGCACCTTTCAGGCCAAATCAGAATAAAACTGATGTGCCATTCGGGGCAGTGGAGGAATAGAGGCATGGTCTTCAATTATTTGCTTATTTGTCGTCCTCGTCAGCTTCTAGTTCCGATGTTAAAGTGTTAGACATATGTTATGTTTTTGTTATTCTAGGTTACTGCATGATATTTCTGTGAACTTATTTGGATGGATTCTTGAGGTTTATGTACGTTGTTCACTGTAGCATTTACCTGGATTATTTATGCTTGTTCCAAGACATCTGAAAACAGTGATGATGTAATGCTGAAAAAATGCAAGCTGGATTTGACATATGTGGGTGGTTCATATTTCGGTACACCTTTTACATGGGTTGGTCTCACGCTGATGTGACCACGTACAAGAGGAACAAAGTAACTATACGCAGCTATACATTAAGCTCAGCACATTATGAGACGATTTAACTTTGGATACTGCATTCATCATATCTTTTCCTTTTGCTGCTTCACTATCATCACGGAGCAGTGCGCATGGTGTGCACAGTAGTCGCTCACGCTCCCAAGAAATGCCCTGTAAATCAACATTTGTTCATACGTAACCCCGTCAACACCTGATGACTTCAGTTCCTCGGCTGAAAAGCAAACTTCGGTGGCAGAGACGGAGTCAAATCATCGTTTACCTCTTGATGGCGCCGTAGCCATGGCTGCCGACGACGAGCAGGTCTGCGCCGTGCTTGTCGACTGCGTTGCAGAGGACGTACCTGGGCTCCCCTTCCATTACCTCTATCAGAGCGTGCACCTGCGATTCCGTGTAAGCAGTAATTCAAGTTACAGCAACGCCAATCGAGCAATTGCGTCGAGTTGGTAGTGGCTGTTACCGAGTTAGCGATGCAGAGGCGGCGCGCCCTGTCGACGACGTCCTCCGCCCTCTTGCGCAGGTCCGCCTCCACGAACCTCACCACGTCCCCGGCGGCGGCTGAAACGAAATCCCGATCGAGTCAGAGGAGCTGATGAGCGAGAACGGCGAACCGAGAGACGGGGACGCAGGATAGAAAAAAGAGGGTTACGGCCGGCACCGGGGCTGCTGAAGCTGACGACGGAGGACGCGGACGGCTTGCCGTGGACGACGACGAGCTCGGCCCCCTGGGCGGCGGCCGACGCCACGTGCCGCACGGCCCACTCGAGCGCGCGGTAACTGTGGTCGCTGTCGTCCACGCCGACCACGACCACCGTCTTGCTCCTGCTGTTTTCCTCCTCCGCCACCACCGTCGCCGTTGAAGGTGCAGCCCTGGTATCCGCCATAGCAGCAAGCAATCAAATGCAAGGAAGTTCTAGCTGGCAAGTTACTGTGTGTGGTTTATGAAATGAGCAGCGCGATCGAGGTTGTACTTATACCAGGGACAGAGCGAGAGCACGGCTTAGACGAGGGCGAAACCGGCAGCGGCATGGACGAGGGCTGAATACTGGTGGCAGGAAGGAACAGCAGGCCGAGCAGCGTGCCCCGGTTTTGTTTTCGTTTCGCTTAGATCATGCTTTGCAACTGCCGGCCTGCTGGATAACGACCACTAGCTAGTACGGCAATGGCCCGGTCAGGGTCAGTGCATGCTGATCCCTGACGCACTCGCATGATTTGGTTATCACATTACAGCTGACAAGACAAGCGTGTTGGCGATGGGGATGGGAAGGGTCCGAACGGATGAACAAAGGACAACTGGACAGAAAGCTCCGTGCCCATTTTAGGATGAGAACGGGAAAGAATGAACAAGACACCAAAGCTCCCCTAGTTCTGGCTTTCTCTTGGCCTTTTTATATTCCATCTTTTAACGGGTGAACGTCGACTTAAAAAAAGAGAGTTTACTCTTAGCATTTATCTACATTTTTACGTTCACGCCTACTACATTTTGCTCCCCTAGTTTATTTATGTCTTAACACCTTAGTATTATTCTTAGTGCGAGCGTCCATTAAATTTCTCCCGTCACGTCGTCCCCTCAAGTTTTCCCGCCACCGCCCCTTCCCCGTCCTAGCACTCTCACCACAACCCGAGGTGGTCACCGGTCAAGCCCGTGCGACACCGATGAGGGGGGCAGCAAAGCTGTGTCTCACTGGCTTACTCGTTGGGCTTGACGCCGGGGCAACGGCTCTTGATGGAGATGACCGCGTCCACTCTCGACGATTGGCATTGGTGAGTGCTAGCCTACGACCTCTGTCGTGCGGTGGCGAAGAGCGTGGTGCGCGATGTGTTGGACGCCCGTTGGACATTGTGTCAAATCTAAGAATACCGTCGTCCCCATATGTGTGTTGCTAGGTGCATAGCTCCCCTCAGTTGGATCTGGTTCTTGCGACCTTGTGTTCGACGAGCCCGCATTATTTAGTAGCGTCGAAGGCATTATTAGGCATCGCACAAGGAACCAAGTTAGTCGATTATTCGGCGTGTATATTTTCATGTAGAGCAAGTGATGATGACATCAGAGTAGCTTCATGACATTGAAATTGAATGGTGATGATATCAGATGAATCCAAAGCATTATGTTAATCACCGATGTACAAACATCTGGAGGAGCAAACAACTACTAGTATAAGTAGAGGGATACAATGCGACGGCGCAAACGGCACAATCTCAGCTCTGGGATTGGACACGATCTCACACGGGAAATGGTGATCATTTCTTGGGCTTGGGCTGCTTCACTATCATGACGGAGCAGTGCGCGTGGTGGGCGCAGTAGTCGCTCACGCTCCCAAGAAATGCCCTGCAATAGGCAAGAGTTTCAGACAAAATCCATCACCATGAGCTTCTTCAGACGTAACAAACCTGCAGAATCAGGGGAGGAAAAGAGCAACAAATCAGTTACAGTACCTCTTGATGGCGCCGTAGCCGTGGCTGCCGACGACGAGCAGGTCCGCGCCGTGCTTGTCGACGGCGTTGCAGAGGACGTACCTCGGCTCCCCTTCCACCACCTCCACCACGCACTGCACCTGCGAATTCCGTATAAGCAGTAGCAGCCAAGTTACAGCGATGAAATTTGTCGACAGAATAACGCGATCAGGTGAGCTTGTAGTGGCTGTTACCGAGTTGGCGACGCAGAGGCTGCGCGCCCTCTCGACGACCTCGTCGGTCCTCCGGCGCAGGTCCTCCTCCACGTACCTCACCACGTCCCCGGCAACGGCTGAAACAGACGATCGAACCCCCAGAATTCAGTACGAAACGACGAAGGAAGGATTAGAGAGGGGGTTGGTAAGATGGAGACGTACCGGCGCCGCCGACGGTGACGACGGAGGACGCGGCCTGCTTGGCGTGGACGACGACGAGCTCGGCAGGCACGCCGACATTCGCCACGTGCCGCACGGCCCACTCGAGCGCGCGGTAGCTGTGGTCGCTGTCGTCCACGGCGACCAGCACCACCGTCTTGCTCTTCTCCTCCGCCGCCGGAGCCACAGCCGCTGCCTCGGTCGCCGCCATGCACGCGAATCAATCAAATGGAAACGGTGCGTTGACTAACACTGATCGGAGAAGTTCGCTGGCTTGGTTTGATCTGGTTTGGAGCTGCAGGCGGCAGCCCGTATATATACATGGCGATCGGCGGATGGGAAGTGACAAGGACGCTGGACGCTGGCGAAACCGGAGACGGCCGCTCACGGGGGAGGTGGCAGGCTGCCCCTGTTTCCCTTTACCTTTTCGTGGCACTTGGCATCTCATCTTCGGCCCCGGTCGACGGCGACGGCGATGACAGCGACGGAGCGGGACATGGTGATCACTCTTTCTTCAGTCGGTGCGCGCCGATTGGCGATGCACCCAGGATGCGTGTCGTGGTACAAGAGAAGTTCGGAACGGGCACTCCCTTGTCAATTGAAAAGTTAAATGATAATTGAAGCCTTTCGTTAAGTTAGACGTGTTGGCGGCCCTCAAGGCCTCAAGGTAATCTTGATGGGCCTGGACCAGCACTTTGGCAGGCTCAATGATTCGTTCATAATGCTGTTGCCGAAAACGACGGCGCCTCTTCTGAACGACTTCAGCCCCGTCTGTTTGTTACTACTCCCTCCGTTCACAAAATGATGTCTTAACTTTGGCCTAAGAGAGAGTACATAGTTTCACGTTGAACACGTGATAAGCTACCCCAAACCAACATAGCTTCGTGAAGTTGCTCACGAAATCCTCGCTCTTCGGTTGTCGTCGAAGATGTTAGAGCTACTAGTGCTTGTTTATCGGTGTTCAACATTGGGTCTAAAGATATTTTCTAGAGCACTGATATTTGCATTTTTCACATATGGTAACAAATGCCATTTCTTCCCCGAAATTTGCAAGACATGTAGAACACCATTTTGGTAAATAATCAAGTTGTTAGGGGATTAAAAAGGCATATACTTAATGATAACTATAATTGGACAAATGACCCTTTGGAAAAGAAACATGGCACACGACCAACGATATAAAATGGGAGCCATATTTCTCCTAGATCTCCCCTCCCGACTCATACACATAGATCTCATAACATAATATATTCGTGGTGTGCGATCGGGTTATAATTGGGTCAAGGAGCCATGGCTGGGCAGGACAAGCGATTGTTGTCGCTGATGCCCATGGGCGACGACAGGCACAACGTTGTTAAGGAGATGCCCCATGGCTCAGTGATCGTGTTGAATCAACAATCCCTGCAAGAGGTAGAAGAAGAGCGTGAGGAAGGGGAGTTCGTCCATGGCGACGACCTAGGAGCGGAGGCGGCGAAAGCCTTTGTGGCGCTGGTTCCGGGTCTGCCATCACAAATCGACGTGAGTGTCGATGTGAGCCTGCTCCACTGCCATGCTTGCCTCCAACCCCTCAAGCCCCCCGTGTTTAAGGTAGGTACATCATGTATTTGTTTGTGATTTGATATAGAGAAAAAATTCTACTTTCCAATCTTAAACTTTCTTTGAGCTTCTGGTTGCAGTGCGAGTCTGGGCACATGGTGTGTTGCTACTGTCGTGGTGGTCACAATGAGGTGTGTGGCCGGGCTGACATCCATTCCGGTGATATGGATGCCTTCATCTGCGCATCGAAGGTTCCATGCCCTATAAAGGCTTTGGCTGTGATTGCTATGTCATATACTATGAGTCCGAGGCCCACATGTGCACATGCCGTTACGCACCTTGCAAGTGCCCGGAGCCAAGCTATGGCTTTCTAGGCTCCCCGTCAACGCTCCTTGATCACTTCTACGCCTATCACTCTTGGCCTATCATAGTTGTCCGCTACGGTTGGACTTGGAAACTCAACCTACAACTTTCGAAACACTGGCACATCATCGTTGGACAGGAGGACCAAAGTGTCTTCTTGGTTAATCTAGGCGATATTGGCACCGTGGCCACTGCGGTGTCATTGGTGTGTGTCAGGGCGGACTACGATGCCTCCGTGGCCCCCAGTTCTGCTGCAAGCTCTCAGTGGAGCACCCATCTGGTGAAAACAACAAGGCAACATTGATGACTTCTAATGTGAGCAGCACGACGATGATCGACGGCGCGCCAAGGCTAGGCCAGGGGATGTTCTTGGCGGTGCCACATGAGTTGAAGTCCGGAGACATGCTCGCCATCAATGTCCGCACTGATCAGGTCAATTCTCTTGATGCTTCTACCATGGCAATGACAATTCCACCACCACATGTGCTTTGACAACGAGGAGGCTCCACTGAACATTACTTTGCATTGGGGTGTATTTGGTTAATGACCCGAATCAATCCTGTTCTAGTTGTGGTCGTGGTTAAAATGTTGGCTCTTGATTAGATGGATGCCAAAATGTGGCATTCTCATGCTTCGTCATTTCTATTTCATTTATCTTGCAACATGGGAAACAAAACCTTATGCAAACTATTGGCTAGCCAATGGTTGACCTTTTGTATGTTGTTGTTTATGTTTGATTTACCAATATGAAGTGTGTGAACTGTTGGTTTGTTAAGATAGATATGTTTATACTTATAGTAGTTGGGTCATCGGTTAAATCATCCCTTGCTAGAGTTAGAGCACAAGCTATGTTGCATATTTGGCTCTAATCTAGTGCTTTGTTCTATGGGGCCATGTGTTCTCCCCCATGGCCATAATTTCATCTCCATCTATTGGTTTGCATGGGTTCAATAGGATTATGATAGCGTTTATGGCTCATTGGACCCTACGGGATAAGTCGATAAGGTGGTACTACACCACCCCAACTGCTAGGAGGACAACTATAATAGCTGAATAATATCACAGTGCGTCAGAATAGGCAGGTTGTGGGTGAAAATTTTGTTGTTCATCATCGAGAAAGAGACAGTGGGGCCAACAAATATGCTCCCTACTAGGACGCAACGAAAAGTAGGAGTCGGGCCGTGTTATAGAGGAGCCATGATCGCATAATTTTGGAGGATGTAGTGACACTGACTAACTCTTTATGCTTTAGTAGGTCTGCGCTACCACCACTACCTTTCGTTGCTATAGCAAATGAAACCCAAAGAGAGAATGTTCCTCACGAGACTGAAAGTGATAAACCTAAGGATATGAAGCGGAAGGGATTAGAGGAGAGGCGAACTTGTGATCAACTGATCATAGACTGTCGCATTGCCAGTTAGGTGTGAGAAAAATGTTGCGTACCTACCACTAGGCGGGCATGAGGAAAATAAGTGGCCCTTCCATTGTCAAGGTGTCCCTAAATTCGTGAGAGAGAACCATATCACCCTCTTGATGCGATGCCCAGTTCTATCAAAGAAAATATCATGCTTTGAGAATTGCCTAACTAAGTGTAAAGCGTTTGAGAAAGAATAAATAATGCTAAGTTTTCATGCTCTTTTATTTTGTGTGGGATCCATTTGCATAATAGTTTGATACCACCTACTAGATTAAGCTGACCAAAACAAACATTGTCAAATTCAAAAAAGGAAACCTTGTCCCATCTCCGGCCTGGTTGTAAAAGTGGACAGGCCCAAGCCCAAGTAAGATTGCTGCTACTCTATCGCCTACCCAGCGACATACACCACGGGCGAGCTGCGGCGAAGAGCTCGTCGTTGTCTTCCCTGCCGATCCCCAAATCCCAAATCTCTGGCCGGCGGCCGAATGCCCCTCCCCCCACCGCATTATTTTATCCTCCGATCCTTCATCTCCAGCGGCTTCTCGATGTGGCGATACCGTGGAGTGGCCGGCTGGCCGGGGGGCTGGGGTGTTCAGGGGCGCCGGTCGTCTGTGCAGGAGACGGGAGAGGAGGCCGCCGGCGACTGGAGAGGCGGAGGGAGCGCGCATGGAAGAGGGGTCTGCGGTCGTACCTCCTTGCTGTCAATTATCAGTGTTTATGTTCTTTATCCTGTTGGCTTTTGTGCCTTCATGAAGCATTCCCGTTCATTTTTTCTCTTGAGAAAACTGCATTCCTGTTCATGTTAATTAACTATGAATGTTTTTTTCTTCTGTATGGCAGGTTACGGTAATGAAAAGTCAAGAGGCATCCAAATATTGGTCTACTCAGTCATTGGTGCTGTCACTGAATCCCCGAACAACACAATAGCTGCGGAATACTTGTCGAGGTATTTGTATGCATTTCAGCTGTTCATTTGGTACTACAGTACTTCACCCACTTGGCTGATTCAAGTGAAAAACTTGTTTCATCGCAAGGGTAGCTTGTACGAAGTTTTGCATAAGGGTACCTTCTTGTGTCAGTTTACCTATTTTCTCAACCTTTTTGTACTGCTTCTTAATTAACTCTCCTTGTTCTACAGGCAAAGGGAATGTATTATGTACATACACATAGCCCTCCTATTGTTTACTGTGATTTGAACTCTTTAAAGTTTAAACCTTCTAGTCTGTGAAGGTATGATTTCTGCACATTACGTATCTAATACCTTGTTGCGCTTGGATAATGTTGCTGCCATGTGAATCTGTGTCACTGTGCAAGGGCAGTGCCATTTTCTCATACTACTATACCCCCCTGTCCACATTTATATCTTCATTTAGTTTTGACACGTTATTAGTGGTTGTTATGTGAGTGTAACTAGTTTGTTTTGGCGAGTATTTGGTTGGTCCTAAACTCCCCCTAATCTATTTTCTTCTTCTAAGGCTTTGGTTCCAAACAAGTAGGGGTAGGCTAGATATGAAACCCTTTTACGAGGACTTTGCAGGAGTTAACCCTTCACAGATATGAAACCCTTTTAAAGAGAAGTAGAGATGATAGCAATTCACCAATACTTTTGGTTGGGGCTGTTTTGTCTTTACTTCCTGATGGTGGCATTGTAATGCTGAATAAAATCTTTGAATGTCTTGGTGAACTGAACCTATCAATATATTTTGGCTGTCGTTTCAATGATTGAATGTATAAGAACGATGCCAACTGGTCATCTACCTGTGTGGCTGCGCGATCAATTAATAAAATTTTCTGACCATCACCCTATTATTATTCACTTGGAAGATGATCAACAAGGAGGTTCTAGCATGTTTCACTTTGAAGCAAGTGGCTGGAAGAGGATATTGTAAATCTGTACCGCGAACACTGTTGGTGATTAAGCCTAATCTGGATGGAGAAGGGGGACCGGAACACAACTTTCTTCCACTCTTAAGGAGAAAACAAATAACATAATTGGGAAGGAAGGGGGAGTGCTAGAGAGGGAGGAGGAAAGGGCCAGATTGGCGTGTGCAAGGGCGAGCACCTAGGTGCGCCCATGCATGAAACGCCATCGACTTGGTTGCCTAACTAGTCTAAAGAGCGGGCCAAATGTATCATCTCTCCTCTCACTTACCTAACCTGGTGCAAATTTGAAAAAAAACAAATGGTGCAATGTGGGTAAGGAAGTTAAATCTGGTGTAACCTGCCCACCCTCCAAAATAGCTGGTGAAAAGTGGAAATAACCCCATTATAGTCTTACACAGCATTTGCAACTGACTCAATCGTCTCACTCACAATATGCTATCAAATGGAGAATAATCACTTTCGCTCAGTTTAAACATTCTAACTATTTACTGTTTGTTGGTGTGGGTCAATGGGACTTTGTCCTTTCATGACTAAAATGGGGCAGCCCTTACTTTTAAAGACAGGGTTGTGAAATAAACCTACAAGTACATACAGAGTAGTAATTATATAAAGATAATTAATAAAAATAGAAAGGCTAGCTACTGTACCTAGAAAAGAGAATTAACTAGTAGTTTTTTTATGGTGCTATTGATATCTTTCTTAGTAATCCTTGGTAGAAATTCGACATGCACAACTAGTTTGGTTGTGAAGGTTTAAATAGGAATTGTTAAAATAATTCCACGGTTTAGTGAAGATTAAGATCTGCGGCATGTATATTATGTCTACACTTGACAAAAAAACCTCTCTGGGTGTCTTGCCATAGATGTTGATTTGCTGATCGAGGTTTTGTCATTTTGCATTGAGTTGTAATTTTTTAACACTACATTCTTGCAAAAACTCTTACATGCCGTTTGCTTATAATTGTTTTTTGCAAAACAATTCCTTATGAGTCACTGTCATAATATTGTGCCATATTGTATCACACTTTTGTTATGCCCATCTGCATGTAATTAATTAATGTTGAGAAAGTTGGAAATTTGGGTGGAGGGAATGTATGTACAATCTCGTCTCCTGGTTTCAAATCAATAGGGATCCAAATGTAGATTCATATTTATTAGTACTTAAACATATGTAATAAAATAATTGCACCATTTATAGGACAACAATAATCATGTTGATGTTGCCAAAAAGGGAGATTTTAGATTGTTTATAACACAACTTATATTGCAGAATTCGTATTCCATTACCTAGAGAATAGTGGGCGGTCGCAAAATTGGAAGAGGGACAACAATGCCATTTCCTATGAAATTATATGGTCCCGGATATTCAAATTCGAAATAATGTAAGTAATTGAGAAAGAAAATAATCATGTTGCAATCTTTAAAAAGGGCATACATTTAGTGAAAACTAAAATTAGACATACTATCCATTTGTGAGAGAAGCAATAATTATAATTAATGGTGTAAATCAGGGGCATATTACTACTAAATCTCCTTGAGTCATATCGTAGATCTCATCACATAAATTGTGTCATTTTATAAATAAGAATGTGCCCCCAATCCATAGAAATAGGTTGAACCAATCCGTGAGCGTGCGATCTTGTAAGAATTAGGCCGAGGAGAGACATGGCTGGGCAGGACAACCGGTTGTCGCTGCCGCCGCCACCGACACCAGTATGCAACATCGAGCATGGCGCTAAGATAGCGAGGAAGCAGGCACTACTGCCTGTTGTGAAGCATGAAACACGACAAGAGGTAGCAGCAGAGCACAAAGACGGCCCGGGAACAGCAGCGTCAGAAGCCTTGGTGTTGCTGACGCTGGAGCCGCCTACTCAGATTGATTTGAGGGTCGACGTGAAGCTGCTCCACTGCCAGGCTTGCCTCTTGCCCCTGAAGCCCCCTATCTTCAAGGTACGTAGACGAGTCATAGATTTATTTGCGATCTGAGACAGAGAAAAATTATAAGTCACTTTTCCAATATCAAGTTTTGTTTGCATTTCTGGTTGCAGTGCGAGCACGGGCATGTGGTGTGCTGCTACTGCCGAGGTGCTCACGGCAAGGTGTGCAGCCACGCTGAGATCCACTGCAGCGAGTTGGACACCTTCATCAGCGCCGCCAAGGTGCCGTGCTCCTACACTAGTTTCGGGTGCGATAGCTACATCGTCTACCACGAGACCAAGGCGCACATGCGCTCATGCCATTGCGCGCCTTGCTCGTGCCCGGAGCCTACTTGTGGCTTCCTAGGCTCCCCGCCAACGCTCCCCGAGCACTTTGCCGCCGACCACTCCTGGCTCATCTTCTCCGTCCAGTACGGCCTGCCCGGAATCCTCTGTCTGCCGCTTTGGCAGCGCTGGCACATCCTCGTTGGGCAGGAGGACCAGAGCGTCTTCCTGGTCATGCTTGACGATCTAGGTGTGGAGGCCACCGCTGTGTCGCTGGTGTGCCTCAGGGCGGACGGCGCCGCTGGTGCTGCCAACGCTCCCCAGTTCTGGTGCACGCTCTCGGTGGATCATCTGAGCGGAGACAAGGACAAGGTGGTCTCAGTGGCTTCGGCGGTGAGCAGCAGCAGGATGTTTGGTGGCGCGCCGGTGCCAGGGCAGGAGATGTTCTTGTCGGTTCCGCAGGAGTTGATGTTTGGCGAAATTCTCGCCATCAACGTCCGCATTGATCTGGTTCACTCTGTTGATGCTTCCACCACTACCACCACATAGGCTCTCCATTGAACGGTTTTGGTCGTGGCTGGAATGTTTCCTCTTGATTAGAGGGTTGCCAAAATGTTGGCATGCTCATTGTTTAGGCAACTCTGATTCATTTATGTTGCCAGCGTTGGCTAAAACGTGGACAAACAAAACCTTAAATATTGTCTGTCATGCTATGTTTTATGGCTGATTTAGCGGTACGCATTGTGTGAGCTAAGATCAACTTCCTGCTTGGCTGCATGGTTAAGAAAAAAAGCAAAGCTAACCTAGTAGGACTTTGCAATCAAGCTCTGTCCAGGACTCATACCCAATTACCCATACTCGAATACAGGCTCAACACATGCAGTGCAAGAAAGTCTAAACCTAGTTGTAGAAAAAAAGAGCTCAACACATGCAGTGCAACAAAGTCTAAACCTAGTTGTCAAAAAAGAACTCTAAACCTAACCTACACGTACAGGACCTAGCTAGTCTTAGTCGGACACGATTACACGAACACAGTGAATACACGGACTAGTAATCCTACTCGGACGCATGACCCTATAAATAAAACCTACAGTATTATTACCTCTGTAACGGAGGAAGCACTAAAATAACAACCCCAGTAAAGATTGATTATTCTTAACTCTCGCGGATCAAAACAACCATGGATGATTATATTTCACCAAAGCACAGCAAACGTCCACCAATCTGTCCGGCCGGGATGTCCGCCATCGCGATGGCGGCGGCCACCGGGCACTCTTCTTGGCCGGACCTCAACAGCGAGCTGCTCATGTCCATCGCGGCCGCGGTCGCCGTCGAGGGCTCGTCTCTGTTCTACTACGTGTGCCTCCGCGGCGTCTGCGCCGCGTGGCGCTCCGCCCTTCCGCCGCCGTACCCTTGCATCCTCTCACTCGACGACGACAGCGCCCGCAGCGCCTCCGTGTTCTCCTTCCCGATGAGGCGGACGGCTGCTTTGACGTCCGGGAATACCCCAGCCGCGCCCGCGTCGTCGGCTCAGGCAACGGACGCCTCGCCGTCGCCATCGACAGCAGCAACATGAAACACGACCACCCCTTCGCGAGCTGCTGGACGGTGAAAATCTTCGTCCTTGATCCCCGTTCCAGCGACGTGGACGAGCTCCTCCCTCCTCGCAATCCGAGGACCGACAGGGTAGAAGACTCCGAGTATGGCGTGCGCAAGCTCATGTTTGCGCCGGACCCTGACGACGCCACCGTCGTGGCCATGTGTGGCCGCGGGAAGATCGCCTATGTTGACACCAGCAAGACCAGCAGGAGCAAGAGAAAGTGTGATCTGGTGTGGACGATGGTCGACGTCGTCAGCGCGACCGCTAAGCATCTGGTCGATCTGGCCTTTGATGTCACAGACAGCAAGGTCTACTGCCTCGATTCATACGGGGACGTGCACGTGCTACGCGTTCCCCACGGCCGGAATAGCCAGGAGGCATCGGCCGAGCCCTCATTGACCCTCATGCCCGCCGCCGCCACCCCGCCAACGCTGACATCCGCCAAGCACCTCTTCTTTTGCCATGACAGCTTGTACCAAGTGTGGCAGAACGAGAGCTGCACCGTCAGCTCGCCCTCCGGGTTTAGGATGTCTGCGGACGAGATCTTTGTCCTGAGGTACGACCCGGCGCGACAGTCATGGGACATGGTGAAGGATCTCGGAGGCTGCTCAGTGTTCATCGGAAAAAACAGCAGCCCTGCGGTGGTGCGAGCCGGCACCGTCCCGGGGGTGAGGGGCGACTGCCTATACTGGATCGACTGGCTGCGTGTTCCTATGGCGTGTGACCTGGCCACAGGAACTTCCAAGCCGTGTTTTTTTCCAGATGGCGCGGGCAAAGGTAACTGCTGGTACTTTGGCGATGACAATATGACTATCAACAATAATAACCTGAGATATTAAAGGTCGCTAGCTTGGGAGACGGTTGTGGAAAACTGAACGTACTGACTTCGAGTACTTCAATATTGTAGTTATTCATTCTAGGTTCCCTTACTCCTCTAAGTATTGCAGCAGTTTTTTAGATCATTTTGCTAAACCATTATTTGAATACTTTGATTCCTTTTTGGCAAGTCTTTGGGCAGATTTATCGCTTATGTCCATATCCACCACAGATATTTTGTGCATATGCAAATTTCAGTGGTATTTTTGGCATATGCAGAAATGCAAACAAGTAGGGATGAGGACATAGGCACATAGCAGGGGTACAAGTTGCCGATCTAGTGATACAATCTTGCATTTCCTCCCTTGATATGAAATATCTGTTTTTCTTGTGTTTTACTGATTTATCTTTGTTGGTGTGATCATTGTGTTGACATTTAGATGCCCCCGGGCCATACGTAGAGCTTGAAACATGTTCACTGGTAAAAAAATCAGCTGCTTTTTTTGTGCTTACTATAGAAGTTAGTCTACAAGTTTTCGTTCAGTCCAAAATCTAGCTTGAAACATGTTCACTGGTAAAAAAATCAGCTGCTTTTTTTGTGCTTACTATAGAAGTTAGTCTACAAGTTTTCGTTCAGTCCAAAATCTGGCTAACTGTAAGGCGTTCCCACATCGAACTTCCACAAGCATTGCTATCAGTTTCCCATACGAAGACGTTTGAACCACAATTTTTCGTGTTGAATTAATAAGATTTGGTTTGTCATATTCATGCCGAAAATTATGGAATGATTTTATTCCCCCATATTATTGCTATATAATAAAAGTTACTCTGAAATCTATACACTTGGCAAAATAAGCTTAGGGGTATAGACATTGCCGCATCGTCGCCATCCTCCCTCGGGTGGGAGCCGGTCAGCTTGCACGCGGCTTTGGCCAACTTTTCCAGCCCTAGACACGCAACAACATAGCGACCACGCGCCACGGGCACGCTTGGATGCGGAAGACACCTCCTGGCGCGTATTGGCAGAGGCCGACGAGTGGGCTCCACCTCCCTTGTGTTCGTGGTCTGACGAGTTCACATGCCATATGCCGGATCCAGCGGAGGTGAGAGAGCTTTCTAGCAAGGGAGAAGGTAGATCCGTTAGCCGGCAAACCGGATTCCGACAACAGAAATGGAGTGGGTGGCCGGATGAGAAAGGGTGGGGCAGCGCTCTGCCCGGAGGCAAAAGGGAAGAGGAGGTGAAAATACGGGACTGTGTAGTGCATTTGGGATTTAGCGCAAAAATACTTGCAGGCTAGACCAGTTTGCAGTATTTGGATTTGTCATATTTTGGGCCTGAAAACGCAAATCGCGGAAATTTGCGGTTCAGACTCTTTTGCTCGATGGAGTCCTAAACGCCTTGTAAACCCTAGCCGGCCGGCTTGTATACAAACATATAACCGCCTCGGCTCATCTCTCTCCCATCTAATCTTGTGCAATCCCAACAGCACTGTTATTTCCCGTCGGCAACGAGTCAAAAGGTTTCGATCGGCTGATATACGGGAGCTTAATATACTCGTCATGGCTCATGCACGATACGATCTATGGAATATCGGCTGGCCGCAATTCTTCCAAAGTGTATGGCGCACGGCCGTGACATGCGCCATGGCCATGGAGGCGACCGGATTCTCTTGGGCTGACCTACAAAGCGACCTCCTCGTGTCCATCGCCAACGGCCTGTCTCTAGGAGACTACACCTGCCTCCGCGGCATCTGCGCCGTGTGGCGCTCCGCCCTCGAGCAGCCGTACCCGTGCCTCCTGTCCATGGACGACTTCGGCCGCCGCTGCTCCATCTTCTCTTTCCCGATGAAGCGCTCCTTCGACCTCCAGCGGAACCTCTACACGGGCCTAGATGGTTGTGGCCGCGTTGTAGGCTCGGGCAACGGCCGATTGGTCGTGGCTGTCGACGACTTCGACAGGTCGACGGCGACGATCTTTCTCGTCGACCCACGCGCCCGCGATGAGTCAGTCAAGCTCCTCCCCACTTTTCCGCTGGGCAGCTACGAGAGCGTGCGCAAGGTCGTGTTCGCGCCAGACCCTGATGACGGCACCCTCGTGGCCATGGGCTACCGCAAACGGGTGTCCTACATTGACACCCGTAGGAGGAATGACATGGTGTGGAAGACCGTCCAGATCATCGCCGGAGACCTCAAGTACGACCTCGCCGACCTGGCCTTCGACGCCTCAACCCGTGGCGACGGCAAGGCGTACTGCCTCGACACAAACGGGGGAGTGCGCGTGCTCAGCATCCCCCGCCGCTGCGAGGAGGAGCCCTCGGTGACCGTTCTGTCCGCCTCGGCCCGTGCCGCCTTCCCATGGCCCTACCGCGGCGCCTCCGAGCTAACCTTCACCAAACACCTCTTCTTCTGTCATGACAACCTCTACCAGGTGTGGCAGAACAACAGCGCCACCGTCAGATTTGGTTCTAGGCTCACCATGGCCCCGGACGAGATCTTCGTCCTAAGGCATGACCCAGGTCGTCATTGCACGTGCTGGAACGTGGTGAAGGATTTAGGAGGCTGCTCCGTGTTCGTCGCCAAAAACAGCAGCTCCACGGTCGTGCGACCCGGCGCCGTTCGTGGAGTTAGAGGCGACTGCGTGTACTGGATCGACTGGCGAGGCAAGCCCATGGTATGCGAGGTGGCCACCGGAACCTCCAAGCCGTGCCTTCTTCCCTATGGCGCGTGGAAAGACAGCTGCTGGTACTTTGGTGATTATAGTATGACGAGGAACAACAAACGTCAAGCGGGAACATTAAGGGAGTGAGTATTCTTCAACAGTGGCATGTCGTCTAATAAATATGACGAGTTAGCGAATTGTACTGTCAACATCTTGATCCGACTAGTCAGTGTAACCTTGAGTTAATTAATTCTTAGTCAGCTCTTTGCTACAAAATTCTGAGTTAAGGAGTCCTTCATTCTCTGAAAGAATCAAATGAGTGAACCAAGAAGAGTGCGGGGCATCTTTTCTCAACTATTGAAAAATATGAATGGATCATGTAACCCAAATTATTGTTACTCCTATGTCATGTGTATGTGTGAAGTCTGTAATCAAGTACTCCATATAACATGGTCCGGTGAAGTCTTATACATGAGAATTGCAGTTTATAAATATTCAGTTGCCGAAGAAATCATGGAATCTACTTATATCAGTTTAACCTAAAAGCCATCAACAAAAGTTTCTCGGATCCCAAAAGATAGCCACGAAACTGTTGATATGAGTGACGGACGGTTCTTACTGTTAACCATAGCAGCTAGGCGTGCGCCTGTGTACTTAGTCAACCAGCACGACCTAGCCTAGCCCATGTTCTCCCAGACACGATCTCCATGATCGGTAGTTGAGTGTACACGATCCCAGCGCCCATTGCGCTTGTAATCTGGGTATTTAAGCCCCAGCGATATCAATACAAAGTGTGTTGAATCCTATCCCTGCTTTCATGGTATCAGAGGAGGAACTGCTCAACCCTTTCTCGCAGCCCCTCTCTCACGCTTCCGCTTCCGCAACCCACAATCCCATGGAGACACCCACCTCCTCTCCCGCCTGGCACGCCGCCTGGCACGCCGGAGCACCCTGCCCTCATGCGCGCCCTCAACACCGCGCCCCGTCCCTCTGTCCCTGCGGCCTCCGTGATCCAGACGGTTGCGATCCGCTCGCACGTCCCGATCACTCTTGATCTCGCCGCCGGCAACTACGCCCAGTGGCGCCGCTTCCTCCTCACCGTCATCGGCAAGTTCGGCCTCGGCGACCACATCAACCCCGCCGCCGTGCGCCGCATCGACGACCCCGACTGGGTCATGATCGATCACGCCGTTGTACACTGGCTCTATATCACCATCTCGCCAGAGCTGCTCGACGTCGTCATGTAGCCCGAGGACACCGCCGTCACCGTCTGGGAGGCCATCGCGGGCATCTTCCGCGACAACCAACTCTCCCGCGCCGTGTACATCGACGCTGAGTACCACGCCGTCGTCCAGGGCGACATGACCATCATGCAGTACTGCTTGCGGCTGAAAAGCTTTGCTGACCAGCTGCACGATCTCGGTCAGCCTGTCTCGGAGACGCAGCAGGTCTTCAACCTGCTCCGTGGCCTCAGCCGCCAGTACCACGGTGCCATCCCGCATATCACCTCTCGTGTGCCTCTCCCATCGTTTCTGCAGGTTCGATCGTTTCTCATGCTCGAGGAACACCGTGCACAGCAGTCTGCTCGTCAGCAGGCCGCGCTCGCGCTCTACGCCGGACATGCGCCGGCCGCGACCGCCGCTGCCCTTGCTGCCCCATCTGGCCCTACTCCGTCCCCGGCACAGGCGTAGTACGGCGCGCCCTCCAGCTCCAACCAGAACAAGGGCAAAGGCAAGAAGAACAAAGGGAAGGGCAAGGCTCCCGAAGCTTCTTCTTCCTCCACGCCGGCTCCGCCACCAGCGCGACCACCGGCCTACCCCGCCCCTGCACTAGGATCCAACTCCTGGACTGGCTTGGTCCAGGCATGGCCCGTCGCCTGGCGCGCGCCGGGTGCCGGCCTGCTCGGGGCTCCTCCTGGCTCCAACCCTCGCCAGGCGTTCATGGCCGCCCCTGCGTCACCATACATGCCCGCGGCGCCACCGGCATCATTCTCCTACATGTCCGCGCCCACGGGTCCCGGCCTGCCGCTGTTCACCGGCGCAGGCTCTGCTGGGGCCAGCTCCTCCACCGCTCCACCTCAGCCATGGGACATGGCTCCGCTCCAGGCCGCGCTGAACTCCACGGCGCCACCGTCTCCGTCCAGCAGCCCGTCTGAGACCTTCCTCGACACGGGCGCCTCCGCGCACATGTTCTCCAACCCTGGTAACTTGCGCTCCATCCACCCCTCTTCTTCCTCTTCCCAAATTGTTGTCGGTAACGGTGCCCTCCTCCCATCACACACACGGGCACCGGGCACATCGCCACCTCCACCTCTCCTCTCCAGCTATGCAATGTTCTCCTGTCTCCCTCCTTGATTAAAAACCTCCTTTCCGTTCGTCAATTAACCCGCGACAATCCTATTTCAGTTGAATTTGACGCGTTTGGTTTTTCTGTCAAGGATATCCATACGGGGGCGGTGATTCTGCGCAGTGATTCAGACGGCGACCTGTACCCCGTGCACACAGGCTCTCCGACCGTGCCGCGCCGTCCGTTCGCCGGCGTCGCCTCTGTCGATCTGTGGCACCAGCGGCTTGGGCACCCCAGTCAGGCCGCGCTTCATAGTGTTTCTAGGCAATTTCCCTTCACCTGTAGCAAATCCGACACGCATACTTGTCATGCCTGTCGGGTAGGCAAGCACACTAGACTCCCATTTGCACAATCATCTAGCTGTACCTATTTCCCCTTTCAATTGCTGCACCTTGATGTATGGACGTCTCCGGTTGTAAGCATATCAGGCTATGAATATTATTTAGTGATCCTTGACGATTTCACTCACTATGTTTGGTCATTCCCTCTGAAACACAAGTCTGAAGTCGCCTCTGTAATCACCAATTTTTTCGCCTATGTCCACACCCAATTTCAGCGACCCATCCTCGCATTACAGACCGACAACGGACACGAGTTCGACAATCTCGCCGTCCGCTCACTCCTCACCCGCCATGGCGCCGTCATGCGCCTGTCATGTCCCTATACTAGCCAGCAGAACGGCAAGGCAGAGCGCATCCTCCGCACTCTTAACGACAGTGTGCGTGCCCTTCTCTTCCATGCCTCTATGCCGCCGCGCTTCTGGGCTGAAGCTCTGAGCACCGCCACTTACCTGCTCAATCGCAGGCCGTGCCGTTCTTCCTCGCCGCACACCCCTCACGAGCTCCTCCTCGGTGTCGCTCCAGACTACAGCCTGCTCCGCGTGTTCGGCTGCCTCTGCTATCCTAACACCACCGCAACCTCGCGTCACAAGCTGGATTTCCGCTCCATCGCGTGCGTCTTCCTCGGCTACTCTCCGGACCACCACGGCTACCGGTGCTACGACAGCGCCTCCCGGCACGTGCTCACCTCGCGCCACGTCACCTTCGTCGAGCATGACTTCCCCTTCGCGCGCAGCACGCCGACGATGCCACCACCTGCCCCCGCAACTGACGGCGATCACGTTCCCCACTTCCTGCCTTCTGTTCCGCAGGCTGATCGTGGCTCTGCGTCCATGGCGCGAAATTCAACTGGTGGCGGGCCGCCTTCAAGCGATGCTGGGCCAAGCTCGGCCCGGGATCTCACGTTCAAAAGCGCGCGCTCGTCAAGTTCAAGCTCGGCCGCCCGATCCTCATCCAGCGGCTGCCCAAGCTCCTCGACGCCAGGCTTGCCGATCCCGTCGTGCTCACCACCTGTTCGACAGATGGTCACGCGCGCCCAGGCCGGCATCTTCAAGCCAAATCCACGGTACGCCAACATCGCCTCCACGACGGTCTCCGCAGATGCCTCGCCGGTGCCACGCTCCGTCCGCAACGCCGTCAAGGATCCCAATTGGCTCCGCGCCATGCAGGAGGAGTTCGCCGCGCTCGTCGGCAACCGCACCTGGGAACTGGTTCCCCGTCCACCGCGCGCCAATCTCATCACCGGAAAATGGATCTTCAAGCACAAAACGTGAGCTGATGGCTCCCTCGAGCGGTACAAGGCCCATTGGGTCGTGCGAGGCTTCAACCAGCGCCCGGGCATGGACTACTGCGAGACCTTCTCGCCGGTCGTCAAGTCCGCCACCATCCGGACGGTCCTTGCACTCGTTGCATCCCGTGGCTGGCCTGTTGATCAACTGGACGTGAAGAATGCCTTCCTCCATGGCACGCTCGCCGAGGAGGTCTACTGCCTCCAGCCCGCCGGCTTCGTCGACCCCTCCAAGCCTGACCATGTCTGCAGGTTGTCCAAGTCACTGTATGGCCTGAAACAGGCCCCGCGCGCCTGGTTCATGCGCTTCGTCGGCTTCCTCGCCACGATTGGCTTCTCTGCGACACGCTCCGACAGCTCGTTGTTCACCTTCACTCGTAGCCAGGACGCGGCGTTCCTCCTACTCTACGTCGACGACATTGTACTTACGGCTTCCAGTGCCGCTCTACTGCAGCGCATCGTCGACAGGCTCACATGCGAATTTGCCATGAAGGATCTGGGCGCCCTCCACTACTTCCTCGGCATTCGTGTCACTCGCACTGTTGCGGGGTTCTTCCTCTGGCAAGAACAGTACGCAGAGGAGATCCTGGAGCGCGCTGGCATGGACAACTGCAAGCCGGCCTCCACGCCGGTTGACACCAAGGGCAAGCTTCCTTCCGCCGATGGACCTCCTGTCGCTGACGCCACGGCCTACCGCAGCATTGCCGGCGCGCTGCAATATCTGACGATCACTCGTCCAGAGATGGCTTATGCAGTGCAGCAAATTTGCTTGCACATGCATGATCCGCGGGAATGCCACGACGGTCTGATCAAGCGGGTGCTTCGCTATGTCCGTGGCACCACGAGCTTTGGACTCCGGCTCTCTGCTTCATCTTCACTGTCGCTCCGCGCCTACACCGACGCGGACTGGGCTGGCTGCCCCGACACGCGCCGCTCCACCTCCGGCTTATGCGTCTACCTCGGGGACTCACTGGTGTCCTGGTCCTCCAAGCGCCAGGCCATTGTGTCCCGATCCAGCGCTGAGGCGGAGTACCGCGGCGTGGCCAACGCCGTTGCGGAGTGTGTCTGGCTTCGACAGCTGCTGGGCAAGCTCCTGTGCCCGGTTCGCAGCGCCACGCTCGTGTACTGCGACAACGTCTCCGCCGTCTACATGTCGGTCAATCCCGTCCATCACCGTCGCACAAAGCATGTGGAGCTGGACATCCACTTCGTCCGCGAGCGTGTGGCATTGGGCGACATTCGGGTTCTTCATGTGCCTACTCGACAACAACTCGCTGATGTGATGACCAAAGGGCTGCCAACGAGTCTCTTCGAAGAGTTCCGTTCCAGTCTTTGCGTCGCTGACAACGTCACGACTGCGGGGGGGTGGGGGGTGTTAACCATAGCAGCTAGGCGTGCGCCTGTGTACTTAGTCAACCAGCACGACCTAGCCTAGCCCATGTTCTCCCAGACACGATCTCCATGATCGGTAGTTAAGTGTACACGATCCCAGCGCCCATTGCGCTTGTAATCTGGGTATTTAAGCCCCAGCGATATCAATACAAAGTGTGTTGAATCCTATCCCTGCTTTCACTTACTAAAACACGGCACGTGTCCTCCCTACCCCTACTCTTCAATCTCGTGGTCGTCGCCGTCGACACGTCATCTGGCCTGACATCCTCGTTCACTGCTGCACACACACACCCTCCAATTCGTGTCTATACAATTAAGCAACACGAGTGGGATAAAATTCTTCGACATCAAATAATTCTTTGTGAGATGAATGCATGACAACAACAATAGACAAAAGCACTTCAGTTACTGCCGTTTCCTTCCATAAACTTTTCCTAGATCCCAATCATCCTTCAGCATACTATTATACCAATATGCCTGGGGTACGGGCCATCTGTTTTTCATTTTCATTTCGCAATGTAAGTCGTACGTTGAAAAAATCAGAAACAATTTGCATGGAAAGACAGAGTAATACCGCTTTGGGTTGTTCGTCTCAGCTTGGTCGTCCGATATGGGCGCTGGGTGGTCGCCTCTGCTCTGCATACCTCTATATCAGGGCCGTCTCCAGAAATCGGGGGCCCCTGTGCGAAACATAAAAGGGGGCCTTGCAATTTGAAAATTTAAATGACATAGCAGCTAAAATTACTTTCATTTTATTACATAACTTAAATATGTATTATTTTTAACAACATATAGAAACATATCAAATCTTACCACTAAAGTAACAAACTGAACTCATATTCTACTATAAAGTATCATCCGTCTGGTATTTTTTGAAATGAAATCTTCAACCAGATCTTCGTAATTAATCTTATCTAGGATATCATTTTTAAGTGCTATTGTCCCCAATCCATCGAGTCTTTCTTGTTTCATAGTAATTAATTGGAGGTTCCTTCACAACAAATCTATCTAGAGCATCCTTTTACGACCAAGCTGCTACTTCCAATCTTTCTCTTTTCCTCTTCTTTTCTACACCAGCTTGACACTTTGTTTTTCTGAATTTGTTTCTAGATACTATATAAGTGTTCACTGATTTGTGATTTCAGAGACGCCAGCTCGACGAGCGAACGGTGAAGCGAGGTGTATTTCCGTCGGCCGATCTGCCGATCTGGATGTGACGGCGTGCGGTCGTCGTTCTCGTGGTCTCGCTCAAGGTCGCCGACGGCGGAACGCGAGATCGTGTCAATTCCTTTTCTCACGTCTGCGCGGCTGCGCCAGGTACCGAGAACGCGAGATCGATCATGGCCTGGCGCTGGTGGTACCGATCGCATGTGCTGGACTGTGGGCCGCAAAAGTAAAGGAAACGTCAAATGGGCTGCTCCCTGCGGAAATGGTCCGCTAGGAAATACCAAAATGATACTAGTAAAATTTGATACTGTACGTACGTAGTAGGCAGCTGTACTTCGGGGCCCCTGGGATTTGGGGGCCCTGTTCGATCGATCACCTCGAGCATGGCCATCGACGGCCCTGTCTATATCGTACAAAAGTGTTCCCAGTGTAATATTGATGAGTAACTATTCGCCACTAAATTAGCATTCAGATGCAGCAGAAAACAGAAGTACCTTCCTGACATCAGCTCCAACGCACTTACAACTTCTACAATTTTGTTTCTTGGCAGGAAAGGAGTTCCTTTAGTTTTTCCATCATAGAAGTTCATGCCAATAAAGCTCCCACCAGTGAAATTAATTAGAGGCCCTCCAATTCCAGCCTAGTACAAAAACTGCTTAGGTATAGCTTAATATATGTTAACAGCTAGAGGTAAAAAATAAGATAGATACTGATGCTTATCCATGGCAGCCACCGATTAAAAACTAGCAACAGAAATCCACCACGTAGCTTCTTTATTTTACAAGTGGACAGCTTAAGGTGCTTGCAAGGAAGTGCCGTGATAGGCTCATCAGTCAGTTCGCCGGTGGAGGCACATAATAAGCCTTCATCAGGCTCTCGCCCTACAGCTACTACATATTCAGGTGGTATCAACTCACTGCTTTCAAGATGGAAAATATCTTCTGGACGAATACCACGCAAACCCTTAAAACTGACAATAGCAATATTATGCCGCGAGTCATATGACTCCAATCTCCCTATGGCATGTTGTTTCGGCGGAAAAAACACCTCAATCTGACACGACATATAATGCGAGCTTAGTTAAAGTATTGTATAACTTAAGACTTAAGAGACATAGAAACAATGATTAACAGCACAAACCCTCAAGTTCTCATCAATCTTGTCTTGTTTATCACAAGTTCTAACCAAACTGGCTGAAGTCAGGATAACAGTGCGTCTGGAACTGGCATTCTCAGTGTTTGCACCACACTTTATGAGCAAGCCTGTGCATGAGAAAAACCTGATGCCTCCTACGAATGCATCAGAATTTTTATCGTTAGCTCTAGTGATGATTACAAAATAGTACAGTACGAAAATAATAATTAACAACTAGCTGTGAAATAACCATTGTATGAAGAAAGTGAGACAACACGTCGGGATATAGTTGAAATTGTCTTTGCATCAAGTCTCGCCCACGCATTAATCCCAACACCAGAAAAATCAAGATTGTAGTCATACCCACTCCAAGCATGAAAGTAACCAAAGTCCTCTTCAAACCTATTGATCAATTCCCCATTCACTGGTCAAAAAATAAGTACACAAGTTAATGCTACAATTGCTATATGAAAAATGCAAGAGAAAAGTCAGCTATATCAAAACCAGTAACTTACGTTCGAGCATAAGTGGTGGTGGCTCAGGATAGCCCAGCCGGGTAAGCAAATGTAACTTTCTCAAAATTCTGAAGCAATAAGGTGATCCATACACAGATGATATTGGTATGATGATAATAATTTTCATACGATATTCTGTGCCCAAAGATAAACGATTAGGCCTATGCCAATGCAAGTCTCTTAGCGCTGTTTCATATTTATTTTGCTTATGTGGCATGTTAGTTAATGAAGAGAGAGAGTGTGAGGTTGTAGCTTAACTAAGATACAACTCTTGCACGTGGCCATACGTAAAATAGAGTGTTTGTCCAATCATATGCATGCATGAGGTCCAAATCATTAAATTAGAGACAACCTCTAAGAAACAACCCATTGACACGGTTGTCTCTTAAAACTTTAATACGCCTATGGTGACGTGCTAAGAGACGATGCATTGGCACAGGCCTTAGTATGGCGATTTGAATGATTCACACGTGAGGGTATTATTGTTTTTGCACCTGGGGGCATAGAATATAGCAGGCTACTCGTTTCTGCTTCTCCGACTGAGCCTCCTGAAATGGAGAAGATAATGGAAGAAAATAAACACAAAACTAAAATATATTTTCGCAAGCTCTAGGCAAGAGGGCATGCACTAGTAGGAAAAGCCTTATCAGTGGCGCACCAAAAATGGATTCTGTGGCGCACCCCCAGAATTGCTGGGTGCGTCACAGAATCGTCGCCACTAAAATATTATTTCTGTGGCGCACCATGGGCATGCGCCACAGAAACCCGCTTTCTGTGGCGCAACCAGGCCGTGCGCCACAGAAATATCTGGGTATGCCACATCAAGGTTTTGGATACCGGTACCAAAAAAATCTCGGAGGGGGCCGGGATTGCCGGTAACCGTGGTTACCGGGAAAATACCGGTTGGTTACCGGCCGAGATTCTCAACCAAATTTTGAAATTCAAACCTAAAACATAAAAAATAATTCAAAAAATGATTTTGGAGGAAGAATTCGGTCCAAATTCAAATGGTCCGAGAATTTTCGGCCGGTATGCCCATTTACCGGGGGGGGGGGGGGGCTGGGAAATGCGGTAACCGGCCGGTAACCGTGGTAAATCAACCGGTAACCAAAACCTTGTGCCACATACAGAGGAATTCTGTGGCTCACCCTCGCCTGGTGCGCCACAAAAAAAATTTGATGCGCCACAAAAGTTTTTTTCAGAAATACAGAAATTCTCATTTTCTGTACAAATACATGTATATTACATGAAATACAGGTATATTACAGGAAATGCAGTAATAATAGAAACAATAATATATTTTGACACGGTATATGAAAACAAACACATTACTATGTCATGACAAACACTTAGAGCCCAAGATACATACATATAGTGACAAGTGCCAAAGCACAAGTCTACAAAAGTTCCATCTCGATCATGTCACACAAGTCTTAATTGGTACAAAGGTTCATCTCATGTCACACACAAGTCTTAGTACAAATGAAGTTGTCACCGCCGCGATGATGGAGCATGATCATGGCTTCCTCTTCTTGAGCGGCGCCAAGAACGGTAGAATGCCCCCTTTTCCTCCACTCCCTGGTATCATTCTGCGCGGCTAGTCGTTCTTCCATCTCCTTCTGAGACAACGCTGAAGATAGATTGGGATATATATTGGTTAGTGATATACATAGAGTATAATTTGTTCATCTAAGTAGAGAGGCAAGACGATCAATCAATGTTGTCATGGTTGGAAATCATATGGCTATCCTATTTGGGTTTCATAGCATAGCATATATATAATATATAACCCTACACATGCACTTCTACAAAAAAGTACACACTAGCTAGTAATGCTTAGCAAGACTATCTTTTATAATACATCCTACGTACCAAAGCGGAAGTGGAAGGACCCTGAGGCGTGCATGACATCGTCGAGGAAGATATTTGTTAACTGCAGCCGGATGCGATGGAAGTCTTGTCTACAATCAGCATCGGTGAGACCTACGCCATTTTGGTGTATTCTGCGAGACTAGATGCAATCTTCGTTTTCTCGCAATCCCGGACAATCGTTTTAAGGTGACGGAGGGCATAGTAGGCCTCCATCACAGTGCCATCCAGTTGCTTGACGCAATGGAATCTGGTCCCATGCAAGAACTTGTGTGTGTTGTCGTCCTCCGTGAAAAATTCCGACTTCTTATGGAAGGGGCCGCCCTTTTTGGCATAGGCCTCGAGAGCGTCATCGAGAACACCCTTTAATCTGTTGTATGATCTCGGCTGGGATTTATTCCCCGAGTCCAAATAAGTGGCAACGGACCACCTCGGGGATACGTGGATGAGTGCGCAGTACTTGTCCCTGCTCAACACAATTGAAGCAGAATGTTGGACAAATGATCAGCGATGGAAGAAATGTACAAGAAGGCATAAGATAGGACGGTGGCGAGCAGATGTGTACTTACTCGAAAAAGTAAGGCAGAAGAAGGGCGGTCTTCTCCTTGTTGGCCAGGAAGACCCTAACGAGGTACTCCTTGGCCGTTTCCCGTGTTGTTGATCCTTCCACCAGATGGCTGTCGCGCATGTAGTAGGGATCCACTATCGCGATGTACGTGGTATCATCTCTCCTGATCTTCATCGCCGCATCGAGCGCATATAGGCGGACCATGTTATAGTCCAACCGTTTGGAGTGATACAGTTTGAAGATGTCCTCGTACGCTATGAAGAACACATCTGCGGGGTCTTCCTGGATGAAGTCCACCAACTCTTTTGGCACCTTGACCAGGAACGCCGGGTAACCTGGGTTCTTCTCTTTAAGAAGGGTCTCCTCTAGATACAAGATATTATTCTGCAAAGTAATCATGGGTCCTTCTGCAAGGCGGAGCATGTCCCCGGACAAGATAGATTTACCAGCTTCATGAACTCGGGAGTAGCCTTGTGGATTCGTGTCTTCAGGACCCCGGATCTTAGGATCTTGCTGGCTCGTAGAGGATGCTTTTCTCTTCCTTTGATGACTCTTCTTTTTCTTCGTCTCTGGGGATTGTGGGGGTGCAGTGAACCCCGCTTTAACTGTTTCATGCAGTGTGGTAGGGCTGAAAATGTTACCCGGTTGAGCTTGATGATCGCCGGCATCCGGAGGCGTGTCGGTGAAGGCCAGGCGCTGTGTGCATGAAGTGGGACGAGCAGGTTGAATGTGGTGGTCGCGGAAGGGTTCTTCATCCATAAGAGGCATGAACATATCATCCGCGGCGGCGCTAGTGTTGATGTAGTCATCGACGTTTACATCATTATCATCATCCTCCTCAACATTGTCGACGTTGCCACCAAGTTGAGGTGCAACGGCTTTGTCCTAAAACATAAACAATAGCACATCCGTTAGTCGGGAAAGTCGGAAAGTCGGGGAATTCGGAAAGTCAGAACTAACCTTGGACGGTTGCGGGGAAGACGTTCCCAACAACTGTTTGTGGCGGTTGGTGGCGGCGATGACCGGCGGCGGTAGCTTCCGGCCGGTGGTGGGGGCGACCGGCGGTAGCTTCCGGCCGGCGGTGGCGACGACCGGCGGTTCCGTCTGGGTGGTGGTGATGGCTGCTTGTGGCGCCGGTTCATCCGCAGCATCTTTTTTTGTCCGCCTCGGCGGGGGCCGAACGATCGGGGCTCGGGGCATCCTTGGTGACGGCGTTGAGCTCGGCGTTGAGCTCGGCTAATGTCGAGACAAGGGCGCCGGTGCTGGCGGCCGGCCTATCAATCTCCGGCCGCTCGTGTGCATTATCATTATTCTCCGACGTTGGTGTATGTTGCTTCACGGCAGGGGGCACCGGTGGGGTCGGCAGGACCGGCGACACGTTATTGCTGGAGGTGCTGCCGGCGAAGCTGGGCACGTGTATCGGCCCCTGTTGACCTCCCGCATGCCAACCAGTTATCCCTGCACCAATGCATCAGGTAACAAAGCCCGGATCTTCTCATCCACCTTCTCGGCCACTAGCTTGTCCACCACGCTGGAGTCCACCTTCTCGGCCTCTAGTGCGTCCAGCTTCTTCCTTAGCTCGAGAACCTCGGCTCTATCTTTAGACGGCCTCCTCCTCTCCTTTTTCTTCTCGGTGTCCATGCTGTAGTACTCGGTGAACTTCATCGCCGTACCAAAGCCGGTCACACGGCCAGCTGATGTCGGCGGCTTTGACTTGTCCCTCCCCTTGTAAACATTCATCACCTGGTTGAAAGTCGTGTCCCACAGGCCGGCCGGAGGCTCCTGGGACGACGGGTCGGCCTCAGCCTCAATTTCCAACTCAGCCGCCTGCGGACAAAGGAAATAAACGTGAACCCATGTAGAAATCAACGCAAATGGACTTTGAGATATCCGCGGTAATTAAGTTCCTTACCAGCTTTTTCTCGAATTCCAACACATCTTCATAGTCGGTAACGAATTCCCCCGTCCCCGGCTTCAGATAGTAGCGGGACCGAACAAAGTTCCTAACTTGCTCGTCCGTGATTTTATGCCACGGGTTCTCTTTCCCAAGTCTCGCAACCTCGGCATCCTCCTTGTCCCAAACGGGCTTTTTTCCTACGTAACCGCCGCTTCCCAAATGGTGGTTACCTAAGTTCAGTGCCCGCATGTTCTTCCCCCACTTGGTCCATTTTTCAACCTCCAGAGATGACAAGGATACCTTGAATATATCGAACTCGTCTTTCTCGAGGTACGGCTCTTTGGCACTGATCTCCTCAGACCCTTTTCAAGAATCTTCGCCTTTACCCGGCCTCTCCAGCTTGTCAAGGCGGTGTTCATCTTCGTGATGGCAAAGTTGTCCACCTTTTTGTTTTTATCAGCCGGGAAAATATATCGTTTGTGAAGCTTCTTGAGGAGGTCATTGCGCAAAGCCTCATTCTCCGGATTCCTGAGGTCATACGTGTTGATCGATGCGTTTTCCCGGAGGATGCACCCTAGTTGCATGCCGTACCCTTTTGCGACGTCCCAAGGCTCCAGTGGTTGGCCACTTAAGGAGACCTTAGTGAACGTGTCTGTGATGTTGCCGACCGCTTGCGGTGTCCGGTCATTCCTCGGCTTCTTAAGCCTCTTAGCAGGCGGGTTACTACCACCACCGCCATCCGTGTGGTCGCCACCCCCGACATCCGTGCTGGTGGGTTCTCCATCGGTGGTGGTGGCTTCGGCAGACTCTAACTGAAAGTCACCATCGCCGTCACGAGCCAGTTCGGCAGCCTCCGCATCCTCCATCTGCGGGTTCAATTCCTAGAACGATATGTTCTTTTGTCTAGCTTGTTCTTTGACGCTCATGTGCTTCTCAGAAGGGCCGGCCTCGGAGGACATGTTTGCACTACATTAAAGAGAGGCAAAATGTTAGTACAACAAATATAACAAAAGCATCACTTAATTTAGTACTAAGATACCCCGGCCCATGCATTAGCCGCAATACCCCATATGTCCTATTTTTTTTAGCAAAGTCATGCTAAATTTCACGAAAAATTTGGCATGACCTTTGCTAAAAATAGGACATATGGAGTACCCGAATTTGCCGGAACGGAAGCTAATCGACGTTCCGGCAATCTCAAGGGCCTCACGGGGTACCTGCAAACATTTCACAAATCATGTTGGCCGGCATCCCGGCCAACAACATCACACCAACACATCCACATCTCCGGCCGCGGCATCTCCGGCCGGCAACAAACACAATATATCATACACATGAATACACGACAATCGCAGCACAAACACAATCACAAGAACATCTCCGCAAAATATAGGAGGAGGCACCACCTTGAGCAGCGGGAAGCACCACGGTGCGGGTACCTACACACATACACAACACATAAGCATGTCAGTAGTCACTATATTACTTAGCAATTGCAGAGAAGAAAATAAAATTAATCTAGTGACCTAGCAACTAACCTAGCTACTGTCAAAAATACTAACCTAACAGCAACAACTATACCTAGCAGCACCTAACCTAGCAGCAAGCAACTAAGAGGAACATCAATTTAACACTTAGCAATTTTTTCATCAAGCACCAAACAGAAAATGCAATATTTCCAAAGTAAAAATACTAGTAAAATGCATCTACAAGCACCAAACAGAAAATGCAATATTTCCAAAGCAATTTTTTCATCAAGCACCAAACACCTAGTAAATGTATATACTCATGGAGCAATGCCATACTTGTAAAAATGCAATATTTCCAAAGTAAAAATACGAGCACCTAGTGACAACACAGCAAGCAACAGCAAGCAAATATGGTTTGGGCATTTCCACAAGCACCTAGTGTGCAGGAGAGGATCGGGGAGGCTCCATGGAGAGGAGGGAGGAGGAAGATGGCCGGGAGGGAGGAGGGAGGAGGAGGAAGATTGCAGGGAGGGAGGAGGGATACCTGCGCAGGCCGGGTTGGTGCCGAGGAGAGCCGGCGAGTCGAGGGCACGGGCACGGGCGCGTCGAGGGCACGGGCATGGTGAGGCACGGGCACGACGAGGCACAGGCGCGTCGAGGTCGCAGCAGTCGACGTCGACAGCGAGGGGAAGGACGCGAGCGCGGGAGCGGACGGCGGTTTCGAACACTTAGCAAAATTTGGGGAAGAAAGAGAGGCAGCGCGGGGGCGGCCCCACATGTTAGTGGGCGCAACACAATTCTGTGGCGCACCACGGTGGGATGCGCCACAGAATTATGAGGATTCTGTGGCGCATCGCCAGAGGGATGCGCCACAGAAATACTTGGCCTGGAACTGGGCAGGGCGGGACGGGCCCACATGTAAGTGGGCGCAGCACATTTCTGTGGCGCACCGTGGGGGGGATGCGCCACAGAATTCTCAGGATTCTGTGGCGCATGTTTTGGAGGGATGCGCCACAGAAATAGTTGGGCTGGAACTTAAAAGGCTCTGCTGCTGTTTCATTACACAAACACACAACACAGCCCAGTGGTTGGAAACCACTTGAATAACCTGTGCAGCCAGGTTCGAATCCTGGCTGTCTCAATTTTTGCTGAACTTTTTTTCTTACAATTTTTTGGTTAATTTGGTTCAAAAAATACACACAATATGTGTCCTACATATTTAGTTCATTGAATACATAACTCTTGCATTGTCATACATATTCATGATCATACATATATATGCTTCCATTGTCTCACACACACACACAAATTAAATACACCAAAAAAGTATTCTTCTCTCGGTTCCGTGAGCTAGATTCTCTTCTTTCCCTTCTTCGCGGTTGAAAACTTTAGGCCGGTGACCTTGAGATTTCTTCGCGTGAACGGACAACCTTTGTAGGTAGGGAGGTCTTCCTTCTTTGTGTACTAGTAGTAGGCATGTCGAAGAACTTGTCGAATTCCTCCTCGATCTTTGGCTCGTTGTCCAAGTCTTGCTCGGTGGCGCCTCCTTCCATTCCGATGATGCTCCTCTTGCCCCTCCTCACGACAACACGGCTAGGCTTTGACGGGTCGGTAATGAAGAAGCATTGCTCAACTTGGCTAGCGAGTACCCATGGCTCATTTTTCGCGGAGGCGTTCTTCGATTTGGCATCGGGTATTACCATGGTGGTGAAATACCGGCCTTCTTTGACGACGTCCTTGGCCCATCTTACACGGAACATTGGCACCACCTCTCCACAGTAGTTGAGCTCCCATATGTCCTCAATCCTTCCGAAGTATCTTTCTTGACAGTAGCCTCCTCATCGCCGTATGATAGCATAGTTACTCCTGAGTTTTGATATTCCGACATCTTGTCCTTTTCCTCGGTGTAGAATCTGTAGCCGTTGATGTCGTACGCCTGATAGGTCTTTACGTTATGCGAGGGACCCCGTGATAAGGAGAATATGAGTTTTCATCTTCCGTAGATGGCGGTTTCCTCTTTGCTAGCTCCATTTGATTTTGCTTGAACCAACGCGTGAAGCTGGCGTTGTGCTCTCTGGTTACGTCTCCCTTCTTCCTCGGCCGGCCCAGTTTGATGTAATGTTGCTCGAGTAAGCATTTGTGCTGTTCCACCCAAGTTTCGATCAACTGTAAGTGTTGTAGCGCGACCCGGTGAGCCCTGTCGAAGTCGTCCTTTCGACCCTGCATGCTGACAAAGGTTGAGCTGTGCCCTCTCGGTGACCATATCCATTGAGCCTGTCGAAGTGTTTCCTCGTGGGCAGACCTACATCCTGGTTCTCGGTGCTTAGATAATTCTGGCAGAAGGAGATGCACTCGTAGGTTAGAAAGCCCTTGGCCATGCTTGCGTCTGGACGGGCCCTGTTGCGAACGTATCCTTTCATGACACCGTTCATCCTTTCGAACGGCATCATGTAGTGCATGAACGTTGGCCCTAGCTGCCTGATGTCATCAACGACATGGAGAAGGAGATGCACGCATATATCAAAGAATGCTGGCGGGAAGTAAATCTCGAGCTCGCATAGTACCAGCTCGATCTCTTCTGTAGCCTGTCGAGCTGCTTCACCCCGATCGACTTCCTGTTGATGACGTCGACAAAGTTGCAAAGGGCAAGCAGCGTATCACGGACGTGCTCGTCCATTATCCCTCGAATCGCAACGGGAAGTATCTGCGTCAACAGCACGTGACAGTCGTGAGACTTCATCCCGCTAAACCTCTTCTTCGTTCCGTCCAGATATCTGCTTATCTGCCCGCGTAACCATTCGGAAATTTGACTCCTAGAAGACACCTGTAGAATTGCTCGAGCTCCTCCGGACTCATAGTGAAGCACGTAGCGGGAAGCACCACAGTGTTCTTCTTTACCCTTTTGCGGCGACCTTGAGTCCCTTCCGTCTGATCATCATCATCATCGTCATCGCTATCGGGGGCCTGAAGATCTTTCCTGACACCAAGCCATTTCAGATCGTATCTTGCTTTCGTCCCATCCTTGGTCTTTTCCGGCATGTTGGAAAGAGTGCCAAGCAGACTCTCGGTGACATTCTTCGTAATGTGCATCATATCGAGGCTATGTGGCGTCTTGAGGACCTTCCAGTAGGGCAAGTTGTGGAAAACACCTCGCTTTCCATACACCCAGCAGCGGATCTACCTTCGGTCGTTTCTTTCCCGGCGCGGGCACTCCTCCAATTATTCAACAGCTCGTCGATTTCTGTGCCGCTCCTCGGGATCGGGGGTCCTTCGGGCTCGTCCTTACCATTAAACAGGTCACCGCGTTTCCTCCACGGGTGATCCATGCGAAGCCACCTTCGAGCCCCTGGGTACACGGTTTTCGAAGACCCTGGATTCCTTGGTAGCTGGAGATGCGGGGTTGAGTCCATGCACCTGACACATGCGCAGAATCCGTGGCTTACCTGGGCCGATACATATGAGCAACCAGGATAGTCCTGCACCGTCGTGAGCAGCGCGGCTCTCATGGGAAATAATCTCCAGTGTAGGCATCCCACGTACGGGCTGGGGTCGCCCACAACGTGGCTAACTCCTCTTCCAACAGCGCGAGATACGTATGTATGTGGACACCTGCTTGTTTCGGCCCCTGAATGAGAAGACTCATGTGTATATACCTTTGCTTCGTGCACAACCACGGGGGAAGGTTGTAAGGCCATACAAACACGGGCCAGGTGCTATGCGTGCTACTCTGGTTGCCGAACGGATTGAGTCCATCGGTGCTCATACCGAGCCTGACGTTCCTTGCGTCGCCTCCGAAATTTCCGACGGCGTCCAACTCTTGCCACTGGCTAGCGTCTGAAGGGTGTGTAAGGATCCTGCCCTTCTCCGGATCTTCTTCAGGCTTCTCCCTTTCCGCGTGCCATTGCATGAGCTTTGCTTCCTTAGGGTCCACGAAGTACCGCTGCAGACGGGGAGTGATAGGAAAGTACCATACCACTTTGTGAGGACCTTTCTTCCCACGGCTCTTGTACCGTCCTTGGCCGCACACCGGACATGTGGTTCTGTCCTCGTACTCGCCCCGATAAATTGCGCAATCATTGATGCAGGCGTGGTATTTAACGTGCGGTAGGTCAAGAGGGCACACGACTTTCTTGGCCTCCTCGATACTAGTTGGCAATGTGTTCCCCTCGGGAAGACGCTCGTGGAAGAATTTCATGTTCTTGTTGAAGCTCACGTCGGTCCATTTGTTTCCCGACTTCATCTCCAGAGCATCAAGCGTTACTTGCAAGCGCGTATCCTGTGGCCGGCACCCTGGATACAACGGAGTCTTCCCGTCTATCTCCATTTGCGCCAGCTTGGCTTTCTCTCTAACGGTCCTCGCCTCCTTGAGGAGCAGTTCTTGAACATGAGACTCCATCAAGGCCGACATTAGCGAGCTCTGCGGCGTGTTCGCGTCTTCTCCACCACCATCTACTCCTTCATCATGACCATGTCCGTCGGCATCTCCTTCGTCACGATCATCTTGCCCGCCCTCGTCTTCAGGCGCAACATTTGCTGTCGGCGCAACATTTGCTGTCGGCGCTTCATTGAAGCCTTCCATGAAACCGCGCCTGAGCAGGTGTTCCTCCAATTGTCCGGAATCAGGGTCGATCCATCTCACAAATTTGCAACTTCTACACGGACATCGTATGTGGCGCTGTTGCACCGAATCATTTCCGCCTTCGCTTCTTCCTTGTAGTTGTTGATTCGACTGGAGCTCATCTTCATGACCATGGTCGCCTACGGGTATACATATAGAGTATGTGTTATTAAGTCGGAAATGTTCGACGAAAAAATTCGGCATGACTTCCCCTAGAAGTAGGACATATGTGGTGCAAAAATTTACCGAAATGGAAATGAATCAACATTTCGGCAAACATCCATGCACCACGCCGGCGCAAGCAACAACATGCAAAGATTCATGCAAACCACACACACAAGTTTCATGCATAGATCCGTTCAACAAATAGTTTGCTTCATGCAAACCACACACACAATCGCCCGCCGACAAGTTTCTCATGCCTTTAACAAACACCCATCCAACAATACCCACCTAGTAGATCTAGATCCGTTCCCGAGACGTGACCGTGATCGATGAGAGAGAGTGTGTGGTGATGGAGGGAAAATAGTGGACAAAAAGATAGGAGGAGAATATATATGGAGGCTTTCCCCAAGCCCTCACCAATTCTATGTCAAACAAAGTAGGTTTAACAACAAATAATGGATAATAGGATGGTCAAAATGCCATGGGAGAGAGGAGGAGCTCGAGCTAGATGCATGGGGGGAGAATGAAGAAGGTCACATGGGGAAAGTGGGTGCGCCACAGAATGTCAACTTTCTGTGGCGCACCAGCCGCTGTGCGCCACAGAAATTGCCCAGATGGACCTAGGCCCAATGATTGCACGTGGGACCCATAGGATTTCTGTGGCGTATGGGGACACATGCGCCACAGAAGTCTGACTTCTGTGGCGCATGGGTGTCCATGCGCCACGGCCTTTCTGTGGCGCACCTCCTCCCATGCGCCACAGAAATATTTCTGTGGCGCACCAATTAAGGGTGCGCCACAGAATGTCAACCTACTTATAACCCTTCTCCTACTAGTGATGTCAGTGAAAGCGTTTCTGTGGCGCACCAATTAAGGGTGCGCCATAGAATGTCAACCTACCTATAACCCTTCTCCTACTAGTGATGTCAGTGAAAGGGGAGGCGTAAGGTTGTCTAGAATTGACCAGGTACTAAATAAATGATGGTAAGCACAATTGCGGAATCAAAAGCACAACACCACCCGGAAACTAACAATAAACGTTGAGTAATATGTGTAGAAAATGCTGATGAACGAATTTAGTAAATAACTTAGTGGTCTCCAAGGATCATGACACTAACCTGCACCATGTGGGTTTGGGTCATTCGTCCATACCTCCTTAGCGTAATTTCCTCCTTGCATCTCGATAGGACTGCAATGGGACATAATAGATTTGTTTTGATAGATAGATAACTAATTAAATACACCGACTTACTAGCCCAAATACAAAGCGGTCAATCAGTCATCATGAACCCAATCATACAAAAAAAAAAACAGGGTATGCAGAGAAGGAAATGAGGCTTTTGGAATATGCAAACAAACACAAAAACAGGGTATGGTCAGTAGTATAGGTTACCAACTTAGGATGTCAAAATATTTGTATGGGCAATATGGTTTTAACTCTTCCGCGTATAAACAAATACTAGTCAACCGAGCGCGGCAAATGCCGCGCGTGTTTGGTGAAATTTAGATTTGGAAATGTTGACATTTAGAAGCTGCCTATTTAGTGAAATTCAGATTTCAAAATGTCAACGTTTAGAAGTTGTGAAATTTTGGAAATTATTGTAATCCGGAGAAATTCTACGTTTTAAAATTGTTAGAAGAAGAAATAGTGCGGTGTAAAAAATTGGAATTGTAAATGTCCGCATTTTAAAGTTAGTTGAATTTAAATTCGTGGGAACTTTTTAAAAAATTGTACATGTAAGGTGTTCAAATTTCGAAAGTTCGTATAATCGGAAAGTTAATCACATTTGTTTACTTTTTAACGTTTGTTGAATATTCAGATTTGGAAGCCTTTTTAAAAAATATTAAATTTGCTGGTGTTTTTTGTGCAGAGCAGTAGGGCCTAACCGTCTGATTTTTTTATTTTCTATATTTTTTTTGCGAGCAGGGAAAAGAAACTGACAGTCTAGGCCCACGCTGACGTCGCGATGACGTCAGCAGGGCCCTGGGCTGCCGTGGCCGCGGCGGCGTTGACCTCGCCGGCGTCGAGACGCCGCGAGGCAGGACGCGCGCGTGCGCGCATTCGAATCGCGTCGACGCGGGGATTCCAGATGTGGCGGCGCCGCTGCCTGTTGGTCACTGGAGCGACGTCGGCGGCGAGAGGACGCGGCGGCGGACGCGAACTGCGGCGGCGACGATTCCGTCGCGCACGCGCCGGCCCAGAAGACTGCTCACAGGGAGGAGGGAGATCCAAGGACGGCGGAGATTCCGGCGGCCGTCGATCTGGGCGAGGGGAAGCGGAGCGGCGGCGCTGCGCGGCGGCGCCGGCGGTAACCTCCGGCCGCACGGGGGAGAGAGAGAGAGGAAGGGGGAGGTATGCAGAAGATTTTGCAGGAAGGCCCCCGTTGTTCTCTTTATTTCCGAATCGGTCCTTCCGAGGGTTGTTTATGCAAAGTTGGCGCGCCAGAAACCGTGCGGGGCGTCGTGGCGGCGCGTGATTGGTAGAAACTCCCGTGCTACAGTACTACTGTAGCTGCTACAGTGCTTCGCGGGGTTTGAAGGGATCTGGGCCGTCCGTCGCATCGATCGTACGGCTGTGGTTTATCGGATGACGTGGACGCGGGAGGGAGCAGGGATTCTTCCTACTTTTATATACTAGGGAATTGTGTCAGGTAGGATGCGGCAATTGACGGGTTGGATCCCGATTATCTTTAGGATTGTATCTTATAAATTACTAGTAAGGAGATATTTGTCTGCTAGGAAAGTAGAGACTAAATACTTCGATGGAGGAGTCTTCTCGATAAAATGCCCCCTTGTACTCATTGGGAATCAAGAAACGACAACCAATGTATTATATCCTTAGAAATTATTTCGATCACGCATACGGCATAATCCCTACTCCTAGCAAAAGAATCTACTCCACTCCACAACATAATATCTTTAAGGAGTAACATAATGTTCGGATGACCAGAATTTGCAGTGATGAATCCAGCTGTGGCAACCCGAGCTTGGTAGGATCTGGAGTCTATGTGCATGCATTGTACTATTACCAAGGACCACCTCATGACAGGTTGTTCCTTCACGAAAACTTTCTGGTTTAGACTCTGTCAAAAACAGCATCACCGCGACATTACACCAGACGGGCAGTCATCTGTGAAAGATTGGTGGCTGACTATACTCACGCAGCTCAAGGGGAAACAACAAAAGAAAACTGCAACATTTCTGATTGCCGGCTTGACAAGAATCTGGCTAGAAAGAAACCAGAGATGAGAACAAGCAGACAAATTTGGACAGCTTAGTAAGAAGGGTGTGCGAGGAGCTTGCGCTGTGGGAGGAAGGAAGGAAAAGAGCAGATAGACGGGAGGAGTAGTCCGTAGAAGAGAGAGAGAGAGCGGATGGCTGAGCCGTATGTAATCACCACTGTAAAACTTCTATTCCATTCTTAATGTGAAGACCACAACAGTTGTTGTGTGTCCTTGAATTTTTTTTGCTAGTACACACATTCACAACATAAATATCACAGGCATATCATTATTAAATCGTTGTACTCCATAGTCATCATCACATCCAATGTCCATAGGCACACAATAACAATGCAAATAAATAAAGTGGTGGATTTAGCGAAAACAAATCACGTGCAATCGTAATTATTATCCTCTGCACATAACAACTAGCACCTGAGTTCCTATACTCGCAAATCTACACCAAAATGATTAACATATTTTCAGGTGCATGTTTAAGATTGGCAATAGAATTGGTTTATTGGTTTTAAGAATTTGCGCAAAATGATGTTTACCTATATTTATTAAAATATTTGATATATGGTATAGGGTAGGAGGTCACTCAATCTAAACTTACCTAGCTGAAGATAAGTATAAGTGACACACGAACATAGAGTCTTCCCTAAATTCACCCTATTAATCACACGGGGACAAAGAGTAAGTTTTGAAAACAAAGAGCAGAGTGGAGAGATCGGTTGGAGATACTCTAACAGGGTACATGGGGTCCCTTCTATCGGGAGGCTCGACCAAAAGCATAATATATCCATTTTCCTGAAGAAATTTAACTTTCTATAGTATCCAAAGTGAATTCCATCTCCATTTTCCAAACTAAATATTACCTCTTTCCTAATTAAATATTACTACCTCCATTCCAATGAATAAGGCCTATATTATTTTTGAAAAGTCAAACAATGTGAAGTTTGACCAAGTTTTTTGAAAAAATTATGAACATGTACAATACAAAATAAACATGGTTAGATGCATCATGAAATATATTTTCATATGATATTCATATAATATTATAGTGGTTAATAATATTATCAAAAAGTTTGGTCAAAGTTTACTTAGCTTGACTTTCTCAAAAAAATATAGGCCTTATTCATTGGAACGGAGGGAGTATTTGATATATATTTGGTTTGTTCCTAAATCTATTTGCTACCAACATAGATTCTCCATGGGAGTTAACCCACAACCATAACAAAGAGAGTAGACTCAACACTGAAGCAAGAGCACTAAATCATAAATAGGAAATGTATTCACAAGGGAGGGGTAGTAAGAAGCCATAGAGCTACAATCCCCATAATATCAAGAAATTACTTTACTTTCTCAGGGGAGTGGGGATTTCAATCAAATATAGATATATATCGTAAGTAATTGAAGTGTAGAAGACATACTCGAGCAATCTAAATTGGTACACGCGCTGGAAAATTAAATGTCGTGGCATGAAACACATGGTTCCACTACCGCAACGAATGTTCATCCCAAGAAAGCTCCAGGCCAGCAAGATCAATAAGTGGCCCTCCAAGTGCAGCCTACCACAAAATTACATTGGTGCATTTTATTTAGTGTCAAAGTTTTGGTCATTGCAAAAATCTTACAAAAAAATCACCAGCGTACCTCTGTGATACAGCAACCAGAGACAGTACTTTCAAGTTCACTGGTCAGTGTCCCAGTCGTGGCCATCAAACCACACGACCCAAAGGAACGGCCAGCAGCTACTATCTTAGTATCAGCAGGCAGAAATGTATTCTGACAATCCTTCTCCTGAGAACCTAGATCTACAGGAGAGACCATCCAGCTTTGCATCATCACAACAATAGCAATATCTTGATCATATAGTTCAATGAACCCATCGAAAGTTTTCTTGCTTGGAACACGCACTTTGATCTACAGTGATAACAAGCATCAGTATGTGAGCGCAGGATATGATTGTAAAATAGTTTTGAACCAGCAGAGCAAAATTAATGGGAGTACAGGTAATTAGGCAGCACCAACATTCAGTTCATCTTCTTTATTTCTCCTCTCATTGAAGACTTCAACAAGGCGTGCAGAGGTGACGAATCTTTCCAGGTTAATCGTACGGTATGGAAGAGCGATGCCGGTGCACGCAAATAACATGACATCCCCTGCACGATCGAGGTCGTGTATTTAAATTTACCAGCGTTAGTGATAGAACAGAGATTTGGGAAATTCACAAGAATGTAATGTAACCCACCGTCAAACAAAGCAATCGCGACGACGGTGGAAGACAGATGTGAAGCAAGTTCGTTACTGAGACCGCAGAGGCCATCACTATTATCAGGCGTGTATAATGCGCCGAATGGCTGCTCTGTAAAAGGTTGTATGGAAGCATCTCGTTCAGGGAGCTTGCAGCCGAGCCAAAACTCCGCTTCACGTTCTGCCCTTTCTTTTTCATGAACCTTATGAACTAGTCAAAGAACATGATACGGTACAACAAGCGTATTAGAAGTGAAAGAAGGTAAATGTGTGCAAGAGAATGGAAAATAAGTCGGGAAATCAACCAGTGGCACTCACGTTTATTCATTTTGTTTATGCATCTGTCCATGGGAGTCATGCCTGGACGGCTGCGACGTTTGCTGCTTCCTTTTCTGGTTCTTTTTTTCGCGTTACTCGCCCTTTCACTCTCCCACGTGTATGGGTTAACGTAGGTCAGTTCCTCCATCTTTCCAGTCCCGAAGCAGAAAGCAGATGATCTAGTAGTGAGAACCCATTGGAGAATAAGCTACTGAGAATTCTTGATGTAAAAATTGGCTGTGTGTGCGTGCAGGACTAAGAGCATCTCTAACAGAGCCCGTAAAACAAGCGAAACCCGTAAAACTCCGGCGAGTTCACGGGTCGAGGCCGTTTTTTTGGGCCGTAGCAGAGCCCGTAAAGCGAGAGCGGCCCGTAAACGCGATAAGGGGGCCCGTAGATGCGAACGGCCAGCTGGTATTTATTCCGGGCCGAAACCCTCATTCCCCTCCACCGCCGACGAGCAATCCGCCGCGCGCCGCCGCCGCCTCCGACGAGCGATTCCGCCGTCCCCCACCGTAGATCCACCACCTTCGACACGCTAGGATGGCCCCCAAGCGAGAGAACTCGCCGCCGCTGCCGGGCGATGGGCTTTTCGGCGGCGACTACTCCGATGCGCGGCGGGCGAAGCTGGAGCGCAGCGACGGCTCGCGGAAGCGCCTCGCGCACCAGTGGACGAACTTCAACATGCCGGTGCCGCCACGGGTGCGGTACCAGGCCGTGCCGATCTTCGACCGCATCCGCCGGGAGCGCGAGGAGGAGCTCCGCTGACGCGCGCGGCAGCGCAACGACGGCGAGGGCTCCAGCCGCGGTGCGAGCAGCTCCACCGCGCCGCCCGCTCTTCCGCCGACGGAGGGCTACGATGCCCAGAACTTCGGCATCTCGCTCGGGCCGGAGGATTTTACCTCCGACGAGCAGATGGAGGCGACGATGGCCGCGGCGCTGCGGCGGTCGGAGTTCGATGCGCGGGAGAAGGCCGCGCTGATGAAGCAGAACGCGGAGATCAACGAGCATCTCCTGCAGACGGCGCTCGTCATCAGCACCCTCCCACCAACCATCGACCTCGTGACGGACTCCGACGAGGAGTGAAGCAGCACCGCCTCCGCCTCGACCTCGTCGCCGCCGCAACAGAGGCTCCGGTGAGCCAAATTTTGGACAGTAGGGTTGCGCGGCGACGAGTTGACTAGTTTAGCTTTTGGTTTGATGTAGTTTTTATGTAAATTTTAGGTATGAATCGATGATGAACCCGTGTCTGCAATGAACTCGTGTCTGCAATCGATGATGAACTCGTGTTCCCGCCAAAATTGCAAAAAATGCAGTTTCGTTTGCGGTTTCTGCTATGCGCCCCTCGTAGTTGCGAGTAGAATTGCCAAATAACGTAAACCTGAGGTTTCGTTTTTAAGGGCTCTGTTAGAGATGCTCTATCGACGACGATCGTTGGGCCTCGCAGCGAGCGGCGCCGGGCTCGAGGAGTGGAGCGGGAGTTCGGGCAAACTCTCTGCGAGAGCCCCCGCCGGGACAGGGTAAGGATCGACCACCGCCGTCGGCGTTCCCAGATTCTGTCGTGGAGGCGCGACCTAGATTTCGCAAAAGGAAAATCGGCAAAAAAGAACGCAGTTTTTTTAGGGGAATCGGTCCGACCGATACTCTGTTTCTGATCGGACTAGGGTTCCGCGGTGACTGAATTTCATTGTTCCACTGTCCGTGTACGACATGAACTAGGAAGCCGAGCACTACTGCACTAGGTTCCCAGTATATATACATCAAACAAACGGGACCTCACCGTGATAGTGTGATCAAGACCTTGAGTGTGATACCTCGGCCGATTCCTTCACATCGAAGTGCACGCGAACTTACGCCATGGCGGCGGACAGGCCCTGGTCCGACCTCCACATGGACCTCCTCGTGTCCATCGCAAACGCCGGCAGCGTGTCTCTTAGAGACTACGCGTGCCTGCGCGCCGTCTGCACCGCGTGGCGCTCCGCCCTCGACCCGCCGTCCTACCCTTGACTCCTCTCCCTCTCTGACCATGACAGGGCTGGCACAGCGCTTCCGTCTTCTCCCTCCCGATGCGGCGCCCGTTCCACCTCCAGACGGCGTCCTCCATGCCAGAAAGCCCCTGCAACAATGACCGGGCAAGCATTGTCTCTCAGGTCCGCCCCTCCGTTTTCTGCTTCCTAAGGCAGCTGCCGCGCCCGCGTCGTCGGCTCCAGCAACGGCCGCTTCGCCGTCGCGGTCGACCACAGCCGCCCGACCGGAGACGAGAGGGCGGCCTTCCTCACTTGCTGGACAAAGAAGATCTTCATCCTCGACCCCCGCGCCGGCAAGGAGGTCGAGCTCGCCGCTCCCACCACGGCCCTCAACTGCGAGTCTGGCCCTTGCCACGAGTTCGTGCGCAAGGTCGTCTTCCCGCGCGACCCTGACGACGGCACCGTCGTGGCCCTGTACGACCGCAAGCTCATCGCCTGAATCAACGTTGCTAACAGCCGCAATAAGTGGGCTACCATGGACATCGTCGCCGGCAACACGGAGTACCTCGCCGACTGTGTGTACTGGATCAACTGGATGGTGTTCCCATGGTTTGTGATATAGCCACCGGGATCTCCAAGCCGTACCCCCTTCCCTACGGCATGTCCAAAGGTAACTGTTGGTACTTTTGCCGGGACGACATGACATCTATCAACTGCGGCGAGGGAGAAATTAAACATCAAATATTACGAGAAGATCAATGTGTGACACGACCAAATGGTTGAATGTGTAATATATTGTTGTAACAAAAGACGAAAAAATGTGCTCAAGACTTGACGACCTCTTTAAGTATCTTATAAGTAGATTGGATGTATGCTTATACGTACAAAGGGCAGAGTGAGCATGATGAATCAATAGCGAAACATATGATTCAAAAGGTTCCTGATTTCGACGAGAGGCACAATTGCTGCTGCGAGGAGCTGACAACTCCATGCTCCAGGGAATCCGGTGTCATCGTTGGCTTTGTTGCTAATCTTGGCGATCCATGATCATCCAGACGATTGCAAAACCTGTAGAGAATATAGGCAATTGTTCGATTAAATTAATCAAATAATAAATCATGAACGTGACATAAACAGTGCTAATGACATACTGAAACTTGATGATAAAACTACGTACTAGACAGATAGTAGAAACATCTACACATATGACTAGTACTGCAAACATGAAAATAATCAGGAGAGGGATAAACATGTTATACCCTCCGGTAGGCCAGTTGGCCGTAGCAGCAGTGGAAGCAGTGGCGTCGTCGGTGTCGGGGGAATGATTAAACCGCGACTTATTCGAACAGCGACTTAAGGCTGCGCTATCATTATTGGGCCTCGAGGAAGAAGGGCCAATCTCGCATCGTGACTTGATAAAGGAAAGTTCCAGAAGGTCGGTGCAAACTTGCCTTGGAAGACAAGAAAGATAATCAGGCTTCGTGTAGAACTCTTGTAACCTGACGAGGCTCTGTGTATATAAAGAGGACTCGCATGACTTACACTAGTAGAAAAGAGGCAATAGAGCCGGACCTTTAGTCACGGTTCCTTTCCGAACCGCGACTAGAGGGCTCCGGCTCCGACATCTCCAATGGCTAGGACATGTGTCCAGTTGGTGCGGGACCTTTAGTCGCGGTTCCAGCCACGAACCGCGACTAAAGGTCCTCCGCCTGCGGCTTTAGCGGCCAGGGGCCGCGCGGGGCCCGCGCGAGGACCTTTAGTCGCGGTTCGTGGCTGGAACCGGGACTGCAGGTCCTTCAACTATATCTTCCACCCCGAGCTAGCCATGGCCATTTTGAGCTCGAGTTTCATCTCCATTTTCTCTCCACCGAGCTCGATTTCTTCCACGATCTTTTGCCCCATTTGTTAAGATTGACGGCGGTGCATCTATCCAAGGGTTAGTAACTGTAAACTCTCTCTTCCGGCGCCCGTTTCTTTAGTTGTTTAGCTTATTTAGCTCATTTTATATTTCTAGTGCTAGGTAGGTGTTTGATGAAATGCCTAAGTTAGCTCATTTTGCTTATTTAGCTCAATTTTGTTTATTCAGTTTGAGCTTAAACTAAATAATGTTTTTGTATTTCAGTGTCGCAACATTCACGTCCTCACCGTCGTCGATAGACCGCGCCGTCTTATCACCGACACCACCTAGGTGAGCCTTCTTTTTTATTTTAAAAAAAATCTTTGTTGTATGATTTTGTTCCATAATTATTTGTTTTTTTGTATAAGTTGTATAATTGTTTTATATATTATATAGTGCCATGGTTTTCACAAATACCCCCACCGGCTCTCGTCCGTTCTATTATTCGGATGTGGTATGACTGTTAATAACTATATATTTGTTTCGTTTCGTGTTTATGACAATCATGCCGACCAACTTTGACATAAATATATATTTGTCTAGGAGGTAGTTGAACTGGAAATTTCAATGGACCCTATTGTCGAATTTTTTGTGCATAATTCTTACACTCGAGCACACTACACAGTTCTGCATAATTCCATCTTGGTGGCTCCGTATATCGATCAACACAAGAATTAATTATGCTCCCAATACCCAGAAGATGAGATTGATGGAGTACACTTCAAGACTTTTGGCGGTTGGTTACAGAAATTTCTGATGAATGTCACCACAAATGAACTACAACTATACTATTTGGCCAAGTCACCATCTTCGACTATATTGACTTTTCAAGGGTACGAGATAAATTGAAATACATTTTACACGGCCGACCAAGATAAAAGAGCACCAACCAAAACAGTGGTGTTCGCTTTGATGCAATAGATGGCTGCAGTGGGGAAAAGGTAACATATTATGATTACATAGAGGAGATATGGGAACTGGACTATGGATCTTCATTTAAGATTCCTTTGTTCAAGTGCAAATGGTTCAACCTAGATGGCGGTGTAGCCGTAGACACACGGTACGGAGTGACTACAGTGGATTTCAAGAATCTTCATTACGAGAACGAACCATTCATTTTAGCCAGTGAAGTGGCTCAGGTTTTCTATGTGAAGGACATGTCTACCCTACCAAAAAAAGAAAAGATAAGCAAGCGAATACATCATACGATGAGCCAAAGCGCCACATAGTTCTTTCAGGTAAAAGAAACATAGTGGGAGTGGAGGACCACACAGACATGTCAGAAGATTACAATAAGTTTCATGAAATTCCGCCCTTCAAAGTGAAAATTGACCCAACCATCACGTTAAATGAAGAAGTTTGTCCATGGCTACGGTGCAATAAGAAGAAAGGGACACACACGAAGAACAAGTGAACACTAGCTAGGTAGGGATGTTGTTGGTGATGTGTAATAATTAATATGTATTACACCTTTTATGTAACCGTGCGACATTTCTGTGCCGTGGTCCTTTTTTCTATTTGTTTTCTTCTTTACTTTTATTGTGGACTGTTTATTGGTATTTGTTAAGAGTGTGTTCGTAAGTTGTGTGAACCAAGATACAACTCCGATGTGTGATCAACCGTCTTATGCGGAGACGATTTAACATAGAACTAGAGATCTACGTTACAACTTCACTAGTTCTAAATACTGGATAGAACAAATTAAGGTACAACTTGAAATTACGATACAACACAAGTAAAACAAAGACTCTTGGACGAAGGTTCAGCCTCCTTTGCCCTTGGACGAAGGTTCAGCCTCCTTTGCCCTTGGACGAAGATTTTGCCTCCTTGCCTTTCCCCTTGGACGAAGCTTCAGCCTTCTTGCTCAGTGCTTCAACCCTCCTTTCCTTTGACGACGGCATGAAATCGTCATCATCATCGCTGTCAACTACCCAGAGACAGGAACGACCGTACGAAACACGGCCAACTTCAGTTCGGTAGACCGGACTATTAGTAACTTTCCTGTCAAACTTATCTGCAAGTCTGAGCATTTCTGCACGAATTTGGAGCGGGGTCCTATACGGAAACCCATCGCGGCATAGCTTCGCCCGAGCAAAGCGAGATGACTCTCGGTGTGCAAAATTTCTTCAATTGGAACTACCCTACCATCTACTTTCAAATTGCTCGAAAGCCTGGCGAGATGCTCGGATGCGGAAATGTGAAACCCGGACACACACTTCTCGCAAGGACCAATGCACACCATGCTTGCGCTCAAGTGAGTACCATGCCTACCTTCGACTGTGTTTTATAGAACTACCGGTGCCGGCATTTGGCGGGAAACGGTGGCGGGAACGATAGCGGGAAACGGTGGCGGGAAACGGTGGCGGGAGGACACGAGTCGTGACCGCAAAGCCCACGGATCGTGTGTTTCTATCAAAAGCTTGTGAGCCGTTGGATCAGGGGTGTGTTTCTTTTGAGGGCTTGTGAGCCGTTGGATTTTTAGAACTAGTCCTGGTTGGTAACACCAACCGGGACTAAAGAATCACACGGATCGTGTGTTTCTTTCAAACGCTTCTGAGCCGTTGGATCAGAGGTGTGTTTCTTTTGAGGGCTTGTGAGCTGTTGGATCAGCACTCCCACCACCACCACCACTCCCACCTCATCCACAGGTACACTTTCCAATCGCCTATAAATAGCGGCGTCCCTGCAGCGAACGGCACACAACGAGCGTCTACCTTCGCCACCGAATCCAATGGCTGGATTTAGCCTACCTGCTGGCATGTTCCCTAGCATTATTGTGTTCGTCCTTGTTCACGGCCAGCCATTGGAGCCACCTCCTGTAGGGCGGTGAACAAGGACAACACAACGACGCTGTTGGAAACACAAGCCCTCAGGTAGGTTGAATCCAGCCACTGGATTAGGGTGACGCAATGATGAATTGCCGAGGAGGTGGGAGTGGTGGTGGTGGTGGAAGTGGTAGCCATGCCCCTCGGTCCGATCCAAGCAGCGGCAAGGTGCTCTGATGATCTGCGACATTCCCAACACTTTTTGGGACAGTCGTAGATCATCAGAGACGTCTTGCCGCTGTGGATCAAATGTTGATTTGATATGCAGGCACTCACGAGCCACCGTTGGGCTGTATGCAGGGGAAACCGTGTGTTCTGTTCTATATATATATAATCCTTCAGTTCATCGATCGAACACAAAGGGGCATGGTTAATTTAGGTAGTTGGAGAGATTATGAGCTGTTGGATCAGTAGTATCACGACCACTTCGTGAGCCACATCAAGGTTTAATACGTTCCATAGAATGCATTACATAAAATGTTTAATACATTATTACACATGATCCAACGTCTCACAAGCGCTTGAAAGACACACCCCTGATCCAACATCACCAACATTATTCTACATAAACGGACTTGCTGGCTCGAAGGCCGCAGGATTAGGGGGAACGGCGGGAGGAGCCAGCCCCGTGGGCGGCCGCCCGGTTCTCATGCGCACGTTTACGGCGGAGGGCAAGATCCATGGAGGATGAGTCTTTCAGCGCCCAATCCAGCTCGGAAGCCTCCTTCACCTTGAGCTGGTAGGAAGTCTTGGCTCGCTGGACAGGGTAGTCGCGGACAGACTGGAATGAGGCTTCCATGGCCTCCTCTATCTGCAACCCACAACCCTCTTCCCCGTCGTCGCTCCAGTCGAAGTCGTCGTCCTCCTCCTCCTCCGCGGGAGGAGTGGTGGCGCCTGGTGGAGGTGCAGCGGCGCCAGGTGGAGGTGCGGCGGCGGACGTGGCGGATCCATCTCGTGGAGACGATGCGTTCATGGCTAGGAATGGTGGATTAGGGTTTACCCATCGGCGACAATATATAAAGACCTCCAGGGCAGCGCTGGGGGAGGACACGTGCCCAGGGCAGCGCTGGGGAGGACACGTGTCGTGACCGCAAAACCCGCCTTTAGTCCAGTTGGTGTTACCAACCAGGACTAAAGAAGCACACGGATCGTGTGTTTCTTTCAGCGCTTGTGAGACGTTGGATCAGGGGTGTGTTTCTTTTGAGGGATTGTGAGCTGTTGGATCAGCAGTATCATCACGACCACTTCGTGAGCCACATGACCCGGTTGGTGTTACCAACCGGGTCCTATATATAGCCCCCTCCTCAGACAGGTTACTCACACACAAAACATTCCAGCGTCATTCGGAGAGGCATCTTTGGGCAACCAGCGGCAAGACTTCTCTGATGACCTGCGACCGTTCCAAACGGTTGCAGATCATCAGAGATGTTTTGCCGTACTGTTGTAGATCATCAGAGACGTCTTGCCGCTGCTTGGATCGAAGTGGCGCTCAAACACAAAACATTCCAGCGTCACTCGGAGAGGCATCTTTGGGCTGTATGCAGGTTTTCACCACATAAAGGTTTAATACATTACTACACATCACATAAAGGTTTAATACATTACATTGATTTACATAAATGCCATGAACCCTTCTTGGGCTGTATGCAGGGGAGCCGTGTGTTCTGTTCTATATATCTATATAATCCTTCATTTCATCGACCGAACACAATCATTCGGTTCCGGGAACCTCCCCTCGGTCGGATCCAAGCAGCGGCAAGGATCTCTGAAAGGGGCATGGTTAATTTAGGTAGTCGGTTAGTTTAGGTAGTCTCTGAAAGGGGCATTTTGTTGTCGAGGTCTAAAACAAAACAGGAAAAGAAACTAGAAACAAAAACAATTCAAAAAGAACTTAAATCAAAAGTATATAAAAGAAAACAAATACAACAAAATAAAACGGAAACAACAAAAAAAATAGAAAAGAAACACACCCCTGATCAAAAACCAGTTTGTTACCTTTAAATCAAATCAGTAACACCTTTAAAACATTCAAAACAGAAAAAGAAAACAGAAACAAAAAAAAAATAGAAAAAGCCCAACTAGTCGCGGTTGCAGCCACCAACCGCGACTAGATGTCCCCCTGGGCTTGGCGCCAGAATTTTGGCGGCCCAGGTCGACCTCTAGTCGTGGTTGCTGGCTGCAACTGTGACTAAATGGTCTTTAGTCGCGGTTGCAGCCACCAACCGCGACTAGAGCTCGATTCCGCGCGTTTAGTGGGGGGCTTTGCGAATTTTTTTGCAAAGTCCCCCCAAATCGACGAATTGAACCGCCTCCGGGCTCCCTGACGCCGCCAACGACCCACGCGCCGTGGTGCTACTCCCGCCGCCCCATCGTGCTGCCCCTCCCCGCCGTGCTGCCCCGCCGTCGCAACCCGTGGTGGTGCTCCACCGCCCCGCCACGGCCATCTCCCCTGTATCCAGCCTCCGCCCCACGCCGTGCGCCCTCCCCTGCCTCGCCGCCACCGCCGCCACACGTCGTCCTCTACACCAGCCGCTCCACCTGGCTGCCTCGCAGCTTCTCGGCCGCCCCGGCCTCCGACTGCAGCGACCTCCTCTGGCCTCAGAGCTCGACGGCCTCCTCCGGCCTCACAGCTCGACCTCCTCCGCCCACTTCTTCTCCAAGGTAGCCCCGTGACCCCCCCTCCTCAGTTCTATCCCTCTTTGATATATTGGTACAAAAATCGATAGAAATTTCAACCCAGCAGTCAGTGGATAGCAATCTGATAGGAAAAATCTGTGTACAAAACTATGCTCCATTGCTACTGCTTGCATGATTTATGTCCATAACCATGCTAGGATTTAATTGTGCAATAGTGGCTTCTACAACCATCACAAACTATACTGTAAATAGAACATCACATTGCAGCAAATTGGTTTATACCTAGTGTTAGCAATTTAGTGTTACCAATTTAGGTTGTTAGCAAATTTAGTGTTAGCAATTTAGGTTGTTAGCAATTTAGGTTGTTAGCAAATTTAGTGTTAGCAATTTAGGTTGTTAGCAAATTTAAAATTTAGGTTGTTAGCAAATTTAGTGTTAGCAATTTAGGTTGTTAGCAATTTAGGTTGTTAGCATGAACAGTGACTTAATTGTCCTCTGAAAATTTTGAAAATTTACTGAGGCTCTAACAACGGTTACTACTGAGTTATCACTGCCCATCATTTCGAATGTGTTAGCAAATTTAACAATGTGTTAGCAAATTATAGATGCAAATTTATAAATGCAAATTTATACATGCAAATTTATGCAAATTTTATTGAGTGTAGGAACATTGAGCTATGGAGCCTGGCTATGTGCGAGACGAGGAGAATGAAGACATATTAATGCAGAATATTTTTGAGCATCGCGATAAAGATGATGCCGGTGGAGAAGGCGCCGGTGCCGGTGTAGATCTTGATTTTGAGGAATTTGCCTCACAATTTCTGATGGACTCTGGTGAGGGTCTTTTAGATGAAGAAGAAATAACACCCTCCACCTCGAACACCCTCCACCTCGAGGTATATATATGAATTCTATATTTTGTTGATCACAAAATGCATTAACTGATTTGTATTGCACTTAGTAACGCATTATATTTCTTACTTTAGGCCTCCACCTCGAATAAAATGGCTAAGAATCAAGCTCCTCGAGGCCGCACGAAAAGAATGATGAGCAAAGATGCAAAGTTACCGATCTATGAAATTGATGAAGAGGGCGATCCGGTGGAACCCCCAGAGAACCGCAAAAAATATATAAGTCAAGCTGGAGTTATTGTTAGGGACTCGGTCCCGATCTCCATACCAGAATGGAATAAGCCGCGGGCGTTGCAGAGGATGACCCCTGCTATGTCCACAATCATTTGAAAGATTTGTGCTTTGACACACTCTTGGAGCATTTTAACCTCCCGGATGATATTGAACCCACCACGAAGTTTAAACTCAAGCAGTGGACTCTCTCCAAGATGGCCGACGCATTTCGGAAATATAAGAAAACATTATGGGCAAAATATAAAACAGTTGATCCAAATTTCAGTGAAGAAAAACTAGTGAAGATAAGAGATCACTGGGAAGAGTTTAAGGCGTATAAGAAATCGGATGCGGCTGTGGCCCGATCGAACATAAATAAGGCAAATGCCGTGAATAAGGTTCACCACCATAACTTGGGGACAGGTGGCTACAGGTCAGCCATTCCTAAGTGGCTAGCCTTAGAAGATAAAATCTTTGCTAAAGATATCACTCCACAGACATACTACTGGCCCGAAAGGTCCAAATTCTGGTTGTTCGCGCATGGCGCAACGTTGGACGAGGAAACAGGGTATATTGTCCCGAAGGTTGAAAAATTCAAGAAAAAAGTAGAAGAAATCGTCCGAAGATTGAAAAGGTAATAGAGGAAGTTAAACGGGTGTGTGGAAACCCTATAGAGAGGACGACGAGCTGACACGGGCCCTAGGGAATCCTGAACACTGGGGACGTTTACGAGGCATGCCCGGCGGTGTCACCATTAAGAAGCGTATCCGCAACACGCTGACACTTATAGAAGCCGTGCAAGAAAGAAGAAGAAGAAGGGTGAAGAGCGGCTAACGGAATTGGAACTCAAGGTGCAGCAACTCATGGAGTCAATTAATAGTCAGACAGGGCCGTCTCAGCAGCAGCAACCCATGGATGCTCGATCTCAGCTTAGAAGCAGCGTGGGTTCCACGCAAATAGATGTCGATGCTCACTACCCCGTGGATGATGTCACGGAGAAGACACCATGTGAGCTACATGCACCTGTGGTTAACATATCCACGAAGGTGGCGGACGGCTATGCTTTACCGAGTGACGCCGGAGCAAGCTACCATAATGGTGACATTGCTCCTGGCTATGCTGTTGTCGGGGTGGATGAAATTGCGCCGGGATTTGAATCATTGGCTCTTGAGATTTCTGGAGGTGACGGTGAGGAGACATTGTACGATGTCGAGGGTGGTTTCGTCCAGTGAAACAAGAAATACATCAAGTTCTCAAAGCCACCGACTCAGCAAAGCCCATCCTGCCCGGGTATCGATGAGACACATCCATCTCCAGCACCGCGTGACAGGGACCCCACACCGGAAATTGATGTAGAGGACCATCTCAGTCAGCACAGTCCATCTCCATCTCCGCCACCGCGTGAGGAAGTGTCCGTAGCGCTTCTCCGGAGAAAGCGCGCGTCTTCCCCGGTCAGGAGGCGAACTAAAAGGGCCACATCGCCTGATCCGAGGTTACCTTGGCAGAAGACTCATGAGCAAAACGAAGCAGCCGTGGCGGAGTATAATAAAGCATTGTTCGCACCGAAAGTGCCGCCGCCAAATTTTACCGCCGGCTATACTGCACAGGCTTGTAATCGAGTCATCGACAACTTATATGTCCCTCCAGAGAAGCCGCATCTGACTATGACCGTTATATTCAAAAGTCATATGACGCGGTGACAGAGGTGGAGGCGCCGAAAAAAGGTGAACAAGACGCAGAGTCAGTCCCGCCGCCGACGGCAAAAGATAAACAAGCAGCACAATCGGACCCGCCGCCGAAGGAAGCTACAAAAGCAGCACCATCGGTCCCACCGCCGCCGAAGATAGGTAAACAAGTTACCCAGCTCGGAGAACAACCCGTACGTTCTGTCCCCCCGCTAATTGTCCCGCCGCCGACAAACAAAGATAGTCGAGTTCCCCAGCGTGGAAAACAACTAGTACAATCTAACCCTAAAGCGCCGATGGTGTTTGACTTAGAGGAAATCCGTCGTCTTGCCGCCGAAGCGCAAGTTCCTATAGACGAATATGCTTCGAGATTGAACTTTGAGACTGCACCAACAGCTCCACCAGTAAGTAAATTTGTTATGGGGGAAGCTTTGGTGAAATGCAAGTTACCAACAAAAATGCATGCTCTCCATTTTTGGTACTTGAAAGCCGCAAAGAAAGGGACAGCTTCTGTCGTTCTGAAATGTAGGAAAGACGATGAGCACTTCTTAGAAGACTACAACCACATTGTTCGGTTTAGCGAACTTTTTCAGCTATACAATCTGCGGGCACTCGACAAATCTATCATGAGTTCCTATTGCCTGTAAGTGATTTATTTAAGTCTTTACCTAGTCTTGTTCATTGTTTGTAATTATTCTCACTTTAATCTTTTGTGTGCTATATTATGCAGATTGAAGATGCTCGAGCTCAAAAAGCTGAACCAGCATGACATTGGGTTCATTGACCCGGATAAATATAACGAAGCAACCATAATAAATCCCTTGTATAACAAGAACACACGGATGATTTGCTAAGGGTGTTCAAGCGATACCGCGACAAAAGAACTATATATTGGCCTTACCACTTCGGGTAAGTTTTAGTGTCTTCTACACATTCTAATTTGCTCACCCGATGTTAAGTTTAACTGATGAGTTATGCATGACTGTGCGCAGCTACCACTGGATTCTTCTTGTCATTGAACATCGCAAAGGACTTATTCATTCACTTGACTCATTGAGGTATCATCCTGAAAAATACAGGAGTTGTTTCGACTTCCTAGCAAGGTACATTCATTTCTTACCGCCTCTGTCATTCATATCTTGATGTCAAGTCATTAACGAATAAATCATTTGTGAATGTTCTTTGTCGGGCAGCGTTTGGGCAGGTTTGTCGAGGAAGATCCTGCAGGTGGGTGGCCCAAAAAGCTGGATTGGAAGTTGAACAAGGTAAGTACTACTACCTACGTCCACACAACATTCTCATGCATACTTCATTATTATTGATTGAAATCTATTCTTGTATAGTTTTGCTTGGAGCAACCAAAGGGAACTGAGTTATGTGCATACTTCGTTTGCGAGTATGTACATGTACTAGTCACCGAGAAATGGAATATGAAAAGTGCAGAGTTGGCAAAAAAGCGCTGCAAGCTACCATTCGAGCACCGCTTCAAAGCAATTGGAGAGGAATTGGCGGGATTTTACCTTTCAGAGGCCTTATCGGAGAAAGGAGAGTACTACGATGCTGAAAGCATGAAAGCGTGTAAATAACTTGTTGTTTTGCTTCAACTCTTGTACTACGATAACTCTTGGCCAATAACTCTTGACTACGATCTACAAGTATTACTTAATTTAATTGTATGTGTTATAAATATGTGCATCGACTTCATACGACACGGGAACGGTTACGACGTGGAAAACGTTACGGTAACCATCACCGTTATCGTAACGGTTACCGTAACCGTCACCGTAACGGTTACCGGTTACCGTTACAGGAAGGGTTACTAGTGAAACCACGGTTACGACATGGGACACGGGAACCTATAACCAAACCCCGGCATATATAAACCCTTAACCCTGCAATTAAATAAAAAAAAAACCCAAAAACCCTTCCGGTTGGTTCTACCAACCGGGACTAAAGGTCCCAACACACCACGTCCCCACGTCCCCACATGGAGGGACCTCTAGTCCCGGTTCGGAACCCGCCGCGACTAAAGGGGGGGGGGGGCTTTAGTCCCGCCTGCTTAGTCGCGGTTGCCCGGCCGCGACTAAGGGGCTCTGGAACTGCGACTAGAGGTCCTTTTTCTAGTAGTGTTAGACAGGGTCAAGCTATCAAGCCAAAACCTATCTCATACGACGAGTACCAGATCGTGTCGCCTCCATTGTAACACCTCAATTATCATATCAATACCAATCTAGGGTAGGCAGTAAGTAAGTCTTTTACATCACATTGAGGGGGCCGAACCTGGGTAAATCTGTGTTGATCTTCGTTCCTGCGATCCCAAGCTCGGAGATGCTTAACTAGCGTAATCCCACACCTACGAAGTCGACACCTGACGTGACAAACCCACGACAGTTGGCACCACGTGGGGCCTGCGGTCAAGAGCGTCACGTTCCGCGCAGGATCCATGAAAGGAGCTGAAGATCTCGCCATTGGCCGTGTCATTACGGTTGATGGCACACCTGTCATTGACGATTCAAGCTGGGGGCCGGGAGCAGATTACTTGGAGGCCGGCCACGTCATCTCGTTTGGATCCATCCACGTCTTCGTTGGCTTCATCGGTGGCAGGTCCCTCAGCTCGGTCCAAGAAGCTGCCGACGATGGGAAAGAATCCGTGGAAAGTATGGACTCGCAAGAGTTTGGGTCCATTGAACCTGCCTTTGAATAAAGTTGCTGGGGTTGCCCACCAGAAATCGCATTATTACCAGATCGAGAGACGGCGCAAGTCGCGGTTTACACGACCGGAGGAGCTGGTGCATCAGGAACTGCTGGAGAAACCGAGGTGTCGGCGCCCCAAGCAACCCACTTCTTGTCCCTGTGTCAGCCACAAACGATGCCCTCCGTGCAACAGAAATTGAGGCCGCCAGGGCCGAGCTCCTGTATGAGGTTCAAAGGATGGAAGAAGAGCGCTGCTAGCGCTAAGTTGACGAGGGAATATCTCCCCGGCAACAGCACCGAAACAATGCTTGTACGTCACACGTCAGTTGGGAACCCCAAGAGGAAGGTATGATGAGTGCAGCAGCAAGTTTTCCCTCAGTATGAAACCAAGGTTTAATCGAACCAGTAGGAAAACGAGGTTTGCTTCGAAGGTGTTGGTGAAGGAGTGTAGTGCGGCGCAACACCAGGGATTCCGGTGCCAACGTGGAACCTGCACAACACAATCAAATTACTTTGCCCCAACTTAACAGTGAGGTTGTCAATCTCACCGGCTTGCTGAAAACAAAGGGTTAAACGTATCGAATGGAAGATGATGTTTGTTTGCATAAAACAGTAGAGAACAATGATTGCAGTAGATTGTATTTCAGATGTAAAAGAATGGACCGGGGTCCACAGTTCACTAGTGGTGTCTCTCCAATAAGATAACTAACATGCTGGGTAAACAAATTACAGCTGGGCAATTGACAATTGATAAGTGCATATAACATGCATGTGTGAGCTGTGGTGTCTACTATGAGATTCATTTGGGCATTACGACAAAGTACATAGACCGCTATCCAGCATGCATCTATGCCTAAATAGTCCACTTTCCGGTTAACATCCGTACCCCTTCCAGTATTAAGTTGCAAGCAACAGACAATTGCATTAAGTAATGTGCGTAATGTAAACAATACATTCATCCTTGAATAAAGCATTGCTGTTTTACCCCTAGTGGCAACAACACATCTACAACCTTAGAACTTGCTGTCACTATCCCAGGTTAAATAGAGGTTGAACCCAACTATCATGCATAAATACCCCCTCTTGGAGTTACAAGTATTCACTTGGCCAAGGCTTCAACAAGTAACGGAGAGCATGCAAGATCACAAATGACATAGACATGATAATATAATATTCAGCTCCACATAGGTATCAATATAAGTCAGATCCCAGCAAACACAACATGTAGCATTACAATAAGATGATCTTGATCATGATAGGCAGCTCACAAGATCTAAACATGATGGCACAAGTGGAGAAGACAACCATCTAGCTACTGCTATGGACCCATAGTCCAAGGATGAACTACTCACGCATCCGGAGGCGGGCATGGCGATGTAGAGCCCTCCGGTGATGATTCCCCTCTCCGGCAGGGTGCCGGGAAGAGCTTCAGAACCCCCCGAGTTAGGGTTGACGACGGCGGCGGCAGCGAATATGTTCTGGATGAAAGGCTCGGTGTTTTAGGGTTTTCACGTCTCGGGGAATAAATAGGCGAAGGGGCGATGTCGGCGGACCCCCGAGGGGCCCAAACCACAGGCGGCGCGGGGGCCCACTGCCGCGCCGCCTGTGGTTTGGCCACCTCGTGGCTCTCCTTCGTCTCTCCTTCGGACTCCGTGTACGTGCTGGAAAAATAGGGACTTGGCCTTTTGTTTCGTGCAATTCCGAGAATATTTCCAGAAGTAACTTTCTGAAACCAAAAACAGCAGAAAACAGGGAACTGGCACTGTGGCATCTTGTTAATAGGTTAGTCCCAGAAAATGCATAAAAGTGATATGAAGTGTATATAAAACATGTAGCAAATGGTATAATATAAGCATGGAACAGCAGAAATTATGGATACGTTGGAGACGTATCAAGCATCCCCAAGCTTAGTTCTACTCGTCCTCGAGTAGGTAAAACGATAACAACAAATAATTTCTGAGGAGACATGCTTTCACACAATCTTGATCAATATATTGCAAGGCTCATGTCATGAATGAAGTGACTCAAAGCAATGATCTATAGTTTGCTAACAAATAGATAAAGAGTAAACAATGAATCATATAAGCAAAAACTTTTCATGAATAGTACTTTCAAGACAAGCATCAAAAAGTTTTGCATAAGAGGTAACTCATAAAGCAATAGATTCAAAGTAAAAGGCATTGAAGCAACACAAAGGATGATTAAGTTTCAGCATTGCTTTCAACTTGTAACATGTATATCTCATGGATAGTTGTCAACATAAAGCAATATAACAAGTGCAATAAGTAAATATGTAAGAATCAATGCACACAAAGTTGACACAAGTGTTTGCTTCTAAGATAGAAAGGAGTAGGTAAACTGACTCAACATAAAGTAAAAGATAGGCCCTTCGCAGAGGGAAGCAGGGATTAAATCATGTGCTAGAGCTTTTTAAGTTTTCGAAAGCATATAGAGAGCACAAAATAAGTATTTGAGAGGTGTTTGTTGTTGTCAACGAATGGTAGTGGGCACTCTAACCCCCTTGTCAACCAGACTTTCAAGAGCGGCTCCCATGAAGGACGTTATCTCTACCAGCAAGGTAGATCATCCCTCTTCTCTTTTGTTTACACATGTATTTTAGTTTCTTTATAGATGACACTCCTCCCAACCTTTTGCTTACACAAGCCATGGCTAACCGAATCCTCGGGTGCCTTCCAACATTCACATACCATGGAGGAGTGTCTATTTGCAAAATTAAGTTGCTTACTGATAAATCAGGGCAAAACATGTGAAGAGAATTATTAATGAAAGTTGTAATTAATTGGGGCTGGGCACCCCGTTGCCAGCTCTTTTTGCAAATTATTGGATAAGCGGATGTATATGCCACTAGTCCATTGGTGAAAGTCTGTCAGAAGTAAATGACAAGATTGAAAGATAAAACACCACATACTTCCTCATGAGCTATAAAACATTGACACAAATAAGGAGTAATAAAGTTTTGAATAGTTTAAAGGTAGCACATGAAATATTTACTTGGAATGGCAGGAAATACCACATAGTAGGTAGGTATGGTGGACACAAATGGCATGGGTTTTGGCTCAAGTTTTGGATGCACGAGAAGCATTCCCTCTCAGTACAGAGTTTAGGCTAGCAAGGTTGTTTGAAGCAAACACAAGTATAAACCGGTACAGCAAGAATCACATAAAAACATATTGCAAGTATTATAAGACTCTACACTGTCTTCCTTGTTGCTCAAACATTTTACCAGAAAATATCTAGACCTTAGAGAGAACAAATATGCATCCCAAGTCTCAACAAGCTCTACGGTAGTTCTCCACTACTAGGCTTTAACTACATGATGCAAGAGCTTAAACATGATCTACTTGAGAGCTCAAAACAATTGCAAAGCATCAAATCGAAACAAGACAATGATCTACAAGAATGCATATGTCTTTTCCAATACCAACTACTACATGTAGCATTTTCTTTCTTCCAAACAAACACCAATCAATTTATTTAAACATAAACTCTCCAAATGATAATATAATGCAGCAAGAGAGTATTTATAAACAAGTGCTAACAGCTCGAAGAGATGCATGAAAAACAGGAGCTAAAAGCACTGCAGTAGCTAGTTAAGAATACTCAACAAATATAAGTGAAGAACATGAGTATTCACATGAAAAAGCGGAGCGTGTCTCTCTCCCACACAAGGATTGCTAGGATCCGAATTTATTCAAACAAAAAAAAAATAAAAACACACAGACGCTCCAAGTAAAGCGCATAAGATGTGAAAGAATTAAAATATAGTTTCACTAGAGATGACCTGATAAGTTTGTTGATGAAGAAGGGGATGCCTTGGGCATCCCCAAGCTTAGACGCTTGAGTCTCTCTGAATATGGTTGGGATGAACCACGGGGGCATCCCCAAGCTTAGGCTTTTCACTCTTCTTGATCACATAATATCACCCTTCTCGCTTGATCCTTGAAAACTTCCTTCACACCAAACTCAAGACAGTTCTCATTAGAGGGTTAGTGCATAATCAAAAATTCTCATATTCTGTAATGATACAATCAATCCCAAAGCTTCTGGACATTAGCTACAGCCACCAATGCTTTGTGGAGCAAAGAAATCCACACAAACACAGTAAAAGAGCGAATGCAAAACAAAAGGCAGAATCTGTCAAAAACAGAACAGTCTGGAATGACGAATTTTTTCGAGGCACTTAAGTTGCTCAGATGGATCTGGCCTAAAATAATGAAAGTTGCGTACATATCTCAGGAATATGCGTGATTTTTTCAGAATTTTTTGAATTTTCTACAGGGAGATAAGCTCAAATCCGTGACAGCTAAAAATCTGTCACTGCGCAGAAATCCAAATCTTGCATCAACTTTCAATATAGAACTTTACTTGGCACAACATTGCGATAAAATAAAGATACAAAGGAGTTGCTACAGAAGTAACAAAACTCCTTGACTCAAAGAAAACAAAAATAACAGCAAATAAAAACGATGGGTTGTCTCCCATAAGCGCTTTTCTTTAACGCCTTTCAGCTAGGCGCAGAAAGTGAAAATCAAGTGTCAAGTGGAGGAGCATTGACATCAATACCAAGGGCCATGCGCCTACCTCTCTTACCCTTAGACTTACTCTTTGGTTTGGGGAATACATGGCCGCACCTTGGTGTGGAGGTAAGATTCAGAGTGCCTTTTCCCACATCTATGGTTGCTCCCATTAATTTGAGCAGAGATCTTCCAAGTGTAATTTGTCCTGTCCCTGCACATTCAATAACAAGATAATCAGTGGACACCGTTCTCCCAAGAAAGGTTGTAAACACACCCTCAGCTATCCCCTCGGGAAATATAACAGAGTTATCAGTAAGAGTTATTCCTTCTCCTCCTTCAGCAAGTCCCCAAAGATTCAAAGTTTCATAAATGCTTTTAGGCATAAGGCAAAACTCAGACATAATATCACAACGAGCATAAAAGGTTTCACCACAAATAGCAACCTTTACCGTAGGGACCCACATCGAAGGTTCAAAATTTGTTGGAACATAGTCAAAATATTCCCGAATTTGATTATAGCCATCCTTTAAACAAGATATATGTGTCTCAAGAGTGTTTAATCTAGCATGGATGCTAACAAGGGCCGAATCAAATTTATTAGTTGAGCTAGAAGTTGCAATCAACTTTTTTATGGCATTAAAAGCTTGTCCCCATCACAGTGAAGGAAATCTCCTCCCACAATAGCATCTAAAGCATATCTATAACAAAGGGCTAGACCAAAGTAGAAGCTAGTGAGAAGCAAACTTAAAGTCATTTTAGGATCAGTTTTACCAAAGGAATCATTAATTCTAGACCAAGCTTCTTTAAAATTCTCCTCACTCCCTTGTTTAAAAGTGAAGATCAATTCCTCAGGTGACATAGCAACAGGCATGGAACAAGACATGATGGTGACAAGAGACAAAACAAAACCGAAATAAACAAGTAACTAATTTTTTTGTGTTTTTGATAAAGAGAGCAAACAAGACTAAATAAAAATAAACTAAGCAAGACAAATAACAAAGTAAAGAGATTGGGTGTGAGAGACTCCCCTTGCAGAAGCAATTCGGTTTTCCCCGGCAACGGCGCCAGAAAACGTGTTGCTGCGCTAAGTTGACGAGGGAATATCTCCCCGGCAACAGCAGAAACAATGCTTGTACGTCACACGTCAGTTGGGAACCCCAAGAGGAAGGTATGATGAGTGCAGCAGCAAGTTTTCCCTCAGTATGAAACCAAGGTTTAATCGAACCAGTAGGAAAACGAGGTTTGCTTCGAAGGTGTTGGTGAAGGAGTGTAGTGCGGCGCAACACCAGGGATTCCGGTGCCAACGTGGAACCTGCACAACACAATCAAATTACTTTGCCCCAACTTAACAGTGAGGTTGTCAATCTCACCGGCTTGCTGAAAACAAAGGGTTAAACGTATCGAATGGAAATGATGTTTGTTTGCATAAAACAGTAGAGAACAATGATTGCAGTAGATTGTATTTCAGATGTAAAAGAATGGACCGGGGTCCACAGTTCACTAGTGGTGTCTCTCCAATAAGATAACTAACATGCTGGGTAAACAAATTACAGCTGGGCAATTGACAATTGATAAGTGCATATAACATGCATGTGTGAGCTGTGGTGTCTACTATGAGATTCATTTGGGCATTACGACAAAGTACATAGACCGCTATCCAGCATGCATCTATGCCTAAATAGTCCACTTTCCGGTTAACATCCGTACCCCTTCCAGTATTAAGTTGCAAGCAACAGACAATTGCATTAAGTAATGTGCGTAATGTAAACAATACATTCATCCTTGAATAAAGCATTGCTGTTTTACCCCTAGTGGCAACAACACATCTACAACCTTAGAACTTGCTGTCACTATCCCAGGTTAAATAGAGGTTGAACCCAACTATCATGCATAAATACCCCCTCTTGGAGTCACAAGTATTCACTTGGCCAAGGCTTCAACAAGTAACGGAGAGCATGCAAGATCACAAATGACATAGACATGATAATATAATATTCAGCTCCACATAGGTATCAATATAAGTCAGATCCCAGCAAACACAACATGTAGCATTACAATAAGATGATCTTGATCATGATAGGCAGCTCACAAGATCTAAACATGATGGCACAAGTGGAGAAGACAACCATCTAGCTACTGCTATGGACCCATAGTCCAAGGATGAACTACTCACGCATCACTCCGGAGGCGGGCATGGCGATGTAGAGCCCTCCGGTGATGATTCCCCTCTCCGGCAGGGTGCCGGGAAGAGCTTCAGAACCCCCCGAGTTAGGGTTGACGACGGCGGCGGCAGCGAATATGTTCTGGATGAAAGGCTCGGTGTTTTAGGGTTTTCACGTCTCGGGGAATAAATAGGCGAAGGGGCGATGTCGGCGGACCCCCGAGGGGCCCAAACCACAGGCGGCGCGGCTGGGCCCACTGCCGCGCCGCCAGGTGGTTTGGCCACCTCGTGGCTCTCCTTCGTCTCTCCTTCGGACTCCGTGTACGTGTTGGAAAAATAGGGACTTGGCCTTTTGTTTCGTGCAATTCCGAGAATATTTCCAGAAGTAACTTTCTGAAACCAAAAACAGCAGAAAACAGGGAACTGGCACTGTGGCATCTTGTTAATAGGTTAGTCCCAGAAAATGCATAAAAGTGATATGAAGTGTATATAAAACATGTAGCAAATGGTATAATATAAGCATGGAACAACAGAAATTATGGATACGTTGGAGATGTATCAAGCGCCGCCGGCTCGATCAGATAAACCAAGGAATCCAACAGGCGCGATAAATAGTAGCCGCGCTGACTACGACTCAACAACAGGTTGACTCGCGAACACAACTGCGCGCGACTCAACCAACAGTGGAAATCCCGCTTACTCCAATCGCGGGAGCAGGGATCCAGACAGTTGCGGAAGGTTGGGGACTAACAAATCAAGAGGCCTGGCGACAACCAAGGAGGTTTCACACCCCGCAGGGCCATTACCAAAGCCCTGTCGATAATATGTATGCTGCGGCTAATATCTTGACTCAGATGGTACCAACAGGCGATGACCCGGTCAATGCTGAGGCGCGCGCGCGATTCAGATGCTAAGTACAACAGTCCTGCAACAAGCCAATAGGGCAGAAGCCGAAGCACAGCTGCCCCTCGTACCGCCAATCACAGGATTGCAGCAGAAAGAAGCGTCCAAAGCAGGCCACCAGAGAACATATCAGGAGTCGCACAGAGGCAGCAGGAGCAAGTCGCAGAAGCACAGGCGAATATGCCAGTGATGCAAACGCGGCCCGCAGAAGTCAACAATCCAGGGCACATCCACAACCCTGTCCTCGCGACTCAAGGGCCCACGTGTTTCACTGAAAGATCAGATCGGAACCTTTTCCTGAAGATTTCAAAGGGCCACGCAAGGTGGCAAACTACAACGCCAGCATGGATCCAACCACCTGGCTGAACAATTACGAGATGGGGATGAGCATTTTGAACGCCTCAGAGGAAATATGTGCAAGGTACCTCAACATGATGCTAGAAGGTGCAGCGCACATATGGCTGCAAAATTTGCCTCCCAACTCTATAAATACTTGGGAGGAACTGAAGGATGCCTTCGTTAAGAACTTCCAAGGAACTTGCAAACGACTCTGCAATATAGAAGATCTCGAGCGTTGTGTCCAGAAGGAAGGCGAGTCAAGTCGCCATTGGATGAAAAGGGTGGCAGAAATAATACACTCCTCAGATAATATACCACCAAGCTCAGCCGTCCTGGTAATGGAGAAAAACTGCAAGTTTGAGCCGCTGATTCATAAGCTGGGTCGCATGAAGGATAAAGTCAAGAGCCTCAGCGAGGTGATGGCTGCGGCTAACAAATATGCCGGCTCAGATAAAACCAGAGACGCGTCAGACGGAGAAGAAGAGGAGGTTGCTGCCAAAGGAAAGAAAAACTCCAACAAGCCCCAGCAGCAGCAAACAAGCCACAACAACGCGAATCAAAACAAACGCAAAAACGAAGATGGTCACTCAGGGCTCGTCGCCAATACGCGTGGAGGATTCAGAGGCCAGCGTGGAAGGGGTCGAGGATACGGCTCCCGTCCAATCAATATGCAAGAAGTTTTTAACCGGCCATGCGACCTTCATGCGACAGGTGATGGACGGCCAGCGGACCATACCAAGGCACAATGCCACTATTACAAGAAGTGGAAAGAAGAGAGCCAACACAACGGGGGGAATTCCCATGAAGGAAACCCTAGTGCGGCTCATAACACAAATATTGGGCAGCACGCGCGAGTAACCCCAGGCAAACGGGGCAGTATCACACAATAGTTATCGATACCTCCAAAAGGGAAGAGAAATTGAGCCGCAGAAGTCAGCAGGTGAACGCCGTGATACCAGCAACACCCAATTGGTTAAGGTGGTCAGAATACGCAGTAACCTGGAGTCGCGACGATCACCCGCCACAAGTACGGGAACCTGGCAAGTTGGCATGGTTGTGGCACCATACGTTGCAGGATACAAGCTGACCAAAGTGCTTATGGATGGAGGAAGCAGCATTAATATCTTGTACTACGATACGTTCCAGCGTCTAGGACTCAAGGATTCCAGCCTGCAGCCCACGTCAACAGTGTTTCACGGCATTGTCCCAGGAAGGTCCGCACGGCCAGCGGGGAAAATAACCCTAGGGGTAACTTTTGGGACAGAAGAGAACTTTAGAAGCGAATTCCTATGCTTCGAAGTGGTAAAATTCCAAAGCCCATATCACGCCTTGTTTGGAAGAACGGCCTTTGCTAAGTTTATGGCCAGGCCATGCTACGTGTACCTACAGTTGAAGATACCAGGACCAAAAGGGGTCATCACAGTGTACGGAGATAGAGAAAAAGCGATAGAATGTGAAAAGGGAGATGCGGCCTTCGCAGAATCCGCCTGTGCCGCGGAAGAGCTAAAAGGTTATAAGTCGCAGGTGGACCCAAACGACATGAGTGTAGTTACCACGCCATCTGCCGAGCCACCAATGAAATTCAAAGCGGCCCAGGACACTAAGCAGATAAATCTTGTTCCTGGCGACTCATCCAAGCAAACCAGCATTGGAGCACACATGGAAGAAGAGCAGGAGAAGGCCCTCGTCGCTTTTCTCCAGGAAAATAAGGACATCTTCGCATGGAAGCCGTCAGATATGCCAGGGGTACCAAGAGAATTAGCAGAACATAGCCTCAAAGTGAACCCTGCGGCTAAACCAGTGAAGCAGCCACTACGGCGTTTCCACGATGATAGAGAAAGGCAATAGGAGAGGAAATAGCTCGCTTGCTGGCTGCAGGATTCATCACGGAGGTATACCATCCGGAGTGGGTGGCAAACCCAGTTTGGTTATGAAAAAGAACGGTACGTGGCGAATGTGCGTTGATTACACCAGTCTTAACAAAGCTTGTCCAAAGGATCCATTTGCTTTGCCGCGAATCGACCAAGTGATTGATTCAACTGCTGGGTGCGAGCTGTTATGCTTTTTGGACGCCTATTCAGGCTACCATCAAATCAAGATGAAGAGGGAGGACCAAGAAAAGACGTCCTTCATCACACCCTTTGGAGCTTTTTGTTATGTCAGCATGCCCTTTGGGTTGAAGAACGCAGGTGCGACTTACCAAAGATGCATTCAGAATTGTCTACATGAGCAAATAGGTCGCAACGTTCACGCCTACGTGGATGATATTGTGGTTAAGTCGCAAGTTAGCCAGGATCTTATTAGTGATCTGGCAGAGACATTCACAAATCTCAGAAAATACAACATGAAGCTCAACCCCACAAAGTGCGTCTTTGGAGTACCAGCAGGAAAGCTATTGGGATTCATAGTATCAGAAAGAGGCATTGAGGCCAACCCTGACAAGATAAAGGCCGTGATGGATCTCCAAAACCAGAAAAGATAAAAGATGTGCAGCGACTTACCGGTTGCGTAGCAGCTTTGAGTCGCTTTATATCAAGATTGGGAGAGAAAGCACTACCTTTGTACAGACTGTTGAAAAAATCAGACACCTTCGTTTGGGACGCAGAGGCCGACGAAGCTCTGACAGCCTTGAAACATCAATTGACAAATGCTCCAGTTCTGGCGGCTCCAAAGGATAAAGAGCCATGCTACTATACATAGCGGCAAATTCCCGTGCTGTGAGTGTCATGGTTGTGGAGAGACAAGAACCCGGAAAGGAATACCCTGTCCAGAGACCAGTATATTACGTGAGCGAAGTCCTCACAGCTTCCAAACAGCGTTACCCACAGTGGCAGAAGTTGGTGTTTGGAGTGTTCATGGCGAGTCGCAAGCTGAAGCACTACTTCCAAGAACATCCAATAACTGTGGTTAGTTCAGCACCATTGGCAGATATCATCCGTAATCGAGAAGCTACTGGAAGAGTCGCTAAGTGGGCGATCGAGTTGGGACCACATCACATCAGCTACGAGCCGCGCACATCAATTAAGTCGCAAGCCCTTGCAGATTTTATTAACGATTGGACAGAAATCCAAGTCGCTCCTAGCATGGCAGAAACCAAATACTGGACCATGCATTTTGATGGGTCAAGACAGTTGCAAGGCTCGGGGGCTGGAGTTGTTCTAACATCTCCCAAGGGAGACAAGCTGCGGTATGTGCTACAGATACACTTCAACTGCACAAATAACGTGGCGAGTACGAGGCACTGCTTCATGGTCTACGTATAGCAAAGGAGATGAACATCAGTCGCATACGCTGTTTTGGCGATTCAGACTTGGTGGCACAGCAGGTCTCTGGAACGTGGGACAGCAAGGATGCGAACATGGCTGCATATAGAAGAGAGGTGGACAGAATTGCTGGACATTTCACTGGATACCAAGTTGAACATATTGATCGGAGACAAAACGAAGCTGCAGATGCCCTGTCTCGGCTTGGATCCAACAGACAGTCAGTCCCACCCAATGTTTTCCTGGATGAACTGCACAATCCATCAGTCAAACCTCCAGCAGAGATTGACATTGCAGAGCCAGAGGATGATTCAACTTTAGTCGCAGCCCTGCATGAACAGCCAGGATGGACAGAGCCATACATGGCATATTTAAGTCGCGGAGTGCTGCCAGACGATGAGATTGAGGCGCGCAAAATCATACGACGATCAAAGGCCTATACAATCATCAACAACGAATTATACAAGCGCAGCGTGTCAGGAGCATTCCAAAGATGTGTCTCACCAGAAGAGGGACGAAAAATCTTGCACGAAATTCATTCAGGCGATTGTGGCCATCATGCTTCGTCAAGATCTTTGGTGGCAAAGGCGTTCCGACATGGATTCTTCTGGTTAACAGCATTAGCAGATGCAGAGCAAATTGTCAGAGTGTGCGATGGATGTCAAAGATACGCTAGGCAAGATCATATGCCAGCTCAAGCACTTCGCACAATACCCATCACATGGCCTTTTGCCGTATGGGGTTTTGACATGGTAGGGCCCTTCAGACGGTCTTCAAACGGAAAAACTCACCTCCTGGTCATGGTGGACAAATTCACAAAGTGGATAGAAGCAGAACCTGTGGGAGATTGCGAGGCTGAAACAGCAGTCAAGTTCTTGAAGAAGGTCATATTCCGCTTTGGGTACCCCCATAGTATCATTACAGACAATGGGAGCAACACCTCTGAAGGGGCTACACAGATATTTTGCGCAGACAATGGGATAAGATTGGACCTCACGTCAGTAGCACACCCGCAGAGCAATGGACAAGCTGAGCGAGCTAACCAGGAAATTCTCCATGGAATTAAGCCGCGCCTTATTGAAAAGGTCGAAGCATCTCCAGGATGTTGGGTGGAAGAATTGCCAGCAGTACTGTGGAGCTTAAGAACAACCCCTAACAGATCCACAGGATTTACACCATATTTCATGGTCTATGGAGCAGAAGCAGTCATGCCCAGCGACATCATACATGATTCACCAAGAGTTGCGGCTTACATCGAGACAGATAATGAGATAGCTCGGCAAGACTCGGTGGACACATTAGAAGAGGTTAGAGACTTGGCAGCATCAAGGTCAGCGTATATCAACAAGACTTGCGACGCTATCATGCCAGACGCATCAAAACCCGCACCTTTCAAGAAGGCGACCTAGTACTGCGACTTAAACAAGATCACAAGGGAATGCATAAGCTGTCCTCTCCATGGGAAGGACCCTACATCATCAGCAAGAAGCTAAACAATGGGTCGTACTATCTGCTGGATGTAAGGGAAGAAAGCAGCGAACGCCATGATTTCGAGGATCGTCTCGAGGCACCTCGCCCTTGGAACGTCGCACACCTGCGACCGTACTATACATAAGAAAAGGCTAATCAGAGCCAAGCATCATCCTTTCCAGCTTTATAGCTGAGTATCATCACAGCCACTCAGGGCTAGAACTTCAACTTTGGTCGCCACCTAGGCGCGACCTATGCAACATCTGATCGCCACCCAGGCGCGATCGACCCTTGTATCAGAAACCGGCTGCCACCTAGGCGCGGCCGTAAACTTTGTATCATCTCTGGTCGCCACCTAGGCGCGACCGACCCCATGTATCACCATGGATCGCCACCTACGCGCGATCCAACCCTATGTATAACACTCGGTTGCCACCAAGGCGCGACCTTATGTGTCATCATAATCAAAGCTTATCATAGCTTAGCCTATCATGGCAATATCATTATGTTTCTTGGGGTCTTTGTTACCCTGAAACAGCCAATTTATTGGCAATTATCAAATTTACCTTAAGTTGGATTGCTACTCGCATTATGTGGCCAAAGTACTGGGGTGTGGCGTCAATCGAGCTTGATTGCCTATCATGGCCGCTCTCGACCCTGAACACACATGTTCCTAGGAAATACTGAGTCGCGCGAGTGCCCACTTAAGGATTCAGATGGCCTAACTAGAGGTCGATGTACTGCTTATAGTACGGCAACACCAATTACAATTACTTGTATCTTAACAATTGTTTTATTCATGATATCAAGTTACAGGTGATGACCTTCAGAATTCTCTGAGAAGAATTGAGATGATTACCACATTACATCCTCTCAATCCTTGGGGGCTACATCATATTATCATCAAAAATTTGAAGATGGATCGTCATCAAGTTCTGAAGCTATCAGGCTACTCTAACAAAGAAGCTCACGAAGTCAGATGATCTTCCAGGTGCGAGTCAAGGCCAATCCTGCACAATTATAAGTCGCGAAATAAGGAAAAGCGCGGCCTAAACATTCAAGATCAAGAAATCTATGAAGTTCAGGCCACGCTTGGGGGCTAATGTCGGGGAATGATTAACGCGACTTATTCGAACAGCGACTTAAGGCTGCGCTATCATTATTGGGCCTCGAGAAAGATGGGCCAATCTCGCATCGCGACTCGATAAAGGAAAGTTCCAGAAGGTCGGTGCAAACTTGCCTTGGAAGACAAGAAAGATAATCAGGCTTCGTGTAGAACTCTTGTAACCTGACGAGCCTCTGTGTATATAAAGAGGACTCGCAGGACTTAGACAGGGTCAAGCTATCAAGCCCAAAACCCTAGCTCATACGGCGAGTACCAGATCGGATCGCCTCCATTGTAACACCTCGATTATCATATCAATACCAATCTAGGGTAGGCAGGAAGTAGGTCTTTTACCTCACATTGAGGGGGCCGAACCTGGGTAAATCTGTGTTGATCGTTCCTGCGATCCCAAGCTCGGAGATGCTTGACTCGCGTAATCCCACACCTACGAAGTCATCTATGACACCTAATGTGACAAACCCACGACAGTCGACGATCCTCTTGTCAGCAGCAGCTTGCTCCTTGTCGGCGTCGGTGGCCATGGCGATGATGAAGGCGACGCGGAAGTAGTTGATGCAGATGTAGATGAGAAGCGAGCAGTCGCGTAGGAGATGCTCCCCAAAAATCTAATCGCCCCTCTCTCGTACAAGATGTGGAGAGGCGGAGTTTTGGAGGCCTGCTCTCCCGTCGGCCGTGTACGCGGTGGACGGGATGGGATTTGCCGAAGCCAGCAACAGAGAGAGGAACTTTGGTGGCGGCGCGAGCAGATGAATCTGTCTGTAGTGTATTCTGGAGAGGAGTGACCTCTCTTATATAGGCACCGGAGGAGGCGACCGGTCCAACAGAAACGCCCGTAATCAATCCCAATGAATTCTGGTAACGTCCATACTTCAGAGCCCTTAAGACGAAACGTTTCAGCTCGTATTCATTTCCATTAAGAGAAAACGTTTCAGTTGACCGCTCACATTTTTACTGCGTGACAAAAAGAATACATCGGCTTGGCGAGATTCCCGCAACCCGCGGCGCGTCGTGACGTGACATGCCGAGGCGGACGACGGAGGAGGAGGAGCGCGCGTGTGGAACGCCTCCTTTCTCTTCACATCCAACACCTCATACATGGTAGAGAAGAGCTCACCTTATAAATTGGTGTACATATCTCTAAACTAGGTATGTGGGACTAAAATCCCACGTACCACTCTCTATATGACAGCATGGGCCTTTAGGGATTTTTCTGGAATTGTTAGATGGGCCTAAAGCCCACCTTAATAATGGGCAATATTTCAACAAAACCATGATGCAAAACTTTATAAGTCTTGAGGACTGCGGTGACCCCGCACACCACTGCATATTGTAGTGTACAAGTCGTTGACATAACACCCACGGAAGGACTTATCCGTAAATATTACATTCCTCAGAGTAGTACAACAGAAACATTGCGGGTCCACTTTATTACACACTGCTGAATATTATAAGCCAGAAATGCATAAAAACTTCAACGTCTTCCTCCGACAAGGGAGGACCGTCTATTATTGCTGTGTTGACAGGAGTCAACCTACTAGCGATAGAAAGCAATAAACTAAGAACCATATTGGCACAGCAGCTAAGTAGTACTAGTCTAGTCTTGCTCGGCTAGGTTCCTATTATGATAACTCTAAGTCTCCACCTCCTCTTCGTCGGCGTCGTCGGCTCCATAGGCGATGATGTAGTCGACGCCTTCTACTCCTCCGAACAGATCAGGTGCTTCAAAGTACACCTCGTCGGCATGGTATGCTCCAAAGTCCTCCTCGGTAACCTCCTCAGAATCTAAGCAGGGGGTCAAAAGAGGAAAGGGTGAGCAACACTAACGTTACTCAGCAAGCTTAATAATAGATGATAAGGTGTATGATGCTCTATCTACCATCCTGACCAAAAAGTCATGGATGAATATGCAAGTTTTGTAAAACATTTTTAGTAAAAGGTCCATTTTATTTTAGAAAACTATGCCCCCAGTCTTCACGGGTTTATAGTCATCAATTGGGATGCCTTTCCCGCTGCGGTCTGTAGTCCCCTCCTGGAACAAGGATGTGACAGTCACAATTTCTTTGTTTTAACTCTGCAGAGCTGCACCACTTTACCCAACAGCAGCCTGGTTCTTTATGCTCTCTCAGCACACCTTGTGTGCTATAGCCAGAACTCAGGGCAACAAGTCATGTGGAGTCGCCTCCCCGCACAACGCATATCCGCCCATTTGTGACGCGGCTAGTAACTAAGACCACTGGCCCACCACCCCTCTCAAGCTTCTATTCCAGTCACCCCGTCGAGTGGGAAGGTCACGCGCTTCCATGCAGTTGGCCGCCGCAACGGACGCAACCAGGTAATAGCCTACCGAGGATATGCGAACGGAGGAAGAAACCTCTGACGAGCCCATTGATAGTGAATCTGTTGGCTGATGCTTCAATACGGCGCTAGGATCACTGGGCCATGGGTTATTAATTCTAGGTACATACTTTCCCGTACAGTGGAACCTCCACCAGAACATCAAACCGTGGTTCCACTGCCAGCCAACCATATACTTATAGCAATTCACATCATTCGAAAATAGATTTTTCTTTTTCATGCAATGATAAACCATAGTACTTTGCAATTACTTTGATAAAAATAATCAATCGAGGACATGCAAGTTAGAACTTGCCTTGAGACTGATAGGTAGTGCAGTCTAAAGCTTCCGACGAATTGGGACTCGCGTGTTCTGAAAATCAATATCACTGTCTGTATCAGACAATGTTGAAAAACCAAATACATGCCAATATGCATAGAATGAGATGATTTTTATTTTCCCCAAAATTCCCCAGAGTTTTGTTAAGGATTTCTTTTGATGATTTCTTTGATTTGAATTTTAGGTAGGATGAGTAACATGACAGTCTTAATGTAGTTCAAATTATACTTTGAACTTGATACATAATTTTCCCATATTATTTTCTTTGAAAATAGTTTGAAATATTTCGAAGTCATTTCCACTTTAGGATCCTTTGAATTTTTGCTACAAGAAACCATTTTCAAAAATTCAAAGAGTTATTTTATTTGTGTAGGTTATTTTCTGCTGATATTTGTAGATATTTTGTTTGTATTTTTAGGAATTTATTTGAATTTTGAGAGTTCTTTGAAAGATTTGAATTTTTAAATTTTATGAAATTACAGAAATAACCTTGGTCCAACCTGGTTGAACCAGGTCAAAGACTCGGGTCTGGCTCGGGTCGGGTCAACCGACCGAGCCACCCTCCTCTTTCCTTCTCTCTCTCGCGCTCGAGCACGTGCTCGACCTCCTCTGGCGCTCGTGTCGCCCGCGCCGTCGCCGCCCTACTCCGGCCAGCTCCGACCACCTCCGCCACCGTGGCGTGGGGCAAAACGATCCCCTTGCTCCGCTCTTCCTCCTCACCGGAGCGATTCAATCCTCGCTTCCTCTCGCGGCCGCGCACAACCCAATCCCCTAGGGTTAGGGTTTTGGTGCCGCGCCACTTCTTCTCCTTCTCCAGCGTGTCCACCATGGCTGGGCGCAGAGCTTCGCCCTCTGTGCCGCCGTGGTGTGATGGTGCTGGTCCACGACCTCCGTGTGCCCCCTCCACTGGTAGCGCGAGCACTGCCTCGCCGCCGTGGAGCTACGGCCATGGACGCACGGTAAGTTTCTTCTCCCTCTACTCTACTCTCTCCCTACCTTCTGCTAGCCGTCCATAGCACTGATCTGAACTTTGCTCAAACCAGGACTAGGTTCATGATGTGCAGAAAATGATGTGTTGATGAATTTCTCAAATTAGTGCACTGCCTTCCCTATGTGCATGTAGTAGAGGTGTATGGGTAGATCAAACATGTGTAGATCATCCCATAGCTTCTGGAATTATTGTGGAGATCATTTCTTGCTCACAGATATGATATGTGTATAGGAAAAAAATTATAGTCTGAGCTAGACTGGTACTAGCTGTGATGATATCTTAATTTAGAGCATGATTTGATCATGTTTTGCTTACTGTGATGCCTCCTTGTAGAGTTACACAGTAGCTTTCTTGATTAGAAATGCTTTTTTTTATGTTTTCCTGTGCTTCTTCCAAGTGTTCAGATGTGCATAGCTCAGCTAATCCAGCTCTGCTGGTTCACTGGCTTGTGTGCTTTGATAAAAACAGAATACGAACAGATACTACACTAAAAATGATTCCCTTGCTTTTGTAGATGCTCAATCAAATGCTAAAACACTCAACTTCACTTCCTTTCATCTCTCTGTCCTATTTCTTGCACATAACAGAAGTACTCTGCTTTGCAAATCAATATCTATAGCACCACACCTTGCTGAGCAAGGTTCTGTTAAGAACAGATGCTAAATTCAGCACTCAAGCATGGTTCTGTCATTTACAGAACCTGCTAAATCACTCTCTAGCACATATGTGTCAACCTCTGTTGTAGAGCAGCTAGAGCTACGGAAGAGCTCTGGTCTTGCCCCAAGGTTCAACAGTCTCTTCAGGTCTGCTCCTTGTGGTTCTACCGCCTCCTTCTTGCTGCTTGACTCCTTCTAGGTTTTAGTGGCTTGTGGTGGATGGTTTAGGTAATTTCCATGATGGCTTGTGGGGTTGTGGTTGTTCTTGGTGAAGAACAGATGGAAATGGTGGTGCTTGATGTTCTAGTGCTTGTGAATAAGTGTGATTTGTGTTTGCTGTAAGATTTATGAGCTGGGGCTTCGAACTGGTCCTGATTATATACTGTTTTGGTGTTTCCTGTGCTTGTGACACCAGGATAATTGGCTTGTGATGATTCACCTGCTTACAGTGGCCCTTCTTCACCTCGAGCTGCCTATTTGGACTGCTTTTACTATTCTTTTAACACTGAAGATAGGCTTCAGCTGCTGCTGCTCAGTTCATCTCCCCTTGGTGATAAAATTTGAGTCATAGCCGAGTCATTGATCCTATCTTGATCTAGATATTTTGCTGGTTTGCTTGGCTCTGAAGTATTTGATTAGTGAAGTCGGTTTGAGATGATTACTCAAGTGTATTTGTAATTAAGCTAGTCATTAGCTTAATAAGTGGGAATTAGGATCCATTTGTCAATTGATGGAAAATGTGATACCATTAAGTTGCCTTTGCTTTTAATTGCTTCCTGGTTTAATTGTGGAGTTTGTGAATTTCATGAGTTGCTTTGCTTAAATGATTATGAGATCAAAATGCTCATACATCACTTGTTGCCTTTGTTCTATGTTGCCTGAAGTTAAATCTGTTCAGTGCTGCCATTATGCCTTTGCCCCTCTTGTTACCTTCGGATTAATGAGCATGATCCATATTGATCAGTCCCAATGTTGCCTTTGATTTAATTTGCAATCTCCACACTTAGCCTAATTAAAATAAGTTTTGGTTAGGCTATAAACTAGGTTTCATAAATTAACATGCAACACCAAATGGTGTTGGCAACATTTTAACACTAACCCAAATTTCTTCTTATTTGTGTTGTTTGTTTTGCAGGTTGAAGATCCTCTGGATATCCAGAAGTGAAATTTTAGTTTTAGGATTTTTATTTCTCTCTTTTGTAATATTCACACTTATTGTAATAATGTGGTTGCAATTCTAGTTGTAATGGACAGATTGTATTATTTGATTTGCTTGGAAATGTAATGATGTGCTCTTGTAAAGAAAATGGATTCAAATATGTAATGCTGCAATTAAATTTGTACTTGTTGAAGAAGAGATGATCATATATTTGTATAGCATTTGAATGTTTGAAATTATGTGTAAATATATCTTGTGTTGATATCATTTGGAATGATTCATTCCTTTTTGTTATGAATTATATAACTTGTGTTGTTGAAATATATTTTGTGTGTGTATAAGATTGGATAAGATATATAATTGTGTTGAATTTAAGAACTTATAAATAGGTCATGTCATAATTTATATGTCCCTTTTGAAAAGGTAGGGTTTTTAAAATAAGTCGTAGGGTTTATCGACACCTCTCGACTAACTATCAATGTCTGACTCCCAGACCCTCGACACTCGTCTGATATCGACCCTCGATACTTTTAGCACAAAAGCGCGAAATATTTCCAGTTTTCAGCAAAAGATGCATGAATGCACAAATGCAGTTCCTATTTCTACCCTCTCGAGTCCTATAACTGCGGGGTATTACAAAGACCGATGGGGCCTTGATGCTTCATGCCATCAACACCATTGATTTCTTGACATGACTAACTATGTGTGTGGGAGTTCGAATGGTGTGCTTTCATTATCTCATATGAATGCTTCAGGGTTCTGTATAACAATGTTTGGTTGTTCATCCTTCAAAATCATAGTAGACCAAATCATATGCATTGCTTGGATAGAAAATGTGATTGAATTATGAATCATATCATGTAGCTTTGGAAGCATGTTTATGGTACGTTGGAAACAAGCATGCATGCAATGGAAAAGGAAGCATCGTCATTGTGAGCATACTAGGTAAATTTAGCGCGGCGTCACGCCGCGCCCGTAGTGTAAAATCTATTTAAGATCCTTGTAAATTCAATTGCACGGAACATGTCAAGTTCTGAGAATGTAGTAATGCAGACAATATGTTGAAATAAAGCAAACTAAATCTTGTACACTTATATAGATCAAGTATATAATGTGTGCAGTGTGCCACAATAAGAATTGAACATTGGCAATGGTACGACAGATCATAGTTTAAAAAATACACTCACCCATTAGGTAAACAAAAAACCTATAACACCAAATCTATCTATCTATTATATAATTAAAACAACAAACAAACAACGGTTAAGATTTATCATCAAAGGTTACGATATAATTAACGACCGAGATCTAGCAGCATCCACCAATCGGTATAGTTTTTTTTTGGTCACAACGCAAAACACATAGATTGAGTTCGGCAAGATGCGCTTATGAGAAATAGGAGTCCTGCTCCCACACGCCCAGACTCTCCCGTATGCCGCCGAAAAGAATTTCCCTGTCTTTTCGCATCCCTCCATGCCCTATTCATAATGAAACCACGATTCAATCTGGAAAGCGTCCTGCCCTATTCATCCCAATTCCCAACCATGAAATCTCCTCCTTTCCAAAATCTCCAATATAGCTTCTCTTCATCGGCCGACTAATGCGCGTCCCTGTTCTGCCGCATGCATAGTGCCTGGATCACATCGGAGAACACCAGACCCCAGCCTACGTGAGTATCCCATGCATTAATTTAATTTAAGCAAAGCATCCCTGTAGGCTCTACAACATGGAGGATCGGATGCCCAGAGGTTGGCGACGCGTCGGGACGCCGGCGGAATAATCACCCACCGTCCCAGAACTGTGTGGTACGCATGAGAAATTTTGTTGGTAATTGCCTACTCCTCATGTCCTGATCTACTGATTCAAGTATTTCTCAGTGTCTTAGTCTGAATAATGGACAGATCCCAAGTTCCTGACTCTTCTGATGTCATGTTTGCTGATGCTTAATGTGTGTTATTGCAGGGAGCTGTCAACATATCGTTTGTGCTCCTCACAGATCTTCTATATTTGTGATTTGGTAGATTCAGTTTATATGGTTTAGTTTTCCCTTACTTGCATCTAGGTGCATAACTAACAGCTTGATGGAATTGGTCACACATGAGATTTAGAGTACAGGAACGATGAAGATATAATATATGGAAATTTGTACTATTACAACTACTTTGCTTTGTGTCATGTTGTAAACTTTCTCTACATTGTGAGGGATTCCATGGTGATGACTCCATTGCACAAAACTACAAAAGCTAATAACTAAGATTCACTGATTGCAAATCTGCGGGGCAACATTTGCAGGTTGTAGTTTCTCAAACACCAATGTTTTATGAGTTTTCTTATTATTTGTCTAGATTTAGTAAATTTATTTGATGCCCACTGTTTTCTATGTTTACAGTCTATAGGTTGTAGTAAGCATATGGATTTTGAAAACATGAATAAGAAATTACTTATGATGCTCCAAATAGTGCACATTTTATTTATCAATTTGTACTTATATTGATGCATCTAAAGTTTTACACTTGGCCAAGGACATAAGCCACATGCCTTTGTCATCTATTTAGAAAAGTTTATGGACGGTACAAGGGAGTCCAGTAAGGACGCTCTGAAAACAGTGTCACATAAATTCTTATGTATATAGAATGTACATCTCCTTTCATAAACTTCTTGGTGAATAATGTACTGAGGTCAAATCCCATGTTCACTTCTTAAACTGCCTGTTCAAATTGTCAAAGATCTCCACCTGATAGCTAACAATGTTTGTAAGTGCTATTTTTCAGAATTATTTTGAGTCCAGAGAACAACCATCAACTTTGCTAGACTATTTTCTACCCTCTCTGCCATGTTACATATTGGTAATTTACTTCTAATATTTTTGTATGGGTACCCAGTTGCTAGAGAAGATGTAAATTTAGTGGAGGAGTAGATTTCCAGTGGAACTTTGAATTAGATAGGATGGCTTGAATCTTTGGGTGACTAGGACGGACTCCTCTCGACAATCATCTGTTTCACAAGGCCACCAACACAACACTAGGAAGTGCAACAGAGCGGGGTGGATGTCTAGGGGCCGGCGGCGACGTATGACGATGCTGAAGGAAGCATAACCCAGTGTCGAGTGGAGGCCATTGCTGCACTACAGGTACGATCATTGGATTCTTATGTCGAATATTTGGTTGGTATTTTTCCACTCATCACGTCTTAATAGTCATGTATTCCCGAATATTTTGGCCTAGAAACCTTATTGATTTTAGTTCTGTTGCTGTCATTACTATGTCTTCTGAAATGAAAGTTAGTTAATAATTTCATCTATGCTGCAGAGGGAGCTTTCAGTTATTGGGTTTGCCCTCCTTATTATCATCTTGCAGATTTTGTAGCTTTCCCCAGATGAAATCATATGCTTTGGTCTTGCGTTGTCTGAATAAGGTAAAACAAAATATTTCAATCTATCAGCATATTAGATTAAGTAGACAGGAGAAATTTATCCTGGAACTTGCACTGGGCTGCACGGACATACAACAGAGCAGCCCCTGGCAGATTTTCTCTACCGAGAGTGTACCATCAGTTTTTTTTCAAGTTGATGACTCAAATCTGATCAAATCATCACACCGAGCTGACTTGGGAGTGGGCAGACTATTGTTCGCCTGAGATCGGTGATAGCTGGTGAGCTGAGCAGAGGGCGCCAAAGAATACATAGCAGCGGATGGCTGCACGATCTTGGAGACTTGGCATCGGCCCCGGATGCCGCAAACTGCATGAAGGTGAAGCAAGAGGCGACTATCCAGCTTGCATAGTTTTTTTTTGAACTGCAGCTTACAAAGAATGCTCGAGTAGGTTGATCATCGTATTTCTGACTTCCAAGTGATTAATCTCTTAATATTTCACATTTCTGGATTTATCATCGCATCTGACCTCCAAGTGGTTGATCTTGGGCTTCTAAGATATGTTGATATTTTTCTATGTCGATTCCAATGGATTAATCTATTTTATTTCAAAGTATTAGTCTTCAAATTTTTAGATACTCTAGAATAACGGAAAGAAAAGACCAAAAATGCTCAGCTAAGTTGATCATCGTTTTTCTGACTTCCCAAGTGATTAATCTCTTAATTTTTCATATTTCTGGATTGATCATCGCATCTGACTTCCAAGTGGTTAATCTTTGACTTCCAAGTGGACAATATTACAAGAGCTTACTAAAATGAGGCAGGACAGCCCCACAGATCAGCCAACGAGTTATAGTTCTGAGATCTGATACTGTACAAGCCTCCAAGGTCTACAAATATATTTGACAATGTGAGTTAAGAGAACTTACCTTTTTTACGAACCTTCAGAACTTTGTGTTCACAAGAACAGCTACAAGTGGTCCGTTAAAGTAAAATATACAATGGTAGTACATGCCATGCGATATTTGCAACAAAATTGCTATTACAAATCTCATAATTATACTTCCAAATTAAATTTAGTATATCAAATTTTGAGCTCATATATCTTGATTCGTGCCTCTTCTATCATTAAAGTAAATTAAATTACATGATTCTTCTGGCGATATTATAATTCACACCCCTGATCAAGAAGAAGCATTATCAGTCTGGGATTGGGTAATGAATCTTTGTTAATGGTACATGACATTGAAGATTACTACATGAGGGATGATACACAATTGATTTGTGAGAGTTTTAGGAGAAAATACAAGTTCAATGTTACAGCCCTCTACTGCATACTCTATACAAGTTCAATGTTACAGCCCTCTACTGCATACTCGAAGTTGGAAGAATAAAAGATTAATTAAGTTACTCGGGTTATCATGTGCACAAATATCACCAACTCTAGAGTAGTAGACACGCTCGGCTGACTGGGTGTCATGAATGATTTTAATTTATTTTTTAATTCAAATTGTTTCAATGGATGGTACCAAGAACAAAAAAGTAAATTACATATAAAAATTCAAATAATCGCATTACTAGCCGCGCAATTGCGCGGGCCACCCAGCTAGTTGCTTCTGAATGAATAAGTGCAAAAGCTAAAGTAAAACTTAACGTACATCATACCATGGATATATTGGAGTGAAACGTGAGATTCTTTCACGTCGCATTAAAAGATAAACTGTTTAACAGTAAGACAATATTTTTTCATCATATGCAGTACCAATGACAAAAATAAAAACAAAAATTCTATAACTTTAAGTCTGTAGTGGCACGGAGGCCAGCAAGTTCGATCCTCTTCACAGCTAAATGTTGAAGCAGCACCCAACCAACTGGTGGTGCTGGTGGCTTCCTGTCGGGGGGCTACCCCGGGGTAGGGTCAAGGTATGGTGTAAGTTATGTCCAAGAGTGGACCGAGGTATAGTAAAACCGATATAACCAGGCCCAGAAGGGACCGAGATATGATGCTGGTGCAAACCGACATATACAGACCGAGATATACTGACCGATATATGAATGTCAGTATCTTCATGTCTTCTCTTATATGCAGGGGAGAATAATCAAGAAAGGGGAATCCGACATATCCATGCCGGGTTAAAGAGAAGAAGCACCTTGTGTCGGATGGAAGTCAATGTATCTATTACATCCCGTCTGACACGGGAGCGTGGCAGAACGGTATGGTGTGGGTGCGGGTACGAGGCGGGTGCGGGTACGAGACGAACGGCTGCCTCATCACCTTCAGGACGTTTGAGGCCTACGTCCCCACCGAGTTCGTCTGCAGGTACCCCGAGCAGGTGCTTGTAGCTGAGGATCCTCCTGTTGTCTGTGCGGCTCGCGGCCGGCGTAGAATTCGCCCCGGGAGCTGCGCAGAGGTCATGATGGCCGGATCTACGGGTGGTGTCGGTAAAGGAGATACCGGCAAAGGAGGTGCCGGCGAACCTGCTGCCAAGTCGCCAGATCGGCGAAGCTGCCGCTGGAGAGGGAGGTGAACCTCCCCGGCGGGGCCGGTACATCTCATGTGCCGGTCAGAGCGGCTCCCCTCAAGGATCTGATCGAGAAGCTGGCAGTGCCGGTAGCTGATACGTCTACAACATATCTATAATTTCTGATGTTCCATGCTTATATTATGTCAATTGCCACATGTTTTATATACACTTTATATCATTTTTATGCATTTTCTGGGACTAACTTATTAACAAGATGCCACATTGCCAGTTCCTGTTTTCTGCTGTTTTTGGTTTCAGAATAGTTGTTCTGTAAATATTCTCGGAATTGGACGAAACAAAAGCCGAAGTCCCTATTTTTCTGACACGTACACGGAGTCCGAAGGAGAGACGAAAGGGGGCCGTGGGCCGCCCTCACCACACCACGGCACGGGTGGGCCCACTACCGCGCCGCCACCTGGTGAGGGGGCCACGAGCCTCCTCCGACGCCGCCCCTTCGCCTATAAAATCATCTGTTCGGGAAAACCCTAGACACCCGAGTCATATTCCACGAAAAGTTACAGAGCCGCCACCGCCGTCAACCCTAACTCGGGAGGGTTCTGAAGCTCTTCCCGGCATCCTGCCGGAGAGGGGAATCATCACCGGAGGGCTCTACATCGCCATTCCTGCCTCCAGAGTGATGTGTGAGTAGTTCATCTTTGGACTATGGGTCCATAGCAGTAGCTAGATGGTTGTCTTCTCCTCTTGTGCCATCATGTTTAGATCTTGTGAGCTGCCTATCATGATCAATATCATCTTATTGTAATGCTACATGTTGTGTTTGCTGGGATCCGATGAATATTGATACTATGTCAAGTTGAATATTGAATTATCATGTCTATGTCTTTTATGATCTTGCATGCTCTCTGTTACTTGTTGAAACTCCGGCCAAGTGAATGCTTGTGACTCCAAGAGGGACTATTTATGCTAGATAGTGGGTTCGGTCTCCATTTAATCTGGGACAGTGACAGAAAGTTCTAAGGTTGTGGATGTGTTGTTGCCACTAGGGGTAACCTAATGATGCTTTGTCTAAGGATGAATGTGATGTTTACATTATGCACTTTACTTAATGCAATTGTCTGTTGCTTGCAACTTAATACCGGAAGGGGTGCGGACGCTAACCTGAAGGTGGACTATTTAGGCATAGATGCATGCTGGATAACGGTCTGTGTACCTTGTCGTAATGCCCAAATAAATCTCATAGTAGACACTACAACTTGCACATGCATATTATGCACTTTTCAATATTGTCAATTGCCCAGCTGTAATTTGTTTACCCAGCATGTTAGTTATTTATTATGGAGAGACACCACTCGTGAACTGTGGACCCCGGTCCATCCTTTTACATCTGAAATACAACCTACTGCAATCATTGTTCTTTTTCATTCTCTGCAAGCAAACACCTTTTTCCATACAACACTTTTAACCCTCTGTTTTCAGCAAGCCGGTGAGGTTGACACCCTCACTGATTCGTTGGGGCAAAGTAGTTTGATTGTCTAGTGTGCAGGTTCCAAGTCAACCGCCAGGACTTCTTCCTCCCCTACGACGCAACAAGTTTTCTGGCGCGGTTGACACCTTCAGAAGTGTCTTCATCTCCTACTGGATTGATAACCTCGGTTTCTTACTGAGGGGAGACTTGCTGCCGCACTCATCAAACCTTACTCTTGGGGTCTCCTGACGAACGTGTGTCTCACACGCATCAAACATGTTTTCTGGCGCCGTTGCCGGGGAGATCAAGCCTTCTGCAAGGGGAGTCTCTCACTTCCAATCTCTTTACTTTGTTATTTGTCTTGCTTAGTTTATTTTTCTTTTTCTTTTTTGCTCTCTTTATCAAAAACACAAAAAAATTAGTTTCTTATTTTACTTTTGTTATTTCGGCCTAGGCTTTATTTTGCTAAAATGAATACTCCTGAAGTTGAAGTTCGTTCGTTTAGGCAAGAAGGGGGAGAAAGTTTGAAAGATGCTTGGTATAGGATAAGTGATGCTCATCATAGATGTACTAAAAAGTATTCTACCTTGATCCTTCTTAGGAATTTTTATGTTGGTGTCACTAGCTGGTATAGGTATGTTCTGGACACTCTTACAGGGGGTAATTTTCTGGGTACTCCTGCTTTGGAAGCTTGCAATTTAATTGAAAGTTTGGTAGGGATACCACCTACTAAAGATATCAAAGCTGAAATCACTTTGGAAGATGTTATAAAGAAGTTGGATTCTATGGAGAAAATTTTGCCAAATTTTCTTGATAATATTAGTAAGGCTAATGAATCAATAGCAAGCATCAATGAAATAATCACTGTTTTAGAGGTAGTAACACTCATGACACTCCAAATCATAAAATTGGGGAGTTAGAGGAGGCTATGGAAACTTTAAGTTCAACTTTTTCTTCTCTTAAATTTAAGAAGGAGAAAGCCTTCGTGGGAAAAGAGTAAAAGTTAATTTATATTCCCAAGATGCCTAAGCCAAACCCTCTAATGTGCTAAAAATTAATAAAACCTTTAGTACAATTAATGGTGCCTCGCTTAATGGAACATCTTCAAGGACACATAAAGTACCTATTGTGACAAGTTGTATTTTAGAGGAAGCCTTTGGTGATTTGGATGATTTTTCACTTGGAAACACTTGATTTCACTTTCTGCGCCTAGCTGAAAGGCGTTAAAGAAAAGCGCTTATGGGAGACAACCCATGGTTTTATTTTTATGTTTTCTTTTTCTTTTTCTTTGAGTCAAGGAGCTTGCTTACTTCTGTAACAACTCCTTTGTATCTTTATTTTATTTCATTGTTGTGCCAAGTAAAGCCTCTAGTTGAAAGTTGATGCTAGATTTGGATTTCTGCGCAGTGACAGATTTTTGCTGTCCACGTTTTGATCTGTATTCACTCCTGAAAAATTGAAAAATTCTGAAAAAATCACGCATGATCCTCATATATGTACGCAACTTTCATTAGTTTGGACTTTTTGAATCTGAGCAACTTAAGTGCCTCGAAAAAATTCGTCTTTCCAGACTGTTCTGTTTTTGACAGATTCTGCCTTTTATTTTGCATTCTCTCTTTTACTGTGTTTGAGTGGATTTCTTTGCTCCACAAAATATCAGTGGCTGTAGCTAATGTCCAGAAGTTTGGTGATGATTGTGTCATTACAGAATATGTGAATTTTTGATTATGCACTAACCCTCTAATGAGAATTACTTCGAGTTTGGTGTGAAGGAAGTTTTCAAGGATCAAGAGAGGAGGATGATATGATATGATCAAGAAGAGTGAAAAGCCTAAGCTTGGGGATGCCCCCATGGTGCATCCAAGCATATTTCAAGAAGACTCAAGCGTCTAAGCTTGGGGATGCCGGCATCCCCTTCTTCATCAACAACTTATCAGGTCATCTCTAGTGAAACTATATTTTAATTCTTTCACATCTTATGTGCTTTACTTGGAGCGTCTGTGTGCTTTTATTTTTGCTTTGTTATTTTCATTTTCTGAATAATTGGATCCTAGCATTCTTGTGTGGGAGAGAGACACGCTCCGCTTTTTCATGTGAATACTCATATTCTTCACTTATATTTGTTGAGTATTCTTCTAGCTACTGCAATGCTTTTAGCTCCTGTTTTTCATGCATCTCTTGTTCAGAGCTGTTAGTTCTTGTAGAGAAGTACTCTCTTGTTTCATTGTTATATTTTTGGAGAGTTTTGTGTTGAAATAAGTTGATTGGTGTTTGGTTGGAAACAGAAAATGCTACATGTGGTAGATGGTATATTGAAAAGACATACTCATTCTTGTAGATCATTGTCTTGGATAATTTGACTTTGCAATTGTTTTGAGCTCTCAAGTAGATCATGTTTAAGCTCTTGCATCATGTAGTTAAAACCTATTAGTGGAGAACTACCGTAGAGCTTGTTGAAATTTGGTTTGCATGTTTGGTATCTCTAAGGTCTAGATATTTTCTGGTAAAATGTTTGAGCAACAAGGAAGACAGTGTAGAGTCTTATAATGCTTGCAATATGTTTTTATGTAAGTCTTGCTGTACCAGTTGATATCCTGTGTTTGCTTCAAACAACCTTGCTAGCCTAAACTCTGTACTGAGAGGGAATGCTTCTCGTGCATCCAAACCTTGAGCCAAAACCCATGCCATTTGTGTCCACCATAACTACCTATTATGTGGTATTTCCTGCCATTCCAAGTAAATACTTCATGTGCTACCTTTAAACTATTCAAAACTTTATTACTCCTTATTTGTGTCAATGTTTTATAGCTCATGAGGAAGTTATGTGGCGTTTTCTCTATCACCTTGTCATTTACTCATGACAGACTTTCACCAATGGACTAGTGGCATATACATCCGCTTATCCAATAACTTTGCAAAAAGAGCTGGCAAATGGGGTGCCCAGTCCCAATTAATTATAACTTTAACCATTTGATTCTCTTCACATGTTTGCCAATGATTTATCAGAAGCAATTTCAAAATGTTAAACAATATCAAATAGGCACTCCTCCATGGTATGTGATTGTTGGAAGGCACCCGAGGATTCGGTTAGCCATGGCTTGTGTAAGCAAAGGTTGGGAGGAGTGTCATACCAATTTATAAATATGCATGTGTAAACAAAAGAGAAGAGGGATGATCTACCCTTGGGTAGAAATAACGTCCTTCATGGGAGCCGCTCTTGAAAGTCTGGGTGACAAGGGGGATAGAGTGCCCACTGCCATTCGTTGACAACAACAAACACCTCTCAAAAACTTACTTTATGCTCTCTATATGATTTCAAAAACCTAAAAAGCTCTAGCACATGATTTAATCCCTGCTTCCCTCTGCGAAGGGCCTTTCTTTTACTTTATGTTGAGTCAGTTTACCTACTCCTTTCTATCTCAGAAGCAAACACTTGTGTCAACTTTGTGTGCATCAATTCTTATATGCTTACTTATTGCACTTGTTATATTACTTTGTGTTGACAATATCCATGAGATATACATGTTGAAAGTTGAAAGCAATTGCTGAAACTTAAATCTCCTTGTGTTGCTTCAATGCCTTTTACTTAGAATCTATTGCTTTATGAGTTAACTCTTATGCAAAGCTTTTTGATGCTTGTCTTGAAAGTACTATTCATGAAAAGTTTTTGCTTATATGATTCAGTTGTTTACTCTTTATCTATTTGTTAGCAAACTATAGACCATTGCCTTGAGTCACTTCATTCATGACATGAGCCTTGCAATATTATTTGATCAAGATTGTGTGAAAGCATGTCTCCTCAGAAATTATTTTGTTGTTATCGTTTTACCTACTCGAGGACGAGTAGAACTAAGCTTGGGGATGCTTGATACGTCTCCAACGTATCTATAATTTCTGATGTTCCATGCTTATATTATGCCAATTGCTACATGTTTTATATACACTTTATATCATTTTTATGCATTTTCTGGGACTAACCTATTAACAAGATGCCACAGTGCCAGTTCCTGTTTTCTGCTGTTTTTGGTTTCAGAAAAGTTGTTCTGGAAATATTCTCGGAATTGGACGAAACAAAAGCCAAAGTCCCTATTTTTCTGACACGTACACGGAGTCCGAAGGAGAGACGAAGGGGGGCCGTGGGCCGCCCTCACCACCACGGCGTGGGTGGGCCCACTGCCGCGCTGCCACCTGGTGAGGGGCCACGGCCTCCACCGACGCCGCCCCTTCGCCTATAAATTCATCTTTCGGGAAAACCCTAGACACCGAGTCATATTCCACGAAAAGTTAGAGCCGCCACCGCCGTCAACCCTAACTCGGGAGGGTTCTGAAGCTCTTCCCGGCACCCTGCCGGAGAGGGGAATCATCACCGGAGGGCTCTACATCGCCATGCCTGCCTCCGGAGTGATGTTCTTTGGACTATGGGTCCATAGCAGTAGCTAGATGGTTGTCTTCTCCTCTTGTGCCATCATGTTTAGATCTTGTGAGCTGCCTATCATGATCAAGATCATCTTATTGTAATGCTACATGTTGTGTTTGCTGGGATCCGATGAATATTGATACTATGTCAAGTTGAATATTGAATTATCATGTCTATGTCTTTTATGATCTTGCATGCTCTCCGTTACTTGTTGAACTCTGGCCAAGTGAATGCTTGTGACTCCAAGAGGGAGTATTTATGCTAGATAGTGGGTTCGGTCTCCATTTAATCTGGGACAGTGACAGAAAGTTCTAAGGTTGTGGATGTGTTGTTGCCACTAGGGGTAACCTAATGATGCTTTGTCTAAGGATGAATGTGTTGTTTACATTATGCACTTTACTTAATGCAATTGTCTGTTGCTTGCAACTTAATACCGGAAGGGGTGCGGACGCTAACCTGAAGGTGGACTATTTAGGCACAGATGCATGCTGGATAGCGGTCTGTGTACCTTGTCGTAATGCCCAAATAAATCTCATAGTAGACACTACAACTTGCACATGCATATTATGCACTTTTCAATATTGTCAATTGCCCAGCTATAATTTGTTTACCCAGCATGTTAGTTATTTATTATGAGAGACACCACTAGTGAACTGTGGACCCTGGTCCATTCTTTTACATCTAAAATACAACCTACTGCAATCATTGTTCTTTTTCATTCTCTGCAAGTAAACACCTTTTTTCCATACAACACTTTTAACCCTTTGTTTTCAGCAAGCTGGTGAGGTTGACACCCTCACTGATTCGTTGGGGCAAAGTAGTTTGATTGTCTTGTGTGCAGGTTCCAAGTCAACCGCCAGGACTTCTTCCTCCCCTACGACGCAACAAGTTTTCTGGCGCGGTTGACACCTTCAGAAGTGTCTTCATCTCCTACTAGATTGATAACCTCGGTTTCTTACTGAGGGAAGACTTGCCGCTGCACTCATCAAACCTTACTCTTGGGGTCTCCTGACGAACATGTGTCTCACACGCATCAGTAGCTACCAGTGCAGATGCTGCCCAGGCGGAGGTCGAGTTGGAGTCGCAGCGTCAGAACCTGCATCAAGAGGCTCTCGCGATGGCCGAGATAAGGAGGGAGTTCGAGATGACCCTCCGTGAGTATAACAAAGCTCATGGTTTTACTCCGGTAGCTACTCATCCTAGTCGCATAGATGATGTGCATAAGAGGGGTAGAGGCCTCAATGCCGAGATTGCTAGAGATAGTAGATCTAGTTCCATTAAGACTGCTAGTCATATGTCGGCTGAAAAGCCGAAAAATAGTTCCCCTGCTAAGACTCTTAGAGCTGCTGAGGCAGTAAGAGCATCTGGTTTATCCGGAGAGGCTCGCCGTAAGCAACAAGACCAAGTTAATGAGCTAGTAGGTGTTGCTGTGCGACAGAATGAGGCCTGTCGTAAGGCTAACACAGTTGCAGGTGGGTCCCAAATTGTTCACTCGGCTAAGGCAGCCAGTGAAAGATCTAAGGGGCAAGCTTCATCACCGCATGTCGGTGGAGATCGTGACCGGAGTGTAAATTCCAGTAAAAATAAGCAGATACAGACATATGATCCGGCATATGCCGGAAAGCAGTTAGCCAGGCAAGGCAGTGCCGGCCGGGGTAAAAGCAATCCCGGTCCGGGCAACCCAGATGCCGGAAGAGTTAACCCGGCTGGCCGAGGTCATCCACCTCGGTATCCGACACAAAGTCATGCCCGGCAGCAGCAAAATGTCGCGCATCTTCAGCAGCCACAAGGTGATGACCAGGTGGCTAACCGATATGATGATGGTAACTCGGCTATAGAGAGAGCCGGTTATCAGAGATATGAAGGAGCATTGGGATCCCGGCTGAGACCTCGCCAGCTGTCGGCGAATGATGCACGCTACAAGTTGGGCAGGATCTATCTGTCCGAGATGCTGGAAGAGCAAGGCCCACCTGGACCTGCATGCTTTGGACCTCGGATCATGAGGGAGCCACCGGTGCCGCACTTTCAATTGAGCCAGAGTGCAAAGACATATGACGGCAGTACTAAGCCGGAGGACTGGCTGATAGATTATGTGTCGGCGGTGCATATTGCGGGAGGAAATCGCTGATGGGCGGTGCGGTATATCCCGCAAATGTTTGAAGGGCCAGCCCAGATCTGGCTGAACAACTTGCGAGAGGGCAGTGTTGACTGCCGGCTGGACTTTGAAGAAGCCTTTGTTAGCAATTTCTCCAGCACATACAAGAGGCCGAATCGTCCTCAGCAGCTTGCCATGTGCAAGCAGAGGGATGATGAAACTGACCGGGACTACTTGACTCGGTGGAGTACTGTTCGCAATTCCTGTGAAGGAGTTGTTGAGGCGCAGACCATTTCATGGTTTGCTCAAGGGTGCCGGCACGCCTCCATGCTCTGGCAGAAGTTGCAAAGGGAAATGCCGGCCACCTTGGCCGAGACAATCCGAATTGCGGATAGCTATACACTGGGTAATCCAATGCAGCCCTTGCTGAACTCGGTGGAACCGAGTAGAAGATACCCGGTGAGCAATGGACCCGGTCCAGCCAGGCGAGGTGATCGCCAGGATTTCGGGAGCAAGAGGAGAGAGGACCGGCCGGATTACCGGCACGGTTCGAATCAAGTTGCTGCGGTGGATCAATATCAGCCAGATGCCGGCAATAGCCAACGTCAGAAGAACGTCGGTCCTGCATGGGGCCAGAACCAGGATGAGAAGAGACCGTGGAGTGACCAGAGGAAGCCTTTGATCTATGAGATAATGCTGGATGGACCGTGCAGCTATCACACGCAAGACATCCGCATGCCGGCTAATCATTCAACCTGGCAGTGCAGTTGGTATCAGCGCACACTGAAGGAAGGGGGAGGATCCGGAGGAAACCAGATGGGTGTACCTCAGAGGCCTGTAGCTCCGAGGCAAACGCTACCGCTCACCGGGGCAAACGCTGTACCTGTGAATGTGCCTCCTCAGAGGCCTGCAACTCCGAGACCTGTGAATCAGGTGAATGTCGGAGGCAACAACAGTAATGCTGGTCCCAGTCGCCAGGGTGAATAACCCCAGGGTGAGTATAGAGATGCTCATCAGAGCTATGTGGTCTTTGTGACTGAGCCAACTGACCAGCGGAGCCTGAACCGGCGTGCAATGGAGGTAAACGCTGTTATGTCGGCTGTGCCAAAGTATATGCACTGGTCTGATCAGGAGATCAGCTGGAGCAGGAAGGACCATCCCCAGGTCATGCCAACCCCGGGAGGTTACGCTCTAGTGGTGGATCCGACATTCATCGGGCCCACCATCAATGTCAGGTTCACCGAGTTCTCATTGACAATGGAAGCGCCATCAACATCATGTACTGAGACACCATGGTGAAGATGGGCATCTCGGCAAACATGCTACAGCCGAGTAGTACAACCTTTCATGGTATAGTGCATGGTGTCTCATGTGCACCTATGGGTAAAATTTGGGTTGATGTGTTATTCGGCACCAAGGACAACGACCAAGGACAACTGCAGAACTGAGAGCATCCAGTTCGAGGTGGTGCACCTCGAAAGTCCATACCATGCTTTGCTCGGTAGACCAGCGCTGTCCAAGTTCATGATATCTACCCATGTGGCTTACCTTAAGATGAAGCTGCCGGGTCCTAATGGCATCATCACCATTTCGGGTGACTCTAAGCGTGCCTTGGAGTGCGCCTCGGCTGGCTCTTGTCTGGCCGAGTGATACGTCTCCAACGTATCTATAATTTCTGATGTTCCATGCTTATATTATACCAATTGCTACATGTTTTATGTACACTTTATATCATTTTTATGCATTTTCTGGGACTAACCTATTAACTAGATGCCACAGTGCCAGTTCCTGTTTTCTGCAGTTTTTGTGTTTCAGAAAAGTTGTTCTGGAAATATTCTCGGAATTGGACGAAACAAAAGCCGAATATCGTATTTTTCTATCACGTACACGGAGACCGAAGGAGACACGAAGGGGACCGAGGACGCGGCCACACCTGGTGGTGGCACGGTCCCACCTTCTGCCGCGCCGCCACGTGGTGTGGGCCCCTCGGGTCTCCACCGACGTCGCCCCTTCGCCTATAAATTGCTATTTTCGGGAAAACCCAAGACACCCGAGTCATATTCCACGAAAAGTTCCAGAGCCGCCGCCACTGTTAACCCTAACTCGGGAGGGTTCTGAAGCTCTTCCCGACACCCTGCCGGAGAGGGGAATCATCACCGGAGGGCTCTACATCGCCATGCCTGCCTCCGGAGTGATGCGTGAGTAGTTTATCCTTGGACTATAGGTCCATAGCAGTAGCTAGATGGTTGTCTTCTCCTCTTGTGCCATCATGTTTAGATCTTGTGAGCTGCCTATCATGATTAAAATCATCTTATTGTAATGCTACATGTTGTGTTTGCTGGGATCCGATGAATATTGATACTATGTCAAGTTAAATACTAAAATATCATGTCTATGTTATTTATGATCTTGCATGCTCTCTGTTGCTTGCTGATACTCTGGCCAAGTGGATGCTTGTGACTCCAAGAGGGAGTATTTATGCTAGATAGTGGGCTCAGTCTCCATTTAATCTGGGGGAGTGACAGCAATGTCTGAGGTTGTGGATGCGCTGTTGCCACTAGGGGTAAAACAGTGATGCTTTGTCTAAGGATGAATGTGTTACTTACATTATGCACTTGACTTAATGTAATTGTCTGTTGCTTGCAACTTAATACTCGAAGGGGTACGGATGTTAACCTGAAGGTGAACTATTTAGGCACAGATGCATGCTGGATAGCGGTCTGTGTACTTTGTTGTAATGCCTAAATGAATCTCATAGTTGACACCATAACTTGCACATGCATATTTATGCAACTCAATATTGTCAATTGCCCAGCTGTAATTTGTTTACCCAGCATGTTAGTTATCTTTATGGAGAAACACCACTAGTGAACTGTGGACCCTGGTCCATTCTTTTACATCTGATAATACAACCTACTGCAATCATTGTTTTCATTCATTCTCTGCAAACAAACATCATTTTCCACACTATACGTCTAATCCTTTGTTTTTAGCAAGCCGGTGAGATTGACAACCTCACTGTTAAGTTGGGGCAAACGTATTTTGGTTGTGTTGTGTGCAGGTTCCAAGTCAACCGCCAGGACCTCCCCTTCGACGCCGAACTTTTTCTAGCATCATTGCTTGGAAGAGGAAGCACTCCACCAACACCACTTTTTTTGGCGCCGTTGACACCTTCAGAAGTGTCTTCATCTCCTACTGGTTCGATAACCTCGGTTTCATACTGAGGGAAAACTTGCTGCTGCACTCATCATACCTTCCTCTTGGGGTTCCCAACGAACGTGTGTCTTTCACGTCATCAAGCACTTTTTCTGGCGCCGTTGCCGGGGAGTGAAGACACTTTGGATTCAGCAGGTTTCTATCTCCCCTAGGCACCAGACTTTTTCTGGCGCCATTGCTGGGGAGATCAAACCTTCTGCAAGGGGAGTCTCTCACTTCCAATCTCTTTACTTTATTTTGTCTTGCTTAGTGCGGAGAAGAAGAAGATCCATGAAGTGGTGGCGCTGGCCCAGTCCGCACAACTCGGTATGTCAGGTATGGCTAACCCAGAGCAGAATGCGTCATTCCAGGTGCCGAAGGAGACGAAGAAGATCAACATCGACCTGGCGTGCCAGACCACAACGTCATCATTGGTACCGGGTTGACCGAGAAATAGGAAGGCGAGCTCAGTCACTTCCTCCGTGAGAATCGGGATATCTTTGCATGGTCGAATCAGGACCTGCCAGGTGTCCCGAGGGAGTTGGCTGAGCACTCATTGTTCGTCAGACCGGATATGAAACCGGTGAAGCAACCCATGCGACGTCTCTCGGATGAGAGGAGAAAGGTGGTAGGCGATGAACTGGCCAAGTTACTTGCGGCTGGTTTCATCATGGAGGTGCTGCACCCGGACTGGTTGTCTAACCCAGTCCTGGTAGAAAAGAAAAAGGATGAACCGATTGTGGCCAAGGTGTGGCGCATGTGTATCGATTTCACAAACTTGAACAAGGCATGTCCTAAGGATCCATTCGCGCTGCCTCGGCTTGATCAAGTGATTGATTCCACAGTCGGGTGTGAGCTGTTATCCTTCGTAGATGCGTATTCTGGTTTTCACCAGATACCGCTAAACCCTGCTGATCAATTGAAAACTGCTTTTATTACCCCGTATGAGGCTTATTGCTATCGTGTCATGACATTTGGTTTGAGAAATGCTGGTGCTACTAACCAGAGATATATGAAAATGCTTGCATGATCAAATAGGCAAAAATGTGCAGGTATATGTCGATGATATCGTAATCAAAACTAAGAAAAAATCCACTCTGATTGATGATCTCATAGAAACATTCGTGAATCTAAGGAGATTCCGAATGAAACTTAACCCGGACAAATGTACATTTGGTGTGCCAGTAGGCAAGTTACTCGGTTTCCTTGTGCCAAGCCGAGGTATTGAGGCAAATCCGACAAAGATCCGTGCTATTGAAAACATGAGGTTACCGGAGTTTCTCAAGGATGTGCAGAAGTTCACTGGTTGCTTGGCATCCTTGAGTCGGTTTGTTAGTCGGTTGGGAGAAAAGGCATTGCATTTATATCAACTAATGAAGAAAACTAACAATTTCGTGTGGACCTCGCAAGCGGATGTGGCGTTCACTGAACTAAAAAAGATGTTGGCAATTACGCCGATATTGGCCTCACCATTACCCAAAGAGCCGATGTTGCTCTACATTGCTGCCACAAACCGAGTTGTGAGTGCCGTAGTGGTGGTGGAGCGAGAAGAAGATGGCAAAATCGTGCAGAGGCCGGTATATTATCTGAGCGAGGTGATTTCGTTGTCCAAGCAAAACTATCCTCACTACCAGAAAATGACATATGGTGTCTATATGGCGGCCAAGAAGTTGAAACATTACTTCCAAGAGCATACAATCACAGTGGTGTGTGCAGCTCCTATCTCGGAGATCATTGGTAACAAAGATGCAAGCGACCGAGTAGCCAAATGGGCTATTGAGCTGGCTCCTTACACGCCACATTATGAAAGAAGAGATGCCATTAAATCTCAGGCACTGCCTGATTTCTTCGTGGATTGGGCCGAGATTCAATATGAGTCACCACTGCCTGACTCCAATTACTGGAGAATGTATTTTGATGGCTCCAAGACGAAAATTGGTTTAGGTGCCGGGGTAGTCCTTACCTCGCCAAAGCAGGATCAACTGAGATATGTGTTGCAGATTCATTTTGCGGCATCTAACAATGTGGTCGAGTATGAGGCACTTATTCATGGGCTCAATGTGGCCAAGGAGATTGGGATTCGCCGGATAGAATGCTTCGGAGACTCGAATCTGGTGGTGCAGCAAGTCTTGGGAAATTGGGACCCTTTAGACGCCAACATGGCGTTATATCGATTTCATGTCCAGAAGATCTCGAGATTCTTTGAAGGTTGCGAGTTCAAACATATACCTCGGGCAGAAAATGAAGCCGCTGATGTACTGTCTGATGCATGTAAAATGCATACATGAACTTTGCACTATATCACTCATATTCCAATCATATTTGCATCATATAAGGGTTATATCACTGTTATATAATGATTTTTGGGAATAAAATATTTATTTCCTATTTTTATGGAATTAAGCCCGCGCAGGCAGAAAACCCTATTTTTTCCTTTTAAGTTTCAAGGACCCAAACGACGTCCAAATAATTTGGAAAAATACAGGCGTCAATATTTTGGAAGGAGGAAGACTTGAGAGCGAAGGAAGCAAGCAAAACGGAGGTCGGAAGCCCAAAAGAGCGTGGCCCATGCAGCCACTGTACCTGGCCACATGGGGCCCACCATCTTGGGCCTCGGGGCTCCGCTGGCGTCGATCTTTTCTCCACTGCCTTCGTCTTGACCTAAAAATGCCTATAAAAGATGTCCCACGGCGTTCTCGAGAACAAGCGCCGCCACACAACAGAAACACGAAAACGAAAATCTGGAGCTGCAGATTGGAGGTTGAAAACTCCGGCGGGGCGCTGCTAGCGTGGTCTCCATCTTCTCCATCGACATCTCCACCGTCTCCATGATGAAGAGGGAGTAGTCCACCCCTGGACTATGGTTTTGTGGAAGTAACTTATGTATCTCTCCTCTCTTTGAGCTTCACTAATTAGTACCATATGAGCTGCTGAACATGATTACAGTCATCGTTGTAATTCCTATGTGGTGGATATTTTGTGAGTTAATATATGTTTGAAATTGCAATGTTTGTTTCAGTTATGAGTATAGATGCATATTATGTACCCGTTCTTATCTACTTGTTATGATCAAGCATGTTTATGAGAGCGTGTGTGGGGTGATGTGTGCATTAGTTGGAGTAACGGGGGGTGTTGAGTGCGGTAAGTTGACCACTGTAATATCGCGATCCACTTGGATGTTTTACCTTACTTTGTTACCTCACTAGGGATAAACAAAAATACCATGCTACAAGGGTTGTGGGTGACTTGCCACTTCTCCGTGACTAGATCTAGCATGTTCTTATTTTAACTTCATGTCATGATACTTAAGGCTATACTCTGAGTTATCTTAATTACTAAGGTGTATGATTTAGTTTGCCTCTTGGTGGAGTATAAGTGAGATTAATAACCAAAAGATCTCTATGTTAGGACATGATGCCCATATAATTAGTAACTTGATATCAAACCCTGTGTTGCAATCTCATATGTCAACTCTATGTGTCCATTGTCTGCCACTTTATTAAATAGAGAGTGCATTTGTGAAACCATGAACCCCGGTCCATTTTTAATCATAAGAAACACCTTTCCCGCAACTTTTACCACTTTTCCATTTTCTGCCATTATTAAATCCAAAAATACAAAAACACTTTTACATCTTGCATTCATCATAAAAAACCCAAAAATATCATTCATCATTGTTATCATCATCCTTGCACCTTTATTCACCACCATTGCATATTTACTTCTTGTTTGCATTGCATAATTATCTTGATGTCATTCTTACGCCTTGTTCTTGACAACCACAGGTGAGGTTGAGGACCAAAACATTTAACTCTGTTTGTAGGTGACCAAAAAGAAGGATAAGGAGATAAACTTTTCACTACTGATTCCCCGAGAGTTCGATATTAAACCCTCGGGATCTAGTCTCCTTGGGGAAGTTGCAGGTAACTACGTGAAGGGCCATCACTGTCCAAACTAGGTTCAACTCGGGATCTAGTCCCACCCGGCATATCCTTGGAGCATCTGCGGAAGCCATCAATCAAACCATCGCCCGAGTCCGAGTCAATCTTTATCCCGGCGAAACCGAAATCTGATGCTGTTCCCATGGACGTCGATATCGGGTGCATTAGGGAGAACCCGGGGACTGCTAGGTAGAACTCGGGGACTGACCAGCGGATGTTGGAAGAAGCAATGTCGGCTGAAGCAATGGAGGTGGATGAGCTGGTCTTTCCTATACGCCCTATGCCAGGATGGGCACAACCTATAATGTCATATATGATAGGTGGGAGTAAGCCAATTGATGAGGCCGAGGCCAGGCGAGTGCAAAGAAGATCCAAAGCGTACACCATCATCAACAAGAGTTGTACAAGAGAAGCGCAACCACAGTGATGCAACACTGTGTTGAACCGGAGGAAGGGCAGGAGATGCTCCTGGAAATTCATCAAGAAGAATGTGGTCATCATGCTTGCTCAACAGCCTTGGTTGCCAAGGTATTCCGGCATGGGTTTTATTGGCCCACTGCTTTGCAACAGGCAGAAGATATCGTCAAAAAGTGCGAGGGGTGTTAGAGATTTGCTCACAAGATCCACATGCCAGCTTCGGCACTCAAGACAATTCCCATCACTTGGCGTTTTGCTGTTTGGTGTCTGGATATGGTGGGGGAATTCAAACCAGCCCGAGGTAACATGACTCATATGCTGGTAATGGTGGACAAGTTCACCAAATGGATCGAGGTGAGCCAATCAGGAAGTGTGATGGCCACACAGCTGTATCCTTCTTGAAAGACATCATTTTGAGATATGGTTACCCACACAGCATTATCTCGGATAATGGCACAAACTTTGCTGTAGGAGAATTTGCTCGGTTCTGTGCTGAAAAGAGAATCTGACTTGGCATAGCATCGGTCGCGCATCCGGAGTCCAATGGGCAAGTGGAAAGATCAAATGCATTGGTGTTATCCGGCATCAAAGCCTGGTTGATCCGAATCGGTCAACGGGCTATACGCCATTTTTTGTGGTCTATGGAGTAGAAGCGGTCCTGCCGACCGACATACAATATGACTCGCCAAGAGTTACACTATACACAGAAACCGAGGCAAAAGAAGCTCAAGAAAATGATGTCGATCTGCTCGAAGAAGCACGAGAACTGGCCTTATCTCGGTCAGCGATATATCAGCAAAATCTCCGACACTATCATAGCCGGAAGATAAATCCTCGGGTGTTCCGAGAAGGAGATTTGGTGCTTAGGCTAGTGCAGCGCAGTGCCGGCATGCACAAGTTATCACCTCCATGGGAGGGACCGTTCATTGTGAGCAAGGCTCTGCACAATGATGCGTACTATCTTATAGATGCGCAGGAACCGAGGAAGAACGTGATGGACAGATCTGGAGAGGAAACCAAACGACCCTGGAATGTAGCTCTGCTCCGTCCCTTTTACTCTTAAGGGCGCAATGTATGTATCTCGGTTTCCTTTGAATAAAATGTTGGCACCCCGAAAAGAAACTCGGGGACTGCCTTGTCTATATGCATGTGTTTTATCTCTGTTTTATCTATGCTAATTCTATGCCAAATGGTTTTAAACCTCGTTTCAAAGTTCAAGTAATGTATGCTATCTTGTTGTGATCTTGTGACTCGACTGACGAACGCCAAAATGGCAGTCAGGAGCAGAGGTTATGGAATATAGTAAACATGAAAATGAACTCGGGGACTCGGTCCAAAAATGATTCGGTATATGTTGTTTACTAACCCTATATTTTATTCCTAATCTTTGTGTCGGATGACTCTAAACCTTACCTCAAAATTTATGAGTACTGTATGCTATAATTTTTATCTTGTGACTCGACTGTCGAACGCCAAAATGGTAGACAAGAGCAAATATTACTAAGTATAGTAAACGAGAAAGTAAACTCGGGGACTTGGTGCAAAGTGATCCGGCATTAAGCCAATCTCGTTGAAGCTAGCAAAATAGAGTAGCACTGGTAAAAACTTAAGAGTATATATACATCTGCGCCCGGCATTCCGGAGATTTAACGGTTTAACTTCTGATAAGTTCAAGCAGCTGCGTCAGAGGAGCTTGGGTCAGTAGGAGCAGGGGTAGTAGCAGGAGCAGTCTCGGTCGCAGGATCGACCGTCGAAGTGGTTGCCGGCAGTGTCGGATGCTGGTTCCGAAGATGTGTCGGCTGCTGCTGCGTCGGTGGCAGTATCAGGAGTTTCGACCTCGATCTCCTCATCTACTTCCTCTTCCTCATCATCATCCTCGTCCTCTTCATCTTCTTCATCGTCGGAGTAGACTGGACCCGGAATGATAGATTGGGTTTGAGCATAGGTGGCCATGAAGGAGGCTGCTTCCTTGCGGCTCTGGACCAGTTGTAGATCCGACGTCCATTGCGAGTCGGAGCGCAGAGATTTCAGTACATTAAGGTCGATGGACTCGTACCAGGAAAGCACAAAGGTCAGAGCTTGATCTGCACCGGCACGAGCTGAGGAAGATCTCCACTCTCGGAGCCTTGTCTCGGCCTCCAGCAGGCACTTGAATAACTCGGTAATGGTTGTTGGAGTCGAAGACTCTGGCCATAGAGTCCGGTAAACCCGGATACCAGCTTCAAGGAGCTCAGTGCCGATGCACCTCAGAGGAGATATGCGAGCATCCAGAGCCGTCAGATGATCTTCAATGTCCCATTCCTCCGAGATCGGGCCAGATTCTGCTCTTTTTGCTCGTTCCTTGCGGGTAATGTTTGCCGCAGCGGCCTTGGAGTGGGCGAAGTGTTCTGCAGAAAGAAAACCTGTCACCGAATTAAGTCATATACCGGCATATATCTAATGTCGGTAGAGGCAAAGGAAATGAAAAGAAAGGATAAATGAAACTTACTGTCCATCTCGCTGTTGATCCGGGTGAGCTTGACCAACTAGGGGTCGCATTTAGCCTTGAGGGCATCCAGTTCTTGTTGAGCCGAGGTGGCGCGGACCTCGGTCTGCTCGAGGAGCTCCTTCTGCTTCAGAGCATCTTCTTCCCGCTGCATCAGAGCTTTCTCCATCTCGGACATCTGGTTCTGAGCCTGCTCAAGCTCCTTCTGGAGCCGAGACACTTCATCTCTTTCCTTTTTAGCGCAACATTGTGCGCGTCATCCTTGTTATTCAACGCCTCCGACAGCTGCTTGTAGGAGCTCTTGAGCTTCGTGTGATCCAATAGCAGCTTCTGGAACACCTTGGTCCGAGTATTGGTGCATTCCTGGAAAAAGGGAAGATGTTAGTATGATTATAAAGATTCACGCCCAGTAAACTCGACATGAATCTCGGGGACTAGATGTCGGAATTTTTAAAGATTAACGCCGAGTAAACTCGACATGAAGTGGATTGGATATTGAGTTTTATGAAGATTCACGCCGAATGATTTTTGCTCAGTCGAGCATCAACCACTTGACCCGAATCTCGGGGACTGGGGATAATATATATCTATTATCTGTTATAGAAGAAAAAAGGACTAAGCTGAGGAAGGTTCACCTCGGCAATCTTGCTTGCTTTAAGGACCGCAACCTGCAGCATGTGTATGGACTGTGCAAGCATGCTTGGGCCAGCTGGATGCCGGGATGTCGGGTTCTGGGAGGAAACCTCGCTAGTGTCGGCGGCGTTCCTGTCCATGTTATAATGCTCCGCCGATCCCAGGCTGTTACCACTTTGAGTTCGCAGCCGGGGAAACTCCCAGCTTGCTATGGCGGCTCGGGAGATGGATGCAGTTAGAGCTTGGGCCGGAGTCAGCGTAAGTTGTCTATCCGAATTGACCGGCGCTTTCCCGGTGGCAAGTGGACTCTGTGTCGGCTTTGGTGGTGGTGCATGCTTCCCGGATGTCGGTATGGAAGACGTCGATGATGGCTGCGGCTGCTGCGGTGGCTGTTGCTGCTTTTGCTGCTGTTGTTGTGGTTGCTGCTGTTGTGGCTGTTGTGGCTGCTGCGGTTGTGGTTGTTGCAGTTGATCCGGTGCTATCGGAGTCTCGGTCCGCTCCGTCTCGGAGTCCATGATCTAGGCAGGGGCCGAGGTTTCTGGGGCATCTGGGCCTCCTCTAGGTGCGGCATCGGAAGCAGGCGGCGGTGTGCCGGCTGGAGTTGTAAGCACCGGGGAAGGGCTTGCCCTTGCGGGGCTAGCGGCTCCAGTCTCGGTTGATCGAGATCCTACTGGCGGTGGAATAGGTGAGCGCACAGAGGATGCATTCTGGTTAACCTCAAGGGTGGCGCTGCATCGAAACAAGAAAACATGTTACCTCAGGGAAATTTTTATCTCAGTTAATGGAAGAAAGGGAGATGAGCATATGTCGGCTAAGGAGATCTTACCCGTGGGTAACTGGCGGTAACTTTTTGCCCCGTGGCTTGTGTGCCGATTTCTTCTGCCGCTTCGGGTTCTTCGCGGCAGGCTCTGAGGCTTCTGAGGTTCCGGCATCTGAGGCACCGGTCCCTGCACGCTTGCGAGATCCGCTTCGATTGCCCGGGTCAGCTGATGCCAAGGGTAGTGGGTAAGCATATGCTATGGGACGAGCATCAATTGCCTCTAAAATTTGGCAATCATCGTCATCATCATCTGACCAATCTCTGATTGAGGCTTACCCGAGGCAGGGGCGCCAGCATCTGGAATCAGCATATGGTCCTCGTCGTCCGGGTCTTCAACCTCGGTGACGTCCGTGATAGCTCGATCTTGGCCCCATTTCTCAAAGGGATTCTCACCGTCTTCAATCGCTTGCCGAGCGAATCTCTGCAGAGCAGACGCAATAAAATTGTTTTATTATAGGAGAAAATATGGTGTCAACATAAGAGTGGTCTCGGCAGGCAAAATATGTCGGTCTAAATTGCAAGTTATTTACTTTCTCCGAAAGCCGAGCTCTATCATGGGGTTCTTTACCCCATTCCCATTCTTCGGTCATCCGCGTCCTAGCAATGGCCTTGACGCGCCTCCGAACCTTGGGCTTGCTCAACTCATGAGTGCTGGATCGGGTAGGGTCGTATCGGCCACTCATGTGGCAGATCTTGTGAACTCGGTTTTGGAGGGGGGAGACTCGGTGGATAACGAAGGTTCTCAAGAGGTCATCGGCCGTCAGTTCCCCCTAGAACTAAGTGACGATCTTATGAATCTGGTTGATCTCAAGGTTTGTCTCCTTTGGGTCAAAATTCCAATTATGCTGCTCCGTGCGGGCAGCGAGAGTAAATACCGGCAAATTGAGGAGGTCAGCATTCTCCGGGCTCTTCATGTAGAAGAAAGTGCGCTGCCATTTCCGACATGACTCCAGGCCTTGAATCTGGGGAAAGATGGAGCGTTTCCGAGGTATAATGGTAGCGGCTCCGCACGGGGTCATCTCCTTGGGGAAGTTCTTGTTTTCCGGATTCAAGAAGTCTTGGAAGGTTATGGGGTTGAGACAAAACCGATTCAAGAAGTCTCGGAAGAATTGGCTCACCGGGAGGCCAAAGCCACGCTCGAAGTGCGCGACGAAGACCACGCATTCGCCGGGTTCCAAATTAACACGGCTTGGCCTCTTTGCCAGGGGCCCGGCATATCACCCCTTCCGGGATACGCCGAGTCCGGATCAACCAATCAATCTCTTCTTGGGAGGCATCGGAGCCTTCCCACCCGGCGCGCTCACCCTCCTCGACGGCAATGTCGGAGGGATCCGCGGTGTTGCTAGAGGACATCTCAGAGGAAATCTGCAAAAAGGCAAGGATTCACCGGCGATGAGCATGTCTTGATGTTTACGCTATAGAGGAAAAGAAACAACGGCGAGAAACGGGAATAAGTGAACAAGAAGTTAAAAAGAAGATCTACGTAGGAGATCTAAAGAAATCCTACATACGAACTGCAGATGAACTGCGGAAGAACTATCGAAGGAATAAAGACTAGATGCGGGAAATGCTACAGATGAACATCTTACCGTAGTTGAGGCGGCGGCGCGAGGCAAGAAACGCATGGTGTGCCGGCGACGAGCTTGGTTCAACGGCGGCGTGAAGAACTCCGGCGTCATGCGGCGGCGGAGTGCTCTGCGCAGTGGAGGCGACAGCACACAGCAGGGAGAATGAGGAGAGCGAGGAAGAAGTGGTGCAGGGGTGCCCCGCTCCCCTATTTATGGCGTGGGAGGTGTGCGGTTAGCAAATCTACCACGCACGATCTCCGAAACCGCCGCGCGGATTAACTGCGCACGATCTGTGTGGTTAGCGGTAAAAACGGCCGCACGATCGGCCACATAGTGGGCTACAAAGTGGAAACTGCACAGGGCGTGGTTAATGGTGCGGTTAATGGCGCGAGAATCGAGGCACCACGCGGTGATGCGCATGCATGTGCGGTCAAAGCACTCGAGTACGCAGAGGATGTGACGGCTCATGGGGTCCACGTGACGTGGGTGGCGTGCGTGCAGAGATATGTCTGTCCGCGCACCAGAACCGAGGCGACGTGCAGCATTTTGCTGCCACGTGCAATGACAGAATCTTTGAGGAGATCGAGGAAATCTTCTTGTGTCGGAGAAACCGGCATAAGGGCAGATGTCGAAAGCAGTTGGAGGTTTAACTCCTAATGTTTTGAGTTGGGCCGACATAAATATGTCGGATAGTGTGTCAAGTTGATTTGGTTGTGTAAACCTGGTATGACCCTTCATCCGAGGCTGCAGGACCGCACCAGCTTCGGGGACTAATGTCGGGGGGCTACCCCGGGGTAGGGTCAAGGTATGGTGTAAGTTTTGTCCAAGAGTGGACCGAGGTATAGAAAAACCGACATAACCAGGCCCAGAAGGGACCGAGATATGATGCTGGTGCAAACCGACATATACAGACCGAGATATACTGATCGACATATGAATGTCGGTATCTTCATGTCTTCTCTTATTTGCAGGGGAGAATAATCAAGAAAGGGGAATCCGGCATATCTGCCGGGTTAAAGAGAAGAGGAACCTTGTGTCGGATGGAAGTCAATGCATCTGTCACATCCCGCCTAACACGGGAGCGTGGCAGAACGGTATGGTGCAGGTACAAGGAGACTGCTCCCACCTAACCGCTGACCACGAGCGTGCGTGGGACCAGGGTACAAGGCATGGGCAGGCCACGTCCTGTCCAGTTCAGAGGACACAATCATGACACAGGGGATGATGCAGGAGTGCGTGGCTACAGTGTTAGTACGGAGACCATACCGTTGCTAGGGTTAGCCTATAAATAGGGCCCTTCCCCCTCCTGCATGAGGGACGATGCGTTGAGAGATCTTTTCCCCCGTAGTTGCTTCTTCTTCGTTGAGCTCTTCACCATAGCTGAGAGCATACAGCTCGAGGAGCACTTGTGTATCCTTGATATCCTGATATACAGAGAGAGACAGGCAGGAGTAGCGCGCTATCCCTCCCCGGTTCCACCAGCGTCCATCAGCCCCCAACTTAAGCCATCCTATGGCATCTGCCGTGATACCACCACGACACTTCCAGGTCCAACAGAGAAGCGGGCAGTGGTCATCGCGGTGGAGCGCACGCCCTCAAGTGCCAGTGAAAGCAAAATAACAGTAAGTAACATCCATCGTCAAAAAAATCATAAGTAGTAACAACCAATAAATCATATCTCGCATTATATAAACATTAATAGGTCGACATAAGAGACAAAATATTGTTCCTAGGAGAGGCATGTCAACGAAGAAACATCCTCGCATATTTTGTTGGCTGGATTTTTTTTAATTCAGATAAACGTCAAGCTATACTTTTGGAAAAGGATGGTCGTGCACTTATCGGAGATAAACTACTATCTATTGAAGCATGCAATAAAAATTTAAATGTCGGATGGAACTTTCCTTCATAAAGGAAACATGGATAACTCAAATTCGGTCTCTAGTACCTATTAGTGATATGAAGTGATTATTTCATCAGTGCTTGGGAGGGGAAAACAGTGTAAGAAATCAAGTCTCTTTTGTATGCACCTGTAATGTTTCTAGAAAAATACGAAGGAAATCTAATTGTGCAAAAATAGATCAAATTCATTGCACAAATATAGGACATGTTCTTTCGATACGAATATTTGACTTGTAGTCATTCTATAAAAAAGATATCCAAACAGAGAAGACCGAAAGTTCATTTGTTTCCTTTTACAAAAAAAATAAATATCAGCTAATTACAGTTGAGGCCCTTTTTTGTTCCAACTGGATGCATCAACCAAACAAATAGAAGCCAGGAAAATATGTGTAGTAACTATCTAGGTAAACAATAGATGCACATATAAATAATAACCTTGAGTTCTATAAGATTATAACATCGAGACGAACCACTGGCTATAATCCAATGTGAAAACTTTACTAAGCGATGCAATAGAAGCACACAACTCAAATGGTAGACCTAAGTTCACATATGAGGCCATTTTAGAAACCACTGAGTGGAACATTGACCGGAACTGTATCGAATTACCTGAAAAACAAAGCCTAATAAAGTAACTTTGAATGTACATATATAAGTTACTGCACAGAATTATCACACAAAAGCATTTAGCTGATGGAAATCTGAATATGAATAGAACTATCCTTGAGAAGTAACTTTGATGTGGCTTACGTGAATATAGAAAAATAACCTCGTGAAACTCTGAATTGTTTCTGCCTAAATTGATTGCAAGAATTGAAGAAAACACGAAACATGCCTACCATAGTCCACAAATAAATGCAACTAATCCTAATCTGTAATGAGAATTTGAAAGCATCTTTCACCTAGTACTAAAGGATATACAGTGGATCAAATATTTGGTGTCTGGAACAATTGTTGAGAAGCCAAAGGACATGATGCAGCAGCCACACCCGATTTGATAGAAGAAAATAAATCTAAAAATGAAGTAGCAACTGTAAACACATAAAGAATGGAGGTGCAACCAATAAAAAGACCTTTGGTTACTTCTCCTCGAAGGAGGGTGTGTGGCTCTAGCTTTGTTTTAAGTCGACAGTTTTATTAAGTTGACCATTGCTGTTTCCAGTAAGATAACATAACACAATTTTTAATGGTCATATAAAGATGAAAACATTAAATCTGAAAGGACAAACAGTAAAATCAGAATGCATCTTATGATAGCTAGTGGGAATGATAGCATCTGTTCATAAGAGGTAGAATGCTAGCTACTATATAGAAAGAAAATGGTAGGTAACAAATAAAATCCAGGTGAAGTACAAAGCTGCATTACCAATAAAATGAATATGCATATTTATTTCCATGTCCAACCTGATCCACTATGAGCAACACATGTTTGGCTCAGGGAAAATTATAAACACATATAGTAAAAAAACTGCAGCTAAATTAGGCAATATACAACATGTGGAATTAAGGTTAAAGAACCTAAACACAGTGGTTATTTGGTAATTATATATCCCGGTCCCGTAATTTTTCCATTTAGTTATAATTAACCTAATTCAATTTGATTTATTTTAAATTTTGCATCAGGTCACAAATAATAAAATTTTCCATTAATTCAACGTCATCTGCATTATGGATTTATGGCTCGAGCATACTTATCATTTACTATCAGCTATAAGTGAAATACACATGCTGAATTTCAATGCAGTGAAGCAAAAACGTGATACTACCCATGGGAAAACAAAATTAATGTGCATGCTTGCCACATTAGCCTCTCTGTTGTTGGGGTTGCAACTAATAATCAGATAGATTAGTCAAGACAAGTAGACAACATATTAGAGCACGCCTCAACAATTTGCTTTGATTGACTTGCAGAAATAATGATTTAAATTTTGGTAAGTAGATTACCCGTACGTCTACCAACACCACGTCATTATGTTTTATAGGTCCATTATCAGTGCTTCACCCACAATCTTGACAAATAGACATATATGGATAGAAGATGCAATATGCTGGAGAACCTGCCCAGGTAGAACTCGAGAATGCTGAGGCCGAAGCTCGCTCCAGATGTCGCCGGCGTACCCGTTGTAGGCGTCATTGTTGAAGTCCGTGTTGATGCGCTCGGGGCTCATGTACGCGATGGTGCCCATGGAGGAGCTGCAGGGGTCCATGGTCTGGTTCAGGATGCGGCCCACGCCGAAGTCGGCGATCTTGACGTGGTGGCCCGAGTCGATGAGCAGGTTTGACGGCGTGATGTCGCGGTGCATGATCCGGCGCCGGTGGAGGTACGCGATGCCGGAGAGCACCTGCCACGGCACTCGGCGAGGAAGGCCTCGGACGCGATGTGCCGGCCCTCGAGCGACCCACCGTCCATGTACTCGAGCAGGATCTTCAGCTCGCCGGCCCGGCACCGCACCACGGCCGGGTGCTCGGCCGTGTGCAGGATGGCGATCTCGCGCGTGATCTGCCGCCGCACGGCGTCGTCGTGGTGCCCGTAGAGCACCTTGATCGCGTAGGGCCGGCCCGTGGGGACGTGCCACACCATCTAGACCTTACCGCCGACGCCGCTCCCGGTGCGCCGCACGCGCTCCTACGCCGCGTCGGGCAGCCGGAGGAGTGCCCAGGCAACGGCGCGTGGTCGGAGGAGCAGCTAGACGGCGACTGAAAGTGCATGTTGCCCCCATGCGTGGTTTTGGTAATTAATGACAATCCTTATGGACTAATGTTCATGTGTTGGACTCTGAAGATGACATGATGACCAATGCTCTATTCAAGGGTTTATGTGAAGAATGGTCATGTGTAGAGTTGAGCTTATTGCAAGTATGGCTTGGAAAAGAAGATTGAGTGAACAATCATGTTTACCTCCAAGCCATCATACATATCAAAAGAAGAAGATGAAGTGCAAGTTCAATATGATGCATCTGGAAGATATCATTTGATTGAAGCTTGTAAAGGAGACATGAAGACGGAGCTTAGCGAGCCCCTCCCATAATGGAGTATGGGGGAGCATTTGGAGAAGTCTTCATCAAGCATGTGCTAGCAAGCACAATCAAGAAAGGTGTTTCAACATGAGAGAGTCAAGATCGTCATCATCGAGCTCAAGTGGAATGCGCAAGGCAAAGTGTGAGGACCCCTCCGACCGAAGTCCGAAAGGTCCATGTTATGTAAAATAGATCACGATCCCAATGATCAGTGCATCGCAATCACATAACCAACATGGTATCAAGAGTTACATCATTCAAGTCGTATGAATAAAAGTCTTACAAAATACGTGGTGACATGACCAAGTCTGCAAATCATCGTCACGCAGGATGGAATTAACTACGATACAGCGGAAGCTCGTGGCTAGCGTCGGCCCTCGTCTCCAACGGACGCAACCCCACAAGTGCAGTTGACCGGTGACAACTAAGCGGCGTAGTCGTCGGCATACTCCTCCTCCTCGACATAGGCCTCCTCGTAGAAATCTGGACATTTGAATATCCAGGGACACAGCCATGAGTACAATTACGTACTCGCAAGACCACTTCAGGGCTTAAGGTTTCATGGTGATGCAAATGAAAACGGTTTGCAAAATTTAGGATGGCTTCTATATAATACTATAGGGCTTAGTTTTCGCAAAACGATGCTTTCTAGACATAGAGAATACAACATCTCTATATCTTTATTGAAAAAGACATTTGGAGATATATTTCTCCTTCTTTTAGGAATGGCAGAAACCATTTCCGCGTTTGAAAACCCCATTTGTAAAACTTTTTCAAACACCGGGATAGGGATGCCCCTTTTTCCTTTCCGGGTTCCGACTGGTTGACTCCCCGAGACCAACCATCTTCTCCCAAAATCCGTACCTCCCAGGTACCACTTGATATCTCCTTTCTCCTTTGCCGAAAACAGTTTCTTTTTTTAAAACATAAAATTTGCCCATACGCCTAGATCGGGGACCTTTCCAACCGTCCATGACCGCGGACACGGCTATTCGAATAGTTTTACACTCTGCAGAGGTGGTGCACTTTCACCACACCAAACAGTCATTCCGCCGTGATCAGCCACGGTCCTCATGCGACAGTATGCGCTGTTTCGGATAACATGATCAAAGCTTTCCACTAATCCACCCTAGTACAGAGGACTCCCGCTAGGTTTGTTCCCTCCGGCACCGTGTGCTCCATTAGACCCCTGGTCTCTCTTAGGACGCCACACCGCCATGGCAGGGGACCCAACGTAATCGTCCGGCGCGGGTCCATCCGCCTGTGTATTGCCTCATACAACGGCAACCCGGCTTCGAGGGACTCTAATCCTTATAGAAGTATGAGATCCTCCGTACTAAAATGGACAAGCTTCCGGCTAAGCCCTACCCATATCAGGTAGTGTGGTTACACGGGTTAATTGTTCGGGCGGCCGCTAGGGCTGTACTTTGTTTTTCAAAACCATCTCCACCTCTGACTGCTCCCAGCAGCTCGGGTTTTTACAAACTCTCCGAATGCTCCCAGCACTTCAGGTTTTTATAAACATCTCCATTTGCTCCCAGCAACATGGGTTTTATAAAATACTTTCTCGCCGACTGCTCCCAGCAGCTCGGGTTTTTCCTCCGAAAACATTTTATCAAAACCAGGCTCCCATCCTATAATTTTGAGATAAGAGTATAAGGATATGCTACTGGAAAATATAATTTTCTTGATAGCGCCTTCGGTAGAAGGCTTCTCAAGTGAAGACCTATTTTTATAAAACTTATTATAGACTAGTAGATATCTTTGGCCAAGCAACATTTGTAAAATAGTTTTGGGTGGCAGAATTAACACATAAGAAATAACACATGCATTATTTTATTTTGAAAACAAAACATGCTTGTAAAAATAATAGGATTTCATTAGAGTGGTGAGGTGGCTTGCCTTGCTCAGCAAAGTGTCCCTGATCTCGCTCTTCTTCGTAGACAGGTTCCACTCCCACGTACTGCTCCTCCTCTTGCGGTTCTATGGTACCGGAAATTTAAACGCAACTACCGTTAATTCTAAGAGGCGGGTTGACAACAATCTAAAGTTCTTAAACAAACAGCAAGCATTTCATTACACAACATCCTCTGGATAAAAACATCTAGAACAATCCTAACACAAACAATTAAACACAAACAATTCAAATATGACTTTTTATTAGTAGTAAAGTTGCTGTTTTTGGGGTAAAATCCACCAGTCCTAAAATAATGCTTCTAAAAAATTAACCCTTTTAACACAGCACTGCTAAGAGTCATACCAAACTATAGGAATTGCATTTGCATCAAAAAGCATCACTAAACAGGAGCTAAAAATCCTAGAAATGCTTCTGGTCTCCAAACAAACATGGCTGCCATTCCTGTTTCAAGAAGCTCCTGCACGCAAGAATGTGTTCTATAGAAAGGTATGGATTTTACCTTTCTGCACAAATTGGATTCACTCAATTTGGACACTCCTAGCTCCCGTTAAAAATAAAACACTAGAAAGGACACATTCCACATGATTTAGTGTCATGCAAAACATACTAAATAATTTTGATCAAACCCACTTCTACATGTTTAAGAAAACATCATAGCACACTCTAAAAATACTCCTAACCAACATGCATGTATAGATCTACCACAAAAGATTTAATCTAAACAACACATTTTAACAGAAACTGCAAAAGATTAAAAGAAGAAGCTAAAAAAAAGGGCCGCGGTCGGGCCAGATCTGGCCGAGCCCAGCGCAGATCTGCCGCGCGCGCGAGATGGGCCGGCCCATCTGCTCCGCGCTGCGCACATCCAGCACGCGGGAAAAGCCCGCGGGGGCGGTTTGAACTGGGCCGTTGATCTCGCGATCAACGGCTCACGTTCGTCTTCTTCGCTGCGACGCGCCCGACGGCGACCGAGAACGGGGAAGATCGGCGATGGCGAGGGGCTCACCTAGGGCCTGTGCATGCGACTGGGGAGGGCTGGGGATGGAGGAGGGGGTCGAGGGAGAGGCTTGGACGTGGACGGCGTCAGCTGGGGTGGCCGGAGTCCATGGCGATGGCGGAGGCGTGTTCTTCGGGTCGAGGATGGAGGCAACATCTCCGACGGTCTCTGGGCAAAAAGAAGAGGGGAAGGGTTAGGCCTTGACGAGGGGAACTCCACGGCCAAAAATGGCAGAGGGAGAAAGAGAGATGCACCGGCAAATGCCGCTCGACGCCGACGGTAAACGAGGCGAGAACCTCACTTCCTGAGCGGCAGAGGGTTGCAGCTCCGGCGTGGCGTCGTGGGAGGGAAGGTGGGGTGCGTGGGCGTGCTGCTGGAGAGAAAAGGGGAGCAGAGGGGCACGGTGTGGAGTTGGGGATTTTGTCTTCTCCTCGGTAGGGTATTCAGACAGGGAGAGAAGGGGAGGGGAAATGGAGCATGGGCAGTGGCTGAGGTGGGCGGTGGGAGGTAGCCAGGGTGGAGGTGGTCGGAGTGGCATGGCCTGGCCAGTGGGAGGAGAGGGGCTGGTGCTCCATTGGGCCACGGTGGAGAAGGGAGAGAGGTGAGTGGAGAAGAGGGGTGGTGGAGAGGAGATAGGTGAGTGACATGTGGGTCCAGGGGTGGGTGCTGGTTTTCTCCTTTGACTCCAGCAAAAGGGAGCCGTTGGAGAGGGAGGGATTAGGGTTAGGGTAGTTTTAGGGTCCTTTTTAATCTAACCCTAATAGAAATGCTCCTTTTTTATACTAATGCCAAACAAGAGCAACACAAGTGCTGCACACCAACATGAGAGGGGTGACCTAAATGGAGTGAAGCAAAGATTTGCAAGCCTAAAAGATGAAAAAAGAATTTTTAAAACAATGCAAGTTGTGGAAATGACCAAATGGTCACTGTTTTGATTAGCCCTAAACACACAGATGCAATTGTGCTCCAACAAGTTCTAAATGGGTCAAACAAGGCATAGACTAAAAGTAGAAAGTTCCAGGAGCAAGATGGCCAAGGTGCATTTGAAAAACAACTCAAGAGATGCTTAATCCAGGGCTCTAGATTGGCTATGTTTTAACAATCGAGAAAATCCATTCTACCCAATTTAAAACTAGAGGAAAATATAAAAGTGATACTAAAAAGATTTAAACACAACCAAAGGGCTTAAGGAACCAAACATGAGCTCAAGCAAGAGTTGTCTAAAATAAAACAAAAGTTTTTAGTTATTTCTGAAAATTCCTAACTTAACACCACAATTCAAAGTTTAAGAAAATTGGGGTGTTACAGACCTTCCCCCCTTAGGAGAATCTCGTCCCCGAGATTCCGGAGTTGAAGAGGAAAGGAAACCAGGGAATTCTCTGTCCAGGTAATCTTCACGCTCCCAAGTGGCTTCTTCTTCTGAGTGGTTGCTCCACTGGACTTTCAGGAATCTGATCTTGCGTCTACGGGTCACACGTATATCTGGTCATTCCCGGTAGGTGAGGTCATGGTTAAGGTCAATAGTGTGGTGGTCCACCTCCTGATACTAGTGAGTTGCGCCAGGACTTGCAGACACTTCCGAGTAAGGATACGTGGAATACGTCATGAAACTCGGACAGGTGAGAGGGTAGTTCCAATTTGTAAGATACTGATGACCCACAAGTATAGGGGGTGTATCGTAGTACTTTCGATAAATAAGAGTGTCGAACCCAACGAGGAGCAGAAGGTGTTGACAAGCGGTTTTGATGAAGGATTCACTGTAAATGCTCACAGACAAGTTTTTAGGAGTTTTTGATATGACAGATAAATAAAGTACAAGTAAATAAAATGCAGTAATAATAGTTGCAGCGAGTGGCCCAATCCTTTCTACAGCAAAGGACAAGCCGGTTGTTGTACTTATAATGACCAAACGTTCTTGAGGACACACGGGAATATTGTCAAGTGCTTTCGCTTCATATAGTTGATTAATCTTCATTGTTTTGATAAGTGTTGTGTGGGTGAACCTATGCTAATGCACCGCCCTTCCTAGGACTAATACATACTTGTGATTATACCCCTTGCAAGCATCCGCAAATACAAGAAAGTAATTAAGATAAACTAACCACAGCCTTAAACTTTGAGATCCTGCTATCCCTCATGCATCGATATACCAACGGGTGTTCAGGTTTCTGTCACTCCGGCAACCCCACAATTGGCAAACGAATACACAATGCATTCCCCTAGGCCCATAAAGGTGAAGTATCATGTAGTCGACGTTCACATGACACCACTAGAAGAATAACACCACAACTTAAGCATCAAACCATTAAATATTACTCAACATAGTTCACTACTAACATCAAGACTTCTCCCATGTCCTCAAGAACTAAACGAACTACTCACAAGACATCATACGGAACATGATCAGAGGTGATATGATGATGAATAACAATCTGAACATAAACCTTAGTCCAATGGTTTCACCCAATAGCATCAATAACAAGAGTAATCAACACCGGGAGAGTTTCCCCTATGAAATAGACAAGATTCAGCCCTAGATGTTATAACGGAGACGGGTGCAGCGGCGGTGATGATGGTGTTGGCGGTGGAGATGATGATGATGATGATCCCGATGAAGTCCAGCTCGATGACGGTGATGATGGCGACGATTTCCCCCTCCGGGAGGGAATTTCCCCCGGCAGATTTCTTCCTGCAGGGGAGCTTTTCGCTCTCTGGTGTTTTCCGCCTCGTGGAGGCGGCGGAATATTTCGATGGCCTCCTCTGTGTGTTAGGGTTCCGAGGGGGTCAAGTACGCGAAGGGGGAACGGCTGAGGTGGGCCAGGGCCCCCAAACCACCTGGCGGCGCGGCTGGGGGCCCCCGCGCCAGGGTGAGGAGGGCCCACCATGGCCCTCTCTCAGCCTCCCCTTTTGGCCTCCTCTCATCTGGTAAAATAGGACTTCCATATGTCTCCTTCGATTTATTGATCTTCAGAAATAGTGCATCTCGACGGTGCTTTTTCCAGCAGAATCCTGACTCCGGTGTCCAATTCTCCATTATTCATCAAACATGCAAAATAGGTAAAATAACATAAGTAACACTTCTAAATATGAAATATATCGATGAATAGCAGTAAATTATGATATAAAATAGTGATGCAAAATGGACGTATCAACCCCCCCAAGCTTAGACCTCGCTTGTCCCCAAGCGAAAACTGAGCTCAGTAAACATGACCACAAGTTTATGGAGCAAAGTGTCGATAAATAAAATACGGACAAGAAGCATCACATTCATTGATACACAAGTCATTCTAGACAGCAACTTCCCTTCATATAATCTAACTTGAAATAAGTAAAGGGAACCACGATGAAGTGCATAAAGAGAACCATGATTGGTGAAGGCAAACTTAAACTCTTGGTCAGAGAACAATTAACAGATCATACTTATCTTTCGAGAAGAGTCTTTATATCAGAGCTTATATAGCAGAACTTACATGCCTTAATCATAACAGTCTCCTTACAGTCATTGATAACTTTCAAAGTTATATTCATTCGGATAAAAGCTATTGTGCGAAACAAGGAAATGAGAGATATGATTAGAAGTATCAACACATATAACTAATTGGATCTCAACAACTCAAATGCTTGCTTGAGATAGAGAGGAATGGGTTTACTGACTCAACAATAATGTAAAAGATAGGCCCTTCGCAGAGGGAAGCAGGGATTAAATCATGTGCTAGAGCTTTTAAGTTTTGCAAAGCATATAGAGAGTATGAAAATAGTTGTTTGAGCTATGTATGTCGTTGTCAACGAATCGTAGTAAAGTGAACACTAACCCCTTGTCAACCAGACTTTCAAGAGCGGCTCCCATGAAGGACGTTATCTCTACCAGCAAGGTAGATCATCCCTCTTCTCTTTTGTTTACACATGTATTTTAGTTTCTTTATAGTTGACACTCCTCCCAACCTTTTGCTTACACAAGCCATGGCTAACCGAATCCTCGGGTGCCTTCCAACATTCACATACCATGGAGGAGTGTCTATTTGCAAATTAAGTTGCTTACTGATAAATCAGGGCAAAACATGTGAAGAGAATTATTAATGAAAGTTGTAGTTAATTGGGACTGGGCACCCCATTTGCCAGCTCTTTTTGCAAATTGTTGGATAAGCGGTGTATATGCCACTAGTCCATTGGTGAAAGTCTGTTTGACAAAAGTGCTAGAGAAACTCTACAGAACCCTCATGAGCTAATAAACAGTGACACAAAACTAGGAGTAATAAGTTTTGAATAATTTAAAGGTAGCACATGAAGTATTTACTTGGAATGGCGCAAAATACCATATAGTAGGAAGTTATGGTGGACTCGAATGGCAATGGTTTGGCTCAAGGTTTGGATGTATGAGAAGCATTCCCTCTCGATACAGGTCTTTGGCTAGCAAGGTTATGTAGCAAGCATAAGAGTTGAGGGATACAAACAATTATACAAGTGATAAGAATAATCATGCAATCTTCCTTAGAAGCACAAATAGTTTAACTTAAGAATACTAAGCTTATGAGCTACAAAGAAAGAAAGATCATGGAATAATATATTTGCATGCACTCCCTCTCTCTACTTAAGTCTCAAAGTATTGTCTACTACTGACCAATGCTAAGTTTGCCAAAACCAAAAAGATTAACTTGGTGCTCTAAAAAGTGATCCCTATACTAACAACAAGGTTATCAATATGAAAGAGAATTGCAAGCTAAAATAAAGTATGCAGAAAGTAAATGATAAAACTTCTCATTAATATTTCATAACGGCAACTCACACCAAGGGATACATAGATAACCAACTAAAAGAGAGATACTTCCACATTGCAAACCATCATATAAGATAACTTCCCTACTCACGATATGACTTTATGGAAAAGTAAAAGGTAAAGATAATGATGTGATACCGCGGCACTCCCCCAAGCTTGGAACAAACCAAGGGGATGCCAATACTTATGATGAATTACTCCTTCGGTGGTGGTGGCGGTATGACTTGGATTGGAGTAAGAAACCGTTCCAGCATTCGGCGGAGTCTGATATTCTCTTCCTGGAGTATTTCCACCTCCCTCCGCAGGGCTCGGTATTGATCACAGAACTCATCTGTAACTCGAAGTACTTCCGTCACTGCCGGAAAAGAGCTGTAGTCCGGAATAGGTGGTATTGCTCCCTGCAGGTTATGAGAAAAAGCACGTTGAGCGTTAACCGATCCCACAAAGGTGGGCTTCCTGACTGCAGGCTGTTCTCCCTTTGTTGACGGCATCCCCTTTACTTCCTTCATGACGCTTTCATCTTTGCTCTTGACTTCCTCCTTCAGCTTGGGGTCTTGAGTCTCGTCTTCCAAAGGCTCCTTGCCCTTGTTGTTGTTGTTGGAGACCATGGCGCTTCTAAATCTGAAAACAATATCTGGACAGAAACAGCTCGAAACGAAACACGATGAAAAGGCGAGATACGAACCTCGGGGGTTCGGGTGAGTATATAGCAAAAAGTTTTACAACATAAGGAAGGTACAGGAGGAAACCTGATCGGAGACGAGCTCCGGGGTGCTCAAACCACCAGGCGGCGCGGCTGGGGGCCCACCGCGCCGACCTATGGTTTGGGCACCACGGGTGCCGTCTCCCATCCGGTTCGGTCTCTTATTTTTCCATATTTAATAAAAACGACGAAAATATCTTCTAGAAAGTTATTCGCGAAACTTTTCTTACCGAAACTGTTACCTATTCGAATCGAATTCTGCAGTCCCAGAAAAATGTTCTTCAATGAAAGTTTCCGGAGTCACCACTTTAATTGTATCAACCTCTTCATTAATAGAATCTCCAGAAATATAATGCTTGAGTCTTTGACCATTTACCACTTGTGTAGAGTTATCTTTCAATGAAGCAATTTTTATTGCACCTGAACGATACACCTCCACAATAACAAATGGTCCTTCCCATTTTGAGAGTAACTTTCCTGCAAAAAATCTGAGACGAGACCTATACAATAGAACTTTCTCACCAACATTAAATTCTCTTTTAAGAATTCTCCTATCATGCCATCTCTTAACTTTTTCTTTAAAGAGTCTAGCATTTTCATAAGCCTCACTTCTCCATTCATCTAAAGAACTTAAATGCAACAACCTTTTCTCACCGGCAAGTTTAAAATCTCTATTAAGTTCTCTCACTGCCCAATAAGCTTTGTGTTCTAATTCTAAAGGCAAGTGACAAGCTTTACCATAAACCATTTTATAAGGAGACATGCCCATGGGGTTCTTATAAGCAGTTCTATAAGCCCATAAAGCATCATTTAACTTACTAGCCCAATTTTTTCTAGATTTATTAACAGTCTTTTGCAAGATAGATTTAATCTCCCTATTTGACAATTCTACTTGTCCACTAGTTTGAGGATGATAGGCTGAAGCAATTCTATGATTAACACCATATTTAGCAAGAGTCTTTCTAAAACCACCATGGATAAAATGAGAACCTCCATCAGTCATAAGATATCTAGGTACACCAAACCTAGGAAAAATGACATCTTGAAGCATTTTTAAAGAGGTCTCACCATCAGCACTTTTAGTAGGTATAGCTTCTACCCATTTAGTGACATAATCAACAGCAACAAGTATATGAGTATTACCTTGTGAAGAAGGAAAAGGACCCATGAAGTCGAATCCCCAACAATCAAATGGTTCAATAACAAGAGAATAACTCATAGGCATTTCATTGCGTCTAGAGATATTACCAACCCTTTGACATTCATCACAAGATAAAATAAACTTTCTTGCATCCTTAAAGAGGGTAGGCCAATAAAAACCTGATTGTAGAACTTTCTGCGCAGTTCTATCTCCAGCGTGATGCCCTCCATAAGCACTTCCATGGCATTTCCTCAGTATTTCCTGTTGTTCATATTCAGGAACACATCTTCGCATAATACCATCGACTCCTTCTTTATATAAGTGTGGGTCATCCCAAAAGTAATGCCGCAAGTCATAAAAGAATTTCCTTCTTTGCTGAGCTGAAAAGGTTGGAGGCAAGTACTTGGAAACAATAAAGTTAGCATAATCAGCATACCAAGGACTATCTCGCGAACTTACACTTATTGCAGCCAATTGTTCATTTGGAAAGCTATCATTAACAGGAATAGGATCATAAGGAATGCTTTCCAATCTAGACAAATTATCAGCAACAGGATTTTCAGCACCTTTTCTATCTATGATATGCAAATCAAATTCTTGCAAAAGAAGTACCCATCTAATAAGCCTTGGCTTAGCATCTTTCTTTTCCATAAGGTATCTAATTGCAGCATGATCAGTATGAATAGTGACTTTCGAATCAACTATGTAGGGTCGAAATTTGTCACAAGCAAAAACTACAGCTAGAAATTCTTTTTCAGTAGTGGCATAATTCTTTTGAGCAGAATCAAGAGTTTTACTAGCATAATGAATAACATTTAACTTTTTATCTACTCGCTGCCCAAGAACAGCGCCTACAGCATAATCACTAGCATCACACATAATTTCAAAAGGTAAATTCCAATCAGGTGGTTCAACTACAGGAGCGGTGATTAAAGCCTTTTTCAAAGTTTCAAAAGCTTCCTTACAATCATCATCAAAAACAAAGGTACATCTTTTTGAAGAAGATTAGTAAGAGGCTTGGAAATTTTAGAGAAATCTTTAATAAACCTCCTATAAAAACCAGCATGACCAAGAATACTACGAATACCTTTAACATCTTTGGGACAAGGCATCTTTTCAATTGCCTCCACTTTAGCTCGATCAACTTCAATACCTCTTTCAGAAATTTTATGTCCAAGAACAATTCCTTCATTAACCATAAAGTGGCATTTCTCCCAATTAAGAACAAGGCTAGTTTCTTCACATCTCTGCAAAACTTTGTCAAGGTTGTGCAAACAATTATCAAAGGAAGTTCCATAGACGGAGAAATCGTCCATGAAGACTTCCACAATTTCCTCACAAAAGCCATGAAAAATAGCAGACATGCATCTTTGAAAAGTAGCAGGAGCATTACATAAACCAAAAGGCATACGTCTATAAGCATAAGTTCCATAAGGACAAGTAAAAGTAGTTTTCTCTTGATCTTGCGCTCTCACAGCAATTTGAGAAAACCCAGAATACCCATCAAGGAAACAAAAGTGAGTTTTCTTGGACAACCTCTCAAGCATTTGATCAATAAAAGGCAAAGGATAATGATCTTTCTTAGTTACTTTGTTAACCTTTCTAAAATCAATGCACATCCTATAACCAACTACTACTCTTTGAGGAATTAGTTCATCATTTTCATTAGGAACAACGGTAATTCCTCCTTTCTTAGGAACAATGCACAGGACTTACCCATCTACTATCAGCAATAGGATAAATAATACCAGCTTCAAGAAGTTTTAATACCTCATTTCTTACCACTTCTTTCATCTTGGGTATTAAACGACGCTGATGCTCAACAACAGGCTTTGCATCAGGTTCCATGTTGATGGCGTGCTGACATATAGTAGGAGAAATTCCCTTCAGGTCATCAAGAGTATATCCCATAGCTCCGCGGTGTTTCCTCAACACTCCCAATAACCTTTCCTCCTCTGTACCTGAAAGTTTAGAGCTGATAATAACAGGATATATTTTCTTATCATCAATATAAGCATATTTAAGATTATCAGGCAGAGGTTTCAAATCAAAAACAGGATCCTCCTTGGGTGGCATTGTGGTACCCAAATCTTCCACAGGTAAATTGTGTTTGAGCATAGGTTGACGAAGGAATACTTCATCAAGCTCATTCCTTTCTTCCCTGAAGTTCTCACTTTCATGATTCTCCATATGTTGCTGCAAAGCATTGTTAGGAGCAAGAACAATAGATGCAAGTTGAGCAATTTCAAAATCCTCACTAGGCAATTCAGTTTCATAAGGTGCTTTAGCAAATTTAGAGAAATTGAATTCATAAGATTCACCAGCAAATTTAGTAAAGATTTTCTCTTTCTTACAGTCTATAACAGCACCACAAGTATTCAGAAAAGGTCTACCAAAAATAATAGGACAACTATCATTGGCAGCCGACCCAAGTACAAGAAAATCAGCAGGGTATTTAGTCTTACCACAAAGGACTTCGACATCTCTAATGATACCAATTGGAGAGATAGTTTCCCTATTAGCAAGCTGAATAACCACATCAATCTCTTCAAGTTTACAAGGAGCAATTTCGTGCATAATTTCCCTGTAAAGCTCATAAGGAATAGCACTAGAACTTGCACCAATATCACATAAACCATAATAGCAATGATCACCTATCCCAACAGAAAGCACAGGAACACTAGACTTCCTAGAACTTTTAGGATGTGAGACAATATTAGAAGCATCCTCACAAAAGATAATGTGTCTATCTTCTAAATTTTCAGTGACAAGATCTTTAACCAATGCTACAACAGGTTCAACAGTTATTTGCTCATCAGGTTTGGTAGTTTTCTTATTACTTTTACTAACAACACCAGTTATGATAGTATGTTCCTTAATCTTATTAGGAAAAGGAACTTTTTCAATATAAGGTTCTGGAATAATGCGATCAGCAACATTAACCTCAACACCTTTAGATATATGAGAAACAGATTCATCTTTATATGGTTCATGATAATTTTTAAAACCCTCCTTCGGCAAACCGAAATAGGAAGCAAAGGCTTTATAAAAGTTTGCAACAATTTGAGAGTCAAGACCATAAGTAGTGCTAATTTTGCGATAATCATCAGTATCCATAAAATTTTTAACACACTCAAAGTCATAGCTTATACCTGACTCCCTACCTTTGTCATTCTCCCATCCTTCAGTGTTCTCCTGAATCCGATCAAGAAGGTCCCACTTAAACTCTTCTTTATTACGAGTGAACGATCCAGCACAAGTGGTATCCAATAGAGTTTTATCTTGAAAGGAGAGTCTTGCATAAAAGTTATCAATAACAATATTACCAGGAAGCTCATGAATGGGACATTTGAGCATTAATGCCTTCAATCTCCCCCACGCTTGAGCGATACTCTCTCCATCATAGGGCCAGAAGTTATATATGAGGTTCCGATCCTTATGAATCTCACTTGGAGGATAGAATTTGGAGTAAAAGAGAGGTACAATTTCCTCCCATCCAAGAGAATACCCATTCTTCAGCAGTTTATACCAATGTGCAGCTTTACCAGACAGTGATAGAGAGAATAATTTCTTCTTAACTTCTCCCATCGAGATACCTGCACACTTAAATAACTCGCACAATTCATGCAGAAATAACAAATGATCTCCAGGATGGACAGTTCCATCTCCTGCATAGCGGTTATTTGTGACACGTTCAACAATTTTCATAGGAATTTTGAACGGTATTACCTGCTCATCTGGCGCCTCCTCTACTACCTTAGCAGTGGTAGTTGTTTTCCCAAATAGGAATTCAAGAGAAGACCCCTCCATAATGAGATATAGCAGCAGGCAAAAATAAAAACAGCACGTACAATAAATGTTTCCCTTACCAATTCCACTTACCAATAGCGCTACACTCCCCGGCAACGGCGCCAGAAAATAGTCTTGATAACCCACAAGTATAGGGGGTGTATCGTAGTACTTTCGATAAATAAGAGTGTCGAACCCAACGAGGAGCAGAAGGTGTTGACAAGCGGTTTTGATGAAGGATTCACTGTAAATGCTCACAGACAAGTTTTTAGGAGTTTTTGATATGACAGATAAATAAAGTACAAGTAAATAAAATGCAGTAATAATAGTTGCAGCGAGTGGCCCAATCCTTTCTACAGCAAAGGACAAGCCGGTTGTTGTACTTATAATGACCAAACGTTCTTGAGGACACACGGGAATATTGTCAAGTGCTTTCGCTTCATATAGTTGATTAATCTTCATTGTTTTGATAAGTGTTGTGTGGGTGAACCTATGCTAATGCACCGCCCTTCCTAGGACTAATACATACTTGTGATTATACCCCTTGCAAGCATCCGCAAATACAAGAAAGTAATTAAGATAAACTAACCACAGCCTTAAACTTTGAGATCCTGCTATCCCTCATGCATCGATATACCAACGGGTGTTCAGGTTTCTGTCACTCCGGCAACCCCACAATTGGCAAACGAATACACAATGCATTCCCCTAGGCCCATAAAGGTGAAGTATCATGTAGTCGACGTTCACATGACACCACTAGAAGAATAACACCACAACTTAAGCATCAAACCATTAAATATTACTCAACATAGTTCACTACTAACATCAAGACTTCTCCCATGTCCTCAAGAACTAAACGAACTACTCACAAGACATCATACGGAACATGATCAGAGGTGATATGATGATGAATAACAATCTGAACATAAACCTTAGTCCAATGGTTTCACCCAATAGCATCAATAACAAGAGTAATCAACACCGGGAGAGTTTCCCCTATGAAATAGACAAGATTCAGCCCTAGATGTTACAGCGGAGACGGGTGCAGCGGCGGTGATGATGGTGTTGGCGGTGGAGATGATGATGATGATGATCCCGATGAAGTCCAGCTCGATGACGGTGATGATGGCGACGATTTCCCCCTCCGGGAGGGAATTTCCCCCGGCAGATTTCTTCCTGCAGGGGAGCTTTTCGCTCTCTGGTGTTTTCCGCCTCGTGGAGGCGGCGGAATATTTCGATGGCCCTCCTCTGTGTTAGGGTTCCGAGGGGGTCAAGTACGCGAAGGGGGAACGGCTGAGGTGGGCCAGGGCCCCCAAACCACCTGGCGGCGCGGGGGGCCCGCCGCGCCAGGGTGAGGAGGGCCCACCTGGCCCTCTCAGCCTCCCCTTTTGGCCTCCTCCATCTGGTAAAATAGGAACTTCCATATGTCTCCTTCGATTTATTGATCTTCAGAAATAGTGCATCTCGACGGTGCTTTTTCCAGCAGAATCCTGACTCCGGTGTCCAATTCTCCATTATTCATCAAACATGCAAAATAGGTAAAATAACATAAGTAACACTTCTAAATATGAAATATATCGATGAATAGCAGTAAATTATGATATAAAATAGTGATGCAAAATGGACGTATCAGATATCTCCCCACTTCGGCAGAGAACCTTAAAAGGACCGATGTAGCGGGGTGCAAGCTTTCCCCGGACGTGAAAACGTTGCATCCCTTTGAGTGGAGTAACACGCAGGTACACCATGTTGCCGGTCTTGAAACATTAGTCATGCCTCTTGGAGTCAGCGTAACTCTTTGTCTGGATTGGGCGGCCTTAAGGCGGTCGCGGATCAGTTGAACTTGTTCTTCTGCTTCTCGTAGGGCATCTACTCCGAAAACTTGACTGTCCCCGGACTGTGACCAATTCGGAGGAGTACGGCATTTCCGTCCGTACAAAGCTTTGAAGGGCGCCATCTTCAGGCTAGCTTGTAACTATTATTGTAAGAGAATTCAGCGAACGACAGCAATCTTCCCACTTGGACCCGTAGGCTAGCACGCAGGCCCTAAGAATATCCTCAAGGATTTGATTGACTCTCCTCTGTCTGCCCACCCATCTGAGTGATAGGCGGTGCTGAAAAAGAGCTTTGTCCCTAGCTCCTCGTGAAGCTTGGTCCAGAAACAAGAAGTGAATTGGGTTCCTCTATCGGACATGATCATCTTGGGTATTCCATGAAGCTGACGATACGGGACATGTATAGGTCGGCTAGCTGGTCAGACCGGTGTCTGGTGTAACTGGAAGGAAATGTGCAACCTTGGTGAGTCAGTCCACAATGACCCAGATGGCATCGTGTCCTCGGTTGGACCGGGTAACCCCAGTGATAAAGTCCATGCCGACTTCATCCCACTTCCATTCGGGTATCTTAAGAGGTTGGAGTAATCCGGCGGGTCGTTGATGTTCGGCCTTGACCTCTGACAGATATCACAGTTCTGAAGAAGAATGCAATCTCTCGCTTTATGCCATGCCACAAAAATTTCTCCTTGAGGTCCTGGTACATCTTGGTTCCACCGGGGTGGATGGAGTATAAAGTCTCGTGGGCTTCCTTCATAATCAGCTGCTTCAAGTCATGGTCAGACGGCACGCAGATGCGGCCTTCATACCAGAGAGCACCATCGGAATCGATGGTGAAACCGGGGACCTCTTCCTTTGCCATCCTACGCTTGATGCCTTCGATACTCCTGTGACCCTTCTGTGCTTTCTTGATCTGATCCCAAAGTGTTGGCTGCAACATGAGTTTATCTACATCGCCATAACTAACCACTTCAATCCCCATCTGGTCCAGCTCTTCCCAAAGTGCTGGTTGCGGGTCTTGATCATGGTGTTGAAAGAGCATGGCTGTCGACTAAGGGCATCGGCTACGTCGTTGGCTTTCCCAGGGTGGTAATGGATGTCCAGGTCATAATCCTTAATGAGCTCTATCCATCTACACTGCCTCATATTCAACTCCCGTTGGTGAAGATATACTTCAGGCTCTTATGGTCGGTGTAGATGTCACAACGGTTGCCCATCAGAAAGTGGCGCCAGGCTTTGAGTGCGTGAACCACGGCAGCAAGTTCAAGGTCATGGGTGGGGTAATTCTGGTCGTGCTTGCGGAGTTGTCACGAGGAATAGGAGATTACTTTGCCCTCTTGCATGAGGACACAACCTAGTCCAAGCTTGGAAGTCGCAATACACGACAAAATCTTGGTCACATCAGGCATAGTCAGATGGGTGCTGTGGTTAACCTCTTCTTCAGCTCTGGAAACTCTCCTCGCACTTGTCAGTCCATTCAAACTTCTTGTCTTTCTTCAGTTACTGGGTGAGGGGCTTGGCAATGCTTGAGAATCCCTCGACAAACTTGCGTAATACCCAGCCATTCCGAGGATAGATCTCACTTCGGTCTGGTTGGTGGGGGTCGGAACTCAACTATAGCTTTGATATGCGACGGGTCAACGACAATCCCTCCGACCATGATAACATGCCCAAGGAATGCCACTTCCTTCAGCCAAAATTGACATTTGCTAAACTTGGCATAGAGTTGGTGTTCACGAAGGTGCCTAGAACTAATCTCAGATGCTCTTCATGCTCTTCTTCTGTTTTGGAGTAAATCAGGATGTCATCGATGAAAACCCACTACGAATTTATCCAGATAATCCATGAACACCTTATTCATGAGATTCATGCAGTAGGCAGGGGCATTGGTCAGGCCAAAGGTAATTACGGTCGACTCAAACAACCCGTAACGAGTGGTGAAGGCAGTCTTCGGGATGTCGGTCTCTCTTACTTTTAGCTGGTGATAACCGGTGTGGATATCGATCTTAGAAGACTCGAGCTCCATTGAGTTGATCAAACAGATCCTCAATCTTGGGCAGGGTACTTGTTCTTGATGGTACGTCATTCAGCTTCTGGTAGTCCACACATAAGCAAGTGGTACCGTCTCTTTTATCCACGAAGATCACTGGAGATCCCCATGGTGAGGCACTGGGGCGTAATCATCCTTTCCTAAGCATACATCTAGCTGCTTCTTCAATTCGTCAAGCTCTTGAGGGTTCATTCGGTAGGGCTTCTGGCTATGGGTCCGATTCCAGGAACTAACTCAATGATGAACTCGATATCCCGATCAGGCGGCATACCGGGTAGTTCCTCGGGAAAACACATCAGGATACTCACAAACTATGGTACCTCTCCAAGGCAGGCTTAGCTATACTCTGATGACAATGCCCTAACAAGGAGTGCATTGAAGATGTGTGCACAACTTCGCTCCTTCCGGACTGGTGAGGGAGATAGTTTTTGTGTTGCAGTCTATAACTCCATGGTTTACTGCCATCCAGTCCATTCCCAAAACCACCTATACCTTGTTTCCCAAAACCACAAGGTCAGCATGGAATCGGCTCCCTGGATTTCCACAGGACCTCTTTGCAAGAAAGGTAGTCTTAGTGGCGGTCCTGGAATTTGCACTAACATGGGCGATGCAACAAAGTTGGGACCATCCCACTTTTCTTAACAAACGGTTCGGTAACAAACGCATGGATGCCCGGAATCAAACAAAACTGCAGCAGGTATGGAGTTGACAGGAAACGTACCCATCACTAGGTCAGGTGCCTCCTGAGCCTCTTCAGCGCTGATGTGATTCAGTGTCCTCCTTGTCCGTGCCCCCGCCTTCCTCGGGTAAGGGGCCTTGCCTCCAGGGGGTCAGACTGATCCCTGGTTCATCTTGGTCGCATTGGGGCGATTATCAGCAGGTTGCTTGGTAGGGCAGTCCCTTGAGAAATGCCAGGCTGTCCACAGGCAAAGCAGCCTCCGGTGGGTCTTGGTGCTGGCGGCCGAGTGAAATTGAGACCAGGTTGTAGCCGCCTCCTGGGCGAGGAACAGGTGGGCGAGTGGGGTAACTCAGACGAGGTGCATACACTAGGGTCTTGATGGCTGATACAGGTCGGGGGCGGCTGATAAGCAGGCCTAGGTGAAGGGGTGAGGCGCAGGCGCTGGTTGTTGTTGTTGTTGCTGCCACTGCTACTGCCTTGCTGCATCATCTGGCGGCGCTTGCGGTTGTCATAGGAAGCTTTACGCTTGTGCTCCATCATGATGGCGGCGTCAGCCAAAGATTCCAGGTCGTTGAATGGCATCACCACCAGGATGCACTGCATTTCATCATGCAGTCCGTTCAGGAACCTTTCCTTCCTTTTGTCCTCCGTGTCCACGTCGGCAGTGCATACCTTGCCAAGGTGGTGAATTCCTCCAGATACTCACCCACTGACATACCACCCTGCTTTAGTCGCAGAAACTTCTCACGCATGATGCTGACTTGACCGATGGCACGTACCGCTTCTGAAACTTGGTCTTGAAAGCCTCCCAGGTCACAACTTCACCTTGAGGCAGTAGTGCCTTAACTGATTCCACCATGCTCGGGCGGCACCTGAGAGGTAGTGAGTAGCATAGACCACCTTCTCATTGTCGCCAACATGGGCGACCTCTAGATTGTTCTCGATCGAGCGGATCCAGTCATCCGCGTTAAGTGGATCCACCCTTGAGAGAACACCGGGGGATTAGTGTTCTGGAAGTCTCGCAGCTTGGAACGGCCTTCTTCATTGCCATTGCCGCCATTGCCATCATTGCCACCATTAGGGTTGACGGCAATCTGGGCCAGGTGCTGTAGTGTGGCGAGGTTCGCGGTCCTCTCAGCACGAGCGGCCTCACGGTCCTCCATGAAGAGGCGCATCAGCTGGGCCATAGTGGGCTCGGGTGGGGGGTGGATCTCTCGCCATACTGAAGTTTAGAAAATGGCAGAATTAAAACTCCAAACAAATAATAACTAAAACATTTGAGATAGAATGAAAACATGCAACCATGCAAACAGGAACATCAGACAATGCAGCAAACACATGGCACAAATGGGATAACTAGCTCGATAATAGGGTCTCGATACGACTCACATGAGTTCACAAATACAAAGTCTAACACAACAATCGCCTTACACCATCAAGGCTACCACATACTAATGACAACAAGATCACACGATCGCAACATGACAAGCCGACAGGGTGATCCTAACTCAAAAGAACTACTCGAAGAAGCTACTCGTCCGCGGCAGTGGCGTCAGGTGAGGTGGTGCGTCGCCGTAGAAAGGGGCTCGTCAGGGTCCTCCTCCTCGGACATAACTAGCTCCGAGCCTGCGTCGGTGTCGTCGCGAAGGTCGTCGTCCTCCTGCTCACTCTCTGGCTCCACGTCCATATCCTCCATCAGATCCTCGTCGTCGGGCAGGAGATCGTCGTTCTCCTTGCGCAACTCCTCAAGCTCCTCCTCTAGCTCGGCGATCCGGGTGTCACGTAGCTGAATGGTCGCCTCAAGATCACCAACCCTACGCGAGAGGTTGTGCTGCCAGTACCGGGCGGTCTTGAAACGGCCTCAAAGCGACGGGTCTCCTTCCGCTCCTTCCCGAGCGCGGTACGGGACCTCGTCAGGCGCTCCTCAGTGGCCTTGAGCTTCTCCTCTGCAATCTTCAGCTTGTCCAGTGACTCTGTGAGCTGGGCCTCCACAGCCTCGGTGTCCTGCTCGGCCTCCGTAACGCGGTTCTCCGCGTCGACGTACTGCATACGGCGAAGGTCACTCTCCATATGGCTGTGGATCAGCCGATCCTGAGTGTGCTCCAAAGGATCCCCAAGTCATCCACGTGCAGCCCAAAGATGGGGTGGGGGCGCAGGGGCATAGAGTGGCCCTGGTCGTCGCGCCTCTCGAAGTACTCGAAGCGGGTGCCGACTAGCTCGGCGTTGTGGAAGTGCACCAAGCGAGCGAGAGCCCGCTGCAGAATGGTCGCAGTAGTGCGGTCTGGGTGGGCTCGATGGCCTCCACGGTCAGCTCCTCCGCAAACGGTGGCACAAGAGGGCCTCGAAGGGTGCACCTCACCCTCCAGGACATCTCCCCGTCGACTAACGGCAGAGCGCGTCCTCCATGCAACTCAGGAAGTGGACGCCCCAAAAGCCTGGTCAACGCAAGCAGCTCGGTCTGGAACAGCGGCGTCACTCCTGGGGTAGGTATCGCCCCCAGCTGGATACTCGTCGTAAACCCGTCGGCCATCTACACAAAATTTAAATGAAGGTTTAATTAGTGATCGGTGTGCAAAATTTTAAGTAGCAATTAAGTAAAACTGTTTATGCAAGTAAAGTTAGGTAGTAGTTAAAATAGAGGGGAGGATACAGCAGTATATTCCGCAAGTTTAACACCTCTCCTAAGTTTTTAAGGAAAAACAATTTTGCGTGACGTCGACGCCCAACCTAGCTAAAGTCTCCTAAGGTCAACTGGCTCTGATACCAAGTCTGTGAGGACCCCTCGACCGAAATCCGAAAGTCCACGTTATGTAAAATAGATCACGATCCCAATGATCAGTGCATCGCAATCACATAACCAACAGGTATCAAGAGTTACATCATTCAAGTCATACGAATAAAAGTCTTACAACATACGTGGTCACATGACAAGTCTGCAAATCATCATCACGCAGGACGGAATTAACTACGATACAGCGGAAGCTCGTGGCTAGCGTCGGCCCTCGTCTCCAACGGACACAACCCCACAAGTGCAGTTGACCGGTGACAGCTGAGCGGCGTAGTCGTCGGCATACTCCTCCTCCTCGACATAGGCCTCCTCGTAGAAATCTGGACATTTGAATATCCAGGGACACAGCCATGAGTACAATTACGTACTCGCAAGACCACTTCTGGGCTTAAGGTTTCATGGTAATGCAAATGAAAATGGTTTGCAAAATTTAGGATAGCTTCTATATAATACTATAGGGCTTAGTTTTCGCAAAACGATGCTTTCTAGACATAGAGAATACAACATCTCTATATCTTTATTGAAAAAGACATTTGGAGATATATTTCTCCTTCTTTTAGGAATGGCAGAAACCATTTCCGCGTTTGAAAACCCCTTTTGTAAAACTTTTTCAAACACCGGGATAGGGATGCCCCTTTTTCCTTTCCGGGTTCCGACTGGTTGACTCCCCGAGACCAACCATCTTCTCCCAAAATCCGTACCTCCCAGGTACCCCTCGATATCTCCTTTCTCCTTTGCCGAAAATAGTTTCTTTTTTTAAAACATAAAATTTGCCCATACGCCTAGATCGGGGACCTTTCCAACCGTCCATGACCGCGGACACGGCTATTCGAATAGTTTTACACTCTGCAGAGGTGGTGCACTTTCACCACACCAAACAGTCATTCCACCGTGATCACCCACGGTCCTCATACGACAGTATGCGGTGTTTTGGATAACATGATCAAAGCTTTCCACTAATCCACCCTAGTACAGAGGACTCCCGCTAGTTTTGTTCCCCCCGGCACCGTGTGCTCCATTAGACCCTGGTCTCTCTTAGGACGCTACACCGCCACTGCAGGGGACCCAACATAATCGTCCGGCGCGGGTCCATCCGCCTGTGTATTGCCTCATACAACGGCAAACCGGCTTCGAGGGACTCTAACCCTTATAGAATATGAGATCCTCCGTATTAAAATGGACAAGCTTCCGGCTAAGCCCTACCCATATCAGGTAGTGTGGTTGCACGGGTTAATTGTTCGGGCGGCCGCTAGGGCTATACTTTGTTTTTCAAAACCATCTCCACCTCCGACTGCTCCCAGCAGCTCGGGTTTTCACAAACTCTCCGAATGCTCCTAGGACTTCAGGTTTTTATAAACATCTCCATTTGCTCCCAGCAACATGGGTTTTATAAAATACTTTCTCGCCGACTGCTCCCAGCAGCTCGGGTTTTTCCTCCGAAAACATTTTATCAAAATCAGGCTCCCATCCTATAATTTTGAGATAAGAGTATAAGGATATGCTACTGGAAAATATAATTTTCTTGATAGCGCCTTCGGTAGAAGGCTTCTCAAGTGAAGACCTATTTTTATAAAACCTATTATAGACTAGTAGATATCTTTGGCCAAGCAACATTTGTAAAATAGTTTTGGGTGGCAGAATTACCACATAAGAAATAACACATGCATTATTTTATTTTGAAAACAAAACATGCTTGTAAAAATAATAGGATTTCATTAGAGTGGTGAGGTGGCTTGCCTTGCTCAGCAAAGTGTCCCTGATCTCGCTCTTCTTCGTAGACAGGTTCCACTCCCACGTACTGCTCCTCCTCTTGCGGTTCTATGGTACCGGAAATTTAAACGCAACTACCGTTAATTCTAAGAGGCGGGTTGACAACAATCTAAAGTTCTTAAACAAACAGCAAGTATTTCATTACACAACATCCTCTGGATAAAAACATCTAGAACAATCCTAACACAAACAGTTAAACACAAACAATTCAAATATGACTTTTTATTAGTAGTAAAGTGGCTGTTTTTTGGGGTAAAATCCACCAGTCCTAAAATAATGCTTCTAAAAAATTAACCCTTTTAACACAGCACTGCTAAGAGTCATACCAAACTATGGGAATTGGATTTGCATCAAAAAGCATCTCTAAACAGGAGCTAAAAATCCTAGAAATGCTTCTGGTCTCCAAACAAACATGGCTGCCATTCCTGTTTCAAGAAGCTCCTGCACGCAAGACTGGATTCTATAGAAAGGTATGGATTTTACCTTTCTGCACAAATTGGATTCACTCAATTTGGACACTCCTAGCTCCCGTTAAAAATAAAACACTAGAAAGGACACATTCCACATGATTTAGTGTCATGCAAAACATACTAAATAATTTTGAGCAAACCCACTTCTGCATGTTTAAGAAAACATCACAGCACACTCTAAAAATACTCCTAACCAACATGCATGTATAGATCTACCATAAAAGATTTAATCTAAACAGCACATTTTAACAGAAACTGCAAAAGATTAAAAGAAGAAACTTAAAAAAAAGGGCCGCGGTCGGGCCAGATCTGGCCGAGCCCAGTGCAGATCTGCCGCGCGCGAGATGGGCCAGCCCATCTGCGCCGCGCTGCGCAAATCCAGCGCACGGGAAAAGCCCGCGGGGGCGGTTTGCACTGGGCCGTTGATCTCGCGATCAACGGCCCACGTTCGTCTTCTTCGCTGTGACGCGCCCGACGGCGACCGAGAACGGGGAAGATTGGCGATGGCGAGGGGCTCACCTAGGGCCTGTGCATGCGACTGGGGAGGGCTGGGGATGGAGGAGGGGGTCGAGGGAGAGGCTTGGACGTGGACAGCGTCAGCTGGGGTGGCCGGAGTCCATGGCAACGGCGGCGGCGTGTTCTTCGGGTCAAGGATGGAGGCGACGTCTCCGGTGGTCTCTGGGCAAAAAGAAGAGGGGAAAGGGTTAGGCCTTGACGAGGGGAAACTCCACGGGCAAAAATGGCGGAGGGAGAAAGAGAGATGCACCGGCAAATGCCGCTCGACGCCGATGGTGAACGAGGCGAGAACCTCACTTCCTGAGCGGCAGATGGCTGCAGCTCCGGCGTGGCGTCGTGGGAGGGAAGGTGGGGTGCGTGGGCCTGCTGCTGGAGAGAAAAGGGGAGCAGAGGGGCACGGTGTGGAGTTGGGGATTTTGTCTCCTCCTCGGTAGGGTTTTCGGACAGGGGAGAGAAGGGGAGGGGAAATGGAGCACGGGCAGTGGCTGAGGTGGGCGGTGGGAGGTAGCCAGGGTGGAGGTGGTCGGAGTGGCGTGGCCTGGCCAGTGGGAGGAGAGGGGCTGGTGCTCCATTGGGCCACGGTGGAGAAGGGAGAGAGGTGAGTGGAGAAGAGGGGTGGTGGAGAGCGAGATGGGTGAGTGACATGTGGGTCCAGGGGTTGGGTGCTGGTTTTCTCCTTTGACTCCAGCAAAAGGGAGCCGTTGGAGAGGGGAGGGATTAGGGTTAGGGTAGTTTTAGGGTCCTTTTTAATCTAACCCTAATAGAAATGCTCCTTTTTCTACTAATGCCAAACAAGAGCAACACAAGTGCTGCACACCAACATGAGAGGGGTGACCTAAATGGAGTGAAGCAAAGATTTGCAAGCCTAAAAGATGAAAAAAGAATTTTTTGAAACAATGCAAGTTGTGGGAAATGACCAAATGGTCACTGTTTTGATTAGCCCTAAACACACAGATGCAATTGTACTCCAACAAGTTCTAAATGGGTCAAACAAGGCATAGACTAAAAGTAGAAAGTTCCAGGAGCAAGATGGCCAAGGTGCATTTCAAAAACAACTCAAGAGATGCTTAATCCAGGGCTCTAGATTGGCTATGTTTTAACAATCGAGAAGATCCATTCTACCCAATTTAAAACTAGAGGAAAATATAAAAGTGATACTAAAAAGATTTAAACACAAACAAAGGGCTTAAGGAACCAAACATGAGCTCAAGCAAGAGTTGCCTAAAATAAAACAAAAGTTTTTAGTTATTTCTGAAAATTCCTAACTTAACACCACAATTCAAAGTTTAAGAAAATTGGGGTGTTACACAAAGGTATGATCTTGATGGGTTTTCTATTTTACCGGACTCATGGTGTTAGTGGGAGACCGGGTTATAGGATAAGCGGCGTACTATCAAGAGGGGCTCTCAAGTGAGTAACTTGATCGAATATTTGTGGAGAGCTCAAACCTTTGCAATCTTGCATATCATCTTTCTTGGTTCTTATTTGGCTTTTATCCATGTGATAATTTAGAGCTTGTGTTCATCGCCATACCAAGCTCTATTTCATCAAAAACAGATTTCATTCAAATATCTTGTTGCGTTTTTGTTGTTGGAGGTTTTACCGGTTTGTCTTTTATAGAGAGGTCAAACTCTCTCCTTGTGGATTCCTCCTCACATGATGGACTATGATGTTTCTCTGCATAATCTTGTCGTGCTCGTTGGAAAAGATATTGCAGTTTTTGTTTTGCTGTTTCTGTCAGTTTTTAGAAAACCGGATAATCCGGTCCAAACTGGACCGGAATATCCGGTTACCACCAGAAGGTTTTCTTTGCGCGGCTTGGGGCAGAAATTCTGGTCCAGACTTGACCGGAATATCCGGTACGAGCTTTTCTGCAACGGTTCTTTGTCTTGGGGACCAATATACGGCCCCCTTCTTCCCCAAAGGGTCAAGTAAGTTTTCCCCTCTCTCTCCCACCATTGTTGACCTAGGAAAGCTTGCCTCCCTCTCTATTCCTCCATGATTCTTGCCTCAAATTAGAAGAAAAAGAGAGAGAGATCTAGATCCACATTTCCACCAATCGATCTCTCCTCTAAGTGAGGGGAACCCTTTGGATCTAGATCTCGGAGTTCATTGGTTGAGTTCTTCTTTGTTCTTCCTCTCTTCTCCCCCCATAAGCATTAGTTGCTTTTGGTGGGATTTGAGAGTGAAGGATTTGAGCACTTGTGCTCTTGCCATTGTTTTGTGCATCGGTTTGTGCTCTCCACGAGGATTCGTGGAAGTTGAAATCTATGAGCTTGTTACTCTTGGGTCTTCGGGACGCTAGACGCCCGTGTGGTGGTTGGACCTTTGTGGTCACTCGTAAAGCCGTTTGGGAGCCCCCGATCCCATTGTGGGTTGTGCCCGGATTGTTGTTGAAAGGCTCCGGATTCTGCCTCGAAGGATTTCGATAGTGGAAGGTGAACCAAACCTTTGTGTGCGGTTCATCGGAGAATAGGGTGACCTTTGTGGCGTTGAGATTGACCTTTGTGTTCCTCACACCTCTCCAACGAGACGTACTCCCTTAACAAGGAGGAACTCGGGAATACATCCTCGTCTCCGCGTGCCTCGGTTATTTCTATACCCGAGTTTTTTACTTATGCACTTTACATTGTGATAGCCTTCGTGCTTGAAGTATTCTATTGCTATCACCTTGTTGTTTGTCTTGCTTAGCATAAGTTGTTGGTGCACATAGGTGAGCCTAGTTTATTTAGGTTGTCGGCTTGTTAATTTAAACACCTAGTTTTATTCCGCAATTATCAAGCCTAAACCGGAAAAGTTTTAAACCGCCTATTCACCCCCTCTAGGCGACATCATTGTCCTTTCAATTGGTATCAGAGCCTGGCTCTCTTTTTGGGCTTTACCGCCTAGAGAGTAAAAGATGTCGTTTAGAGAATTAGTGCACGATCCCACTTTTATATCGATGGCACAAATTATGATGTTTGGAAAATTCGCATGCTTAATCTTTTTAGGGCCATGGGTCCAAATTATATTAAGAGGATTGTAGATGTGAGTTTATCTCCTCCAAAGGATTCCAAGAATTATCTTTAGAGGATGAGATAAACTCTCATCTCGAGACTCAAGTTACTAATGGTCTTATATGTGCTTTGACCGATGTAGTTCTTGCTTCAATCATGCCTTTTCGAAATGCACATGAGCTTTGGACCAAGCTTCAAGATATATATGAAGTGTCCAAAATTATTGAGGATGATTGTTCTCCCTCCACCTCCGGCCGTGATGAGTTCACAACTTCTTCCACTTCACCAACATGTGATTTGTCACAAGGTAATGATATGGTGAGTGGTGATAGAAATTGCATTGTTGATGGTGAATTACTATTGACTATACTTCTTCTCTATCACATTGCAATGTTCTATCTTTGGACTTAAACTCTTCTAGCACTCCAAATGTCATACATGCTAGAGTTGATGGTCCTTGCATATCATGTAATAGTTGCTTAACTAAATCTAATGATGATCTCTCTATGTCTTGTTGTCATGAAAATAATGCTTCCATATCCTCTAGTACTTGCATGACTAACAATGTAGAGGAATCCCAACATTTGTTGGAACAAGACATGGACCTCAATGGTGCTTCAAGTAATTCTTCATCCTCCTCACCCATTAATCATGTTTGCCTCATGGCTAAGGATTCCAAGGTAACTTCTACCTCGAATCCCGAAATATGTGATGATGTAGTTGAGGATCCTCATGGAGAAGATTTTGACATTGAAACCTTAACCAAGAAGGATGAGATTGTTTTGGTGCTCTCCCAAAGGTAGTGAAGCTATCTCTTCTCTATGTGAAATCGTTGCTCATGGTATTAAAAGTATAGAAATCATTGAGTTTGGAAACTCAATTTGAGGAAAAATGTAAAATTGAGAGAGAAGATGCTAATGAAAAAGCATCCTTAGAGAATGCCCTTGAGGAAGAGCAAGAGCTTCGAGTGTCTCTTGAGGAGAAACTTGAATCTCTTGATGAATCAAATGATCTTATCATTGCTAAAATCATTGAGGAAAGAGATCATGCTATTGCTAAATATAAAGTGCTTAAAAAGGAAAAAGTTGAATTTGGTGTTGGCAATGCTAGACTAAGTGAGGACATAGAGAAACTTGACAAAGCTCACAAGGCTTTAGAAAGTGAACACTCTCTCCTTATCAAGTCTCATGATCAACTCCAAACTCAACTATCTAAGAATGATAAGCTTACTAATTGTCTTCTTCCATTTCTAATATTAATGATGCTTGTGCTACTAACTCCACTTCTTGTGAAGCATCTATTTTGAAGGAGAAGGTTGAGCTAAGGGCCCAACTTGAGTTGCTAACTAGCAAGTATGGGAAATTGGAAGAAAGTCATGAAAAGCTCTCTAGCTCTAATGACGATCTTCTAGCATCCCATGCTAAGCTAAAGTTAGCTCATTAGGCTATTATGTCAAAGGTAACATCTTGTGAGCCTCATGTGGACAATGGCACAACTTCTTCTCTTAAAGCTACATCGTCTTGTGCTAGTCCTTGTGATTCATCCACTCACAATGTTGCTACATCTTGTGATGAATTCCTTTCCATACCTTGTTGCTCTAACAATGAAGCTTCTACTTCCTCTAGTATTTGTGTTGATACTAACCATGTAGAGGAATTAAAAGAGCTCAAGGACCAAGTCACCTCTTTGAAGAAAGACTTGGAAAAGCGTCATGTTGGGAAGTCCACACTTAACAATATGTTGAGTGTTCAAAGACGCCCCAATGACAAGAGTGGACTTGGATTCAACTCCAATAAAAACAAGTCCAAGATCAACAAGAAGAAAAAGGGCCAAGAACAAGTCAAAGATTCGGCCAAGATTGTTTGCTTCAAGTGCAAAGTTGAAGGGCACCATGTTAGATCTTGCCCTTTGAAGAAGAAGCTCTTAGTGAGAAGCAACAAGGGAAGAAGCCTCAAGTTCAAACTCAAGTTCCTCAAGTTGAAGAACGGCCTCTTCCCAAGAAGAATCAAGCTACTCCTTCTCAAGTCGAGATTCCAACCAAGAAGAGAGGAGGAAGTCGATGTTGCTACCTATGCCGTGAAAAGGGTCACTTGCTTCTTCATGCACAAATGGTACCTTATCCAACCCCATTATAGTTGATGATGTTTATTCTCTTCGGAAGGATAAGGTTGGCAATGTGTTTGCCAAATATGTTGGTACTCAAAGTGGTGTCAAGAAAAGAACCATTTGGGTTACCAAACCTATTGTGACTAACCTCTTAGGACCCAACTTGGTTGGGGACCAACAAGCAAAACTTGATCAATAGGTGTTGTTGGAGGACATTGGAGACTTGGCTACATCATGAAGAACTAAGGGATCTTCATCAATTATATTCTCTCAAGCCAAGTCATTTGGGTTACATTGTTCTACCTCTTATCCAATGTTCCTCCTTGCGGTAACTTTTATTTAAATCATATATTCATTGAAAGTTGCTTGCACCCTTGCATGTGTTAGGTTTTGTACCTTGCTAGTGTTTGTATGTGTTGTGCTCTCTACTTACTTATCTTGAGAATCAAGTATGTATTTTGGTTTGCACACCATTTACTTGTTTTTTAGCCTTATTGCTTTTTTGCTATCTTATCTTGTTGGCTCTCTTTGAGAGATTAATGGACTATCCATTTTTGGAGAGTGATATGCTTTGTGCACTTCACAATCCTAAATATGTGTGTACATGAGAAATACCACTTAGTGTTGATATATCAATATTATCTTTTCTCTATGTGGTATGTCATGCTCATGAGAAATTCAAATTCTATAATGTCCATTAATTTCTTGAGTTGGTTTTGTTTGCCTCTTGTTTTCAAATAAATGGATTATCACATTAGGGATAATTGCTTCTGTTCCCTGGTTCTCTCTAGTTTATCTATTTGTGCCATGCCTGCGTAGTTTCTCTCATCCGTGCCCTGGCTGGCTCGCAAACGGCCCACGCACGGCCAAGACGGCCGTTTCCGCCCTTTGACCGTTAACAAACCTGTTACATGTGGGCCCAGCGAAGTGCATGCACCCGTCCCACTTAAAGCTTACAAGTGGGGCCAGCGGCGGAGGAGTGCCTGCATGTAGCCGTACGTGCGCGTCCATGCGACCATTCCTGTGCTCGCCGTCCCCAAATTTGCGCCGCGCCTTCAATGGCGTGCCCCTGGCCGGCAAAAAGCTACCGCTCCACCTACACTGCCGGCCCAGCCGCGCATCTGCTCTGCCGTCCTCGCGTCTCTCTTGCCTACTCTGTCCTGCTGCAAGCTGAGCAGTCTGGACTCTGGAGCCGAATCAATGCTTGGTGGCCATTACTGCCGTCTAGACTACGACGCCGTCCAAACTGCAGATGGCTTTAAAAGGAGCCATCTCCTTGCCCATTGTGCTCACAAATCCCCTCTTCCTCTCCTAGACACCCTCGCCCAGTCCCTTATCTCTCCATGGCTCGTGGGGATGGCAGCTCCACTCCCAGCTCGAACCGCCGCCGCCACGCCCGCTATCCTTGGTTTCTTGAGGCGAGCGTGGGAAGCGGCATGGGGCGTGGGCGTGGGCGTACTCCTCCAAGTTCGAGCAGGATGCGTTCAAGGATGGAGATTGCACGATCCAGGGAGTCTCCAAGGCACAGTCGCAGGGGCAGGGGCATGGGCAGGGCCATTGCTCCCGATCCCATTCCCTTCATCGATCTGTCCGACGAGGACGACGAGGACGACCCGGGTATGGGCTGGACCATGGCCTGGAAGGACGAGGTCATGGAGGTCCTGGACCCGGGTATGGCCTGGGACATGGCCGACCAGAAAGCCATGGAGCTAGCCAAGCATTCCGCCGCCGAGCAGCAACGGCTGAAGGGGAGGAAAAGGTCATGTGGTCGCCGTCGAATAGCAACGCCCCAATGGAGGTCGATGCGAAGGGCAAGGGCAGGGGCAAGGGCAAGGCCGAGTCGGTGGAGGTTTCCGATGATGAGGACGAGTAGTAGTCCATTTTAGTTATTAGTTTCTTTATTAAGGGCAAGTGCCAATTTAGTTATTAGTTGTTGATCTATTTTATAATTATGTACTACCATGAAATTTGGCAAGTGCTTGACGTTTCCAATTGTGTGTGTAAATCCCCATTTGGTGTGCCAAAATCCACTTCAGTTTGCAAATGTTTATTTGAAATGGGGCCGTTTACCCTACCTTTAGAGCTCATTTGAAAGACATTTTTCAGCGAGTCCACCATTTTTGCTTAGAAATGGGGCCGTTTACCCTACCTTTGGAGCTCATTTGAAATATATTTTTCAGCGAGTCCACCATTTTTGCTTAGAAATGGGGCCGTTTACCCTACCTTTGGAGCTCATTTGAAAGACATTTTTCAGCGAGTCCACCATTTATGCTTACAAATGGAGCCATTTACGCTACCTTTGTAGCTCATTTGAAACACATTTTTCAGCGAGTCCAAGCTCATTTCAAAATTTATATGGATTCAAGCTAGATTTGACAAAGCTCATGGCTATCCCCATTTGGTGTGCCAAAATCCCCATTTAAGTTACGATGACGGATTACAGCCAAAATCCCCATTTTGTGTCACTCAGGCAAATGGCGGTGGGCGAGCCAAAATCCCCATTGGGTACGCCGTGGTCCACTCATCAGCGGGTAAAGCCCTAGTCCTACGCGCGCATCCAATCAGATCGCAGAATGAGCTTCTCGTGGATCGCCCCGAGTCTGGCTGCAGATTCCTTCTAGAGGAACGATCGGACGGACGCAGTTCAACGCTAGGGTTAGTTCGACGGTCATTGTTCAAATGGGTTTGGAGGCACTCAACGGGGTTTGGAGTCACTCAACGGGGTTTTGAAAAGTTTGATAAAGTGTCCAAGCTTCATTTTGAAGTGACTAAGAAGGATCGAGTCTTCGTTTTTCAAATTTCATGTTTTAGACTTGTTTAAATGTCAGTCAACGTTAAGTTGACCGAAATTTGAAATGAGCTTCAAATATAAAAAAAAATCAAAAAATGGAAAATCCTACGCACATAGTCGTATTATGTCATATACTAACGATTCAAGCTGACAAACAATGTATATACACATTCAGATGAAAAATGCATGTATCTAAGTGATATCCTCGAACTATGTCGTATGAACTCCAGGTTCAAATGAGCTTCAAATATTCAAAAAAATAAAAAGGAAAATCCTACGCACATAGTCGTCTTATGTCATACTAGCAAATTGCCCGTGCGTTGCAACGGGTTACGAAAAATATATTGGATACACCAAGAATTCATCCTCTCAGCCTTTGTGATATGAGTCTATACAACAACCTTCGTGAAAACACAAAACAAATGCCACTCATTTTTCATTCTTGCGGTTTAAATATCATGATATTGAAAAGTAGTTTAATTATCCACATGACTTATAATAAGTTGATTTGTTAAATTATAGTATGAAAGATCACTAAAAAAACTAATCCTGGCTTAATAAATGTTTTCAGGAGTAGCGTGTACGACTGTACTACGCGTGGCTAGAAACAAGGCAGGTGCCCACGACCCAACTTTTCCCTTCATTCACGCGTCGTCTCCTACCTTCAATTTCCCAATTTCCTCTCTCTCCCATCTCACAGCACAATCACGGTGGGCCTCCAGAAGACCATCCTACCTCCACCGCCGTTGTTTCTCCTCCGCCGCCCTTGTTTCTGCACGGGGCCTCGCCGCCACAGCCTACTCCTCCCGTCGTTTTGTTGCTGCACGGACAACGCTCCAGAGGGCAGCGGTGCCGCTGCGAGCCATGGCCATGGGCCCGAAGCTGCAGAGCTCGGGACCGCCCACGGTAAAGAGGGCAGAGACCGCGCCTCTACAGGGCGAAGGCGTGGGGCTCGCGGTGCCCTGCTACGCATGGCCGCCGCGTCCCTCGGCGCGATGCCTGCACGGCTAGGTCACCCGTCACCGCGAAGACGTGGTCGTACTGGATCGCCTCCGTCTGCTCCTGCTCCTACTCCTTCTAGACCGCCTTGAACTTTTGGTCGCCTGACCTCGTCACCTGCGCCTGAGCCATGGCGGCGCCGTCGCAGGGAGGCGGAGGAAAGAGGATCGAGCAATTATTTTTGTTCAGGTCAACAGAAGAAGCGAACCGGTATTAAGGGAGCGCGAGTTGTTTTCGCAAAACCTTTTGCGGCCAAAGTATAAAATGACCACGACGTACCGCTGCCACGGTCACGAAACGTACCGAAATTTGAGGGGAAGAAATACTACTCGTATTATATAGTAGAGATAGAGATATATACTAACGATTCAAATTGATAAACATCATCTATAAACATTTCGTATGAGAGATGCATGTATCTAAGGTGATATCTCAGACTATGTTCTATGATTTCAAGGGTGAAGAGAATGGGTTTTGGATTTTCAACATGAAATGTTCAAACACCTCACAAAGTTTCATTTTGGAGTGACTAAGAACGATCCATGCTTAGTTTTTCATTTTCATGTTTTAAACTTGTTTAATGTAGGTTTTATCAAAATTTGACCGAATTTTGAAATGAGCCTCAAATATTCAAAAAAAAATCAAAAAAAGGAAAATCCTGCGCACATAGTCGTCTTATGTCATATACTAACGATTCAAGTTGATAAACAAGGTCTACACACGTTCAGATCGTGTAACTACACAGAGCGCGCATTGTGGGTGACGTTCACGTCCAGTTCATGTCCAGATCGTGCTTGGTGTGTTGACACGGATGCACCGACGCATATTTGCACGTAAACAAAAAAGTTAATCGCATCAGTTCTCGCAAAAAATGCTTCTGCTACGTGTAGATGTCTCACAGTGTCTCCAACTACATTCAATTTGACCAGAACGACGACGCACATCAACTGTTCGACACTTGTACTCTACACGTCAAGGGGCACCAGATGACGTGGTGAAAATTTACAGGCATGTCAGTAAGGGGCACCAGTTCGACTAGACGTGAAGCGCGGTCACACGATGTCATCATTGCGAATATAATCTCTAAATGGTGTTGTCATTTCACACTGCGTTGGCAAGGAAACGAAGCGATTGTCCTGCCGCCTGTTCGGTGCCCCAAGCGGTTATCGATTTCATCACTATCCTTCATCCATAAAAACCCCAATCCCCTTGCGCCGGCGGTTCACTCGGTTCTCTCTTGTCTACATTGCGCATTGGTGTAGTGCAGTTCTTCTCTCTTCTCTCCACTCCAAAAAACCCCAACCACCCCCTTCCCTCCAATGGATCCGTCGTGGAAGAACGAAGCCATCCCGAGCGACTTCGACGGCGAGGGGAACCCGATCCCATGGTGGGAAGAGGGCCACGAGCATTGGCAGGAGCACATGCCGAGCGACGACGATGGCGAGTGCGACGAGGACGGCCAGGGGGAGGACGGCGATGGCGCCGACTCTGACCCCGACTCCGACGACAACGATGGGTCCTAGGAGGAGGACTCGGACCCAGAGTTGGAGCCGCAGGACGGCAACGACTCCGACTCCGATGACGCCGAGGAGGAGGAGGACGACGATGAGGAGGAGGAGGCGGAGGAGGAGGAAGGCGACGACGGCGACGACGGCCATTACGGCGACGACGGCGACGACGGCCAAGACAGCCACGACGGCGCCGACGACGACTCCGACGACGACGACGAACTGCCAGCCCAGAGGCGGCGCATGTAGGAGCCGAGGCCGGTGTAGAAGCAGTAGCAGTGCATTAGTTGCACTGCTACTGATTAGTAGTAGTATTAGGCCGCCGTCGGCGTAGTAGCAGTGCATAAAGCACTGCTAATATTGTCTAATCTTTGGTAAAACCACCGGAATCTTTTGTAATCAATGTTAATAGTAATATGAATTTCAGTTTCAAATCGAGTTTTAGTTTCAAATCGATTTATGAATCCTATTATATATCGAGTTTCGGTTTCAAATTGAGTTATGAATCCTATTATAAATCGAGTTATGAATTCGAGTTATAAATCGAGTTTCAGTTTTCAGTTTTAGTCCCCACTTAACAAGGACTCGCTTCCTGTCCCCACTTTGGAATCAACGAATAGTCAGTTACTTCAGTTAATTCAGTTAATTCAGTGTTAACGATGTGTTAATTGGGGCCGAGATACCCAACCTGGGCGTCAGATTCGTCCCTTCCTGTCCCCACTTGAGACTCGCTTCCTGTCCCCACTTGAGCGGTCCCACTTGGAGGAGGAGGATGGGACGAGGAGGACCCAGGTCGACCCCACCAATCCGACCCCACCAGTCTGGCCGGTGCCCCAGGCCGACCCCACCAGTCAGGCCGGTGCCCCAGGCCGACTCCACAAGTCAGGCCAAGTTACAGTTGACCAGACGGAAACGGCCGTCTTGGCGTGCGCGGGCCATTTGCGGCCCAGCCAGGGCATGGACGAGAGAAACTACACGGGGGTGGCACAAACAGATAAAACTGAGGTAGGTAGGGCACCGAAACGATAAGCCCATCACATTATGGGGGAGTAATAAGCTATGTGCATATTACAAGCCTAGAAAATGCGAAGATGTGAGGTATTGCTACCTAGAATTGATATTGTCAATTATCTTCTTCCTAGTGGCATGTTTCTCAAACAAGTTCCATATTTGCTTAAATGCCTTTTATCTCTAATCTTTTGGATCTTGTGTGTGAGAAAGTTTCTTGGTGCTTTGCATGATCATTGAATAAATTGAAGCCGTCAAGAATCTCTATCTAAGCATGTGTTCAATTCCTATCCTTTGACATATGCTTATTTGTGGTGAAGTTGGCCTTGAATATCATTTTTACCACGAGAAATATCTCCATACTACTTGTCCATGACAAGTGATACTCATATTTGTGGTGAAATTTGTAGACCATCTTCATTTTGGCTATTGCTTTGAATTGCCTTATTTTGTTGCCAAATTATGTTTTATCAATTTCCTTTTGTCTTCTTTGTATCCTATGGATCTTATTGCTCTTCTTGAATTTGACTAGTGTTTGCATAATATATATGGTGTGTGATGATCCCATAGGTGTACATTTGTATTCAAATGCAAAATCCTAAATAATGCACACATATTGGGGGAGCTATCCTATATGTTTTTGAACACTATTTGTCTTTAATTGGTTTTAGATCTCGATGATATGTCTCTTTTAAGACAAGCTTTTTTCATCTTGGTACTTTGTGCCATCATAAAAAATGTAGAGGGTTTGGTTATTCCTTGACCAAATTTTCATTTGGTATCTTTTCCTTTTGGTATCTTCAATCATGTGTTGAATTGGGTATTTGATATAATTTGGACAAATTCTTTTCGTGTCACACTAATGTGTGCTCTCTTGTTTTAATTGGTCTTTTCCAAATTGTATCTCTTTTGGTTCTTGAAAGTCTTGTCCATGCATATTTACTATATGTATTTCTTTGGCATGCTTACTTTCGTTGATACAATATATAGGATAAACTCCATCAAATCCTATATGTCTAAGATGTGCATGAAATTCAATTTCACATTAATATGCACATATCTATGTGGAGTTTGTCCTATGTATTGTAGTTGCTCTAACTACTTTGGACCCAATGAGTTTGGGTACCATGTTGTACTTGACTTTGTTTTAGGTACATCGGAGCCAAGTTTGGATGATCGTTAACTCTTATGTTCTACATCACCAATGCTATCTCGGTAACAAGTATCTACCTCATGCATACATTTCTAGCTTTCAACCTTGTGTAGGTTGTATCTTGGCATGAATCTCTTTTGTTGCAATTTATTTGGTTCTTGCAAAATGTATTTATTGCAAATGTGAGTAAGCCAGGATGATTATATATAAGGGAACTATATATTCATTTCTATGATTCATCAATCCCAATTATGTCAATCTAGCACTTTCTACTTAAAGTCTCTCATGTGCAACATTGATGAATTTTCAAAATCATTTGTGTTTTGTGATACTTGTTATCTTACTCGGAGCATCCATTTGTTAACCTTTATCCCTTGTGGATAGTTTTTTATGCTATGATGAGTATGTGTTGGAAGTTCATTTATATTCCGTTAAGATATAATTCAGCTTTGTGCTATGTTTTTAAGCAAGATCTTATGGGTGTATTTCTGACTTCCTCTTGGATATCATGATCTTTACCCTTGTATCTATCTTGTGTGTACATGTTTATTTGTAGACCCATATCTTAGTGATTCGTTTCTAATTAGAAACTTATACACATGAGAATAGTACATCTTTAATTGATATTCCAATTGTTTAGTGATCACCTCTTATTGCTTTTGATTCTTTAGTGGTTTCTAAATGGCACAAGCTTTATTTTTCATGGGTTATGCTTTTTGCATCTTGCTAAGCTTGTGGAGCTATGTGTGTGGGTATGGGAAAGACATGATATGCACTATGTGCAACTCTTCTTGAAAGACAATGTTGATGCTCTCATCCTTGTATTAGTATCCTATAATGTCTTTTTATCTCACACCCATTATTTTATTTGCCGCTCCTCGCTCTTGTTGCAAAACATTTTTTTGTTGCAAGTTGTTTTGCCTCATTTCTCATTTATATTCTCTTGCATGTGCTTGTGTTCGAATTTATCTAGGTGGGAGTGAGGATTCCATGTTGTGCACACTATATTGAAATACAAATCCTATTTGTGCACGTACCTTGGGGAGTTCTCTCATGATATTTAGAACACTTTTTGGATCCTTTTGATTGCTTACTTCATTCATTGAAGTATCTTTCTATTTGATATTCTCTTGCAACCTTTGGATCCTCAATATAGTTTGATCTCCCTCCATCTATTCTTGATTGGATATGTGCATTTGATTTCACTCACATTATGAGAAATACACACATTATGGGGGAGCTCTTATTATATTGGCCTTCTTCTTTTCACCCATTTCGGCAATCGATGCCAATGGGAGAGAAATTTAGAGGGTTTAAGGAAATATGGGTTCGTTCTCTTGCATCCTTGCTCTTTGTGTTGCATGGTTCCTTAAATTCATTATATAAACCCTCGTAAAAGGGATTGTCATCAATTACCAAAATGGGAGAGATTGAAAGTGCATGTTGCCCCCATGCGTGGTTTTGGTAATTAATGACAATCCTTATGGACTAATGTTTACATTGAGATATTCTTATAGATCTTGTCCATGGGAAAATATAGGAGTTCATGTGTTCGACTCTTGAAGATGACATCATGACCAATGCTCTATTCAAGGGTTTATATGAAGAATGGTCATGTGTAGAGTTGAGCTCATTGCAAGTATGGCTTGGAAAAGAAGATTGAGTGAACAATCATGTTTACCTCCAAGCCATCATACATATCAAAAGAAGAAGATGAAGTGCAAGTTCAATATGATGCATCTTGGAAGATATCATTTGATTGAAGCTTGTAAAGGACACATGAAGACGGAGCTTAGCGAGGCCCTCCCATAATGGAGTATTGGGGAGCATTTGGAGAAGTCTTCATCAAGCATGTGCTAGCAAGCACAATCAAGAAAGGTGTTTCAACTTGAGAGAGTCAAGATCGTCATCATCGAGCTCAAGTGGAATGCGCAAGGCAAAGGTATGATCTTGATAGGTTTTCTATTTTACCGGTCTCATGGTGTTAGTGGGAGACCGGGTTATAGGATAAGCGGCATACTATCAAGAGGGCTCTCAAGTGAGTAACTTGATCGAATATTTGTGGAGAGCTCAAATCTTTGCAATCTTGCATATCATCTTTATTGGTTCTTATTTGGCTTTTATCCATGTGATAATTTAGAGTTTGTGTTCATCGCCATACCAAGCTCTAGTTCATCAAAAACGGATTTCATTCGAATATCTTGTTGCGTTTTTGTTGTTGGAGGTTTTACCGGTTTGTCTTTTATAGAGAGGTCAAACTCTCTCCTTGTGGATTCCTCCTCACATGATGGACTATGATGTTTCTCTGCATAATCTTGTCATGCTCGTTGGAAAAGATACTGCAGTTTTCGTTTTGCTATTTCTGTCAGTTTTTAGAAAACCGGATAATCTGGTCCAAACTGGACCGGAATATCCGGTTACAACCAGAAGGTTTTATTTGCGCGGCTTGGGGCGGAAATTCCGGTCCATACTTGACCGGAATATCTGGTTCGAGTTTTTCTGCAACGGTTCTTTGTCTTGGGGACCAATATAAGGCCCCCTTCTTCCCAAAGGGTCAAGTAAGTTTTCCCCTCTCTCTCCCACCATTGTTGACCTTGGAAAGCTTGCCTCCCTCTGTATTCCTCCATGATTCTTGCCTCAAATTAGAAGAAAAAGAGAGAGGAGATCTAGATCCACATTTCCACCAATCGATCTCTCCTCTAAGTGAGGGGAACCCTTTGGATGTAGATCTCGGAGTTCATTGGTTGAGTTCTTATTTGTTCTTCCTCTCTTCTCCCCCCATAAGCATTAGTTGCTTTTGGTGGGATTTGAGAGTGAAGGATTTAAGCACTTGTGCTCTTGCCATTGCTTTGTGCATCGGTTTGTGCTCTCCACGAGGATTCGTGGAAGTTGAAGTCTGTGAGCTTGTTACTCTTGGGTCTTCGGGACCCTAGACGCCCGTGTGGTGGTTGGACCTTTGTGGTCACTCGTAAAGCCGTTCGGGAGCCCCCGTTCCCGTTGTGGGTTGTGCCCCGCACTAGTACAGAATGACACCTCCGATACCCCTCTATGGCAACGGCAGGAGTTAGGCAACGGAGAATCGCGACATCCCGTGCGTGCCCGCACTGGGCCGTAAAGCATGCCCACAACAAAGGCAAAGGGTGAATAGTGGAATATATGTTGGCAACGGAGGTTAGTTTGCCTCCGTTACCGATGTGTGCTCATCGCACACGGACAATTTCGCAATCTCCGTTGCCATTAGAAGCAGCCGACAGCCCGCGGCCTATAAGAACCTACTATGCCCTTCACTCTCACTCTCACTGTCTCACTTCCAACCCTAGCCGCCGCACAGTCTTCTCGATCTCTCTCCACTCTCTCGCATGGCTTCCACCGTCGGCGCTGGTAGATCCGGCCATCGCGGCCGCGGCCGTGGCCGCCCCACCCTCCGGGCCTTCAGGCAGCAGCAGCGTCAGCTGGTGTTGCGGGACGAGCTTGCGGAACAGGCCGCCACCGCTCCGGCCCCCGCGGGCTGGTCCCGCAACCTTGGCGCTCGTCCGCACGGCAAAGGCTCCGGCCGCACCCGCTCATTTGGCCGCCAGTGCAGCTACCGCGAGATCCGCTAGGCGATGTACCCCGGCCGCCGTCCTCGCTCTCTGAACCATCCGTTTTCCTCCTCCTCGTCGTCCTCGTCCTCTGACGAGGACGCAGAGGAAGAGGAAGAGGAGGAGGGTCGTGATCTGGAGATCGCTTGCCAACTCTCCCGCGCCGATTTCGAGCGCGATGACGGCAAGCGTCGTCAGGGCGAGGCCGATCTGGAGGCGGCGGTCCTCCTCTCCGAGGCCTCAACCCAGGTCGAACGGGCCGAGGAGGCGGTCTACCAGTCTGACCTCCGGGATGCCATAGCCCTCTCTTTGGTCCACGGCGAGGGCAAGGCGCCGCCAGGGGAGGCCGGCGCTAGCTCCGTCGCCGGCGGCGACGCTAAGCGAGCCCGCCTCGCCTAATGTAAGACCCCTGTTCAGTAGGATAGTTTTTTTTGCACTTCTTTTTGCTCGTTTCAGATGATTAGCTCTGTTCTTATTGGGCATTGTGGTAAGTAGCTAATTTTTTAGCCATAGATTTGCTCTGTTTTTAGTAGGTATTGTTTACACATAGATTTTTAGCTGTTTTCTAGTTGTAAGTAGCTAATTGTTTATCCATAGATTTGCTCTGTTTATAGTAGGCATTGTTTACACATAGTTTTTTAGCTATTTTCTAGTTGTAAGTATCTAATTGTTTATCCATAGATTTGCTCTGTTTATAGTAGACATTGTTTACACATAGATTTTAGCTGTTTTTAAGTTGTAAGTAGCTAATTGTTTATCCATAGATTTGCTCTGTTTATAGTAGGCATTGTTTACACATAGATTTTAGTTGTTTTCTATTTGTAAGTAGCTAATTGTTTATCCATAGATTTGCTCTGTTTATAGTAGGCATTGTTTACACATAGATTTTAGTTGTTTTCTAGTTGTAAATAGCTAATTGTTTATCCATAGATTTGCTCTGTTTATAGTAGGCATTGTTTACACATAGATTTTTAACTGTTTTCTAGTTGTAAGTAGCTAATTGTTTATCCATAGATTTCCTCCGTTTATATTAGGCATTGTTTACACATAGATTTTTAGCTGTTTTCTAGTTATAAGTAGCTAATTGTTTATCCATAGATTTGCTCTGTTTATAGCAGGCATTGTTTACACATAGATTTTTAGGTGTTTTCTAGTTGTAAGTAGCTAATTGTTTATCCATAGATTTCCTCTGTTTATAGTAGGCATTGTTTACACATAGATTTTTAGCTGTTTTCTAGTTGTAAGTAGCTAATTGTTTATCCATAGATTTGCTCTGTTTATAGTACGCATTGTTTACACATAGATTTTAGCTGTTTTCTAGTTGTAAGTAGCTAATTGTTTAGCCATAGATTTGCTCTGTTTATAGTAGGCATTGTTTACACATATATTTTAGCTGTTTTCTAGTTGTAAGTAGCTAATTGTTTATCCATAGATTTGCTCTGTTTTTAGTAGGCATTGTTTACACATAGATTTTAGCTTTGTTTCTGTTATGCCGATGATTAAAATTAGGTGACACCGTGTGATCCAGGGGTGGCGCTAGTGATCCTTGTGGTATGCACAAATACCGATCTTGTGCATCCTACTTGGCTCACTAGCTCCATCCCTGGAATTTGTGTGTCCAATCTACCTATATATGAGGCATTGTTTAGGCTATGTTCTAGTGTAATTAGTTCTATATTTTCTGTAATGCCGATGAAGAAGCCTATGTCTTGTGTATAGAGATGAAGGAGCTTACATTTTGATTTTTTCATCTCCTTTAGGGCGAGGAGGAAACCTGGAGACTATGCGGCGGCCGTGAAGACGTAGGAGCGGGGCTCTGTCCACACGGTCCACTGAAGCCGGCGCCTCCAGGAGCAAGACTTTTGTGTAGTACTAAATAGGTAGAAAAAGACCACGCAATGAAGCTGGGCGAAGAGGAAGGTGAAGAACCGGCGGCCGTCAGGCAGGAACCACAGGGCTCCATCGACGGCGCAGCAGGCGTCACCGGCTTTTTTTTGTTTCCTTTCGCCCTCATTACAAATGGTCAAAAACTAATCTCCGTATCTGATGTAAAGACTAAAGGAAACGATTATATATTATGCCCGTTGCCAAACTTATTGCAAACGATCAAAATCTCTGTTGCCGTTGTGAGGCTTCACATCAGTGATAGAGGCGGGGACACGGACCCTTTCTCCGTTGCCGATGAGCTTTTTGGCCCGTTTCCGATGTGTCATTCTGTACTAGTGCCGGATTGTTGTTGAAAGGATCCAGATTCCGCCTCGAAGGATTTCGGTAGTGGAAGGTGAACCAAACCTTTGTGGTGCGGTTCATCGGAGAATAGGGTGAGCCTTTGTGGCGTTGAGATTAACCTTTGTGGTGCCTCACACCTCTCCAACGAGACGTACTCCCTTAACAAGGAGGAACTCGGAAATACATCCTCGTCTTCGCGTGCCTCGGTTATTTCTATACCCGAGTCTTTTACTTATGCACTTAACATTGTGATAGCCTTCGTGCTTGAAGTATTCTCTATTGCTATCACCTTGTTGTTTGTCTTGCTTAGCATAAGTTGTTGGTGCACATAGGTGAGCCTAGTTTATTTAGGTTGTCGGCTTGTGTCGTGGTGGTATCACGGCAGATGCCATAGGTATGGCTAAGTTGGGGCTCGCTTGGACGCTGGGGGATCTGGGGAGGGTTTGCGCGCTAAGGAGCACGCGATGAAGCACACACCGATCCAAGAACACACAGATCTACCCAGGTTGGGGGCCCTCGTATGGAGGTAAAACCCCTACTCCTGTCTGCCTCTCTCTGTATATCTCAGTGCATCACAAGTACAAGATGCTCCTCGAGCTGTATGATCCAACAATGGTGAAGTGGTGAAGCTCTTAAGGAAGAAGATGAAGCTACGGGGAGGAAAATGGAACTCAGGGCATCGTCCCTCACGCAGGAGGGGGAGATGCCCTTTATATAGGCCAACCGAGTTACGGTTATGCCCTCGAGGTACACTGCTACCATGCCACTGAAGATTCATCATGGCACTCCTGTCAGGGACAGGACGTGGCCTTCCCATCCCCTGCACAACGGTAGAGCTAGAATGTCCCCTCTGACAGAGACAAGACTTGGCCTGGGCATGCTACCTCGTAGCCTTTTCCATAGCCTTTCCCCGGTTACCCCGGAGTCAGCGGTCAGGCGCGTACTGTCCCGTAGAACCCGCAGCACGCCTCTGCCATACTCCGTGCCAGACGCTCCGTGTCAGACGGGAAGTGGCAGGAGCATTGACTCCCGCCCGACATGAGGCTCCTTGCCTCGGTTATCCCGGCACGGATGTGTCGGGCTCCCTTGACTCTAACCTGGCATGGCTACGCCAGATCATCTCCTTTGGCTAACCCGGCATGGATATGCCGGACTCTTTACCTCGGTATGGATTCCTCACCTGCAGATAAGAACAAGTTGGTCATACCGACACTCATGTGTCGGCATGGTTATGTCGGATAGGATATGTCGGTCCAAACATCTCGGACGAACAATCTCACTTAACACATACTGGTCACCTCGGACCTGATTACCTCAGTCACTTCCATATCTCAGATCATAATTGGTCACACTTAACATCTTATCATGACCCTACCTGGGGGTAGCCCCTCGACATTAGTCCCCGAAGCTGGTGTGGTCCTACATACCTGGATGGAGGGCCGCACCAGGTTTAACAAAACTCAAACATCTGAGACAGATTTCCAACTTCCATGTGTCGGAACCACCTCAACCTCATGAATCCAAACTTTCTTACTTTCATCACTTTTACCGACATCTCCGAGATGTCGGTGTCTCCGACACAATGGGGTTCTCTCCACCTCGGTTGAATAGTTTCCACGATACGTGACCGAGGTTCATTGTTATCTCCTCGGTTCCTACGCTGACATTAACATGCATCTGCATGCACTGTTCACATGTCATAGTGAATATTTTGAAACTCCTGCCCGTTGGTGCTCCACTAACCGCACCACGGGCGGTTGCTCTCCTGTGGCCCACGATGTGTCCGGTTGGGGCAGTTGCACACCACTACACGTGGAGATCGTGCACAATAAATCTCGCGGCGGTTTCGGAAACTGCCCCTTGCCGCTTCGTTAACCGTGCGCCCTATGCGCCTATAAGTAGGGGTACTGGACCCCATTCCTTCCTTCTTCCTCACAACTCCTCTCTGCACCTCCATCTCCGCCGCTTGAAACTCTCCATCGCTGCCGCACGGAGGCGCCCGTACCGCGCCGTCGACCAGAATTTGCCGCGTCGTCGCCGCGTCTGATACTCCACCACCGTGCTGCACATTCCTCTCATCCACGGCTGCCCTGAATCCATCAGTAAGTTCTTCCTCTTCTCAATCCTATTCGATTGATTTTAGGGCTAGGACCTTCCACCGTAGTTCATGCCTAGCTCTTGAATAGATTTGCTTTTCTTAGGGTTTGTAGATCTCCGTATACTTCGCCCGTAGAAACTTGTTTGTCCTTAGTAATCCCCTTTTCTTCACCGTGAAAACACTGATGTGCTCACCGCCGGCGATCTCTCGCACTTCCTGCAGATTGATTCTTCCGAGATGTCTCCCTGACATACCCCGGAGCCTTCCGACATTCCCGAGGAAGAGGGAGCCGGAGAACGCGGTGGATGGAAGGGATCCGACGTCAGCCAAGCCGAGATTGACTGGCTGAAGTTGACTCGGCGCATTCCTGCGCAGGTGGAGTGTCGGGTTCTGGGCAATGAATCCGAGCCAGATGTGAGACCTAGAGAACGGGTTGTTTTTGTCGCGCATTTCCAGCGCGGCCTCGGACTCCCGGCAAGCAGATTCTTCCGGAGCTTCCTCGATAAGTTCGGGCTCCAACCCCATCACCTCCCGGCAAATGCCATTACCACCCTTTCTTCCTTTGTCTCTTTCACCGAGGGATACCTCGGCCTCTGGGCTATGGTCGAGGTCTGGGCCAAATACTTCCAACTCCGGAGACAGAGTATCCCGGACCCAGATCACAAGGACCTCCCCAAGCTCATGACTGCATGCGAGGCGGCCACTATCACACCCCGGAGGAACTCCATCTTCCCCCGGATACCTTGCCTCGAGTCATGCCAGAAATGGCAAAGGACTTTCTTTTACGTGAAGACCCCGGATGGTGAAGATTTCCTCAACCTGCCCGAATGGGATCTTGCTCCCCCTGAGGGACAGCTCAACTGGGATTACAACCCGAAAATTTCCATCCCCGAGGTCAATTCTATCCACAAGCTCGTCGAGGAATTCCAAGATAAAGATAACCTGGTGGCGGATGACCTGCTGCGGACATTTGTCAGCCGCCGAGTTTCTCCACTTCAGGAGCGAGTTCATAAGATCTGCCAGATGAGTGGCCTGTTTGACCCCACCCGGAGCAGCACTCATGCTTTGGACAAGGCCGCGTGAAACGTCGGGTCAGGGCCATCGCCAAGTACTCACCAACTTGAACCGACATAACTTTCTCGCCGAGACAACCCTTAGGTCGGCAGCACATTTACTATTAGTGTGAACTGATATCCTTGTACTTATGCTGCAGAGGTTTAGCCGACAAACAATTGAAGATGGGGTTCACCCCTCTGATCATTTGAGCGAGGATCTACCTGCCCCGGCCGTGCCCAAGACTGAAGATCCGGATTCTGAGGACTTCATGCCCATCCCCTCTGCCCGTGCCTCTGCCTCGGGTAAGCCTCGAGCACAAGCTTCAATTCGAGATTGGTCCGATGATGATGATGATGATGATGATGATGACTGCCAAATCTTGGAGCCAATTGACGCCATTCCCATCTCCAATGCTCCTCCCTCCTACAAATTTTTTCATCTAGCACCTTCTGCACCCGCTACCACGAGCTCCCGAGGCGGACCTCGGAAACGCGTAGGACCCGGTGCTTCGGAGACCGGGACATCCACACCATCGGAGCCTCCTGCCAAGAAGGCCAAGCGGTTGAAGAAGTCCGGTGTGCTAGTTCGGACCAAGAAGCCGCCCGTCACCGAAGGGTACAGAATTATTTCCAATACTTTTGCTCCCTTTAATCCTTAACCGGGACAACCTTTTTCCCGAGACTAACTTCTTATTTTTCCTCATTACAGTGAAGTCCTTCGTGTCAACCAGAGTGCCTCCTCGATGCGCTCTCCTATACCAGTGCGCGAGGTGGCTCAGTGCTCCGAGGCAACGACTGCTAGCCCATCCCGGGCCAATCCTACCTCGGGCTCCCCTACGCCTGCCGGCACACCGCCGCCGACCTCTCAAGCTGCTCCTGAAGGAGCTCAAGGGAATCTAGAGACTTCGGCCCCTGAACAGCACAGAGACTCCGGGGTCCACATTCTGGATCCGACATATCTCGGCCAGAAGCTCCGGTTATCCCGGATCAGCAGCAACCACCTCGACCACCGCCACCGTCGCAATAGCAGAAGCAGCAACAACAGCAGCAACAACCACCTCGGCAACAACAGAAGCAGCAGAAACAAAAGGAGCAACTTCAGAAGAAGGATCCGCCACAGAAGAAGGATAAGCCTCCGCAGCAGCCACAACAACATCCACCACCACAGCGATCACCATGCAGTCCTTCTCGCTCTCCGAAGTCTCCTTCAGCATCAGCCCGGAAGGTCGCACCCCCGGCTAAACCCACTTCGAGCCAACAGACCAGCGGAAAAGAGCTGGTAGTCTCGGACAAGCAACAGTCCGAGGTGAACCCGAACCTGAAGCAAACTCTGACCGCTGCCGTCTCCCGAGCTTCCTCAGGCCGCTGGGTGTTTCCTGTGGTGCGCACTGCAAGCGGCCATAGCTTGGGCTCACTCGAGCATTATAACACTGACTGGAATGCCGCCGATCTTAGCGAGGTCTCCTCCGCAGACCCCGCAGCGCTTCACCCTGCAGGCCCAAGTGACATAGCTCAAACCATGCATACCCTACAAGTTGCGGCCCTAAACGCCAGCAGAATTGCCGAGGTAAATTCTCAACTCAGACCTTTCTTCCTTTACAAAAGCTTATAGATATACTATCCCCAGTCCCCGAGATTCGGGTTAAGTGATTGACACTCAACCGAGTTAAAATCACTTGGCGCGAATCTTCTAAAAAAAAATCAAGTTCCAGTCCCCGAGTCTCTTGTCGAGCTTACCTCGGCAGGAAACTCTACCAAATCCGACATTCCGATTATTCGGTTTGAGTCTTGATAACAACACTAACATTTCCATCTTTTTCCAAAAAAGCATGAATGCTTGGACCAAAGTGTTCCACACTTTGCTCCTTGATCATAAGAAGCTCCATGACTCCCACAAGTGCTTGCAAGCAGAGCAGAAGTCTCTGGAGGACGCGCACCAGAAGGCGCTTAAAAAAGAACAGGATGAAGTGTCGCGGCTCAAGTCCAAACTTCAGCGGGTGCAGAAGCAACGGGAGGATGACGCCCAGCGGCTAAAAAACGAGATGCAAACTGATGTCGCCGCAGAGAAGAAACTCCGGGAAGATGCAGCTGAGAAGCATAAGGAGGAACTCCGCCAGGCCAAGGTTCACGTTACCTCGGCGACAGAAGCCTTGGATGCCCTGAAGGCAAAATGCGACAGCTGGCTGGAGAAACTTGTCTGGATCAACCGGGAGATGGACAGTAAGCTCTTTATGCCCTTCATCTTTTTTCCCATACCGACATTTCCATATGTCGGATTATGATTTTACTTTGATAACAGCTTTTCCTACCATAGAGCACTTCGTGCACACTCAAGTCGCTGCCTCCAACACAACCAAGAGGGCCCGAGAAAGAAGATCCGCAGCTGGCCCCATCTCTGATGCGTGGGATATCAAGATCACCTGACTGCCATGAAAGCTCGGATTTCTCCCTTGAAGCTCCTTGGCACTGAGCTCCTTGAAGCCAGCATTCATGTCTACCAGACACTATGGCCTACTGCTCCAAACCCGGCAACCACCGCCGAGCTAGCCAAAATGCTGCATACTGCCGATAAAGACTCCGGGAGTGGAGATCTTCTTCAGCTCGCGCCGGGGTAGACCAAGCGCTAACCTTTTTGCTGTCTTGGTACGAGGAGATTGAGCTCGAGAAGGTGAGGTCCCTGCGCTCTGGCTCCATATGGAATGATGATCCCATCTTGGTCGAGCGCCGCAAAAAAGCCGCTGCTTTCATGGCCGGCTATGCTGTAACTCAGTACTTCATCCCCGGGGATCTCTACTCCGACGCTAAAGAATATGCCGATGACAGCGGTGATGAAGAGACCGATGAGGAGGCCATGGATGAGGAAATCGAAGTTGAGGCAGCCGATACTGCCACCGACATTGCCCCGAGGCTGCCCAGCAGCCAACGACCGACACTCCTCCAGAAGTGGCCTCCGACACAGCCGGAGTCTCGGCTACCACTCCAACTCCCGAGGCAGCTCCGACATTGAAGATGCTCTTGCTCCCGAGGTTACTCCTGCCACCGGCTCTGCGGACCCGAGTTCTTCCGGCACTGCTTTCTAAATTTCTAACAAGTAGAACTATCAAATCCCCGGAATGCCGGGTGCAGATGTAATATACTTTAAGTGTTTCACCGAGCTACCTCTATTTTGCTACTTTTATTCGAACGGCTTAATGCCGGACCACTTTGGGCCAAGTCCCCGAGTTTACTTTCGTGTTTACTATACTTAGTAACCTTTGCTCTTGTCTACCTTTTTGGCGTTCGACAGTCGAGTCACAAGATCAAAATTATAGCATACAGTACTTAGTAAAATTTTGAGGTATGATTCAAAGTTATCCGACACAAGGAAAAGGAATGAAAAACGGGGTTAGTAAACGACATATGTCGGATCATTTTAGGACCGAGTCCCCGAGTCCACTTTCATGTTTACCACATACCACAACCTTTGCTCTTGACTACCATTTCGGCGTTCGTCAGTCGAGTCACAAGATCACAACAAGATAGCATACATTACTTGAACTTTGAAACGAGTCAAAAAATCATCCGACACATGAACGACATATAAAAAACCGAAATAAAACACATGCATATGGACAAGGCAGTCCCCGAGTTACAGCTCGGAGTGCCGACATTTCATTTGAAAAGAAACCGAGATACATACATTACGTCCTTTATGAGTAAAAGGGACGGAGTAGAGCTACATTCCAGGGTCGTTTGGTCTCCTCTCCGGACTTGTCCATTACATTTTTCCTCGGTGCCTGTGCATCTATAAGATAGTAAGAATCATTGTGCAGAGCTCTGCTCACAATGAACGGTCCCTCCCATGGAGGTGACAATTTATGTCGGCCTGCACTTCTTTGCACCAGCCTCAGTACTAAATCTCCTTCTCGGAATACCCGAGGGCTGATTTTCTTGCTATGATAGCGTCGGAGATTCTGCTGGTATATTGCTGACCGAGATAAGGTCAATTCTCGTGCCTCTTCGAGCAGATCCACACATCTGCCCGAGCCTCTTTTGCCTCGGTTTCAGTGTACATCGCAACTCTCGGCGAGTCATACTGTATGTCGGTTGGCAGAACGCTTCTGCTCCATAGACCAGAAAGAATGGCGTATAGCCAGTTGAGCGATTCGGTGTGGTCCTTAGACCCCACAGCACTGCTGGTATCTCCTCTATCCAACAACCCGGAGTTCTCAACAGAGGTTCGATCAACCGAGCTTTAATGCCGGCCAACACCAGTGCATTTGCTCTTTCCACTTGGCCATTTGCCTCAGGATGTGCCACCGAGGCTATGTCCAGCCGGATTCCCTTTTCTGCACAAAACCGAGCGAATTCCCCCACAGCGAAGTTGGTGCCATTATCCGAGATAATGCTATGGGGGTATCCATACCTCAAGATGATGTCCTTCAAAAAGGACACCGCTGTGTGACCATCACACTTCCGGATAGGCTTTACCTCGATCCATTTGGTGAATTTATCCACCATCACCAGCATATGAGTCATGTTACCTCGGGCTGGTTTGAACTCTCCCACCATGTCCAAACACCACACAGCAAAGGGCCAAGTGATAGGAATTGTCTTCAGTGCCGAGGCTGGTAAATGGATTTTCTTGGCGAATCTCTGGCATCCCTCGCACCTTCTGACAATATCTTCTGCCTGTTCCATAGCCTTGGGCCAGTAAAACCCATGCCGGAATACTTTAGCAACTAGGGCTCTTGAAGAAGCATGATGACCACATTCCCCTTGATGAATTTCCAAGAGCATTTCTTGTCCCTCTGCTGGTTCGACACAGCGCTGCAACACCTCGGTTACACTTCTCTTGTACAGCTCCTTGTTGATGATGGTGTAAGCTTTGGACCTTCTCTGCACTTGCCTGGCCTCCACTTCATTGCTCGGCAAACTCCCATCTGTCATGTACGCCATGATTGGTTGTGCCCATTCCGGGACAGGGCGCACAGGAAAGACCGGGATCTCTATGTCTTCATCCATGGGATCAACCGACATTGCTTCCTCCGAGATTAGGTGACCAGTCCCCGAGTTCTGCCAAGCAGTCCCCGGGTTTTCCCAAATGCATCCGACATCAACGTCCATGGGGATAGCGCCAGACTCCGGTTTAGCTGGGATAAAAATTGACTCAGACTCGGGGATGGCTTGATCGATGGTTTCCTCAGATGCTCCAACGATATCCCGGGCGGAATAGCTTCCCGAGACGAACCGAGCTTGGATAACACATCAGCAGCTTCATTCTCCGCCCGAGGTACGTGCTTGAACTCGCACCCTTCAAAGAATCCCGAGATCTTCTGGACATGAAACCGATACAGCGCCATATTGGCATCCAGAGCATCCCAGTTTCCTGAGACTTGCTGCACCACCAAATCCGAATCTCCGAAGCATTCAATCCGGCGGATGCCAATCTCCTTGGCCACATTAAGCCCATGGACCAGTGCCTCATACTCTGCCACATTATTAGATGCCGCGAAATGAATCTGCAGCACATATCTTAGCTGATCCTGCTTCGGCGAGGTAAGGACTATTCCGGCACCTAAACCAATCTTGGTTCGGGAACCATCAAAGTGCATCTTCCAATAGTTAAAGTCCGGCACAGGTGGTGTATACTGCATCTCGGCCCAATCTACCAAGAAGTCTGGCAAAGCCTGAGATTTGATAGCATCTCTTCTCTCATAGTGTGGAGTGTAAGGTGATACCTCGATAGCCCATTTGGCTACTCGGCCAGTTGCATCTTTGCATCCGATGATCTCCGAGATAGGAGCCTCACACACCACTGTGATTGAATGCTCTTGGAAGTAATGTTTCAACTTCTTTGCAGCCAGATAGACACCATATGTCATTTTCTGGTAGTGAGGATAGTTCTGCTTGGATAGCGAGATTACCTCGCTCAAATAATACACCGGCCTCTGCACAGTTTTGCCCTCTTCTTTCTTTCCACCACCACTACGACACTCACAACTCGGTTTGTGGCTGCAATATAGAGCAACATCGGCTCTTGGGCAATGGTGAGGCCAGTATCGGTGCTGTTGACAGCATCTTCTTTAACTCGGTGAAGGCCGCATCTGCTTGCGGAGTCCACACGAAGTGAGTGGTTTTCTTCATGAGTTGATACAAAGGTAATGCCTTTTCACCTAACCGGCTTACAAACCGACTCAAAGATGCTAAACATCCAGTGAATTTCTGCACGTCTTTGAGACATGTCGGTAACCTCATGCTTTCAATAGCACGGATTTTTGTCGGGTTAACCTCGATACCTCGGCTAGACACAAGGAAACCGAGTAATTTTCCTGCCGGCACACCGAATGTACACTTATCCGGGTTAAGTTTCATTCGGTATTTTCTCAAGTTTATGAATGTCTCTCTGAGATCATCGATCAGAGAGGACTTTTCTTTGGTTTTTATGACGACATCGTCGACATATACTTGCACATTCCGACCTATTTGGTCATGCAGACATTTCTGCATGCACCTCTGGTATGTTGCCCCGGCATTTCTCAAACCAAAAGTCATGACACGATAGCAATAAGCCCCGTACGGGGTAATGAAAGCAGTTTTCAATTGATCAGCCGGGTTCAGAGGAATCTGATGAAACCCGGAGTAAGCATCTACAAAGGATAACAGCTCACACCCGGCCGTGGAATCGATCACTTGATCTATCCGAGGTAACGGGAATGGATCCTTAGGACATGCCTTGTTAAGGTTCGTGAAATCGATACACATACGCCACACTTTGGCCACCAGAGGCTCATCTTTCTTCTTCTCTACCAGGACCGGGTTAGACAACCAGTCTGGGTGCAGCACTTCCATGATGAAACCAGCCGCAAGCAACTTGGCCAGTTCTTCTCCCACCACTTTTCTTCTCTCATCCGACAGTCGACGTGTCGGTTGTTTCACAGGCTTCATGTCGGGCCTGACGAACAAAGAGTGCTCAGCCAACTCCCTCGGCACACCTGGCAGGTCTTGATTTGACCATGCAAAGATATCCCGATTCTCACGGAGGAAGTGACTGAGCTCGCTTTCCTATTTCTCAGTTAACCCGGAGCCAATGATGACATTACGGTCAGAGCATTCCGGGTCAACGTTGATCTTCTTCGTCTCCTTCGGCACCTGGAACGAAGCATTCAGCTCCGGGTTAATCACCCGGGCATGCCGAGCTGCGTGGCCTGAGCCATGGCCACCACTTCAAGGATCTTCTTCTTCTCAGCAGAAATGATCAGAGACTCGGCTAGGCAAGAACCAGCCGAGGCACATCCATGGAGCGCTTGTAATCGCCCGAGATAGTGATAATGCCGTTAGGACCCGGCATCTTCATCTTGAGATAGCCCACATGGGTGGAGATCATGAATTTGGACAGCGCGGGCCTACCAAGCAATGCATGGTATGGACTTTCGAGGTCCACTACCTCGAACTGGAGACTTTCAGTTCTGCAATTGTCCTTGGTCCCAAACAGCACATCCACCCAGATTTTACCCATGGGAGCACAAGAAACCCCGGCACTATGCCATGGAAGGTCGTGCTACTTGGCAGCAGCATGTTCATCGAGATACCCATCTTCACCATGGTGTCTCGGTACATGATATTAATGGCACTGCCATTGTCAATCAGAACTCGGCTGAACCGAACATTGATAGTGGGTCCAATGAATGTCGGATCCACCACCAGAGCATATCCTCCCGGAGTTGGCATGACTCGGGATGATCTTTTCTGCTCCAAGTTATCTCTTGCTCTGACCAGTGCATAAACTTCGGTACTGCCGGCATAACAGCGTTCACCTCCAGTGCACGCCGATGCAAGCTCTTCTTATCAGTTGCCTCGGTCACAAAGACCACATAGCTCGCATGAGCTTCTCTGTAATCCCCCTGGGGATACTCATTCTGGTAGCTCGGGCCAGCGTTGTTGTTGTTTCCTCCGACAGTCACTGATTCACAGGTTTCGGAGCAGCTTGCCTCTGAGCAGGCACATTTACCGGGATAGCATTTGACCCGGTGAGCGGTAAGTTCTGCCTCGGCGGAAACGCTGAGGTGCTCCTCCCTGATTTCCTCCAGCTCTTGCTCCTTCTCCTTTTACTCGGGTGTACCAGCTGCACTGCCGAGTTGTGTGATTCGCCGGCTTGCGGAAGTCGGTGGTGTGGAAGCTGCAAGGTCCATCCAACATGGTCTCATAAGTAAAGGACTGCTGCTGATCACCCCAGGGCTTCTTTCCTTCTTGATTCTGGCCCCATGCCGGACCATTGAACTTCGGACGCTGATTGCTGCCGACATCTGGCTTGTCCTGGTTCACTGCAGCCACTTGATTCGAGCCATACCGGTAATCCGGTTCTCTCCTCTTGGTGCCGAAGTCTTGGCGGTCATTCCTAGCTGGTCCGGGCCTGTTGTTCACCGGGTATCTTCTGCTCGGCTCAACCGAGTCAAGCAGAGGCTGCGTTGGATCACCAAGTGCATAACTATCCGCAATGCGGATTGTCTCGGCCAGTGTGGAGGGCATTTCCCTCTGCAGCTTCTGCCAAAGCATGGTGCCATGTCGACATCCCTGCGCGAACCATGAAATGGCCTGCGCCTCCACAACTCCTTCACAGGAATTGCGAATGTTGCTCCACCGAGTCAAGTAATCTCGATCAGTCTCGTCATCCCTCTGCCTGCACATTGCAAGCTGCTGAGGTCGGTTTGGCCTCTTGTAAGTGCTGGAGAAGTTGCTAACGAAAGCATCTTCAAAGTCCAGCCAGCAGTCAACACTGCCCTCCCTCAAGTTGTTGAGCCAGATTCGGGCTGGCCCTCCAACATTTGCGGGACATATCTCACCGCCCATCTGCGGTTACCTCCAGCAATGTGCACTGCCGTCACGTAGTCAATCAACCAGTCCTCTGGCTTAGTGCTACCATTATAGGTTTTGGTACCTCGGCTCAGTTGGAAACCCGGCACCGGCGGTTCCCTCATGATCCGAGGTCCAAAACAAGCTGGGCCAGGTGGACCTTGCGTTTCCAACATCTCGGACAAATAGATTATGTCCAACTTGTAACGAGCGTCATTCGGAGCTAACTGGCGAGATCCCAGCCGAGCTCCCAATGCACCCTCAACCCTCTGATACCCGGCTCGCTCCATGGCTGAGTTTCCATCATCATATCTGTTGGCCCCTTGACCAACATATGAGGCTGCTGCACATATTCGCCTCTGGTGCTGCTGCATTTGCTGCGGGACTTGCTGCTGATACACCGGATTCCGAGGTGGTTTACCTCGGCCAGCCGAGGCAACAGGTCCGACATTCGGATTGCCCGGACCGAGGTTACTTCTACCTCGGCCAGCATTGGCCTCCCGCTAGCTGCTTCCCGCATACGCAGGATCATACGTCTGCATCTGCTTGTTCTTACCGGAGTTTATACTCCGGTCATGACCTCCACCGCTATGCGGAGATGAAGCTTGTCCCTTAGACCCGCTGGCTGCTCTAGCCGAGTGAACTATCTGGGACCCACCAGCACCTGGATTAGCCCTACGAAAGGCTTCGTTCTGCGGTGTGCAGTACCAACCAGCTCATTAACTCGGTCCTGCTGTTTCCGTCGAGCTTCTCCGGTTAAACCGGGTAACTCGGCTCTTGCTGCCTCGGCAGCTCTAAGAGTCTTGGCAGGGGAGCTATACTTCGGCTTTCCATCCGACATACCACTAGGAGTTCTACTAGAAGCAGATCTACCATCTCTAGCTATCTCGGCATTGAGGTCTTTGCCTCTCTGGCGCACATTCTCTAAACGGCTAGGATAATCTGCTACCGGAGTGAACCATGAGCTGCATTATACTCACGAGGGATATGCCGAACTCTCTCCGAAGCTTGGCCATCTCAACTGCCTCTTGGTGCAGCTTCTGCCGCTGCAGCTCTAACTCGGCAGCGGTCAGGGCAGCATCTGCCCCACTGACCACCGGCACTGCCAGCTTCTCGATGATCTCCTCCAAGGGAGCGGGCCTGACCGACACGTTGGATGTGCCGGCCTGGTGGTGCTGCTGTCCTTCCATCGGAGGCTTTGCTGTGCGGGCGGATTTTCTCGGTGGGCTCACCGAGCTTCTCCTTGCCCACGCCAGGCGCAGGCCCGGTCATCATTACCTCTGCGCAGATCTCGGGGCGAGAGATACGCCTACCGCGAGCTGCACAGACAGAGGGAGGATCCTCTGCCACAAGCACCTGCTCTGGGTACTTGCAGATGAACTCGGTGGCGACGTAGGTCGTCAAGGTGCCGAAGTTCATGAGGCAGCCGTTCTTCGGGAACGGCCGCACGTCGAAGCATCCCGCGTTGTCGCTGATGAAGCTCAACGACCCGAGCTTGCAGACGAGCCCGAAAATGACACGCTCGCCGGAGTTGATGATGGAGCCCGTCCGGATGGTCACCCCAGCCAGCGCCGCTGCTTGCCCCACGGTGGGCGCCAACTGTCGTGGTGGTATCACGGCAGATGCCATAGGTATGGCTAAGTTGGGGCTCGCTTGGACGCTGGGGGATCCGGGGAGGGTTTGCGCGCTAAGGAGCACGCGATGAAGCACACACCGATCCAAGAACACACCAATCTACCCAGGTTCGGGGCCCTCGTATGGAGGTAAAACCCCTACTCCTGCCTGCCTCTCTCTGTATATCTCAGTGCATCACAAGTACAAGATGCTCCTTGAGCTGTATGATCCAACAATGGTAAAGTGGTGAAGCTCTTAAGGAAGAAGATGAAGCTACAGGGAGGAAAATGGAACTCAGGGCATCGTCCCTCACGCAGGAGGGGAGATGCCCTTTATATAGGCCAATTGAGTTATGGTTATGCCCCTCGAGGTACACTGCTACCATGCCACTAAAGAGTCATCATGGCACTCCTGTCAGGGACAGGACGTGGCCTGCCCATCCCCTGCACAACGGTAGAGCTAGAATGTCCCCTCTGACAGAGACAAGACTTGGCCTGGGCGTGCTACCTCGTAGCCTTTTCCATAGCCTTTCCCCCGGTTACCCCGGAGTCAGCGGGCAGGCGCGTACTGTCCCGTAGAACCCGCAGCACGCCTCTGCCATACTCCGTGCCAGACGCTTCGTGTCAGACGGAAAGTGACAGGAGCATTGACTCCCGCCCGACATGAGGCTCCTTGCCTCTGTTATCCCGGCATGGATGTGTCGGGCTCCCCTTGACTCTAACCCAGCATGGCTATGCCGGATCATCTCCTTTGGCCAACCCGGCATGGATATGCCGGACTCTTTACGTCGGTATGGATTCCTGGCCTGCAGATAAGGATAAGTTGGTCATACTGACACTCATGTGTCGGCATGGTTATGTCGGATAGGATATGTCGGTCCAAACATCTTGGGCCAACAATCTCACTTAACACATACCGGTCACCTCGGACCTGATTACCTCGGTCACTTCCATATCTCGGATCATAATTGGTCACACTTAACATCTTATCATGACCCTACCCGGGGGTAGCCCCCGATAGCTTGTTAATTTAAACACATAGTTTTATTCCGCAATTATCAAGCCTGAACCGAAAAAGTTTTAAACCGCCTATTCACCCCCCCCTCTAGGCGACATCATTGTCCTTTCAGCGACGGCAGGCGGGGTAGCGGCTGGGCGGCCAGAGGAGGGCCGAGGCGGCGACGGCGGGCGGGGTTGCGCGGTCGGGGGGACGCGACGGCCGGGCTCTGCGGCGCCCAGGGAGCGCGGCCGGGGCGGCGGCATGGCGAGCGGCCGGAGCGTGGCCATCGCCGCTGCCGCTGTGAGAGACAGAGAGGGGATGAGGGGAGCGTGGGGATAAGGAATCTCGGGCTATGGGTTGGGCTAATATACATGGGGATCGGTTCGTAGTTTCCGGAAAGTGGAGCGGCTTTTTTGCAAAAATGTCAAAGGGCACCGTTGAACGCTGTAGATGAACAGTAGCACGAGCGCTGAGAGGTCACGAAACTGCTTGTCTTTATATAGGAAGCAACTGGATTGAAGAAAATAAAATTGTTTTGGAAACCATCGAATAGTGGGGCATTAGAAGCACGTGATTAACAGATTCTTTAATAACGGGAGTGATTACGGGAGCGGACCGCCGGTCTGTTGGCTATTCTCACGGGAAAAAGCTGATTTTTTTTAAATAATATTTTTTTAAACAGAAATTCGGAAAATAGCGCGCGTTTTTGAGAAATTCGGAATCTAGCGCGACGTCGGCAACGGCCGGACCGAAACCAATGTTTCGGCCTGGCCCGTGCCGAAACATATGGTTTCGGTACGGGCCAAGCCGAAAGGAGGCAAATCTGCATGCACTTCTGGCTTTCGCGTAACGGCGGTGCCGACAGGCGTGTTTCGGCTCTGGCCGTGCCGAAAGAGCCATTTTGCTGCTATTTTCCTGGTTAAAGCCGATTAGTGCATGCAACACCTGATCCGAATTTGTTTCGCGCTCCCGGCTTTTATTCCCGCCATATTTCTCCCGCCATAGTTCTCGCACCATATTTCTCCCGCCATAGTTCTCCCGCCATATTTCTCGCGCCATAGTTCTCGCGCCATTTTGTTCCCGCCATTTTCCTCCCGCCTTTTTTCTCCCGCCATATTTCTCCCGCTCTTCTTCTCCCGGGTGAGCCTATATATATACCCCAGTAAATTTGGTGATGGAGGAGGGGTGTGGTGCGTGGTTATTTCCTCAGTCGGATAGGAAAGATGTCTGGTAGTTCGGGTCCTAGTTCGGAGCATAGGTCGTGGTGTGTTCTGTATCACGCCGCAATATGGACTGAAGGTAATATTAGGGAGGGTAGGCCGAAGAGCTGTTATAGGGAGCTAATTAGTGAGTGGGGCAACATTCGTGAGGTGGGAGAAATTATAGCCAAAAAAAACAAAATCCAGATGACCCCTGAAGAAATTTCAGATGAAATTGATGGGTGGCGGTGGAAGTGGCAGAGAATTAATGAGCTAAAAGCTATTGAGGCGGGGCTTAGGGACATGCCTATGACACCTAAGTCAAAGATAATCCATTTTTCGCCGGAGGCCTATGCATTTCACGTGAAGGTAACTGAGTACCGAATTTATATTATGTTAGAATCTAGTGTTATCGTAGTAACTTTTTTCCCTGATTTTGTGAATGTCCAGCACTGGCCTGCCGATGGACAGTTTGTGAACAAAGAGATCCCTCATTTTGGTTGGATGGAAATGCTTTTTGGCGCATGTCCTGATGGGTCTGGAAATCTCCTTCACGCTGAAACAGTGAAGAGGGTTATATCAAAGGCGAAGAGTGGTGGATCATCCAAGAAAGCCGTTGAAGATGATAGTGATGATGATTTCATGCCTCCTAAACGAGCCAACTGTAGACGTAAGTTGAAGAGTGTTGGTGCATCCAAGACTGTCGTCGATGAAAATAGTGATGACGACTTCATGCCTCCAACACGAGCACGTGGCAGAGGAAGTGAAGTCGTTGATTCGAATTAGTTATCGTTGAGTTGCATGTAATATTTGTACCAGTAGTTGTTCTATGCAGTGTTTACAAGTAGTGAAGTTGTAACGTGGATGTGTAGTGATGTATGTTAAATTAATTTATGCAATGTGGAATGTTTCGTACATAGATAATAATTTGTCTCGTACATAGATAATAATATGTGTCGTACATACGAACATAAATATGTCTCATACATAGATAATAATATGTCTCGTGCGTAGATAGACAAGTTTCAACGACGTCTGCCACGACGCGGAGGTGGTGCGTAGATAATAATATGTCTCATACGGAAGATAGTAGTATCAGTCATCTCTGTGAGGACGTGTCCGCTGTCTACGCGGTCGACGCCCGGTAGGTGACAAGCGACTCGGAGCGCGGTGCTCACGCATCCCTCGGCCTTGCAACGGCTACTCCTCCTGTGTCTGGGTTTCCTGCGTCGGTGGCGGCGGTGGAGTCTGGTACGTCGGGTCATCGGACAGCTCCGTGTGTGTAGAGTCGTCACCCCCACCTGTACATGTAGATGTTACGTCAGTACTCCGTCTAGGTGGACATGATAAATAAATGAGAGTATTATAAAGTACTTACGGAGGTGGACCGGAATCTGAGATATCGGCATAGCAAACGGGTTCCACACGTTATGTTGAGGTGGATGTATCCCGTACGAAGTCGGCATCCCGTAACCTTGCGACATCGTGAACTGGTAACCAGGCGGCATGCCATACCCGTACGAAGGCGGCATCCCGAGCCCGTACACAGGTGGCGCCTGCCACGTCGAACTACCAGGCTGGGAAGGATCTGGCTGGTGGGACGAACTACCATGCTCATATGTAGGTCGTGGGCGAGGAGTCGAACTACCAGGCTGGGTAGGATCTGGCTGCTCATACATAAGTGGCTGCGAGCGACCGGGCTGGGAAGGATCTGGCTGGTGGGACGAACTACCATGCTCGTATGTAGGTCGTGGGCGAGGAGTCTGTACCACTGTATGATGTGGTCGGGGGCCCTGTCGACCTGTGGAGTGACGAGAGGGTGATACCTGTGCATCCTGAATAAGCGGAGTCCGGGAGAGTGAGTGCCGCGCGGGTCGCAGGTGACGCGGGGCTGGGCCGTGGGCCGCAACGTCTGCACCGCCGGCACAAGTAAGAATAGAGTACACATGTCGTAGCCTGTTCTCCAGACGCTTGAACCAGGACGCCTGTTGCGGCAGTGGGGCAAAGGCGGCAACGTCGCTCTGAATCTCTTGTATCAAGTCTGCCTGTTGTAGGAAAACAAAATGTTAGGGTCGATTATTGAGACATGAATTTACCAATATTAGTGAAGTACATACCGCGTAGTATCTGCTTCCCGCAATAGCCTCAAGTGGGTACATGTCCGTTAGAGAAGGAGGTGGCAACTGATCAGGCTGGGACGTGGGCACTAAGCGAAGTCGAGTGGACTGTCTGTACGTCTGCAGATATAAGTTAAAATCATGTAGCACAAATGGCTCATCCGCGGGCCATACATTAGCAGTCGCGTTCGCCCATGCCGCTATGTACGGCTGAAGTAGCTGTAGCCAAGATGGCAGAGTTCTATCTCCTTGCCGCGATAATCTGAAACATGCAGGCGTAGTGTAATTAGAAAAGTACATTCCAAATTCTTTAGTGTAAACACAGTTGATTAAAAACACACCTGTGGATATGCGCAGGCAGGGCGGGAACTCTAGCGGGAGGCGTCGAGAGCCTCCATCGACCAACTAAGCAGCAGAGCAGTGACTTGTCTGGGTTGATGCGTCGAGATGCATCAACCTCCACATCAATATCTGGGGCCCCGAGCTGATCTGGTGGAATATGTAGCCACTGCCGCCGAGTCGCCTCAACTAGGCGCACTATAGGTAAGAGACCAGACCAAGATAAACTGCAACAAAATTTTGTCGAACATAATTATTCGTCAGTGACCTATCATAAATTATCGTACAACATAACAAAATAATCAATATATTCTCTTATACGTACCGATCAACCCAATCAGGGTGTATCATCCAGTTGTATGCTGGACCGCGCGTACGCAAGATCTTCGGTTTGTCACCACCCTCCCAAATCTTTGCACGATGTTTTCCATCGATCACCCCACTGAGCAACGCATGTGCAGCCATCTGTACAAATTTAAACATAAAAATTACGACCCCTGACTCAGATGTACGAACTGTATCGGCACCGTAGTGCACAACAACATTGACCACTTCCATTACCTAAACAAATTTATTCAATCAGTAAATACTCCACAACGGATATATCTAAATATTACGACCGCCGAAAATAAATATGACGACCGCCGGTAACATAAAGAATACTCAAAATATACAATACATCTAACCGACAACATACACTAATCCTGACACATCCACCGGCAAACTATATTAACATCTAACCGACAACATATACTAATATGACCACCTAAAATATGCCGACCAACTAAAATATTACCACCACCTAAAATATGACCACTAACTAAAATATATCTACACTAATCCACACATATGTCATGCATCCACCCTTAAATTATATTAACACTTAACCTAAATAATCTAGAGATTAGGGTTTACCCTTGACGCGTGCGTAGCTCCCGCTGCCCTTCAGTCTAGCACCACCACCACCGCCGCACCACGCCTCTAGCTTCCCCAACACGGCACACAGCACCACTATCCACCATTGTTGACCACCATTGCTCCACCTCCACACCCCCAAACGCCTCCACAAAGTGCTATCCCATCAACGGATCGGGGATGCCCCAACCCTCCTATTCTCTATTCCTTGAATTTGTGGGCTTTTAGGAATTTTTTGGGGCAAGAATCGGTGGTCTTTCTCAATGGAAAACGGAAGAACAGAGAGAGAGGGGCAGCAGCTCGGGCGAGAGAAGGAAGAAGAAGAAGGCCGAGCCGGGTGCGGTGCTTTAGTTGGAAGGTTTCGGCACGGGCGCTGCCGAAAGACCTCTTTCGGCACGGGCGCTGCCGAAAGGAGTGGGCCACGCCTGCCGCTGCCTTCGGCGACATGCAGATCAGAACTTTCGGCGCTGGCCGTGCCGAAACAAGGGGTTTCGGCACGGGCCGTGACAACACCGCGCTAGATTCCGAATTTCTCGAAAACGCGTGCTAGATTCCGAATTTCTGTTTAAAAAAATATTATTTTAAAAAAAAATCGGAAAAAGCTTCCAATCGTGTATACCTGTTCAGCGAAAAATATCGGATGCAGATCACTAGCGTTTTTTTTTTTTTTTTTGCATCTAAGATCACGGTACGTATGGTACGGTGGTACCTTGTCGATTCCTCCACACGATCGACCTTAATTACGGGACGCCATGGCGCCGGCCGGGCCGTGGGCCGACATCAACAGCGAGCTGCTCCTCTCCATCGCAGCCGCCGACGGCGTGTCCCTCAGAGACTACAAGAGCCTCCGCGGCGTCTGCGCCGCGTGGCGCTCTGCCCTCCAGCCGCCCTACCCTTGCCTCCTCTCCCTGGCCGACGACGACAAGGGATGGTACTTGCGCAGCGCCTGGCCCAGCGCCTCCGTCTTCTCCCTCCCGACGCGTCGCTCGTCCGACCTCCAGACGGCGTCCTCCTTGCCCCTCGACTGGCGAAGGCCCCGCGGCCAAGCACGTGTCGTCGGCTCCAGCAACGGCCGCTTCGCCGTCGCCGTCGACCATGACCAGGAGAGGTACGGGCACAACACGACAATGAGGATCTTCCTTCTCAAAACCCGTGCCGGCAAGGAGGTCGAGCTCGTCCCTCCGATGGCGGCCTGGACCTCCAAGTCAGGCCCCTGCCTCAGGTACGTGCACAAGGTCGTGTTCGCGCCCAGCCCCGACGACCTCACCGTCGTGGCCCTGTACGACCACAAGAACGTGGCCTACATCGACATGGGTACCAGCCGCCACCAGTGGACGACCATCGACGTCGTCGCCAGCAACACGGTTTATGGCCTTGACGTCGCCGACCTGGCTTTCCACGATGACAACAAGTTGTACTGCCTCGACTCATATGGGGGCGTGCACGTGGTCAGCATGCCCCGCCGCGGCCGCAACAGCCAGTATGAGCGCGCCGTAGTCGAGCCGCTCCTGTGCAACTCCAATCCAGTCGCCTCCTTTGCCCCGCCCTACGACAGGGTGTGTGCACTTGCACTAACGGCCACCAAACACCTCTTCTTCTGCAATGGCGGCGTGTACCAGATGTGGCAGAACAAGGACGCCGCCGTCACCGTTGCCGGCAGTTGCTTCAGGATGGCCGCGCACGAGATCTTCGTCCTGAGGTACGACCGGCGGCGCTGGCCGTGCTGGGAGCCGGTGAGGGATCTTGGAGGCTGCTCCGTGTTCATCGGCAAAAACAGCAACCCGGCGGTGGTGCGAGCTGCCGGCCGCCGCCAACCGTGGGTCAGGGCTAACTGCGTGTACTGGATCGACTATACACGTGTTCCGATGGTGTGTGATATAGCCACAGGGACCTCCAAGTCGTGCATCCTTCCCTACGGCGCGTGCAAAGGTAATTGTTGGTACTTGGACGAGGACGTCACTGACGGCAACCGTATAGGGGGAAGAGATTAGTTAAACGGGCGTGTTTGTCTATATTGTGATTATTTTGAACGAGTACTTGAGGAATATCGAATACTAGAATATCAATCTATGCTGCTATGCATCGCCATGAACATATAATCGGTAACACAATAACAAAAAATGAGTTTGTGCCACTAGTCTCATCATAATTTGGTTTGTGTCCCTATAATTCTCGTAATTGGATGGCCACCATTAACTCTTCCCGGCCGCATTGTTGCTTCTATTCCACCTGATCCAATTGCCACCGTTAACCGTTAGGCCAGGTAAACTCGTCGTTTGTTTGACTCGTTCTTACATGGCGATCAACCGGATTCACCCTACTTTGAGGGAAGAGAAAACATTTACTGTCCATTTGATCGAGCATGCATGTCTATTGTCGGCATCAAGAATATCACTGATCTCGTACTAATTTCACATTAATTCAGTTTTATTTCATACTTTTGAACGATGCATACATCTCTTATTCTCAACACTTACAGACAGTCAGACACATATTATTCCTCCGCCCTCTACTCGGCCTTCAGAGTGTGAAGGTGTACATAGATAAGCTGTGTGGGGTACAAACAAGGCGTACTTTTCAACAAATTTTTTGTTTTTGTTTTTTCTTTTCAACAAATATAAGTAGTGTACATATCACCACGTACGATTTGCAAGCGATCGGGCAGCAATGTCGATGATGACCTCTCGCATCAGAAGGCCACTTCTGCGCTTGCAAACTCCTCCCTCTTCTGAGCCACATCCACCATCTCACCGAATCTGCACAGGAACTGCGCCACGTGCGTACAGCCCACGCCCGTTCTGGATCACATCGGCATGCACGTCCATGGACTTGCGAGCGATGATGACAGAGTTCACCACGTCGTCGTCGGGGTGGCACACGGCCAGCACCTCAAATCCACCTCGACCGATGTCCTGAGGATCGACGATCGGGTACAGGAATCCACGTGCTCCATGCGCGCTGTGGACGACGAGGGCCGCCCCGTCCGCCATGTGCACACCAAGGTGGGCGATCACCTTGGCCTTCTCCTCGGTAGCCATGCCCACGAGTGCGGCCAGGAAGACCACGTCGTACGCGACGTACAAGCTCGCTGGTGAGGTCGGCGACATCGGCCGTGTGGAAGGACATGCGGGTGGCCAAGTCCTTGTCCGCACGGAACAATTTGCCAGCACGGTCGTTAGCCGAGCCGCAGAGGTCGTAATTGTCAAACGCCGTGTCGGGCAGGTGGCGCGCGGCAAGGACGAACGAGCTGAATGGCAGTGGACCAGAGCCGATGAAGGCGACTCGAGTCGGCGAGATGCCACCGGGCATGTAGCGCGCTAGAAGCTCGTACTCCAGCTTGCTGAGGTTGATATAATTGTTGTAGTAAGGGAACATGCCAAGGTGGTCGAGCGGGTTGTCAAAGGCGGCGAGCAGGTCGGAGTAGTGAGCCTCCAGCTTTCCTCGGCTTCGGAGCAGAGGCGGATGAGGCCCTCCCGCATCTTCTGCGCCTCCGGGCCGAGCTTGGTCACGTCCACGGGGCTCGGTGGAACGCACGCGGTGACAAGGTCGGTGAAGAGCGCGTCCACGTCGGGGCTCGGGCTGAGCGACGGCAGCTTGGAGATGGCGGCATGAAGGCCGGTGATCTTCTGGACCAGGGCGTCGACCTCCTTGTTTTGGGACTCCATTTTACTTGTCTTGCTTGCTAATGGTCAATGCCGAGGATCAGGAAGATGACAGTGGATTGAAGTGGTCGATCGAGCTGCTGCTAGCTTGATGAGCCATGTAACGGGCACTATGATGTCTATATGTAGCAGTACCACGTCTAGAGTAAGCTGGAAAATGAGTGCACATGCATGCAAGCTTCACGCGTTCATGCCCAATAATCAGGCTAGTTTCATGCCTCTGCTGTCACATCCGGCTGTTGAAGTGGCACCAAACAATTATGGAAAACCCTTGCGATCATCCGACCGTCTTTTCGATGATCAGATTAATTAAACAAGATCTCGTTGCGAGATAGGATAGCATTTTGCTTTGAAATGATGTTGCCATATAAGTTTTTTATTTATCTTTGCTCAAATGCATCGAGACAGGGGTTTCATCAAGAGAGAACTAATTTTCAATAGTGAATTTTCTGTAGCCTAAAAAATATTAAGAAAGAGTTAATCCTGAGGAACGCACGGTAAACTCAAAACAAAGGCAGTGGCATAAAAAATTGGATCGGCCTGACGATCAAGTGGCCAGATCCCATCCTCAAAGCGCCAAGGGTAGCCGAGGGGCTTTTGGAGCCTCGCGCCCGCTCTTGACTCAAGTTCAGATTCAAGTTCCCAGAAAAAATCGATGTAGCAAAAATCCTAGGTCAGATTCAAGTTTGATGTGTATCTCTTCAGTTAAGCTAAAAGGGTCTTAACATTTGGTTGATTGACTTATATAATTGGATCTCTCCGTACCCCGTCGATTAAATCTTGAAATTTAGATTTACATACTCTCCTCCTTTTTCTCCTCATAGTATTTGATTAGTTAGGCCTAACCAACCTCTCTGTAAGTTTAGCTCCATTGTTTCCAGCGGGAGGGCAGGAGGAACTGATAAACGGCAGCAGGTTACATGATCAAAACATGTGAACCTGAGAAGTTCAAAATTGAGATGCCACATATAAATTTCGAAATTTATGAGTTTTTCGTGTGATGCCTTTGTCGCTGTAGTACTTCTAGATTTATTTGTGCAACTTTATGATACCAGATTATAACCCGCGTATGTAAATCAAAATTTGTTCGGCCGCCACATTATTCCTCTCCCCCATGGAGTTCAGAGAAAATTACTTCCGCAAGGAAAAGAACAAGACATTTTGAGCAACAGATGCGTGTTTGCCTCGGAGGATCTTTAAGCAGATGGCTTGGTAGCAGTTTGTTGAGCTGTGGCACCACGTGCACCAGAGGCTGTCGCTGCAGGTGGCGGAACATACATCTTAGCTCTGCGAAGAACCTCAGCAACAATCCAATGCTTATTTTTGCTCAAGGGCCTAGAAGGATCCAACCTAACCTGAAAAGGTATCATCCAGCCATTAAAAAAAGGAGGTATCTTTGGAGAAAACAGCTGTTTTAGTCTATGTTACACCTCAAACCATAGATCCAACAAAGAGCATAGAACAATTAAGAGTATACCAGAAATAGTTGGCAACTAATAATCAGCCAGCTTAACAGACAATATTTTCCAAAATTTCTAACAGCAGAGTAGACACAAGGGCTAAACTGCTTTCATATTTCATCCCCTCTATGGCTCTATATAGAACAATAGGTCCAACAAAGATCATATAACAGACAAGAGTGTACTAGAAATAGTTCACACTCGATAAGTACTGATCAGCAGGCTTAACTGGCAGGATTTTCGCAACTTTTACAACAGTAGACTAGCAGAGTAGACACGAACACTAAAACTGTACTTTAGCCTTTCTTGAAGTATGAACCATAGCTCCAACCAAGAATGATCCAGAAGTAGTTGACAACTACTAAATAGCCAGCTTAACTGGCAGGATTTTCTAAAATAAAAAACAGAAGAGTAGAAAGGAAAGATAAACCTGCTTTCAGATTTTAGCCCCTCTTCATGTATGAGCCATAGTCCAATAGAGAGCGTATACAAGTTAAGAGTATGTTGTATACTAAAAACAGTTGACACAATACTAACCAGCCAGCTTCATTGGCAGGATTTTCTAAAATTTACAATAGTAGAGTAGACACGAACACTGAAACTGCTCCATGTTTTGGCAACTCTTTATGTATGAACCATAGGTCCAACCAAGAGCACAATAAAGTTACATTCTATACAATTAAACAATCAATCACTAAATTTGAACTATACTTCAAGAAGTTAAATTCAAGCCCCCACTTCATCGTTCAAAAAATGCCTTTAGAACAAAAACCTGAACTTCAATCTGACGGAAATGAGTCTTGATAAGGAGACGAGTCGCGATAGGAAATCCGATGAGTTAATACGCAACGGCCTAATCAAACGCAGTATGATACAGTTAACAGAGGGAGATGGTCGAACGAGCAGGCGGTTACTGACCCTGTCGCCGATGTTGCAGTCTTCGGCCTCGTCGTGCGCCATGAACTTGGAGGTGCGCTTGACGTAGCGGTTGTATACCTTGTTGTGGAAGAGGCGGTCAACCGCCACCACAACCGACTTCTGCATCTTGTTCGACACCACGATCTCCACCACAGGCTTCATCTCCACCCGCAAGATCGAGTCCCTCCGGTGGCGTATGCACTATGGGCCAAGTTACAGTATCAAATAAGAAACATTTTGTCAAGAAAAAAAGAGACACCGGCAACAAGCACTTACCACTAAAGCATTGGTTAGATTGTTGAAGTTAATTTATGGGAACAACATCTTTAAACACAGCATGCAGTGAATGAAGAAAAACTATTTACTGGAATCAGTATATTTGGAAAATAGAGTGCAGTGAATGAAGCAGAAAAACATACTAATATTTATCAACATGTGCTTATCGAAAAAGTTCATGAGATAAAACAAATTCTGATATGTTTAAAAACTCTGCCGCAATAGCAATCAGCCCACTGGAGCATTCATTAATCATAGTTAATATTGTTTCTGAGTACCATTTGTTAACTACGGCAGTCAAGGAAAAGGAAAGCATGCTATATTGATATGCATGGAGTTCTGTTCACAGATATTTGAAAACATTTTTGCAGCACAAATAGAACATTTAAGCATAAAAGGGAAGTTCACTGGTCACTTCGTAATGGAATTTATTTTTAGTTGGGCAAAAAAATTTCAAACAACTAGATAATCCCCACGACAAATGAAGAAACATACAGAACCACACCCTGTACAAATCTGAAAAGTTCTCCAGTAAACCAATGACACCAAGGTATACAGTCATCAAACTAATAAAGAGCAGTCCTAGGATAATCTAGAAAAATTTGCTACACATATCACAAGTCAAAAAATCTAAAAAGTGATCCATAGTAAACATAGCTTAGTAAAACGCGACTACATGCTGATATTTATAGTAATTCTCATCTAATAGTACGTTATAAAAATACTTGACATGCAACTCCACCGACCTAATAATTGATCTCTATAAACTACTAGAGGGAATCCTAGGGAGGATTACCATAGAAAATTGTTTGAACTGATAAATTACGATATTCCGCAAGTAAAGAGTCGGACTTGACAATCCTTAAGAGCTAATGTCCTACAAGCACATAAACGCACAGTTAACAATCATCTTTACTGAGGTAATAGGTTACAGCTATTAGGGTGACGATACTATAGAGTTGCTTCAAACTCAACCAGGTAGATATCAGCACCTATGGAATGCAAGATGCATGTTTCTTGTGTTTCTTTCAAATTAAACTGGAAACGCATTATTAGAATATTAGTAGCATTTGAGCTACCCAACCAAGAGCGAATCTTGTAGTAGGTACTAGGGAGCTGGAAGATTAGGGCGACCGGGATCAGAACAGGTCCTCCATGGGCCCGAAAGAAGGGGATGTGTGAATAGTCCATGAAGATAATCAATGGTCTCACAAGTTGAAATCCTCTGGTACACTTTTAACTCCAGGGCATCCTCACCCCATCGGCAACAGCCAACTATGAAGTTGTAGAAAGCATAAGAATTACAGGTTGAAAGATTGGAATAGCCAAATATGAAGTTCTAGATCCTTGAGATGCTAGTACTAATTTGTAACTTATGTACCAATACCATTATGGGGACTAAAGGGAAGGCCCAACGAATACAAGCTTAACTCTAACCAGCATGCAATTCGAGACAAACGGAAATCATACACTCAAAGAAATGAAATATCATCTGAGCAGACATGTATTTAGGATTCTACCCGATAACCCCAACTCTACTTCCATATGCCCGAACAAATTTATCCAAATACTCATCAAGCAATCTCAAACAAAGCACGGATCGATCAACACCCACCTAAAACCTCACGAGCAGACGACTCAAATCGCAGAAAAAACAGCCGACTCGCGCACCTGCCCACGCAACAGATCCTGAAATCGAAAGAGAGTGAAATCACCACGCGAGCTACGGAATTCTCGAACGAAAGCCCCCGTCAAATCACCATGCGCACAACGAGACTTAATCGGACCGGACCACGCCACGCCACGCCACGACGAACTACTACGCGTTCAGAATCGAATCGCGATCCAAATCTAGCGAGATCGGGGGACTAGGGTTCGTTACCGAGGAGGGAGAGGGTGGCGGAGCGGATGGGAGCGGCGACTTCACGCGTGTGGCCGGGTGGGGGAGCCTTCTCCTCTGGCTGTCGGCTGTCGAGGAATTCTAAAAAATGATTAAGTATTTTTCAAGGTTTTAAATAGCCGGCTATAGCCTTTCGAGAGGCTTCGCGCTACGGCTATGGCCTTCATAGGCTATAGTGATAATAGCCGCTAATAGCCCGGCTAAATTGATTTAGCCCCGATTTAGCCCCATAGCCGCTAAATTTTTGGCTTAGACACCCAAAAAGTTTGGACCAAAATTGTCCGCTCAATCATATTTGGAGAAAAACTCAACCCTATATTGTTTTTGACATGTAATATGGGCATAGAACTGTATCTTCAACTACATTTAGTACTCTAGTTATTTGTATCTCTTATGTGAATATGTTATGTATCAGTAAATTAGTGACATATATACGAATACACGCTCTTAAAAGTTAATTTTCTATCATTATATTTTAAAACGGCTATAAAGTCATAGTCGCGCTATAGCTCGGCTATAGCCTTTCATAGCTTTCAAAATCACCGGGGCTAAATGCAATAGCCGGCTATTTAAAACCTTGGTATTTTTCAACCTGAAATCCCACGCATTGGACACAAATCCCCTTGAACAATAAACTGGTCTGTTTTGGACCTCAAATCCACAAATACCGTCCAAATCACCCCGTAAGGCCTTGTTTGGCAGAGGAGTTTTGGGGTGTTTTCTAGTGTATATTACCTAGTATTTTGGATGAAAACACTACTCACGCCCAAAACACTCCAACCCTCCCAATCCCCTTCTCCACCAAAACCCTCCACCATTTCACGTTGTTTGGTACACAGGTTTTGCAAAGGGGTGTTTTTTCACGGACCTAGTGCACACAATTACAAAATTGCCACGTTTTGGTCATCAACAAAAACCTGATATTTTTTAACAGTATGTGAGCACACAATTCATCAACAAAAATCTGATATTTTTTCACAGCACATGCGACACACAATTTAAACAATTCATAAGATTCAATAACAAAAACTCATGCTTCCCAGGTTATTACAACAAAAGTTGATCAAAAGTCATCGAATGCTTCTCACAAACATAATTTTGCTTCCTAGGTTTATCCGACAAAATGGTCAAATGAACAGGAAGCAAGAAGCTTGCACCAAGAAGATCACTGGAGCAACAATGTAGACATTTGATTGTAGGAAGATGATTATCGTAGCAAGAAGATCATCGGAGCAAGAAACTTGCTTCATGACAAGTTATTTCTGTAAACATAGGTAGAGGAGGAACGACAGAGTGCCTGCTCCATTTGTGCACTTCCCTATTTTCAATTTCTTAAGTGTAGAGGCCAAACTAGCTATGCATTAACACATATAATCTTTGTACATGATGTAACCTAGCATAGTGTACACCGTTATTTGCATTATGCCTGATGCTAACAAGGAGCATTCAGAAAATACTAGCAAGGAGTAGCAGACAAAGCATGAACCTTACACTAGCATTGGTGATCAAGGATAACCAGAGACCCACATCCATGCACTGCTAGTAAAGTTATGAACAGAAAAATGGATTCTGAAAATACTAGGACTAGGCTAGAGTGCTGCACTGCATTTGCATTTCGTTATTGTACAAGATGGATCATAGCCAAACTTAAGTCTGTACAAGATGCAATTTGTTATCCATACAAATGATCAGCTACTGTGCGGACAAGATCAATGCCTTAAAAAGGTTGTGCAGTAAAAAAAACTACTAAATAAGATCAAATGGTAACCAAACCATTTACCTACTGTGAGTTGCGACCTACATAATGCAATAAGGGAAATTCTAGCATTTATATAATTCCAACAACCAGATCAACACCTCCGCAGCAATTATATGAACCAACAACTCAACAGCATCATGCTACTACATCAACAACCGGATCCACAGGACGAGACGAGGCGTAGGACGTACCTGATAGAAGTCGACGGCGGCGGCGGAGAAGGAGAGCGTCGGCGGCGGAGAAGGAGAGCGTCGGGCGGCGGCAGGCGCCAGGAGCGGAGGGAGGGAGGGAGTCTTCTGCGTCGGGGGAGGGAGGCTTCGGCGACGGCGTACGGCCGATGGGACGAGCGATGGCGGACGGGACGAGGGACGGCGACGAACGACGGTGGCGGCGCTGCGCTACGTGCGTCGCCAGAGCTCGAGACACGGCAAAAACGCGAGGTTCCTTCCGTGCTCGGCCCGACCAAACCCGGCCTGCCAAACAACTTCGAAGTATTTTCAGTTGGGCCGGGAATTTACACCGGAAAACCGGCCCAAACTCTTCTACCGAACGAGGCCTGGAACGCTCCTGTCGCATCCGCTGCCCACCGGCCACCCTCGCTCGCATTCGTCTCCTCTCCCACCACCGCCGCCGCCGCTTTGGTCCGCCGTCTCCAGTTCCCCTCCCTCTCTCCACTCGTCCTGTCGCTCCTGGCCAGCACCCCGCCTCCTCCAGCCCGCCGCCAGGGTAGGCTGACTGGACTGGACTGGACCGGAGATCCGGACTTCGATTGGTCGGTAAGCTCGCACTTAATTCCAAAGCATTTTCCCATTCCGGCCGAGTAGAATCGACCAAACTGTACGAGGGTTTTTGACATCTGAGAGGAATCGGCGATGACAGTTACCGGTAGGCAAGGAATGGATCACCTCGGCTGAAAATTTTGGGGCTTGACCCAATCCCCCCTGCCCTTCGTGTTACTAGGTCCTTTACCCGCCGAGCTCCAGCGCGCATGCCACCTCCCCACCACGGGACAGGATGGCCTCGGAGGACCAACTCGCTCTCCTCTCCGGCAGGGAGCTCGTGGTGCACCTCGCCACCACTTGCCGCAGGGCCGACTTTGCGGCGGTCGCGCGTGTCCTCGATCAGCGGGACCGCAAGTTTGCCAAGGACGAGGCCACACTCAAGGCCGTGCTCGCCGACCTTGACGCGGTGAGAGCACGGGGCGTGAGGTCAGGTCCAAGGTTGAGGCCCGTCGCATGGAGGTCGACATCCTGAGGAAGAAGTCGCGTGTCATGGTGGCCAAGAAGGGGGTGGTGGAAGGCCCTGACATTATTGACCTTGGTGTGCTCCGCTGTCCCGCCGAGGCAGGGGAGGTGCGGGGGAGGCACGTGAAGTGCGATGGCGGCATGGTGGAAGTGGAACACGTCGGAGGGAACGGAGGCACCACGACGGCAAGGCGGAAGGCTGCGGAGGAAGGGGAGGCGCGACGGCGGGTGGTCATGGTGACATTGGGGGAGATGGGCTCCGCTGAGGCCGGGCAGGGTGAGGGGTGAGTCGTGTGATTTTATTTTCTGTAAGTTGCTCAGTTTGATTCATTGCAACAAGAGCAAGGTGGTCTTTTCATGTTGTGATTAGTTTGCAACATAGTAACCCGCTAACGCGTCCAAATGTGGAATTCTAGCAAAGTTCCACATTACAGAGTGTTATCTTAGCAATTACAAATTTACAATGTACAAGGTGGCATATGGTCAGGTGCCAAAGTAGAAATTGATGTATGATTCAGTCCCTGATAAAATTCTATTGCCCACAGAATAATTAATGCAATAAATGATCTTTTTGGATCTATTTAGATCAAACAAGAAGGCAGCTACGGGTTCAAAGAAGCTCGGGAAGGGTCGAGAGATGTCGCTGGGCTATGCTGAGAAGCTGTCCTACCGGGAGGAATTGGGCACCGTAGGCATGCCTGAGTTGTTCGACTCCCCCAAACTCCTTCAAGGAAAGGTTGATCTTGTTGCTTAATCTAGAGCTATTTCCCTTTTTGAACAAGTATCCTATTGCTCATTCTTCTCTTGGGTTAAGCAGGGGGTGGGGATTGGGTCATAGTTTGCGTTTTTATACCCTTTTAGATTATATGTGCTTTAATTGGCAAATATAATATATTTGGCAGGCATTTGTCTAGTTCTCTTGTAAAACTCCCATGTTATGCCATGCAGTAATTTTACTACTTAACATTGTTTTGTGATGAAAAACATTGTTTATGTGTTCCTTTTGCTGGATAAATGGTGCAGATAGAAGAGCTTGCAGTTATGGTGCAAAAGGTTGGGATACTATGGTGGATGTCAATAAAATCTGTAGTCATGTTTCATATGCAGCTGTTTCAGCGAAATATCCCTGATTGTTTCAGAGTAAGCATTTAGTGGTGTTTACCGGAGCAGGCATATCAACTTCATCAGGCATACCTGATTTTCGAGGGCCAAAGGGTGTGTGGACCCTGCAGGTAGTCTATCTATGTTGCTTCCGCTCGGTTCCTTCCATGCATGAATCTTTTTCTTTTTATAATATGCTGTGATGCTTCATTGCTGACATGACATATTTCACTGTAGTCTAGAGCCGTGAGATTCATCTTTAAGTGCATGATTTGTGGAAAAGTTAAGCTCACATATAGTTATTATATCTCACTTAGGTTCCCCCAAAAGTTATACTTTATGTCATGCTGCAATTTTACTATCTTATTAATGAACCATACTTATTCGCATATTAGTTACTATCTTGCCTATATAATGATTCTACCTTTCATGACAAACCATTATTTAAATAAATAATCAGTCGTATATATGTCACATGTGTTTTGTAGCGCGCAGGAAAAGGTGTTCCTGATGCTTCACTCCCATTTCACCGAGCAGCTCCAACCTTGACACATATGGCGCTAGTTGAATTGGAAAAAGCAGGACTCCTAAAGTTTGTCATAAGCCAGGTGTGCATAATCCAACTGAGTGTATTGCATATGGAGTTTTGTATTGGTCTCTGTGTCTACTACCAGTGACTTACTATTATAAGCTTAACTCTTAGGGAACTTTTGCTCAGTATCATTATTAGAAGGTTAACACTTAGGCACTTTGCTCCGAGTCACTATTATAAGGTTAACTTAGGAAAACGTTTGTGCACAATCAGTTTGTATGAGCTGCAGATTTTCGTTATTCTACCGATTGACGTACATAAAAGCAAATATATAATATACCAATTTAATATGCAAACTCTGTTTTTGTGTTTAGCAGATTTTACTAAATATGTCCTTTTATTACAGTATTATTAAACAAATTACTTCATTTGTTGAGCTTGTACAAGGCTTACAGAAGTTGTGTTTGCCAGAATGTTGACAGCCTACATCTGCGGTCTGGCTTCCCAAGGGAGAAGCTGTCTGAGCTGCATGGGAATTCCTTTAAGGAGATCTGCTCAGGCTGTAAAAAGGAGTAAGCTTACTCATACTCGCTCTGCTTATACAGTATTTTCTTAGGGAAACATCAAAATAAATAGTTCCTTTTTCTTCTGGTCATTTATTCAGTTAGCTCTTTCCTGAGTTCTTGTCTATATGAAGGTACATACGTGATTTTGAAATAGAGACAATAGGACTGAAGGATACTCCGAGGCGTTGTACTGATAAGAACTGTGGAACTAGATTAAAAGATACAGTTCTTGACTGGGAGGTACAAACTATATTAAGAGCTTCAAATTTTCTATCTCAAATTGCTTTACCAAGCAAATGCTTCTTTTGAACAGGAAGCTCTGTTAGAAATACATGATTTTAGTGTTTTAGTATCTTAATCTCTGCTACAAAGTTTGTGTGTTTCTATTCTAATGTGGTTATAGCTGCCCCCATGCCCATTTAGAAATCCATCACTAAAGACATTATCATCTCGAAGGCTCATAATGACTTTCTTGATTCAATAGCTATCATGATATTTGGTAAATTTACTTCATTATTAAAATATTGTTCGCTACAAATAATTTGTTTTTAGGTGCTGTGTTCACAGAATCAAATGTTTAACAGTGAAAAAGCATAAACTTCATGCTCTCCAAATAAAATTTCAACATTGAAAAGGAAATTCACATAGCGTTCTGTTGCTATTGCCATGACCAATTATATATGTACAATATATGGAGGAGATATACAAAATGACAAATAATCCTAACTATTTGCTGACTGAATTTTCTCACCATGTAATAAATTTATTATATTGCCTGTTTGGGTCATATATATCATATATATACATTACATGGAGGAGATACATAAATATTTCCTTAGAGGGAGAAATGAACTATTACACATCTCGGTCAAAGCTTTCACCAGTCCATTAATAGTTCGATTGAAATTTCAGGATGCTTTGCCTCTTGGGGAGATGAATTCTGCTGAGGAGCAGTGCCGAGCAGCTGATCTTGTCCTGTGTTTAGGAACTAGGTTTGTCGTGCTACCCTCACGCAATAGCTGTAATTTCTTTCACGGTTTCCTTCTGCATTACTGAAGTTAGTGTGGTTACAAACTCTGTCACTTGCCCTGTTGTCCATAAAAGTCGAATGTTTAATGATAAAATCCTCAGAACTCTTGGCCAAATTATAATCATGTGAGGCGAATAAGGAGGGGTGCATATTTAGTGCAGTTGCTATACCTCTGTTTTTTTAGTTTTGGAAAACTTTCTGGGCACCATGCGCCTCAAACAATTATTCAGTGTACCATCAAACACTGACGGTAGAGCCAGAAAACAGCTTTACGGGGTAGAATAACCGTTTGTTGTTCAGGGGGTTTAATGGACTTGTCTGAATGGCCAAGGGGTGCAATATGTATCCCTTACTAAATTGTTTTTAGTAAGCATGATTCTCATGTTCAACCTTAGATGCATACAAATTTAAATGCATGATAACCATGTCGTTAGTGTATGATAGTTAGGACCTACCATTCCTATTTCTCCCTCGACGTGCTTGGAAGAGAGTGTGCTCGGTACTACTCCTTTCGTAGAACGTCTGACTCTAGGATCAGCCTCAGGATGGTGCAAGACTTGGCCAGGACATGCACATGTTTTAGCCTGAACAACGACAAGTACAACAAGGGTCATCCTTCATCTAAGTTGCACAGGCATGGACCAGGATAATCCAATCATTTGACACAGTAAAGAAATTCCCCCTAAAGTGTCTGTGGCACCGAGGATGATAAGAAGGGAGTTAAAAAAGCAATTCAACGGGTCCTGTTGTAGTGTGTTAAGCGAACTATGTTGAAAATGCTCGCCAACAATACATGCATCTTCAAGAATGCTAAGTGTTTCATCAGGCCATTGTCAGGTTGCACCAAGAAGACATCCTAGATTAGATATAATGGTTGATGACCTAAGCTGCAGCATGGGATTGACAAAAACCATTGTGTGCATCCCTAGTTCAACTTCAACACGTGAAACATCTAGTCCTGGCTCATACAAATAACGGAGCCTTGACCTGGATCAAATGGTAGTGTGACTAATATTTACGACAGTCACTTTTGAGTTTCAACATGTCTTCTGCGTTGCAGTGCAATGCATGCTTAGCGTATATAGTAGTCAAGAATTTGAGATCCCCTATCTCCTTGCCATCATGCATGGTGCCATATACTTGTTGAATTTTTCACACGATCCAGTCAATGGCATTGTGTCCTATTTCCCTCTCATTTGATCAATTTGACCATTGTTGGTTGATGTTAGTTCATTGTTTATTTTGGAGTAGCAGGTTCTTGGTGTCCTCCCCTATTTAGCACTGCTGCTTGTTGAGCGTTCTTTATGATAATAATGGGCCATGTTCCTGTACAGCTGTACTTGTTTCTTTTCTAATATACAGCAATGTGCAGCTTGCAGATTACTCCTGCATGTAATATGCCTCTGATGTCCATCAAGAATGGGGGGAAGGTGGCTATTGTTAACCTTCAGGTGACTGCAACTGAATACAAACATATTCTTGTTTGTCTTAAAGTATGGACCAATGATGCACTAATTTGCACACGTATCTCCAGTTTTAGGTATGACGTACTTATGATTTGGGAATTTTTTTTTGAAACCAGTCAAAAATATTGATGCTACCTATGAAATTTTCAAAGTTGGATTCTTAGTACTAAACAGTATTGCAAATGACTGCAATATTGTTGCTGCGTTTATCCGAGTGGTCCACAAACGACGAAAATCCCTCTTTTGCCTACCTCTATCTCGATGAGAGGAAACAAAAGCTCTTTTGATCCACAAATGACTGCAATACTGTCGGACCATTTTAGAAATTCGAAGTGTTGTTTATTTTGCTCTTTCATTAGTCCTTAAACTTTATGGTTCAAAAAATCTTTAATTCGACAGTTAATTTGAGGGTTTTAAATTCAGTTTTGACTTTGAAACTCAATTTGAGGCATGACATGCATTTAGAATATGGATTCCAGATTCAGTCCAGAGGAGTTTTTTCAAAGAGATCATCTTTGTATGTTTATGATTTCCTAAGAACTGATTTTGTAGTCTTAAAAGGTGAAATCTGCCAATTAAATATGTAGAGTTCAACAAAGGACATTTAGCTTATTTAAAATTTAACCTATAATGGTCTAGAATGGAATATAACGAATCACTGCTTGCTTGGGTGTATACAGAGCAACATATGCATCTTTGGGATAGTAGACCCAAATACTGCAACTTTCTCATCACATTTGGTAAACCTGCAATTAGTATGCGACCTAACTGCTTTACAAATTCTTCTGTTTCCATTTCACTTTCAGGCGACTCCAAAGGATAAAAAAGCAAGCCTTGTCATCCATGGGCTTGTCGATAAGGTGTCTATTTTTCTTGAGGTTTTTTGTTGCTGTTATGTTCCCTTGGTATAGTAATTTAGTTCTGTTAACACAGGTCATTGCCGGAGTGATGTACATTCTGAATCTGCGCATCCCTCCATATATACGTATTGACTTCATTCAGCTTCTTCTTCGGCACACAGTCAAAAGTAGAGTCATCTCACCATTTCCCGAATATTCATTTTTGCTCTAGCTCTGCAAATATCTTGTTAATACATACAACAAATCAAGGTCAGTGACGAAACTAAATGTTGGCATCATCAAGACTTTATCATTAACGCGATTTGAGCAACTGAAGATGACGAACTTCTTGTGCAAACTTTATGGTCTCCAAACAGATATAAACAGTGAAACTACCAAGTGCCATATGGTCATATATATATATTTCAGTATGGTGTCATTCATAAATTGCAAACGAATTTTGATTTATGGTTAAGTTCTTTCTGTGCAACTATCCTAAGAAAGCCACATGGTTTAACTGGCTTTATAATAAGTTTAGTCACATGCCCTCTCATACTGTATTCTCTCTTCTATTCAGAGAAATGTGTAAGATGGACTCTGCGGGTAACAAGTATTCATGGTGTGCGAGCACCATTGTCATTTCTTCGGTCAATCGAGGTTATACATCCACATAGTTGTGTACTACTGTGCTTTTATATACTTTGCATTATTAATGTCTCTAGTAAGAATCAATTGAATTGAAGTCAATGTCATCGTATATACTTTATGTGTATTAGTAATTTCTGTTATTATATGTTTGTAATACCCAATAAATTATGACATTGACGATATTTTCATGATCTTTGTCAATCAAGAACGATCCTTGTCTTGGCAGCATTTTTATATATTTCTTTCTGGCAAGATATCTTGCAAGGTTGATATTTTTATCTACGAGACTTACCCATCTCATAGGAACATCTCCTATCTTTTCTTCTGCTTTGGAGTCTCTAAATTTTGTCTAGTTTGCGTGATCAATTAATTCGTTGATGTACCACTTTTTATTTCGTAATGACAATGAGCCTTGTTGCAGCTGAATAACTAGACTGTCCTGTTTTTTTCTCTGATGATATGGAAGTTAGTAACCTCATGATCAAGGTTATTAAAAGCTGGTCATAAAGTAGTATTTGGTAACATAGGTGTCTGTGTGATCTAATGGAAAAATTCTCTTACTAATACTAATATATGGTCAAAATTCTTACTCATCAACAGATTTCCTTCCCGGAAAGACCTGACATGAAACCTGTAGTGCTTATGGAACAACCATTTTCTTTGCAGAGGTATATTGGAGATTGTAAAAAACCCCAATCATTGTGACACAGAAAAAGAAATGTTTCAATTTTCAACTACCATGTGCCATGTTTCACACTGGGGATTTGCTTTATTCCATAGGGAAACAGCAATGACTAGCAAATTCTTCATGTTGCTGACATTGAACTTCAGTGATGGTTACGGCTGCTCGAGCTCATCAATTGAATGCAATGTTAATTTTCAGGTTAGCTGCAACTGTACACTCTTTAATCCTTTTTCTTTCTGATAAAGCTCCATATCCTAGAACGAAGTAAAGAAGACAAGTAACAGGTTCATAGACACAACATCCTTTTTGGTTCTTGAATTTGATCTTAGAATTCTGCACGTTTGCTTTGCACTACGTGTGAAGTAGTGCATCGCTTTTAGCCTGAAGAAATTTAAGTAGCCTTACGTGTAGTACACATACATTGGGTAGCTGCTCCATACTGGCAGCAATTCCGTATGTACCTAATTTCTCGTCTACTTGGTACCATTCTCCATATTATTCCGCGAACTTGGGTAAGTGATTATGTGCCAAATTTTCTAGGCTGGCTATTTTGCACAATGCCTTGTGAACATGGTGGTTAACACCAAGTAGATCTGTTGGTCTGCTTACCGCGCAATTTAAAATGTGATACATGCAGAAGCAAAAGGAGAGCTTTGTTAGAGATAGAAGCCGAGTCCTGCAGGAGTTGAAGTGCAGCGCAGAGCGACAGTGTCGTTCCGGGCATCAAGCGATTCTTGGAAGGGAGAGTCTGCCAAGGGCCGAGACATCTACGCACGCGTTTGTGACCAACGTTGTCAGGTACGACTCCGAAGATCTCAAGGTGGCTGAGCCCAAGGGTGCTCCGATGGACAGTAGCAGCAGCAGCAGTGACAACCTTGCGAAACGGCACGTGGACGGCCCTAACGGCTACTTGGCGTCGCCAAAGAAGCTGAAGAGCTAACTGTCGAGTAGTGTGGTCTTTTTTGTTTTGTTTTGGGGGGAGTTGTCTGACTTGGTAGATGCCGTAGGAAGTTTGCAGTAGCAAGGGTATGGCGCGGCCAGCAAGTTAGATGAGTGAAGTAAGAAAATATTGCAGCAAACTCGGTGCATAGCGAAGCGACCATCTGAGGGAAACATACACTAGACTGTAATCCTTCTTTTACTCTGTTTATAAAGCTCTCCGAGTCGATGAAATTGTGAAATGCCGATATCACTTGCTACTGGCCGTACTTTTTATCCCGCTTTTCAGAAGTTAACTACCAGCGTCATGTTAGATGTGGACCTTGCTCACTTATAACACGTAAACAACGAAGTGTTGATGGTTGTTTGGCCACTTCAACAGACAGATGTGACAACAGAGGCATGAAACCAGCCTGATTGGGCATGGACGCGTGAAGCTTGCATGCATCTGCACTCCTTTTCCAGCTTCCTCTAGACGTGGTACTGCTACATATATATAGACATCATATTGCCCGTTCCCATAGCTCATCAAGCTATCAACAGCTCGATCGACCACTTCACTTCACTGCCATCTTCCTGTCCCTCGGCATCGATCATTAGCAAGCAAGACCAGTAAAATGGAGTCCCAAAACAAGGAGGTGGATGCCCTGATCCAGAAGATCACCGGCCTCCACGCCGCCATCTCCAAGCTGCCGTCGCTCAGCCCGAGCCCCGACGTAGACGCGCTCTTCACCGACCTCGTCACCGCGTGCGTCCCACCGAGCCCCGTGGACGTGACCAAGCTCGGCCCGGAGGCACAGAAGATGCGTGAGGGCCTCATCCGCCTCTGCTCCGAAGCCGAGGGAAAGCTGGAGGCCCACTACTCCGACCTGCTTGCCGCCTTCGACAACCCGCTCGACCACCTCGGTATGTTCCCCTACTACAGCAACTATATCAACCTCAGCAAGCTGGAGTACGAGCTTTTGGTGCTCTACATGCCCGGTGGCATCGTGTGCCGACCCGCGTCGCCTTCATCGGCTCCGGCCCACTGCCCTTTCAGCTCGTTCGTCCTCGCCGCGCGCCACCTGCCTGACACGGCGTTCGACAACTACGACCTGTGTGGCGCGGCCAACGACCGTGCTAGCAAGTTGTTCCGTGCGGACAAGGACTTGGCCACTCGCATGTCATTCCACACGGCTGATGTCGCTGACCTCACCAGCGAGCTTGGCGCATATGATGTGGTCTTTCTGGCCGCGCTCGTGGGCATGGCCGCGGAGGAGAAGGCCAAGGTGATTGCCCACCTCGGCGCACACATGGCGGACGGGGCAGCCCTCGTCGTGCGTAGCGCGCATGGGACGCGAGGGTTCCTGTACCCGATCGTCGACCCCGAGGACATCTGCCGAGGTGGGTTTGAGGTGCTGGCCGTGTGCCACCCTGATGATGATGTGGTGAACTCCGTCATCATCGCGCGCAAGTCCAACGAAGACGTGCACGCCGACATGCTCCAGAACGGGTGTGGGCGGTGCGCGCGTGGTGCGGCGCCGGTGGTCAGCCCGCCGTGCAGGTTTGGTGTGATGGTGGCGGACGTGGCCCAGAAGAGGGAGGAGTTTGCCAACGCAGAAGTGGCCTTCTGATCAATGCGAGGGGTCTGATGGACGGGCATGGTCATCATCATCCACTGCGCTACCTGATCGCTTATTTGTTGAAAGTCTTGTTTGTACTATGATGTAAGACACGCACCTAGCTATCTATGTACCCTCAGTCCCTCACCCTGAAGGGGAGTAGAGGCAATGTGCGGAGGAATAATATGTGTCACACTACGGGAAAGCCACACTACGCCGACGGCCTTATTGTACGCCGACGGCCAAATGTCGGGGCCGTCGGCGTACAGCACGGGCTAGGGCAGACGACGAGCAAGCCGTCGGCGTACGAAGCGCCGTCGGCGTAGACATACGTGCCCGACGGCTGCCGTCGGCGTTCTTTCTCCCGTCAGCGTATAAACGGGCGGCATAATGGGACCGTCCAGCATCGTTGATACGCCGACGGTACGGCCATCGGCGTACACGCGTTATTATACACCGACGGCTGCCGTCGGCGTTTAGTTGTTTTTTTATTTATTTTCGTATATAATATTCATTTCTTTATTTCTCTATATAATATTTAATGTAGTTGTAATTTATATATATATTGGATCTATAATTGCCCTCCCAATTTCAGTATCCCACCGACGTAAAATAACGGTTTGAGTTTTCCGAAACCCAACCCAACAACATATACATGTAAAACAAATAAAAACTTTTCCTGGCTCACTAGAGAGAAAGTGAAGCCGGTGATGTCGGTCACACGTAGGAGTAGATTCTTGCACATTTACAACACACAACTCACTTGTATACATATGGTATGTCACAACCTAGGTTTGGGTGGGGTTCCGACGCTCCGGGGCCCCGCTTCGGTGAAACCCTGAATCCGCTGGAAAAACCCTAACGTTTCCGTCTACCCCCATAGACGTGCGTCGAAAGGGGTAGCCCAGTGGACTTTTTTGCTTGGTTGTGTTATGTTAGGCCATAAGAACATGAGAAACCAAAGTCTACCCCAAATCGACACACGATTCCATCCGGTTCGCCCGAAAGGGGAGTTTTCACCTCTAAGTGCAGAAACTCACTAGAGAGAAAGTGAAGCCGGTGATGTCGGTCACACGTAGGAGTAGATTCTTGCACATTTACAACACACAACTCACTTGTATACATATGGTATGTCACAACCTAGGTTTGGGTGGGGTTCCGACGCTCCGGGGCCCCGCTTCGGTGAAACCCTGAATCCGGTGGAAAAACCCTAACGTTTCCGTCTACCCCCATAGACGTGCGTCGAAAGAGGGTAGCCCAGTGGACTTTTTTGCTTGGTTGTGTTATGTTAGGTCATAGGAACATGAGAAACCAAAGTCTACCCCAAATCGACACACGATTCCATCCGGTTCGCCCGAAAGGGGAGTTTTCACCTCTAAGTGCAGAAACTCACTAGAGAGAAAGTGAAGCCGGTGATGTCGGTCACACGTAGGAGTAGATTCTTGCACATTTACAACACACAACTCACTTGTATACATATGGTATGTCACAACCTAGGTTTGGGTGGGGTTCCGACGCTCCGGGGCCCCGCTTCGGTGAAACCCTGAATCCGCTGGAAAAACCCTAACGTTTCCGTCTACCCCCATAGACGTGCGTCGAAAGGGGGTAACCCAGTGGACTTTTTTGCTTGGTTGTGTTATGTTAGGCCATAGGAACATGAGAAACCAAAGTCTACCCCAAATCGACACACGATTCCATCCGGTTCGCCCGAAAGGGGAGTTTTCACCTCTAAGTGCAGAAACTCACTAGAGAGAAAGTGAAGCCGGTGATGTCGGTCACACGTAGGAGTAGATTCTTGCACATTTACAACACACAACTCACTTGTATACATATGGTATGTCACAACCTAGGTTTGGGTGGGGTTCCGACGCTCCGGGGCCCCGCTTCGGTGAAACCCTGAATCCGCTGGAAAAACCCTAACGTTTCCGTCTACCCCCATAGACGTGCGTCGAAAGGGGGTAGCCCAGTGGACTTTTTTGCTTGGTTGTGTTATGTTAGGCCATAGGAACATGAGAAACCAAAGTCTACCCCAAATCGACACATGATTCCATCCGGTTCGCCCGAAAGGGGAGTTTTCACCTCTAAGTGCAGAAACTCACTAGAGAGAAAGTGAAGCCGGTGATGTCGGTCACACGTAGGAGTAGATTCTTGCACATTTACAACACACAACTCACTTGTATACATATGGTATGTCACAACCTAGGTTTGGGTGGGGTTCCGACGCTCCGGGGCCCCGCTTCGGTGAAACCCTGAATCCGGTGGAAAAACCCTAACGTTTCCGTCTACCCCCATAGACGTGCGTCGAAAGAGGGTAGCCCAGTGGACTTTTTTGCTTGGTTGTGTTATGTTAGGTCATAGGAACATGAGAAACCAAAGTCTACCCCAAATCGACACACGATTCCATCCGGTTCGCCCGAAAGGGGAGTTTTCACCTCTAAGTGCAGAAACTCACTAGAGAGAAAGTGAAGCCGGTGATGTCGGTCACACGTAGGAGTAGATTCTTGCACATTTACAACACACAACTCACTTGTATACATATGGTATGTCACAACCTAGGTTTGGGTGGGGTTCCGACGCTCCGGGGCCCCGCTTCGGTGAAACCCTGAATCCGCTGGAAAAACCCTAACGTTTCCGTCTACCCCCATAGACGTGCGTCGAAAGGGGGTAACCCAGTGGACTTTTTTGCTTGGTTGTGTTATGTTAGGCCATAGGAACATGAGAAACCAAAGTCTACCCCAAATCGACACACGATTCCATCCGGTTCGCCCGAAAGGGGAGTTTTCACCTCTAAGTGCAGAAACTCACTAGAGAGAAAGTGAAGCCGGTGATGTCGGTCACACGTAGGAGTAGATTCTTGCACATTTACAACACACAACTCACTTGTATACATATGGTATGTCACAACCTAGGTTTGGGTGGGGTTCCGACGCTCCGGGGCCCCGCTTCGGTGAAACCCTGAATCCGCTGGAAAAACCCTAACGTTTCCGTCTACCCCCATAGACGTGCGTCGAAAGGGGGTAGCCCAGTGGACTTTTTTGCTTGGTTGTGTTATGTTAGGCCATAGGAACATGAGAAACCAAAGTCTACCCCAAATCGACACATGATTCCATCCGGTTCGCCCGAAAGGGGAGTTTTCACCTCTAAGTGCAGAAACTCACTAGAGAGAAAGTGAAGCCGGTGATGTCGGTCACACGTAGGAGTAGATTCTTGCACATTTACAACACACAACTCACTTGTATACATATGGTATGTCACAACCTAGGTTTGGGTGGGGTTCCGACGCTCCGGGGCCCCGCTTCGGTGAAACCCTGAATCCGCTGGAAAAACCCTAACGTTTCCGTCTACCCCCATAGACGTGCGTCGAAAGGGGGTAACCCAGTGGACTTTTTTGCTTGGTTGTGTTATGTTAGGCCATAGGAACATGAGAAACCAAAGTCTACCCCAAATCGACACACGATTCCATCCGGTTCGCCCGAAAGGGGAGTTTTCACCTCTAAGTGCAGAAACTCACTAGAGAGAAAGTGAAGCCGGTGATGTCGGTCACACGTAGGAGTAGATTCTTGCACATTTACAACACACAACTCACTTGTATACATATGGTATGTCACAACCTAGGTTTGGGTGGGGTTCCGACGCTCCGGGGCCCCGCTTCGGTGAAACCCTGAATCCGCTGGAAAAACCCTAACGTTTCGTCTACCCCCATAGACGTGCGTCGAAAGGGGGTAGCCCAGTGGACTTTTTTGCTTGGTTGTGTTATGTTAGGCCATAGGAACATGAGAAACCAAAGTCTACCCCAAATCGACACACGATTCCATCCGGTTCGCCCGAAAGGGGAGTTTTCACCTCTAAGTGCAGAAACTCACTAGAGAGAAAGTGAAGCCGGTGATGTCGGTCACACGTAGGAGTAGATTCTTGCACATTTACAACACACAACACACTTGTATACATATGGTATGTCACAACCTAGGTTTGGGTGGGGTTCCGACGCTCCGGGGCTCCGTTTCGGTGAAACCCTGAATCCGCTGGAAAAACCCTAACGTTTCCGTCTACCCCCATAGACGTGCGTCGAAAGGGGTAGCCCAGTGGACTTTTTTGCTTGGTTGTGTTATGTTAGGCCATAGGAACATGAGAAACCAAAGTCTACCCCAAATCGACACACGATTCCATCCGGTTCGCCCGAAAGGGGAGTTTTCACCTCTAAGTGCAGAAACTCACTAGAGAGAAAGTGAAGCCGGTGATGTCGGTCACACGTAGGAGTAGATTCTTGCACATTTACAACACACAACTCACTTGTATACATATGGTATGTCACAACCTAGGTTTGGGTGGGGTTCCGACGCTCCGGGGCCCCGCTTCGGTGAAACCCTGAATCCGCTGGAAAAACCCTAACATTTCCGTCTACCCCCATAGACGTGCGTCGAAAGGGGGTAGCCCAGTGGACTTTTTTGCTTGGTTGTGTTATGTTAGGCCATAGGAACATGAGAAACCAAAGTCTACCCCAAATCGACACACGATTCCATCCGGTTCGCCCGAAAGGGGAGTTTTCACCTCTAAGTGCAGAAACTCACTAGAGAGAAAGTGAAGCCGGTGATGTCGGTCACACGTAGGAGTAGATTCTTGCACATTTACAACACACAACTCACTTGTATACATATGGTATGTCACAACCTAGGTTTGGGTGGGGTTCCGACGCTCCGGGGCCCCGCTTCGGTGAAACCCTGAATCCGCTGGAAAAACCCTAACGTTTCCGTCTACCCCCATAGACGTGCGTCGAAAGGGGTAGCCCAGTGGACTTTTTTGCTTGGTTGTGTTATGTTAGGCCATAGGAACATGAGAAACCAAAGTCTACCCCAAATCGACACACGATTCCATCCGGTTCGCCCGAAAGGGGAGTTTTCACCTCTAAGTGCAGAAACTCACTAGAGAGAAAGTGAAGCCGGTGATGTCGGTCACACCTAGGAGTAGATTCTTGCACATTTACAACACACAACACACTTGTATACATATGGTATGTCACAACCTAGGTTTGGGTGGGGTTCCGACGCTCCGGGGCCCCGCTTCGGTGAAACCCTGAATCCGCTGGAAAAACCCTAACATTTCCGTCTACCCCCATAGACGTGCGTCGAAAGGGGGTAGCCCAGTGGACTTTTTTGCTTGGTTGTGTTATGTTAGGCCATAGGAACATGAGAAACCAAAGTCTACCCCAAATCGACACACGATTCCATCCGGTTCGCCCGAAAGGGGAGTTTTCACCTCTAAGTGCAGAAACTCACTAGAGAGAAAGTGAAGCCGGTGATGTCGGTCACACGTAGGAGTAGATTCTTGCACATTTACAACACACAACTCACTTGTATACATATGGTATGTCACAACCTAGGTTTGGGTGGGGTTCCGATGCTCCGGGGCCCCGCTTCGGTGAAACCCTGAATCCGCTGGAAAAACCCTAACGTTTCCGTCTACCCCCATAGACGTGCGTCGAAAGGGGGTAGCCCAGTGGACTTTTTTGCTTGGTTGTGTTATGTTAGGCCATAGGAACATGAGAAACCAAAGTCTACCCCAAATCGACACACGATTCCATCCGGTTCGCCCGAAAGGGGAGTTTTCACCTCTAAGTGCAGAAACTCACTAGAGAGAAAGTGAAGCCGGTGATGTCGGTCACACCTAGGAGTAGATTCTTGCACATTTACAACACACAACACACTTGTATACATTGCACGTTTTGTTCTATCTTAGTTGCTACTACTCTGTTTCGATTAATTTTAATAAATTGCAAGGGACATAAATAAAAAATGGTCAACTCATACGCCGACGGCATTGCCGTCGGCGTATAGGTTGCCCTAATAATTAGTACAATCACCTGGTCGGAGCGGAGACAAACAAAAAAAAACGTCTCCCACGCCGTGCGCCTCCTCCTCCCCCATCCCGTGTGCCTCCTCCTCCCCGACCTCGATCCGCCGCCGCCTCCTCCCCCATCCCGTGCGCCTCCTCCCCGCCCTCGATCCGCCGCCGCCGCAGCCTCCCGCTTCGGCCGCCGCCGCCACGCGGGCCACCTCCCGCCTCGACGCACTCCCCACGCCGGCCACCTCCCGCCTCGGCCGCTCCTCCCCGACCCGGCCGCCTCCTCCCCCATCCCGTGCGCCTCCTCCTCCCCGACCTCGATCCACCGCCGCCTCCTCCCCCATCCCGTGCCTCCTCCCCACCGTCGATCCGCCGCCGCCGCAGCCTCCCGCTTCGGCCGCCGCCGCCACCGGGCCACCTCCCGCCGCCCCGAGGTACATTTTTGTGTTGTTTTTGTACATTTTTGTGTTGTTTTTGTAGTGTAGGAAATTTAGTGGTAGGAAATTTAGTGTTAGAAATTTAGTCGACCAAGTGTTAGTAGAAATTTTGCTAAGGTGGTAGAGTATAAATTAGGTGTGTAGTTTAGGTACATTTTTGTGTTGTTTTTGTAGTGTAGGAAATTTAGTGGTAGGAAATTTAGTGTTAGAAATTTAGTGTTAGGAAATTTAGTGTTAGAAATTTATTAGAAATGTTATTAGAAAAATTTGCTAAGTCATTTGGAATGATCGTCGTATAAAAATTTAGTGTAGGTGATTTGCTGTTTTTTATGAGTCGAAAGAAATAATGTTGTCTTCTTGGCTATTCTTAATGCAAGCCGATGATTAGAATAGTCCATTATGCTTGCAAGAAGACTGTCTACAGAACCAAGGGTAAATGCAAGAACAATGCATTTATTTCTACTTCGTTCTTGTAGGCACTCTTTTTGCTAACTAATGGCTTTGACATATGAGGCTTCAGATGTAAAACCACGTTCCCTATGCATAGTCATCTCCATAATATCTTCGTTATTTGGACTAAAAAAAGTCCCTTTGCTTGCAGGATTCCTACTCTAGTGGCAGCAGAGCTTGAGTGCAGGTATAAAAATGCTTGAAATAGATTTCACATATATTCATTTCATATATGACTAACCCCTGTATCAAATGCTTTTACTTAACTAAGTATCATGTCGGAGCCGGAGCGAAAGTTTCGTGGTGTTCACCGGAGACACACGAAGATCCCGACTTGGGCAGCTCAGATCACAGTGGATCACAGGAAGATCCAGCTTGGTACTTTCAGGTGCCGTGGCAGGCGGCCCGCGCCTACGACTGCGCGGCGGTCCAGCACTTTGGGGCGAGAGCGATCCTCAACTTTGAGGATGAGCGGAGGATGGCGCATATGTTAGCGCCAGATGGCATGAGGATCGCGACGAAGGCCGAGGAGAGGGAGCACCGGCAGGCAGAGAGGCTGCTGAGGGCGCGCCACCAGCGCGAGGAGGATGACCCCTTGGTCAAGGATCTCCTCCTTGATCCCAGGTGATGGCGGTCCAGTACCAGGTCTTCAGCGAGAGCCGGCAGCAGCGCGGGCAGGGCGAGGCCGGCCCCTCCGGCACGCAGCAGCAGGGCGAGGACTCTAGCAGCAGCCTGTCCTCTTGTTGGGCCCGCTTGGACGACGTCACTGACACCGGCGCGAGTCGAGTTTAGGATGTCTATCATCCTACCTGTCGTACTACTAGACTTATCTTGCTACCTGTTGTACTGCTAGACTTATCATACATGCTACCTATGTATTATTGTGCTACTTGTCTATATGTGCTATGTTTAGCTGATATGGTTACATCGTTCTATGGTTTATTCTGTTTTATGTTTAATTATTAGGTAAAATGGAGGGATATTTGCTTATATATTTCGATTGTTTGTACTTTTTAGATGACGTAGCTTCCCGCCAGCCAGCACCGTCGGTCCCGCGCGTCGTCGCGGCTTCTCCTGCTGAGGAGGGGCTGCCTCGGTGCCCTTTGTTTTGTCGCCCTCTTCCGGAGCACGTCCTCGACCTTCTCCGGCCACCGATCACGCTTCGAGGGTATAAATCTTTCGCCTCTCTTGCTGCATAGGTTTATTTTGGTCTAGATCACCAAGTCAGTCGCGTAACCCGAGTCAGATCCCATCCGGAAGGGTTACAAATTTATAAATATGCAGGATTGTCCATCTTTGCATATTTATAACCGTAACACTTCCGGGTTGTCCTGTTGGACAGTCCGAGTACGTGTAGATCGGGTCGTGTTCCACGTTCTACCCCTTCCTGAGACGGAATTTCGGCAGCACTCCCTGTTGTTCTTCGGATGCACACCCTCTCGGCTTGACAAGCTCGAGACGTGTATTCTGAAGAACAGCGGGGAGGTGCTGCCGAAATTCCGTCTCGGGTCGGGGTAGAACATGGGACACGACTCGATCTACACGTACTCGGGCGGGATAGGCCCCTACCTATTAGAAGTGTATGTGAACCCTTGCATGTTGTAAAAGATAAAATTTGGCCGTAATAAAATGGTGACATTGCATGCAAGAAAATAAAAATATGATGCATTTAATTTCATGTTATTATTATTTGGCTCACAGTAAAGCAGCAGAGGATGGCAGATAATGGGTGGATGTACAGTGGCCGAACTAGTTTGGTTGACAAAACAGATGAGTGGGTATGGAAGACGCATTTGTTAGTGAAGGAGTTAGCGCGTAAGGGTTTAGAGTCAGGCGCTCGTGGACAGTGCCCTTGCCCTCGTTGCAAGTTTCGTACACGTCAGGGAAAGGATGATATGATTAAACACCTCTTCTCTCGTGGGTATATGCCGAACTTCGTGACGACAGTCAACTTTGATGAGTACGAGCGCGAGAGTGGCAGGGTGATGCGGCAGCGGATCAATGGCAATGAAGATGATGGGATTAGAAACTGGCTAGATGATCTCCGTGCTGGCGACATGCCAGATTCGCTGATGCGGCAGCGGATCAATGGCAATGAAGATGATGGGATTAGAAACTGGCTAGATGATCTCCGTGCTGGCGACATGCCAGATTCGCCACCATCACAGGAGGAACCGGAGGAACCTCCAGAACCGGAGGAACCGCGTGAACCGGACGAACCGCGTCAACCAGAGGACCCAGAGTCAACCGCGAAGGCCTTCTTTGCTATGATGGCCTCATCTCAGAGGCCTCTGTACGAGGGTGCAAATGTTTCTCAGCTCGATGCCATCTCGCAAGCACTAGCCAACAAGCTCCAGTATGGCAGCACCCGTTCATGCTTTGAAGCGCATCTGCAAACAACTGGTAACCTGTTGCCTGAAGGGCATTGTCTGCCTCAAAGCATGTACGAAACGAAGAAAATCCTGCGAGATCTCAGCATGGATTATCAGAAGATAGATTGTTGTCCAAAAGGATGCCTTTTGTTTTGGAAACAGTTTGCCAATGACAAGTACTGTATCTTGTGTAAGGCCTCTAGGTATCATGTGGTAAAAGGACCCGATGGTACGAAGACGCAGTCAAATGTCGCCATTAAGATTCTTCGTTACCTCCCATTCATACAAAGAATCAAGCGGCTTTACATGAACAAAGAGTCTGCCACACAGATGCAATGGCACAAAACGGGGAAGAGATACAAGGATGAGCACGACCGGATGGGACATCCATCTGATGGTACGGCATGGAAGAACTTTGATGCGAACCACCCCGATGAGGCAGCAGATGCTCGAAACGTGAGAATCGCGATAGCAACCGATGGATTCAATCCATGTGGTTTGTCGACTACCGCGTACAGCTGCTGGCCCGTGTTTGTTATTCCGCTCAATCTCCCTCCTGGAGCCCTAATGCAAAAGAAGACCATGTTCCTCTCGCTGATCATTCCAAGTCCTGAATATCCGGGGAAGAATTTAAGTATGTACATGCAGCCAATTGTGGATGATCTGAACCACTCTTGGCACCACGGGACGTTGACATATGATCGTGCATCGAAGACAAACTTCTTGATGAAAGTTTGGTATCACAATTCCATGCATGACATGCCCGGGTACGCCCTATTCTGCGGATGGTGTACAGCTGGTAAGTGGCCATGCCCAGTGTGCAGGAACCGACTTGAGTTCATGTGGCTAACGGCGGGACGGAAGTATTCCGCGTTTGACACACATCGAAAGTTCCTCAAAAGAGGGCATCCGTTTAGAGAAGACAAAAAGAACTTCAAGAAGGGCAGAGTTGAGCGTGAAGAAAAAGCGATACCAACTTTCGATGGTGCAGCTGTTGACGCCGAGCTAAGTGCTCTCGTGCCTGCTGGGAGAAAAGGCCCACGATATGTGGGATATGGTGTGTCGCACAACTGGACTCACGTGGCAGGCTTGACGCAACTCGAATATTACAAGGACCTCGAACTTCCCCATAGCATCGATGTGATGCACACCGAAAAGAATGTTGGAGAGTCCCTCTTTCACACAATCCTGAACATTACCCCGAAGTCGAAGGATAATGTTAAGGCTAGAGTTGATGTTAAGAAGCTCTGTGATAGGGAGAGAATGCACATGAAGCCTCCTGAAGGCCGTCAAAAGAACTGGTTCAAGCCGCATGCTGACTTCTGCCTTAATAGTATGCAAAGGTCTGAGGCATTCCATTGGCTCAAATTCGTCGTGATGTTCCCTGATGGCTATTGTTCGAATATAAGTAAGGGAGTCAATATACAATCGGCAAAAGTCACCGGGCTCAAGAGTCACGACTATCATATATGGATTGAGCGGCTGCTACCGGTGATGGTTCGAGGGTATCTCCCCGACCGTGTCTGGCGAGTGCTCGCGGAGTTGAGCCATTTCTTCCGCACGCTCTGTGCTAAGCAAGTATGTCCCCTGATTATTCAGAAGCTGCATGAACTAGTGCCGGAGTTGCTGTGCAACTTAGAGACGATATTTCCGCCAGGCTTCTTTACTCCGATGGCACATCTTGTTGTGCATCTTGCGAATGAGGTACTCTTGGGTGGACCGGTGCAGTTTCGTTGGCAGTTTTGTATTGAGAGAGAGTTTAAGTATATTCGAACCAAATGTGGAAACAAAAATAAGATTGAGTCATCCATAGCCGAGGCAACTATCCTTCAGGAGATGGCAGACGCCAGGCTAACGTACTACCCCGATGATGTTCCCACTATGCATAACCAGGCCTCTCGGTACAATGTCGACGAGCCCAAGCGAGACCCCAAGCTCGTCCTCTTCCAGTGTCCCGGTGGCAAGAGCGGTGGCCCAACAAGGTATAACTTGACCAATGATGAGCTGGAGTGCATAATGCTCTATGTGCTTATGAACATGAAGGAAGTGACCCACGACGAGCAGGGAGAAGAGGGCAGTTTCCTTAGGTAAAATGGGGAACAAATTACTTTGCAACTACTATCATGATTTCGTTCTAATACGTATTTTCTCCTTTTAGTCAATTCACGGATGAAATGTGGTCGGGAACATCAGATGGACCCAATGAAGCCGCGTTGGACACTCTTTTGAAAGAGCCTGCCCCCGGAAAGAAAAAATTCACGGTTTGGTTCAGGGAAAAGGTAATTTCAAACCTGTCCCTTCTACCTTGCAATTCGTGTCTTATCCCTCTTACTAATGCACAAAACAATTTGTACTTGTAGGGAGCTGATGCCAACGTTGTGATGTCAGATGAGTTGAGATGTGTCTCCCAAGGTTGTAACCGTAGAGTCGAGAAGTATGAGAAGTATGATGTGAATGGGTACCGCTTCCATACAGAGCATCACCAGAACAGTCGGCCTAATGCAAAGACTATAAATACCGGGGTCTTCACCAAAGGAGCCGGTAATTATGATTACTACGGAAGGTTACAGAACGTATATGAGCTGACGTTCAATAACACGAACATATCACTCAAGCTTGTTGTGTTCAAATGCCACTGGTTCGACCCTGAGCATGGAACCAAAAGTACCCCTTCCATTGGGTTAGTTGAAGTTAAGCCTTCAACCACCTACAATGGATCCGATGTCTTTGTTGTGGCTCACCAAGCCTTTCAAGTTTATTATTTGCCCTACCCATGCAAGAAAGAGGGACTCATTGGTTGGGAAGTCGTGTTCCATGTATCGCCACGTGGTAAGCTACCCATGCCCTCCGAAGACGATTACAACAACATTGACCCTAAAACATACGAGGGGATTTTCTATCAAGAGGAACAAACCTTTGGGGACTTTGGCATACAAGGTCTTGAGGACCGCGAGGACAATGCACAAACAGGTGGTGACGTAGTGGTGAATCTAAAGGATATATATATGCTCAACAAGTTACAGAGTGATAGTGATGACGATGATGAGCCTCCACCGTGCGAGGAGGTTCCAATATACAACACTCGTGATAGTGATGTTGATAGTGATGTTGATAGTGATGATGACAACCCAGGACTTAACTATGAGAGTGATGATTAGGGGTGAGGGTCTTTTATGTCCTTTTGCGTACTATTTACTTTTCAACATGCTTCTTCTTAATTGCATTACGTCTTTATTCTTATTTACTACATTTTTCAACATGCTTAAAAGTTTATCCTTTCTCAATGCAGGTGATTGACCAAGATAAGCCAAGGCAAGGAATCATCGGCCTCGGGCTCTCGGGAGGTGTAGGATGTGTTCGGGTGTAGCGTGTGTGAATTCGAACTTGTTTGGAGTTTGTATGAATGCTTGGATGAATTTGAATCATGTTTGTGTCATTTGGATATGTATGTGGTGTTTTATTTGATGTTTCTGTGATGTTTTATAATTTGTGCAATTTTAATTGTATTTAAAATGCGCCAGAAACCAGCAGCAAAAAGTTTCAGAAACTGAAAATATGGTCAAGTCTACGCCGACGGTAGTATGCTGCGGGGACGCACAGGATGGCGCCACGTCGACGCTGGAGGACCATATGGTCATACTTACGCCGACGGCACACATGGCAGCCTAGGCCGACGGTACTGCCGTCGGCGTATAGGTGGAGCAGACGGAGACGTTCGACGTCCGTTTTGTGGGTCCCACTTCAGATACGCCGACGGCGACGGATACGCCGACGGCACTGGTCATACGCCGACAGCGTCCTACGCCGACGACGCTACGCCGACGGCGGTCTACGCCGACGGCGGCCCGCCGTCGGCGTTTTGACGGTTTCCCGTAGTGTCAGTAAGTTAAGTGTTGAGAATAAGAGGAAATATGTATCGTTCACACGTATGAAATAAAATTTAATTGGTGTCAAATTAGTATGAGAGCAGTGACAATCTCGAGGCGGACAGTAGACATGCTCAATCAAATGGACAGCAAATGATGTCACTTCCCTCAAACTTGCGTGAATGTGGTTGGTCGCACACGTAAGAAACGAATCATGATGTCAACTGTATCTAGTGGCACAGAAGCAACAATGCGGCGAGAGTTACCAAGCAACAATAGTGATATCGATATTTCACAAGTTTCTCAACCCCGAGTGATTTTTTTTTTTTGACCAGTTCCTTTAGATGGTTGCTTCCCTAGTCCAGAAGATCACACGGGTCTCCACGCGCCAATCCCCAAGCTGCCGTCACTCGGAGTGGCAACAATGCGGGAGAGTTAGTGGTGCCCAAATGCCCACCCAATTCCACAAATTCTAGTGACATCGGACAAGTGGCACAAACTCATTTTTGTTTTTTCTGTTTGTTATTGAATACATGTTGTTCAACATTTTGCATCGATCTGCACTATTAGATATCCCCGTATAGCGGCTATTATTGATACCGACGGCGGGCTGTCATCTATGGTTTGGTCAACAACCGCCCCACATGCAAATAATCGACAGATCCCTGTAAGTTATATATCTAGCGATGGTAGTTTTATCCCCTCAGCATTCACAAACTTTTTTTAAAAAATGGGGATGCCCCGGCCTCTGCATCGACTAATGCACACAACCTTTTGTTACAGAATTGTCAACCAATAATCATCAAAGTACTTGTCCGCAATCATATCTAGATATAAACACACCACTTTAGTTTCTTCCGGTCCCTTTGTCCCATCATCGTCAACATCGTCATCGTCGAAGTACCAACAATTACCTTTGCACGCGCCATAGGGAAGGACGCAGGGACTGGGGGGTCCCTGTGGCTATATCACACACCATTGGAACACGCATCCCAGTCGATCCAGTACAGGCAGTTGGGTCTTACCCACGGTTGGCCGCCGCCGCCGGCAGGTCGCACCACCGCTGGGTTGCTGTTTTTGCCAATGAACACGGAGCAGCCTCCAAGATCCGTCACTGCCTCCCAGCACGGCCAGCGCTGCGGGTCGTACCTCAGCACGAAAATCTCGTCCGTGGCCATCATGAAGCCGCTGCCGCCCAAGGTGACGGTGGCGCTTTTGTTCTGCCACATCTGGTACATGCTGCCATTGCAGAAGAAGAGGTGCTTGGTGGCTGTTAGCGCAGCCGCCCTGTCGTAGGGCGGGGCGAAGGCGGCGAGTGGGTTGTGGTTGCACACAAGAGGCTCGACGACGGCATGCTCATACTTGTTGTTGTGGCCGTCACGGGGGATGCTGACCATGTATACGCCCCCGTCTGAGTCGAGGCAGTACAACTTGCCGCCATTGTCGAAGGCTAGGTCGACGAGTTTGCTGGCGCCGACGTCGATTGTGGTCCACTTGCGGCAGCCGGTAGTGATGTCGATGTACGCCACGTTCTTGTGGTCGTACAGGGCCACGACTGTTGGGTCGTCAAGGCCGGGCGCGAACACGACCTTGCGCACGTACTCGTGGCACGCGCCTGACTGGGTGTCGAAGACCGCGGTCGGAGGGTCAAGCTCGACCTCCTTGCCGGCGCGGGTGTTGAGGAGGAAGATCCTCATCGTTGTGTAGGGCGCTTCGGGCTTGATCTTGTTGTGGTTCAGGTCGACGGCGACGGCGAAGCGGCCGTTGCTGGAGCCGACGACTCGTGTTTGGCCGGGGTGAGGTTTTGGGGGCTGCGGGGAGGACCAGTTGCCGGAGTCGATGACGACGTGTATTTGCCTATTTGGGCAGGCGCGAACATGGAGGGAAGCCTTGGCGGCCGGTTGAGGAGCGGGAGGACGCCGTTAGAAGGTGCGAGGAGCGGCGCATCGGGAGGGAGAAGACGGATGCGCTGCCCTTGTCTTCAGCCATGGAGAGGAGGCAAGGGTAGGGCGGCCTGAGGGCGGAGCGCCACGCGGCCCAGACGCCGCGGAGGCACTTGTAGTCCCTCAGGGACACGGCGTCGGCGGCTGCGATTGACACGAGCAGCTCGCCGTTGAGGTCGGTCCATGGCCCGGCCGGCGTCGTCATGGCGTCCTGTGAGCTCATCGTGTGGAGGAATCGACGAGGTACCAAGTACCCGGCCCCTGCATGCTTTATCGCCGGCAGGGCCGGTCCATACATATTGGAGGCCCTGGGGCGAGAAAACAAAAATGGGCCCCTATGACAAAAAAATATACATAGATCGATGGTCTTTGAATTATAGTACATCATATTAAAACCGTTTTGATATATATTCTAACAACTCGTCTCTTTGTTTTTTATCTTGCTTTTCTTACTACCAAATAAACATTTTCTAGAAGACAATTTGTAGAAAAATAGTCAATATAGAGTCATAGAGAACAAATCACATGAATATGGGCATGTGGCTTGATATCGACTTGTCGATGTAGGTTCCTTGATCTGCAGACCGTGGGCTCTAATAGTCAGCACGAAGATAAGGAAGCACGAAGATAAGGATGACGATGTCCCATAAAATTCCCGTCCCCCTACCCTTCTGCTTATCTCCTGTGAAGAACAAACCATCATATTTGATGCCTCGTGACTCAAACGTCTAATTTGATGGGGGAATGAGTAGAATGTTGGAGATGGAAAGAGAGATGATGGGGAATGACGCCATTGGTCTCCATTAATGGTCGCGGCGACCTCGGAATTGGAAAAGTACGGGAGCGATAGCTGTTTTCCCTAGGTTTGGAAATCTGGGCAAGAAGAGGAGTCGACAAATACCAAAACAGATGGGACAAATTTAAAAAAAAACAGATGAGACGATGGGGTGCTGGGTCCAGCAGGCAAGAGCGTAACTGATTTTTGGTCCGTGATCGTGACTCGTGAGTGCTCGCTGGGTCGTGGCCTTGTGGGCTTGGGCTGTTTGTCTTTTTTTCCTAGACGAAATGCAGAAACATCACTGTACTTATACACTATGCTAATACGTGGGCCGAGGCCCCTTCGTCCCATGGCCCAGGGCGGCCGCCCCGTCGCCCCGGCCCATAGGCCGGCCCTGATCGCCGGCACCGCCGGCCGGTGTTTCCTAGTTCGTGTCGTACACGGACAGTGAAGCGGACTGTTACCCCAAGTAGGAACAGGTTTGGAACCGGTGGCGGGTCGTAGTTACCGCAGTCCTAGTTTTGCTAGTTTTGCTTCTTGGTGCTCAGTTCTATTTTGTGTATGCGCAAAAAAATCTGTATAGTGAAAACATAGATTAACAACTTGTCGATGCCTCATAATATACTAGTAAGATCTATTACAGAGTTTGCGGGAAGAAACATGATGAGGTTTACTAGGAATTTGTGACATAGGAGGCGTGGTGGTGGTACGATCAGCAAAAGTGGCCTGCTTTTCTTTTGCATCAGATTGTATATAGGATGACACCTTTCCACAAAACTAACTAATCTAACCTGTTGATCCGATCAATTACCAACCATATAGAATCATCTAGCAAGATCTTAATTGGTTGGTTGTGCTCGAAATACTGACCCACTAGATTGAAAAAACTAGACATGTTTACGATGTAATATAAACATGAGATGTGCATCAAGGTTTGGTTGGATGTGCAAGGGAGTATTGTATCTAAAATATTTTTCTTTGCTCGTCTCGGGGAGAATTTCTATGTTGCCAAAAGTTTACCTTGCAATGTTTTTACCCAATCACACTGCCCTCTGTCTGAATTTGTTGGAGCTTGGCAAGCTTGAGAGCCTGTGACGACAAAGGGAATAACGTCTCTGGAGGGGATCTCGATGGAGTCGACGAGAGGAGCTTGGTGGTCACTGAGAATCAGCGGTGCCATAGAGTGGAGCTACATGGTCCGCGAGGAATCGCCGAGGCCATCGGTATATAAGAGGAGCTTGAGGTGATAGGGAATCGTCAGTATGCTAGTTGTTCCATTTACTTTTTTATTTATTATTATTATTATCTACTTAATTATTATATGTGTGAGACAGTGTTATATTTTCAGTCATATTAATGTCCATGAAATATTTACACACTCAATTAGTTTTCATTTTATTTCCTGTTTTACAAAACCATGTGTTGTTATTTTAGTTATTTATAGAAGTTCAAACTTGCACAAAATATTGAAAATATTTGGAGACCTTCTTGACATACAAAAGAAGTTCTCAGATTGTATGACGAATTTTGAACGACACTTGGGTTTTCAATTTCCGTCATTTCCATATGTCACAAAGCATGCCATGAGATGGTCTCATTCATATTTCAACGCCTATTTAATACAACGACAAAACTGGGGATACTACAGTTTGTGTCCTTCAAAAGTTTCAAAAAACAATTCGTGACATACATTATGATATGGAGTTTGATCCAAAGTTCGAATTCTAAATCTAAGATATGTCGGTTTTGCTAATTCTCATTCGATTGAGAACTAGCTTAGTTCTTAATCGATTCATCCACCGTCCAAAAAGATCGACACAACTTGTCACTTTTGTGAGGCCGCAATTTCTCCGTGGCGTCGAAGAACCTCCGCACCACCTCGGCCGATGACTCGTCGCCGCTCTTCGCCGCGTCAATCACCTCCTTAGCTTGCACCGCCTTCCTCCTCATCGCGGCGCCCACCTGCGATGTTTTGTCGAGCACCGTCTCTGTCGCCTCCGCCACCTCGTCCCTCCCCACCACCCCGGCTGTACCGCGGGCCAGCTCCACGCATACCCCCATCTCCTCTGCCATCATCTTGGCGTTGTAGAACTGCTCCGCCGAGAGCGGCCACCCGATCATTGGCACGCCGGCGGCGAGGCTCTCCTGCGCCGAGTTCCACCCGCAGTGGGTCAGGAAAGCCCCCGTGGCCGCGTGCGCCAGGACCTCCACCTGCGGCGCCCAGCACCGCGCCACCAGCCCGTGCCCCGTCGCCTCCATTCTCTCCGCGAAACCCTCCGGCAGGCCCAACGACGGCTCGTCACCGTCCACGTCGGCGGCCGGCCGGATCACCCAGAGGAACCTGTGCCCGCTCTTCTCGAGCCCCATTGCCAGCTCGGTCGTCTGCCGCTCGGAAATCGTGTACTGCGACCCGAACGACACGTACAGCACCGATCCCGGCGGTTGCTTGTCGAGCCACGCCAAGATAGGGCTAGTCGTCGTCGTCGTCGTCTTCTCCGGTGATGATGACGGCGAACTTGCCGTTCGGAGCAGCGGGCCGACCGGGAATATCGGCACATTGTTGAGCCACTGCCGGAGCATGCTTAATCCCTTGGGCTCCAACTTCTCGGCGGTGTTGACGAGCAGCGCGTCAGCAAGGGAGAAGGCGGCGATTTGCCTGCGGATGAATGCCGACCACGCGTCCTCGCCGTCGGCCGCCGCGAGGTGGTCGGTGAGCTGGAAGCGGTGGACGCGGACGTCCGGAAAACATCGCGGCCGGAAGCACTCGCGGTCGTCAGGGACGAGCGGGACGCTATCCCAGAGCGAGAAGTAGAGCGCCCCGCCGTAGCCGCCGGTGGTGAGGAGGACGGAGGGCGTGACGCCGGGGTCGTCTTGAGCGACGCCGTCCGCCGTCGAGGCTAGGAACATGTCTGACACGACGTGGACGGCGGCCCCGGGATCGGAGCGTCTGAGGTCGGCGACGAACCGGTGGAAAGCCGGGCGGAGGGACTCGGCGGCGAGGAAGAGGTCGATGAGCTTCTGGGAGGAGCCGACGCTGCCCGCGGAGGAGTCTAAAGCAAGTGCGTGGACTCTGATGCCGTCCGCGGCGAGGTTGCCGCGGAGTAAGTCGGCCGTATCGGAGGTGCCGACGACGGTGATGCGGGCGTTTGGGCGGCAGCGGTGGACGTGGGCGGCCAGGCAGCGGAACGGCGCGAGGTGACCCTGCGCCATGAACGGGAACAGCACGACGTGATCGACGCGCCGGTGATCATCGGTTTCGGCCATGATGATCGTATTGGTGATGGTGGCGGCGCGCGCTGATCGTATCGGAATTCGGAATATTAGGGCTTTGATGGGTTTTTTTTTGTAGATGAGGGCTTTGATTGTTGATTGATTTTTTTTTTTCGAGGATGATTTGATTATGAATCATACGTACGCCGAGTCCGACTAGGAATCTGTTCATGTTTGGAGAACAATCAATCGGCTGTGTTGCTAATGGCTCGCAGCTACAAAAATCGCTATTTCCTCGTCAACTCAAACTTTTTTTAGACGACTATAGCTCTCGTTCCAAGAACTAACTTAAGTGTCGAAGCAATGACGTCACCCACCCTCTACAAAGGAAAATTAGATGACAAACCTAATGCGACAATTGTCATCTTATCATTCTATAATAATTTGTAGGTGTATATATCAATGGTCAAATTATAAAATTAGAACTCTATTTTTCTAGAAAATCATCTACTTCCAAGAAGAGATAGTAATTATTAACAAATGCGTATTGGATTCCCCGTCATCCAAGTTCTTCTACGCGCTCAAGTTTGGTACCGCGTAAAGTTCATCCACCTCACCCCATTCTTCCTGGCAACATCCAAGGGACCAAAGGATGAAAGGACATGGTATTTAACCTCATTTCTTTGTTGCGTGTATGGGTAAAACACCATTCTTTTGTAGTTGCATACGTAGGTACTTTTTTATCGTTTTTTGAAATTCACTATCTATAAATATAAAAGCTAGCAAGGCGTCTCATTAAAAACCTTCCAGTCCCCGTAGGTATCTTGGTAAGGAAAAGAGTGTGTAAGAAACTTGCAGCTCAACCGTTTAGGACAGTTACATCATTAGCTATTACAGGTACGAGAAAATTTGGAGGTTCACTATGCCAAACACCCTGTCTTACCTCACTAAACCTAGCTAATTCATAGGTACTTATTTTTCGTTTTGGCCCGTTTGTGTTCTTTGTTCTATCTTTTTTCAAAGAACTAAAGTCACTTCATGGAAAAACATGAGTTTCGGTCTATCATCACTCTTGGAGGATTCCTTTTGTTCAGAAACTCAACATGTCAGCAGCAAGCAGGCAGCTTGGCAATTGATGCAGGATAATTGGGCTGTTCTCTTACAAATCAAATTTTGGATGTGTATGGTGTGTTCTGAATTGTTATTATTGGTAACATGAGGAGTCATAGAGGATCTGCAATTTTATCGGCACGTTGCTCTTTCATACGTTCTTATAGACTAATTTGTTGAATAAATTATTGTGTTTTTATGATAAGGTTGATCATAGAATCACCATGTTGCTCATTCAGGTGGCCCATTTTGACCTGCTCAACCAATCGGATTGGTTAAATGGAAGCACTTGGTGCCTTATCATAACAATAGATTGGTTCCATAGTGGGTGCGTTTTAGCAATATCTTTCTTCCGTCATGGTTTTCTAATATAACTCAAGTTGTTTCAGCAATGGTATGTTGCCCAGAAAATTCGTGATCCAGAAATGATATCATAAAAATTCTTAACAAATAGCATGATTTCCTTTTGCCAGCTTGATTGTTCTTACTAAATAGAAATGTCTATAGAAATTTACCAGAAATCCAGAAAATACTTCTTTTATCAAATATCTTATTTGTTCAAATGTGCGTCAAGGAAACAAACTCGACCGACCGTAGAAACGCTCGGGCATTCAACTATGTACAGTAGGATGCTATATTTGACGCCTACATTGGGAGGATTGCAAAGTAAAGCAGAAAACAGAGGAGTCCATTGAAGACAATTGTATTACTCTTGCATTTGAAAAAGCATCAAAGAGACCACGACACGCTACCGAGATTACAATTTTGGTTGCTAGGTCATACAACGGTACGGCCACGATAGCCGGCAAAAAGGTGCAGTGGTTCTCACATACATGGTTTATTTGCACCGTCAAAATTTATACTCTCAAGGAAAAAGTGCGCTTAGCGTATTTTTATAATAATTTATTGTGTATTCTACATATGTTTACATTGGAAATAAAGAACAACACGGGCCAAAATAGATTGCATATTTCAATTTACACTAGCTAGATCAGGAGTGCAAATTTAACAACTAAAATCTTTTTTTAGTGATAACAAAAATATCTTGGAGTTGAACGCTCTTGATCTTATTGAAGCGCAATTCAATAATTTTTAGACGTACAAATTTAAAGGTGTCAAACCCATATAAAGCACTCACAAGATTGTAGCAGTGTTATGTATTTTATGCATTGACGAATATAAATTAAGCCTCAAAGATTTAATTAGTTACAAATTTTTGAACAATCCATTAATGTACTTTAAACAATCCATTAATGTACTTTACACGCGTCAAACTGCCACTATAATTGAACTAAAATGGAACTCATGTAGAGTTTCAAGCGTTCATGAATACCCGCCTATTATAATTGAGTTTTCTCATATTCTATTCTTTTGTATATTTATTTACCGTACTATGTGAATTTCTATATGTCTTTCTTACAAAGTAAAATACTATATGTGCTTATCTATTCTTGGCTTCTTCGCCCGCACCTACAATCAATAGTGAATGCACGACTAATTTCATCGAATAGCTAGTAGCCACACTCGAACACTAGCTGTTAATTACTCCAGGCCGATCAATACAACTTGTGATCAACTGAGACATTCGAGTCAATATTTATGTCCTAACAGCAACTAAATAACTAGGACGTGGGTAGCAAAAAATATATGGCATATTATTTTTTCTGAAAGAATATGCACAAAGTAGAATGAAAATTCTTACTATTTATTCAAGAGGGTAAATGTTACAGAGATAAAAAAAAATTGTGTTTAAATTTAGCAATAATATTTTGTGACCGGTTCAAAAGATGATCTAAACATCATCTACAAAGATTTAGTGATAATATTTTTGGGTGTCAAACCAATATAAAGCACTCACAAGATTGTAGTATTGAGATTATATGTCCGCTAATAATATTTTATGCATTGACGAAGATTAAAAACAATTGAGTTTCAAAGATTTAATTAGTTACAAAGTTTTGAACATTCCATTAATGTAGTTTACTCGCGTCAAACCACTACTATAGTTGAACTAAAATAGATAAATTGTAGAGTTCAAGGGTATATGAATACCCAGCTAATATAATTGAGTTTTCTCATATGTGAACTTCTATATGTACCTAATACTTTTTGATTATTACAAGGTAAAATACTATACATGCCTTATCTATTCTTGGCTGCTTTGCCCACACCTACAATCAATAGGAAGTCACGACTAATATTATCGAATTGCTACATCCAAACATTAACTTCCAACGACTCAAAGTCGATCAATATAATGAGTGATCAACTCAAACATTTGAGTCAAGATTTATTTCCTAATAGAAACTAACTAACTAGGATGGGCTAGGAACAATATGGCATATTAATATTTTGCTTAGAGAAGATGCGCAAAGTAGAATGAAATTGCTTACCATTTAGTTAAGAACGTAAATAAAACAGAGATAAATGAATTTGTGTTTAGATTTATTAATAACATTTTTGACCAATTCAAAAGATGATCTAAACATAGTCTAACAATTTCTCAAGTGAACGCTATGTAGTATGGCATACATGTGACATAATTTTCGACTATCAACCAACAATCTGAACGTGAGCCTCACATAATAATTCAACATCACATGATAACTATCGGGTAACGTGCAATTGCAACCCTAGTTACATACACTGGTCTTATATAGTGTACAAAGGACGCAGATAGTCAATAATATCGTGTGTTCAGATATAAGAACCATTCACTCATAAGATTGGAGATGATTAAAAAAATTCTGCATATTTAATGTGCCATTATGTCATAGAGCATTTTTCGTAATATAATATTAATATGTTGAAACAGAGCTTTTCACTCGTGCGTGGGGGAAGAGGAATCTTACTTCATATCGCTTGCAAAGCACTGATTTATTTTTCTCCCACATTCAGCACAGTAAAGAAGACGCCCTCTCATGTGCAAGGGTCACCTTGCTAGTTTCACTTAATAGCTAGATGTGCTATTTGTCATGGTTTGTAATTTTATTTGATTCTAATAAGTAGATATTACCCTTGTTTGTTTGTGCCGAATATTATCCCCAAACAATTGAAGAAAACATGTGTTTGCAAGGTATCCTTGAAAATGAGAAGCATGAAAAGCTTACATCAATGTGATCATTGTCACAATTGGAAATTGACAGTGTTGACCACGGCCTACATTGCTCAGCATGTCCTACAATGGATATTTTCTTTGACAGGTCTTTCATTTGTAAACATGTAGCGCTCTGATGCTTACCTACCGTCAATCATCTCGTTTGTCCAATTTTAAGTACACATGCAGTCGATTTGTTTCCCGCTGATATTTGCTTAATAACATTGTTTCCAAATAACTTCTATAGAGGATTGCATCAAAACGTTAAGACGAAATTACACACATCAACAATAATTTTATCAAATTGTGGTATCATCAGTGTGGTGAATACTTTTTTTTCACTTGGTGATGAATACTTCTTGTTCTGGAAAGCAAACTTAGATGGGCCTTGGGCTAGCTAAGACACACGTTTACCCGGGCCGGGACCTGAGGCCGAATATAACGTACCCCGGTACCCCACCCTTACCGATTGCCGTCTATCTACCTTAAAAAAAGGTCAAAGAAACCCTAACGACGCGGCGGCGGCGGCGGCGGCGAAAGGAGAAATCGTGGAGGGATCGACATCCAGCGCTATGATCGAGATGCGGCAGGAAGCAAGGAGGCGCTTGCATAGGCGGCGGAGGAGGCGGGCCTTGCAACAAGCTCTTCCGTGGCGCGATGAAGAGTTGCTCAGCCCGGGATCAGATCGCGACCAGGAAGTGAAATCGATCTCCTGTGAGCCAACAACCATGGAGGAGGAGGAGGAGGAAGAGGACAAAGAAGAAGAGGAGGAGGAGGAGGATGAGGAGGAGGGGGAGGAAGACGAGGAGGAGCTGGCTCCTGAATATTCGATGGAAGAAGAGAAAAAGGAATTCGCTCTCCACCTTGAGGACTGGGAATCCTCGTTTAGCCACGGCCGGTTTGACTTCGACATATTGAGTGAGTAACCAACCCCATTGATTGATTGATTTCCGCTTGCCCTTCTCCGGACACCCGCACTCAACTGGGGTTTGCTGATGTGTATATGTATATGTCTGATGATATTTGCAGCGTCACTGAGTCCAATGGTCTTCACGCACTGCACGCCGAGCTGCATCCCATTTGAGGCCGTTCTTGGCACAACCCTGCAGATGTGCTCCATCAAAGTCGCCAAGATAAAGCACCTCAAGTGGCCGCTCCACGTCTACGGCCTGGTCGCCGCCCGGGACTATGTGGATCACAAGCGCAACGTTCTCTTCTACCGTCGCAGGAGTGAGAGCCAGACCCTCACTAAAAAGGTAGTACCTTCTTTCTATGAATACATTTACTCGCCAGTTATATTGTTGCTGTAGATGATGATCGATGTTGCTTTTGCAGAATCCGTATTTGCATTTGACTGGCCCAAGCCGTGGGATCATGTCCAACGAACCTGTTCACATTGAATTCCAACTCAAAGTAAAAGGGGGAGAGTCTCGGTATGAAGATAGGAGATTGGTCACTCGAGTCTTCCGGTATAACAATCCTTCGAATCGTGATTGGTACTATTCCCACCTCTCCAACTACCTATGCAAAATAGACTTGTGCTTTGAACAACTCACCAGATCGCGGCAGGCCACCGTCCTGTCTGTCTGCGTCGCGCATGGGTCACCCTTTAGATACGGGGGACAAATCCTTTGCTCCGCCTCGCCCTACGAGGACGATGATCCTAACAAGATGATCGTGCTTTTTGATTCAAAGCATGAAACCACGGCGAGCTTGGATTCAGATGGAACAATGACTATGGATACGGATGGTTACCTTAATCTGTCGAGGCGTGTTGTTTCTGTACAAGGAAGGCTCAAGTTCTATATAAATACCTACTCTCGCTCCGGTGCTATACTTGCTAGTGGCAGAGCCTCCTTCCGACCCAAGGATTGCCAAACAAGTTGGGCTACATGTTTCCTTCACAACCGCAAGGACTCTAAAGGGGAGACCTCCTCTAAAGGTGAAGACGAAGTGAAGATAACAGTTGCTTGGTCCCGCTTTGTTGAAAAATTATACAATATCGAGCGAGACTGCTTCATGGATTTGTGAATGTTATGAACCTTTGGCAGGCATCCATGTCTACTAAGTAGTATAACAGGTTAGCTGTTATGTGAAACACTGATATTGGTATGTGGACTTGTCTCTTCGTTGCTATTATCATGATTTTTGAGTCGCTGAAATAAGTCGAGTCGCCGACGCTGTGGCCCGTGACTTGCCGACTTGAGGCAACGACTCAGCTCGTATAGTCGCCACAAGTCGCCCTGCTACAGTGCACGCCAAATAGGCCTGTTACCTATTGCAGCCAGGCTGGCCCGGCCCAGCCCGGCCCAGCAACCACTCCCAGCGTCACCCCCTGGATAAATAAAACCTAGACACGAGCGTCCTCACGTGCGCCGCCGCATGAGCCTCTCCTTCCTCCTCACGAGCCTCTCCTTCCTCCGAGCAACCTAGCACACTCCCAGCAACCGCCGGCCTCCGCGAGCCTCTCCTTCCTCCGCGGCCCTCTCCCAGCAACCAGTCCCAGCAACCGCCGGCTAGGCCCAGCAACCACTCCCAGCCTCCGCGAGGAGCGGCGACGGCTCGAGCCTCTCCTCTGAGCTCTGCCCTTTCTCTCCCTTTCATCAAGTCGCTGAAATCCTGAGGCATGAAGTCGCTGTATAGTCGCAGGAAGTCGCCGTCGAGCCAGTGACGTGGCGCGACTTGCTCCGTGAGTCAAGTCGCTAGTGCGACTCATCCACGCCAGGACGACTCGGTGATTAGTCGGCGACTAATCAGCGATTAGTCGGCGACTCAAAAATCATGGCTATTATGTATGTTAATCAAGCAAAATGTGGACTAGTGTGTATCATTAGTCATGTTTTTGCATGATGTATTCTGTTTTGCTGTTTTTAATCATGGATGGATACCTCCCCCTCAGAGGACAAAGGAGATTGTTGTAATATATATGTGCTGCCAGTTAATTCTTGCTTTCGTTATTTTGCAACCTTCTTCTTGTCTGGTTCGTTCCAGAAAAAAAATCAATTATTCATATATCAGCTTGTTCTCACATGTATGAAAAAAAATTCAATTATTGTTCACAGCTCAGCTTTTTGCTGGGCACATTCCCAGCTCATTTGCTGTACATTTTCTAGTGCTCAAGCTCAGACGAAGCAGTAGGAAGGAAAGGTATTCTGCACACACATACACAGGGTTATTCTGTGCTCAAGTTTGATCCATCCATGAAGACGTGTGTAGATGGCTGCTTAATGTTACAAAGCAATAATTGGAAACGGTCTTCTCCTTCCTCTTCTCCATGTTTACCAAGATGACTAGAGTGTCGTAGATGGGCTTCTCCTTCCTCTGACACCCTGCCCTGCTCTTTTCTCACCACGGCTCAAGCCTGTCATCCTGAAGCGGTAGGACATTGTGTAAAGATGTGGTTCACCGTGCCCTCCTCTTGAAGTCAAACATAGCAGCTAGAGGTATGGTCCTGTAAACCATGCCTAAACCGTCGGTCTGACGTCCAAATTCTGAACTGCAGGGCGAGCCATGCAAATATCTTCATTTGAGCGGCGCTTTCGCTCTCCATATCCAGTCATGCCCATTGAATCTCTTCCAGCCTTCACACAACCTCATGTATGTGTCTCGGGCTGAGTACTTGTTCGATCTAGAGCACGGCCAGCTGAAAGCATCCTTCGCCGAGGTGTCTCGCTGTATTTCGTCAGGTTGCAGCGCAGGCACGTCAACATCGCTCATCCATAGATTGAGCCGCGGTCCACATTGTGACTGTTCTTTCTCCTCGTGCTCACCAGAGCGTGGATGCTAGGAGCAATGTCACTCGCCCTTCGTCCATCAATCCACTCATCTTTCCAGAAAAACGTATCGGCAGCATCTCCAACTTTTATTTTTACAAGGCTCTGGAAAATCTCCTGTGTATCTGAATCAAGATATCCTCTGCAAGGACGAGATCCCAGGCAACGCTTCCAAAGATGCCCCTATGCTGCTCTCGAAATCATGACTGTCAGAACTTCCACGGCCAAGACAAAAAACAGCGGCGAACTCGGAGCTCCTTGCCGTGACCCACGCGCATGCAAAAAACTCTTCCCTGGTACACCATTGACTACTACTTTGGTGCTTGCCATGTACAACAGGGTCGCCAGCCTCCGGCGCCAAGATGCACTGAACCCAAATTGTCAGAGAACTTCGAACGAAAACGCCCAAGATAGAGAGTCGAAAGCACGAGAAATATCCAGCTTTATCAACACACCTGAGATTCTTTTGGAGTTTATCTTCCTAGCGACTTGACAAACCAGGAGAAAATTGTCGTGTAGGCTTCAGGTGCGTATGAAGGCAGACTGATTCTGATTGGGACTTACAAGCGCTGCCATCTTCGGTCTGAAGTCTGTTGGCCAGGAGTTTAGAGCACAGCTTGGAGAAACTAAGAACTAAACTAATTGGCCTATAATCTCCGACTGTCCTTGCGTCTGGTTTCTTGGGTATCAAGGTGATCAGAGCCTTGTTCAACTTGCCAAACTCTCTTCCATCTCCGATAAACCACTTCTGGATCGCTGCCATCACATCATGCTTGATCACCGGCCAAGCCCGTTGGTAGAAGGCTCCAATGAACCCATCTAGTCCTGGAGCACGATCAGCAGGAAAATCCTTGATAGCCTCCCATACTTCTTCCTCCGTGAGCATGGCATCGAGTTCAGCTAGGTCCAACTGCGGCAACCCAAGCTCTTCGAGATCAACTGTGTGTTCTATTGCTGCAGTGTTACCAAGCAAGGCCTTGTAAGCATCAAAGAATGCCTCTTACTTTCGATCTTGGTCCGTATAGACAAGCCCATCCACTGCAACCGAAAGAATGAAGTTTTTGGCTCGTCTCCCATTAGCAACAGCATGGAATAGTTTGGTGTTTGCGTCGCCATCTCTTAGCCAGCGAACTCTCGACCTTTGCCTGGCGATGGTGCGCCCAAGAGATAAACCTAGAACCCTGAGCTTTAATGTTCTGTGCAGCCAACGTTCTCCCTCTGTCAAGACTCTCCTCCTGGGCTATATCAAACCTCGTAACTATAGAATGGGCCATGACCAATTGGATCTTAACATTCCCAACTGATCTTTGGCACCAATCCTGCAGTTGGGCCGCAGCATTCCGAAACAGTTCATTGAGCCTCTGGTAGGGGTCCACCAGGCCCACATCACAAGCCAAACTTCACGGATCGCCTTGTTGAAGCCCTCAAGCTTTGTCCAGAATAATTCAAACTTCAACTTTTTTTGGTCTGGCAGCTGCACTAAGGGAAAGATGCACTGGCGCATGATCTGAGACAGAGGAGGATAAAGCTTGGAGGATACAGTCCGGGTACATTAGGACCCAATCTATTGAGCCAAAGCTCTGTCAATCCTTGTCATGGTGGGGTTGCTCTCGCGTTACTCCAAATGTACAATCTTTCGTGCACATATCTTTTAGCTCCTGGCTACCAACAAATTCTTTAAATCGGGTCATCACAGCTCTATTCAGTTACCATTATTCTTCTCTGGAGCTCTGAGGATCATGTTATAGTACCCAATCACCGACCAAGGTCTGGGCGTAAGGTTCTTCGCTCAGTCAATTATGTAGTAAGCCTATCTTATCTTCCATGCTTTGGGGTCCATAGACACCCGTGATCCACCAAGATGCATCTCTGGTGCGAACCTCCCCTGTGATTGCATGGGTATCACAACTCACACTTCTAACCTCCAAGACAGTAGTATCCCAAAGCTAACAAAATACCACTTCTCGTTTCCTCAGCCGACAAATAAGCAAAACTATCAAAAGACGGGCCAAGACATTTCATTACCCTAAACCTGTCTATTACAGCCAATTTAGTTTCCTGGAGGCACACTAAACTAGCATGAGTGATGCACGTAAAATGCATACATGAACTTTGCATTGTTTTACTTATATTTCAATCATATTTACATCATATAAGGGTTATATTAATATTTTATAATGATTTTGGGAATATTTCATTGTTATCCTATTTTTCTGGAATTAACCCTGCACAGGCAGAAAACCCTATTTTCTATATTTTGATGTTTGAGGGACCCAAACGACGTCCAAATGACCTAATATTTTACGAACATCAGTTTTTTGAAGGAACAAGACTTGGGAGCGAATGAAGCGAACAAACGGAGGCCCGTGGGCCAAAAGAGGGTGGCCCACGCGGCCAGAATATTTTCTCTACGACACCGTCTTGACCTAAAATCGACAATAAAAATAGTCCCGACACCCTTCGGAAGGGAGCGCCACCGAAACACAGAAACACTGAAACAGAGACCTGGAGTTGCAGATTGGAAGGGGAAAACTCCGGCGGGCGCTGCCGGCATAGTCTCCATCTTCTCCAACGACTTCTTCACCGTCTCCATGATGAAGAGGGAGTAGTCCACCCTGGACTATGGGTTTGTGGAATGTAACAGCCCAAGGTTTAGAACCTAAAAACCTGTGTAATTTTTCCACTTTGGTGTTCATTGCATCATGGCATCCTTGCATCAATGTGGGTTTAGGGAATTGTTGTTGGTTGGACACCACCTAAAAACAGAATGCCCAACTTGCTTTAACCCCAACTTCCCAAATCAATCAAAGTACTCAGACTTGCAAACCAATCCAATCCTTGCAATTCAACTGTGCTTGTTTTTGCCTACACAAATACAAATACAATTTCCTATTTGTCAAGGAAATTCCAAGGGTTCACAAAGAATATTTTGGACTTGCTCAGATAATTCAAAAGGTTTATAAATTTGAGTTATCCAAAAATGGCCATAAGCAACTCCCCATTTTATTCCCCAAGCAAATGGACTCCAAATCCATTCATATTTCTTGGAGTGCTTGCCCAAGGTGCAGGGAGGATACACAAAAACTGGCATAATTTTTGGAAGTGTAAAAGTGCCTCAAATAATTCAAAAACAACACTGTCTTTTAAAAACAGAACCACAAAGGACTGGAATGTAAATAACGAAACATTTTCCAGGGGCTTCCTTGCAAAATCGTCGTCTTCCCCTGTAGCGACCCCGCGTGAGCCGTGTGCGTCGCACCAGCTCAAGCTCGCCATTGCCGTCCCCTGCTCCCTGCTGCCCGTGCGAAGAGGATAAGAAGGCCACCGAGGCGTTGCTCTCTCTCTCCCCTCCCTCTCCCCCCCCCCCCCCCGATATTTTGCGCGCTCCCTCTCTTTTCCTTCTCTCCGCCATGGCCGAGCCGTAGTGGAGCTCGCCGTCGCTGCCACCGTCGCCTGAGAGCTCGCAGAGCAGATCGAAGCGCACCACCCGCACCGCCGCATCGTCCTCTCCCTCCTCGTCCAAGGAATCGAGCAGAGAAGCCCGGGATCATCGCGCATTTCTCGTCTTCTTCCTCTCCGGCCGCCGCACCTCGAGCAAGATCGCCGTCGCCCCGGTCCACCTCCGGCCTCGCCGTCGCTTCCCACGCATCGAGGGTGAGTGGCGCACCTCCTGGACACCTCCTTCCTCTCCATCTCCCTCTGGTTCGTCGCTTAGCCGTCGTTCACGCCGTAGCCGTAGCGCGCCGCCGCGGTAGCTCGTCGCCGGAGCATTTTCCCGGCGACCATTGTGGCCGTAGCACCGCCACGAGGTGCCCCGCACCCGTGCGCGTCGAACGCGAGCAACAGCGTGTTCCCAGGCGCCGTATATCGTCGCGCCCGTGCGCCTCGCCGCCAGCGTTCCCCGCGGCCACGCGCACGACGCCGTGCACCACCCCCACCCCAAAACCCCGCGAGCCCCTGTTCTAACATGAACACAGCACCGGCCCAGTGGCTAGCAGCCACGCCACCACACGCTCGCGCGCGAGTTCGAACCCCGCCGCCGCACGCGGCCTTTTTCCTTTTTCGCACACTGACAGGCGGGCCCCGTCCGTCAGCAGCACAACGGCCCGCGCTGCTGCGTCAGCGCCAGCGTGGTCAACGGCCCCACTGGCCAGTGACCGTGGGTAGCCCAGCACCGCGTGCGAAAAGTTTTTGGAGGTTTTTCTGGAATTTGATTAAAAAGACAGAAATTCGATTAAGTTTGTAAATTCAATATCTTTTTGAATACTTGTCCAAAAATTGCAAATAATATACCAAAATGTTCAGAAAATTAAATGGAATCTATTGGTGTAACCCACACCTCCAACTAAATTATTTTAGTTGCTGTTTTATTAAATGAACTAAAAGGGCAGCAAAGGAATACATTTTGGAAAATCAATAACTTATTAGCTGTTATCCCAAAAATGGTGTTCCTTATGTCCAGATGCTCAGAGCAATGTGCACTCATCAGTAGCAGCACTCTCATGCATGTTTGCATCATATTTCAGTACGGTACATTTGCAAAAATGTCTAATTCCATTAAGTTTAAATATGGGGATTAATCCAAATAAGGCAATAAATATATCTGGGACCCCATTTAACTTGTTGGTCATGTTTAATACTTCTATGGTGCATTTAAAATGTCATATCATCATGTGCTTGTGCATTGCACTTGTTTTATATGGTTTGGTATTTGATTGTGTTTTCCGATGTTCTTATACATCGATAGATCAAGCAGTCGGGGTTTCTCCACAATACCCTGACGACCCGTATTACCAGCCTGCTGAACAAGGCAAGCGTAATCCCCCCTCTGAGCATGTCTCCTCCTATGTTTTCCGCAAATATTTTCTCCACTATAATATTGCATGCGGTTCCAAATGTCACTTTGGTTGGATTAGAGTATCCTATTAGTTGCATTATGTTTCCGATGCCATTACCTGTTCCCTCCTAATATCCATAGATTGCTTGTTGGCATGAGTTACTTAACTATGTACTGTATATGCTTAGCCATGCTTAGTTAAATGCTTAGTTGTCTGGTGGATATTTTGTTGTTGGACTTGTTGACGGAATGTCCGGATGATGGTGGAGAAATGTGGAAACTGATAATAAACATGCTTAAAGGCGGGATGAGAGGCCACATGGATGTGGTGGGTTGTCTCGTTCTCGTCGCCTAATTGCGAGTTCTCCCCTTCGAAGCTAAGACCGAGCGTGCAACCATGCGTGGGGTATATGGAGCCCTCGTCGACCGACTAACTTGTGGCGGATTAGCCGAGGGTCCTCTAGTTTGGCTTTCCATTTGCGCGTGCGTTGAAGATGGTGGCCCAGACTGAGATGAGGATGGTGGTGTCAGGAAAAATAAGTGACCGTGGGACAGGGTGTTGGAGGCACCTCTTGTCCTACCGCCACTTATGATCCTGGGTTAGTCTTAAGCGAGGTAAAGGTTGTAGCCGCGCCCACTTAGCCGGCTCTCCCAGGAAGAGAGCAAATGTACAGGCATGTACGGGTAATGAGCCGGACGGTACGCGTGGATAAGAAGCTAGAGCCCCTTCGGGACTCCGGCGACTTTCCCTTTGTACACCCCTGCAGGGTAAATCTTTTCGAAAAGCCGTGTCCACGGTTAAGGACGACTTGGTGCCGGATTCAGAGATCATAGAATAACTTGAACGAAATGATTAAAACCTGAGTACTAAAGGTACTACCAAGAATGTAAGGTTGACTTCCTCGAGGGTGATTCGGGAGGTGCCTTAGTAGACAGGTGTGGTGATGGATGGTGGTTGTTGAAGATGATCAGAAGAAAAGAGTTTACTTCTTACCCCTTTGAAAATATTCTGATTAGTCGATGCCATGGAGTTATGTCTCTTCTAAAGAAAACTAGCTTTATGCAAAACAGCCATAAAACCTTTGTAAGCCAATCATCGAGCTAGTAGCTCTAATAATCTTGCAGAGTTCGTCGAACTCAACGTTGCTTTGATTGATTCTTTCAGAGGAGGACTTCTTCGACCTTGAAGGTGGGTTCTTCGTGGAAGTCGACGAGTAGTCTGGGGTTCCCAGGTGGCAGCTTGGGACATCTCGGAACATCTAGCGCTGGGAATGTTTATCTGTAGGCCTCTTAGGCCATAATTTGGATCTTGTTGTGAGAACAACTTAATTTGCTTCCGCTTGATGTACTGTTGGGTCTGTGACCTCTGGTTGTAATAATTGCTATCTTTCTCTATTATAAGAGTTGAACTATAATGCTTTGAGTCGTAGAGTCTGTAATGTGCCAGTTGTTCCACAAGTCTTGATCTCTCTATTATGCATTGATAGTTGTGCCTACGTTAAGGCATCAATCGGGGTGTTGCGTTGCCGATGATCCATTCCGAGCAACGCCTGCCAAAGGTTTTGGCCGGGGATTGGTAAACCCGTAACCTCCGTTTGTATCGCTTAACCGGTGACACACAACATCACTGTATAGCAGTCGGGTCGGGGTGCCACATGGAAGTAACTTATGTATCTCTCTTCTCTTTGAGCTTCACTAATTAGTACCGTATGAGCTGCTGAACATGATTACGGTCATCTATGTAATACCTTTGTGGTGGATCTTTTTATGAGTTAATATATGTTTGAGATTGCAATAGTTTTGTTTCAGTTGTGAAATTTACTTACATACTATGGTGAGCCTTCAGTGATGCACCTTATAATAAAAAGCTATATCAATAGTAAATAAAAATGTGCTGAGATTGTTCATTTTGTTTGTTTGTCTTGTCATTTTGATATGGTCATGTTCCATATCCTGGGACAAGAAATACCCCAGTTGACGCTCTTAATGATGCTATTATTACTTACAATGATATTTAACTTGAACTTGCTTTGTTTCCCAAGTTGATTAACACCATGGTGTAGGTAATTGTATTCAAGGGGCATGAGACATTCAACCTATACTTTGCCAAGCACACTACTCATATTTGCTTTCACTTTAAACTTTAATCATTCAAGATGCTATGATAGGGGTAATGAGAGCTTGACAACAAGGATTACCACATTGCAATCATTAACTTAAGTAGAAGTGTTTGGAAGTTAGATAAAACTTATTCATGCTTTACCTCTACTCATTTATATCTTTCCAAAGTGTCCACCTTTTATATTCATATTTTCAATAATACTCTATGACCATTGTAGGATTTCTTACTTTTCATTATGCATACATTTGGTACATAGTACTTTCTTCTATGTTACACTTTGTGAATTATCATTAAACATCCTTGCATTGAATACTTGGTATCACTTCATAATCTATCTTGCATATTGCTACTCCTTTTAAGAATGAATCATTTGACCCTATGTAGCAATAGTAATCATCTTTGATATCTATTGATAGTATTAAATTGAAAAGTCCATGTTAGTTTTATCACCTTCATACTCGAGGACGAGTATAGTTTAAGCTTGGAGATGTTGATGCATGTAAAATGCATACATGAACTTTGCATTGTTTTACTTATATTTCAATCATATTTGCATCATATAAGGGTTATATCAATATTTTATAATGATTTTGGGAATATTTCATTGTTTTCCTATTTTTCTGGAATTAACCCTGCATAGGCAAAAAACCCTATTTTCTATATTTTGACGTTTTTAGGGACCCAAACGACGTCCAAATGACCTAATATTTTACGAGCATCAGTTTTTGGAAGGAACAAGACTTGGGAGCAAAGGAAGCGAACAAACGGAGGCCCGTGGGCCAAACGAGGGTGGCCCACGCGGCCAGATTCCCTAGCCGCGTGGGACCCACCAACTTGGCCCTCGAGGCTCCGTTGCCGTCGATCTTTTCTCCACCGACACTGTCTTGACCTAAAACCGACTATAAAAATAGTCCTCGACGCCCTTCGGAAGGGAGTGATACCCGTAGATGTGATAGCCTTCAGGTATCTACCTGTATGAAATAGTAAATGGGGTTAGGTTGAGACTCCAAGTGCAGAGTGTGTAGTAAGTGGAAGACGTGTTTTCCCCACGAGGGTGACTCGAGGGTTTAATATCGAACTCTCGGGGAATCAGTAGTGAAGATTTATCTTCCTATCCTTCTTTTGGTTACCTACAAAACAAAGTAAATGTTTTGGTCCTCAACCTCACCAGTGGTTGTCAAGCACAAGGTGTAAGAATGATATCAAGATATATGCAATGCAAACAAGAAATAAATATGCAATGGTGGTAAATAAATATGCAAGGATGGTGGTAACAATGATAAATGATATTTTTGGGTTTTTAAGATGTATGCAAGATGTAAAAGTGTTTTTGTATTTTCGGATTTAATAATGGCAGAAAATGAAAAGTGGTAAAAGTGTTGGAAAGGTGTTTCTTATGATTAAAAATGGACCGGGGTTCATGGTTTCACAAATGCACTCTCTCTTTAATAAAGTGGTAGACAATGGAACACTAGAGTTGACATATGAGATTGCAACACAAAGTTTAATGACAAGTTATAATTATATGGGCATCACGTCCTAACATAGAGACCTTTTGGTTATTAGTCTCTTATACTCCACCAAGATGCGAACTAAATCATAACACCTCAGTAATTAAGATAACTCAGAGTATAGCAATAAGTATCATGACATGAAGTTAAAATAAGAACATGCTAGATCTAGTCATGGAGTAGTGGCAATGGTCACACCCACATCTCCGGTAGCATGGTATTTTTTTTATCCCTAGTGAGGCAACAAAGTAAGGTAAAGATACCCAAGTGGATCGCAGAACTTTCTCTCACGTTCACTGCACTAGCCACCCCCCGTTACTCCAACTAATGCACACGTTCCCCCACACACGCTCTCATAAACATGCTTGATCATAACAAGTAATAAGAACGGGGTACATAATATGCATCTATTTCATAACTGAAACAAAACATTGCAATCTCAAACATATATTAACTCATAAAAAGATCCACCACAAAGGTATTACAAGATGACCGTAATCATGTTCAGCAGCTCATACGGTACTAATTAGTGAAGCTCAAGAGAGAGAGATACATAAGTTACTTCCACAAACCCATAGTCCAGAGGTGGACTACTCCCTCTTCATCATGGAGACGGTGGAGAAGTCGATGGAGAAGATGGAGACCACGCCGGCAGCGCCCCGCCGGAGTTTTCCCCCTCCAATCTGCAGCTCCAGATCTCTGTTTCGGTGTTTCTGTGTTTCTGCGGCGCTCCTTCCAGAGAACGTCGGGGGTATTTTTATAGGCGTTTTTAGGTCAAAACAGTCGGTGGAGAAAGATCGACGGCAACGGAGCTCGAGGCCCAAAAGGGGGTCCCACGCGGCCAGGTACAGGGCCGCGTGGGCCCACCTCTTTTGGCCCTCGGGCTCCGTTTGTTCGCTTCCTTCGCCCCAAGTCTTCTTCCTTCCAAATATTGACGCTCGTAAATTTCAGGTGATTTGGACGTCGTTTGGGTCCCTGAAACATTAAAAAAGAAATAGGGTTTTCTGCCTGCGCAGGGTTAATTCCATAAAAATAGGAAATAAATATAATATTCCCAAAATCATTATAAAACATTATATAACCCTTATATGATGCAAATATGATTGGAATATAAGTAATAGTGCAAAGTTCATGTATGCATTTTACATGCATCAACATCCCCAAGCTTAACCATACTCGTCCTCGAGTATGAAGGTGATAAAACTAACATGGACTTTGCAATTTAATACTAACAATGGATATCAAAGATGATTACTATTGCTACATAGAGTCAAATGATTCATTCTTCAAAGGAGTAGCAATATGCAAGATAGTTTATGAAGTGATATCAAGTATTCAATGCAAGGATGTTCAATGATAGTTCACAAAGTGTAACATGAAAGAAATAATATGGACCACATGTATGCATAATGATAAGTAAGAACATCCTACAATGGTCATAGAGTGTAGATGAAAATCTGAATATAAAAGGTGGACACTTTGGAAAGATATATATGTGAGTAGAGGTAAAGCATGCATAAGTTTCATCTAACTTCCAAACTCTTCTACTTAAGTTAATGATTGCAATGTGGTAATCCTTGGTGTCAAGCTCTCATTCCCCTATCATAGCATCTTGAATGATTAAGTTTAAAGTGAAAGCAAATATGAGTAGTGTGCTTGACAAAGTAAGGTTGAATGTCTCATGCCCCTTGAATACAAGTACCTACTCCATGTGTTACTCAACTTGGAAACAAAGCAAGTTCAAGTTATATCATTGTAAGTAATAATAGTATCATTAAGAGCGTCAACTGGGGTACCTCTTGTCCCAGGATATGGAACAAGCCCATATCAAAATGACAAGACAAACAAACAAATGAACAATCTCAACACCCTTTTTATTTACCATTGGAATAGCTTTTTATTGTAAGGTGTATCACAGAAGGTTCACCATAGCATGTAAGTAAATTTCCACCATGAATGATGCATGGCTTAGATTAGCGGCCCAGGCGTCTCTCTAACCATTTATACAAACTCATTTAAACTACTTCATTTCCACATTTATTTCACCATGATAAGCATCCATAAACAAAAGTACATGATATCAACTAAATGAATGAAGAGTGCATGTTGAAAGCTTGCCATGTGACAGCACATATGGGCTAACTCCAACCGACATTTATCAAGCCACAACATCATAATTTAATCACAATGGGTCATGTTTTTTATGCAATAAAAGTAAAGTGTGCATCAAGTTCGTGAGAGCTATATAACCAACTTTTCCCATAACAATCAATAACATAAACATTTTCATTCAGAGGTATAGATAACACAAATATCATGATAAACATACTCGGAATAGCATAAAGCTAATAGGTAGATATGGTGGACTCACTGGAAAACTTTGGTTGAAGGTGTTGGAAACAAGTTTTTGCTTGTTGGAATTTTTGGGCTAGCAAGAGGGAGAAAGTTGACCATCTAAATGCATGCATGAGTGTCCATAGAACTAACTAATCCATGTTAAACAAGTAAAATAACATTCAGCATCAAAACATGAATAAAGATAGCTCTTGATAAAATTTGCAAATTATTACTCATTAACAAGCTCATGAATCATGCAACTATATGTATCATTAAAATCAACTCAAACATCCCTTTTCCCAATCTTATAATAGCATCCAACATAATTCAACCCATATTTCCAGTAGCTCTCTCATATATAAATGATAGTGTGGTGGTCTCACAAAATAAAAATCAAACAAAACAAACAAAAAGACGCTCCAAGTTTATGCGATAAAGTGTTTCGATCGAAAAACAGAAGTTAGACGTGTGCAAACCGAGAGTGTGTAGGTCCAGTGGGGTTGTCTTCACATCCCCAAGCTTATGGTCTTCACCATCCTTGGATAGCTCTTGGTGCATCTCCTCCAATCCCTGTGAAAAAACTTCAAAACACCGTTTCTCCCATTTCTTTTCTGTGGGGTGCATTAGTAGTGATAAACAAATAGATTTCTTGCTGCATATAATCCTTAACAAAAATTCATATGAATGTCCAGAAATATATAATGTTGTATGCCTACTCATAAACTCAATTGGATAAAAAGATTCAAGTTAAAAGCTCAAAGCATGCATCAAACAAAATGGGACAGAATCTGTCCAGAAAAACAGCAGCAGCAAAACGTATTTTTCTACCCTACTAACTTTCTCGAAAAATTCCGAAAAATTCATGCATACAGAGGATGAAAAGTTGCAACTACAGTTCAAATATGAGCTCATTCGGAGTTACAGAATAAGAATTAAAAATCATACCGTGCACAGATTCGTGCAGGAATAAAATCTCCGAACGCTATAAGCAACTTTTCAAACCAAAAGAGTAAAACTTGGCACTTTATTAAAAATTCCAGAAACTAAACTAAAACAAAGTCTCTTGTTACAGCAAGAGGACACAAAGAAAATCACAAATAAAAACAACCGGGTTGCCTCCCGCAAAGCGCTTTCTTTATAGCCATATAGCTAGGCTTCTTACTTGTTGTTTATTGAGACGAAGCTCATGAGGGAGCTTGAACTTTGATGTCCCTCTTCCTTGGGAAGTGTTCCATGCACTTCTTGTGTGGAAACTGAAACTTCACATTCCCTTCTTTTGAATCAATGATAGCACCTGTAGTACGAAGAAAAGGTCTTCCAAGAATAATAGGACTAGAGGTTTTATTCCCCATATCCATGATTAGAAAATCAACAGGCACAAAAGTCATATGTAACTCTACCATAACATCACTTACTTTTCCTAAAGCATGTTTAATGGAATCATCAGCAAGTGCAAGTTCAATAGAGCATTTTTCAAGATTTTTCAATTCAAGTACTTCATATAGTTCTTTAGATAAAACAGAGACACTAGATCCTAGATCAAGTATGGCATGGTGTGTCTCTTTTCCAATAGTTACTAGTACCTTGGGAATCCATATATCCCCAAGCTTAGGTGGTATCATAGCCTCTTGGTTGTACCTAGCAATCTTTTCTTTCAAGACATGATTAGCAATATAAGAACCAAAACCAGCTTGGTTGATTAAAGGATCACTTGCAAATTTTTGTAAGATAGATATTAATTCATGCAAGCTACAATTTTCTAAGTCAAGCAATGGATCCTTGACTTCACTAAGCATTTTAACTTCCTCAACTTTCTTTTCTAACTCAATCAACATAAGAGATTCATCATGTTCAGTTTCTTTAACTTCTTCTTTAAACTACCAAGTTGAGACATGAATGGCAACAAATATTCAGGATAGTTCAATAATTCACTAAGAGTTTCCTCCAAAGTAAGAGGAACATTTTCAGCAATAGTAATAGAATTCATTCCAACCACAGGTGATGCTTGTGGTTTCCCTGTAGACATACTCAATAAAGTGGCTTGATTATCAGCTAGTTTTGACAAAGCTTTGTCTAGTCCTGCAGCTTGGAGTTGTAAGCTTTAATATCATAACTAATAGAAGCAACAGACTTATTCAACTCTTGTATCATTATTATGACTAGCAACTTGTTCCATAAGAATTTTGTTAGCCTCAGAATCATCATTGCGTGATGACATAGGCTTCCAATTATTATCATTAGCATTAGGATAAGGAATAAAAGGACGATTGTTGGGAACATATGGGGGTTTATTATAAGAGTTATAATTATTTCTACCAAACCCATTATTACCATAGTTCTAATGAAGTTGACATCAACATTTTTAACATTAGGTTTATTAAGCAAAGCAAGAATAGTATCCATTTTAGATGACAAATCATTTGTTTCTTCGATAGAGTTTACTTTCTTAGAAGGATTAGGTGCTCTATCAGTATGCCATTTACTATAGTTTTGCAAAATACTTTCCAATATGTTCTTAGCTTCTACTATAGTTTTTCCTATAAAAGCACCTCCAACAGCAGAATCAAGTATATTTCTAGACATGTAGTTTAAACCATTGTAGAACGAGTGTAATATGGTCTGATACGTGCAAGGCACACGTTCGTTGGGAGACCCCAAGAGGAAGGTATGATGAGTATAGCAACAAGTTTTCCCTCAGTACGAAACCAAGGTTTAATCGAACCAGTAGGAGATCAAAGTCACTTCTGAAGGTTGTTGGTGAAGGAGTGTAGTGTAGGGGCCCCTCGGAAACCACCATCCGAAGTACCCACGTTATGTAAACAGATCACGATCCCAATGATCAGTGCATCGCGATCACATAACCGACATGGTATTCAAAGTTACATCATTCAAACGGACATACCAATCTTACATATATGAATGGTCACATGACCCAATCTACCAGACATCGTCACGCAGGACAGAAGTAATTACGATAGAGCGGAAGCTCGTGACTAACGTATGCCCTCGTCACCACCGGACGCGTTCCCACATGTGCAGTTGACCGGTGACAGCATAGTCGGCGTGGTCGCCGGCGTGCTCCTCTTCTCAGGCATAAACTTCCTCAAAGAAACCTGGACATTTGAATATCCAGGGACACAGCCGTAAGTACAACGATGTACTTGCAAATCCACCTCAAGGCTTAAGTTTTCATGGTAATGCAGAAGAAAACATTTTCAAAAACTGGGCTGGCCGCTATATACGACTATACGGCTTAGTTTTCGCAAAGATGCTTTTAGGCATAGAGATTTACACATATCTCTGCCTTTGTCAAAAATGAAGGAATAGAATAAACTATTCCCACGGTTTTGGAAATTCTTTTGCAAAACTTTTTATACCCATAGGATAGGGATACCCTTTTTTCCTTTCTCCGGGTTCCAACCAGTTGACTCCCCGAGACCAACTGTCTTCCCCCAAAATCCGTACCTCCCAGGTACCTCCTTACTGCCTCCTTGTTTTTCCAACAAAAACCACTTTTTCTTTTTAAAACAAAAATGCCCGCACGCCTAGATCGGTGGCCTTCCAACCGTCCATGACCGAGGACTCGGCTATTCGAATAGTTTTACACTCTGCAGAGGTTGTACACTTTCACCACAAGATTTGGACAGTCTGCCATGGAACACCACGGACTGTACAGAGACAGCATGCACCCATCAGACCACCAATCCTAACTTCCACTATGTCGATGCTAGTACCTCGGTCGACCTCCTCGATGGGTTTGTACCTCCCCGGCACCGAGTGAGCTAGCCGTTTGCAACCGGTTACCCCTAGCCTCACACCGCCATGACAGGAGACCCACCGCCTCACACCGCCATGACAGGAGACCCACCGCTGCTCACCGGGAAGCTCACCTAGGGGCAGTGAGGGTGCAAGGGCGGGGTCGGAGGTGAAGGAGAAGACGACGGCGTGCTCGGGGGTGCCCTCAAGTGACAAAAAACTTGTCGGAGGCCATGGCGATGACGGCGGCGGTTTCCTCGGGTCGGAGATGAGACGGCTCGCTCGGGCACCTAGAAGAAGAAAAGAAGGGAGGGTGAGAGAGAGCTCGAGACACCGTGCTCTGTAAGCCAAAAATGGCGAAGAACGGGGGAGTGTGGCACCGGCGAGAGTAGCTCGACTCCATCGGCTACCGAAGCTTAACCTGCCTCTCTCGTGGAGCAGAGAGCTCGAGAAGACGCTCGGCTTCGTGGGAGGAGAGGGGTGCAAGGGCGAGGTCCTGGAGTAGAAAGGAGAGCAAGAGAGGCAGGGGAGGCGAAATGGGAGTAGGGACCCGATCTAGGGTTTGGCTCGGGTATTTGAGGGGGAGAGGAGAGCTTGGGCTGCTCGGGTTGGCCAGAAGGGCGGTGGAGAGGGGGACAGAGAGGAGGTGGTCGGGGTGGCGTGTCCTGGCCAATAGATGGGGAGGGGAGTGAGCTCCCATTCGGCCATGGTGGACAATGGTGAATGGTGAGTGGTGGAGGGGGAGAAAAAGAGGGGTTGACAGGTGGGCCAGGGTGGAATGATGTTGTCCTGGCCGTGGGAGAGAGAAGAGAGAGATTAGTAGATGATTTGATGAAGTTTGGACAAGAATTAGATTGTTAGTGAAAATTAAAAGGTTGCCTTCTTTGCCATCAAGCACTAGTCACACAAGTGCTCAATTCTGGTTAGTAAAGCATCAGTGAGCAAGATTAGATGATGTTTAAGAGAGTGGTGAAGGTGCATTGCAGAAAACAATAAAGGGATGATTAAGAAGAAGTGTGCAAGATGCTATCTTTTAACATGACCAATGGTCACTGTTTTACTAGGCAACAAGACCCTGGATGAATTTGTGATAAGACAAGGTGTTATTCTAAAACTAAAGATATGTGTTGAGAAAAGAGATGACAGTCACCAACTTGGTTGGTTTGCATGTCCAAAAAAATTAACGAAAGATTAGCAGAGAGTTCTAAACTCGCTAAAAGTTAACAAACATGAAGATCACTGTCCTAAAATTAGTCACACAAATCCACAACATGCTTCCTAGCAAACAACAAGCAAAACTAATGAATACTACAGGGCTACTAAGGGCACTAAACAAAATAGCAGAGAAAATTCCACTAACACAGCAAAGTTTTAGCTAACCACAGAAAATTCTAAACTAACACCACAATTTCTAAGGCTAGAGAACAACACCACTCTCAAACATCCTCAGGAATTTAGTACAAGCAAGTCACGTACACAAAAAGGCCAACAACACAAGCAAAACAAACACAAATCAAACCACAAATCTGCCACTCCACAATTTCCATAACCACCAATATAATCTTGTGATAAATGTGATCACACAAAATCATGACAAGATGTTATTTAAAAGTATTCTCAACTCATACTTGATAGTTTTCGAAAAGAAATTATGTGGGGTAATATATTTCCCCACTTGTAGTATTTCCAAAGAGAGTGAAAATAAGTGCTTACAATATGAGTTGCAAATCCTTGCAAAAATATCAAGGTTGAAAATAGGTAGGAGATATGATATAGTTCTCCATAGTTTTATAAACAAATAAATTTTGTAAAATACTTTACTTTCCCAAATCATAGGCCTTTGGGGTAGTTGATAAAATCAAAGCATTTTTGGAAGAAGAGTTTGGGCCAAAATAGCAGCGGGGAAGATATAAGGAATATTTTCTTGTCATGACATGATCACCAAAGTTAAATGTATTTTTATCTTGATTGGGTCTTTGGGTTAACACTCATTGGTCAAACAACAACAAAAAACAAGTCATACATGGCCAAACAGAGCAATAGGAAGGAAAACCCTATCATTAATGAAGTATTTCAAAAAGTTTTTGTTGCCCCTGATTTTTGGCTCTCTAACAACTATGTTTTTCTGACTTCCAAAAAGTGGGGTGTTACAGATTCTTCCCCCTTAAAATAAATCTCGTCCTCGAGATTTGCTGGGTGGGGTACTAGGGGAGTACGAGGGGCAAGGAGTGTTAGGTTTGTTAATCCCGTGAGGTCGTCGCTTCTTCATTGAGGTGGTCTTCTGGGATCTTGACAACTTGATGATGCGATAATCTCCTGTGAAGAGTCCTGATCCTTGGTGATGGTGTTGACTCGACGACCGGTGCTGATGGAATGCCCTGGTTGGTGGTTTCCAGATACTACAAGGCTAGGGCACAAGGAACTAATAATTAACATGCTCGGGTATACCTAGTGCATGTCTTCCCCCCTAAAAAAAGGGACTTGAACGGTTATGTTGAAGGTTGAAGCTGGCGTTGACTTGGAGGCATTGTCCTTCTTGAGTAACTTGGCGATCTCCACACTGGTTGTCCTTCCTTGGTGCTTGGGGTTGGAGCAGTTATCATGCCATGGTATTGTCGCCTCTCGGGGGTCATAGTTGCGGACGAGGCCTCACTGGATGCGTCATAGTTAGAAACTGGACTCGCTTAGGTCTCTAGTTAGTTGGAGGATGCTAAAAGCTTCATGTCATGTCCAAGCTTGCTGGGTTGTTGATGTTGGTGTAGTGACGAAAGCTGGTGTAAGGTCAAGACCATGCTATCTTCAAGAAGCTTGCGTAGATCTTCTATGTTTCTTCTGATATTGCCTTCCTTAGGGGTATCACAAATAGATAAGCATTAGCGACGGTCTAGCCTCACGGGCGTCAGGTCCATAGACTTGACTCTCTTCGATTTTGTACTACGGAAGGTGTTAGAAACTCAATTGCTCGGTGGTTGGTGACGCCAAATTGCAGTTGCTTCCCCCGTTGATTCTTCTTAGCATCTTCCTTGTAGATTTTCTTCCCGCTTCTCTTCCTTTGGTTTGGCGGAAAAAGGGCTGGTCGTTGAAGGCTTCTTTGGTTATGGGTCTTCACAAAGCCTTGCAGGTGCTCAGACATGCGGATTTGAGTGCACCAAACCAGTTAGTATTTTCTCAAGCTTTGGTTAGATGTTAACCTAATGTTAGATAGGTTATGTTAGTGCTGTTAGATCTATAATTTCTTTGGCTCGTGTTGCGAGATACGGCTCCAGTATTCCCGGCTTTGGTCTAGACTCTTCAACTTCCTTGATTTTTGAGCTTCACGAAGCTTTGTTACAAATCCTAAGAGGTAGAGTAAATAGTCCCAAACTTCCTAAGGAGTTTAAAACTTAGACCAAGGAGTATGGAGCTAAAGGGTTTGGTCTACCACTCGACGAAGTTACTAGTGTTGCGTTCCCACTTAGTCTTGGAAAGTCAGCGAAAAGACCTCATGTCTGTTTCCACTTGCCTTCTTGTACTCTCTGGTGGTCTGACGGCTTTGCGGCAGGTTGACAAAGAAGACCTTCCGACAGGTGATAATGATGGTGCTTGCTTGTTGGTTTGACTCTGTGCAGTGGATAGTTGATGTCGGTTGACTTTGGCCTTGTTTTGAAGGAGATCTTCTCACTACCAACTATAGGTGATTACCATCCTTCTTGCCAAGACTTGCAGTTAGGGAAGGCTAGTTGGTGTCGTCACAAGCTAGAGTTAGATGTTAATCTAAAATTAGGTAAGTCAAGTAAGTGATGGTATACTTTTAATTCCAACAGTCAGGTATCCGAGGTAACGCTCGTGTCTTCACGGGTCCGCATAAAAGTCTTGCTTCCTTCAGGCTCTTGACGCACTTGCTCCAAATCGTGGATGAAGTCCATTGTCTGACTTGCCGGTTAGGCTACCAAATCTCAGGCTATTAGGGTAAGGATCGAGGGTCTTCTGTATCTTGCACAGCTGTCAGTTCTTACCGGTCGATGAGGAAAAACGTTTTAGAAAGGTGTCCTAGACGGTCTTATATTGGCAGCAAGGTGCAGCTATGGTCAAGAGGCCAAAAAGTGTTTTTGTCAAGTTAACAAAGGAGTTTTGTAAGAAGGGAAGCTTTAATTTTGCTTCGTGTTGCCATCAAGGAGTGATTGGGATTCACACAAGAAAAACAACACACAAGCAAAGTACACACAAGCAAAGAGCACACAAACAAACAACACACAAGGTACATTTAGTACCAATGGACGCATAATACTCGTGGTAGTCAGGGTAGTACAACCAAGGTTCCTATCATTTTTATTCCTATTGGTCTTTGATAAACATGGTTGGTGAAGTCTTCATTTTGTCGCCTTGGGCTCAGATGGAAAATTGAGACAGTCGAAGTTGCCACTTGAGTAAAGTTGTGGATGTTGAGCTGAGTTATTCGAAGGTCTCTTGCTTTGTTGATATCGATGATCTTGGCATCTGCAGATCAATCACCTCGATGTTGAATGTTGAGTATTTGGGATGGAACTTCTTCTTCTTCTGGGTACTAGCTAATTTGGTCTCACTTGGGTTAATCGTCCAGTATATCAGTTGTTTTGAAGAGGGTTGAGATAGAAGAAACTTTTCAGAATGTCTTTAAAATATAAACCTTTTTAGGCAAGGGAAGAGAATAGTAGATGCCATATTTGGCTTAACAAAAATAGTTTTATAAAGATAGGTTTTACCACAAAAAAAAATTCTTTCCTAACTAATGACCATGCTAACTAAGGTCTCCTAAGGTCAACGATGGCTCTGATACCAAGTCTGTAGGGGCCCCTCGGAAACCACCGTCCAAAGTACCCACGTTATGTAAACAGATCACGATCCCAATGATCAGTGCATCACGATCACATAACCGACATGGTATTCAAAGTTACATCATTCAAACGGACATACCAATCTTACATATATGAATGGTCACATGACCCAATCTACCAGACATCGTCACACAGGACAGAAGTAATTACGATACAGCGGAAGCTCGTGACTAACGTCGGCCCTCGTCACCACCGGACGCGTTCCCACAGTGCAGTTGACCAGTGACAGCATAGTCGGCGTGGTCGCCGGCGTGCTCCTCTTCTCAGGCATAAACTTCCTCAAAGAAACCTGGACATTTGAATATCCAGGGACACACCCGTAAGTACAACGATGTACTTGCAAATCCACCTCAAGGCTTAAGTTTTCATGGTAATGCAGAAGAAAACATTTTTCGAAAACTGGGTTGGCCGCTATATACGACTATACGGCTTAGTTTTCGCAAAGATGCTTTTAGGCATAGAGATTTACACATATCTCTGCCTTTGTCAAAAATGAAGGAATAGAATAAACTATTCCCACGGTTTTGGAAATTCTTTTGCAAAACTTTTTATACCCATAGGATAGGGATACCCCTTTTTCCTTTCTCCGGGTTCCGACCAGTTGACTCCCCGAGACCAACTGTCTTCCCCCAAAATCCGTACCTCCCAGGTACCTCCTTACTGCCTCCTTGTTTTTCCAACAAAAACCACTTTTTCTTTTTAAAACAAAAATGCCCGCACGCCTAGATCGGTGGCCTTCCAACCGTCCATGACCGAGGACTCGGCTATTCGAATAGTTTTACACTCTGCAGAGGTTGTACACTTTCACCACAAGATTTGGACAGTCTGCCATGGAACACCACGGACTGTACAGAGACAGCATGCACCCATCAGACCACCAATCCTAACTTCCACTATGTCGATGCTAGTACCTCGGTCGACCTCCTCGATGGGTTTGTACCTCCCCGGCACCGAGTGAGCTAGCCGTTTGCAACCGGTTACCCCTAGCCTCACACCGCCATGACAGGAGACCCACCGCTGCTTCCCGGTAGGGACTTTAACCCCACACTTTGTATCCCCAATTTCCTTATTGCGGCATTTGGTTCAGGGGACTCGAACCCCGTCTAGCAATTTTGAGGCAAAGCGCGCACTAGCACAAACAAGCTTCCGAAAGGCCCCGTGCCTATTTTGGAGTAATGTGGTTGTACTGTTAAAATTGTCGGGCAAGATCCGCTAGGGCTGTACTTTGTTTTCCAAAAACATCTCCTTCTCCGACTGCTCCCAGCAGCTCGGGTTTTCGTAAACATCTCGATTTGCTCCCAGCATCTCGAGTTTTCGTAAACTTCTCCCGTTGCTCCCAGCACCCCGGGTTTTGTAAAACACTTTCTCTCCGAGTGCTCCCAGCGACTCGGGTTTTTCCTCCGAAAACATTTTTATTAAAAACCAGGTCCCCATCCTATAGTTTTGAGATAAGAGTAAGGATATATATATATATATATCTAAAGAAATTAATTTTCTTGATAGCGCCTTCGGTAAAAAGGCTTCTCAAGTAAAGATTTACTTTAATAAACCTATTGTAAACTAGTAGATATTTTTGGCCAAAACAACATTTTCGAAATTAGTTTTTGGGTGGCAAGTTGCCACAAAAGAATAAAACATGCATTATTTTATTTTTGGAAACAAAACATGCTTGCAAAATAATAGGCATATGGAGTGGTTGAGGTGGCTTGCCTTGATCAGCAAAGTGTCCCTGGTCTTGCTCTTCCTCGTACACAGGTTCATTTCCCCACGTACAGCTTCTCCTCTCGCGGTCCTAAGGTACCGGAAAAGTAAACGGACTATCGTCAATACTACAAACGCGGGTTGACAACAATCTAAAGTAAACAAGCAAACAAGTGACAACTTAGCATATAAACACAAGGAAATACTTCAGACAAAAGTTAGATATCTAAAGTACTCCTACACACCAGGGGTGACTTAGATGCTACTCACTAACTAATACACAATCAATCGTACAGCAAGGCATTCCAAACAAAGCAAACATCAAGCTTAACTAACAAGCAATAAACAAGACACAAGACTATTATCTAACAAACAAGTTTAGCAATCACCACACTCTCCACTTTTATAAAGATAGGCTTAAAGTAGTGATTAAGCATCTCTTAGAGATTTCTTACTAACAAGCTAGGCTAAGCACAACCAACAAACCTAAACAACCAGTAGCTGAACTTAGTTTAAAAAAAAGATTGGTTAACTTGCTTAACAATCAAGCAATACAAACACGGCTTAACACTTAATTGCAATGCTATTAATTCTACTCTAGCAATACTTGCTAAACTTTAAACAAACTAAACACAAGTCACTATCATTACTAATATATACTAGCAAGCCAAACAACAATATCAAGCAAACAACAATACCAAAACAATTTACAACAAGCACACACACATTTTCATAATCAAAAACATTTAAATCTATTTCAATTTATTAGTGTCAGAAACACCACTTTCACTAACAATTACACCTAGAGAGTTCTGTTAAGCAAACAATCATGCAAACTTGGATTTGGGCTCTCTGTTACTATTAGCAACTAACACAATTGGATTTACTCCAAAACTAAAATCACAGAAAATAAGAAAAATGCACAAAGTGCATTCTGCCACTATATTCAAACATCTACCAAATCTATTCTGAGCATCAAAACACTATGGGGTAAAATTCCAGAGAAAGGTTACCCCAATAGATTTCCAACAAAGTTGGATTCACTCAATTTGGACACTCCTAGCTCCTGCTAAAAATAAAACACTACAAAAGACACATTCTTCAAGATTTAATACCATGCAAAATATACTAGCTATTTTTGAGCAACAACACTTCTGCATGTTCAAGCATTCACTCAGGAACACTACAAAATTTACTCTAATGAATTTGCACTAACAGATCTACCACAAACTAATTAAACTAAACAAGCAGAATTAACAGAAACAGGAAAATGTAAAAGATCTAGAGAAAAAATTAGATGGGCTGCGCTGGGCCAGATCTGGCCGTGGCCAGCCCAGATCTGGGCCGCGGCGAACCAGATTCGGCCCACCCGGCCTCAGCGCACGCGCGGGCGTGGAAAACGGTCAATGCCACCACGGCATTTAAACATGGCCGTCGATCTGGAGATCGACGATTCTCCTGCGTCGTCTCCAGCGCGACGCCGCCGTGGTCCCTGCAGAGAGAGAGAGAGAGGAAGGTGAGCTCGCCGGGAAGCTCACCTAGGGGCAGCGAGGGTGTGAGGGCGGGGTCGGAGGTGAAGGAGAAGACGACGGCGTGCTCGGGGGTGCCCTCAAGTGACGAAAAACTTGTCGGAGGCCATGGCGATGACAGCGGCGGTTTCCTCGGGTCGGAGATGAGACGGCTCGCTCGGGCACCTAGAAGAAGAAAAGAAGGGAGGGTGAGAGAGAGCTTGAGATGCCGCGCTCTGTAAGCCAAAAATGGCGAAGAACGGGGGTGTGGCGCCGGTGAGAGCAGCTCGACTCCATCGGCTACCGAAGCTCAACCTGCCTCTCTCGTGGAGCAGAGAGCTCGAGAAGACGCTCGCTTCGTGGGAGAGGAGAGGGGTGCAAGGGCGAGGTCCTGGAGCAGAAAGGAGAGCAAGAGAGGCAGGGAGGCGACATGGGAGTAGGGACCCGATCTAGGGTTCGGCTCAGGTATTTGAGGGGGAGAGGAGAGCTTGGGCTGCTCGGGTTGGCCAGAAGGGGCGGTGGAGAGGGGGACAGAGAGGAGGTGGTCGGGGTGGCGTGTCCTGCCCAATAGATGGGGAGGGGAGTGAGCTCCCATTCGGCCATGGTGGACAATGGTGAATGGTGAGTGGTGGAGGGGGAGAAAAAGAGGGGTTGACAGGTGGGCCAGGGTGGAATGATGTTGTCCTGGCCGTGGGAGAGAAGAGAGAGATTAGTAGATGATTTGATGAAGTTTGGACAAGAATTAGATTGTTAGTGAAAATTAAAAGGTTGCCTACTTTGCCATCAAGCACTAGTCACACAAGTGCTCAATTCTGGTTAGCAAAGCATCAGTGAGCAAGATTAGATGATGTTTAAGAGAGTGGTGAAGGTGCATTGCAGAAAAGAATAAAGGGATGATTAAGAAGAAGTGTGCAAGATGCTATCTTTTAACATGACCAATGGTCACTGTTTTACTAGGCAACAAGACCCTGGATGAATTTGTGATAAGACAAGGTGTTATTCTAAAACTAAAGATATGTGTTGAGAAAAGAGATGACAGTCACCAACTTGGTTGGTTTGCATGTCCAAAAATAATTAAGGAAAGATTAGCAGAGAGTTCTAAACTCGCTAAAAGTTAACAAACATGAAGATCACTGTCCTAAAATTAGTCACACAAATCCACAACATGCTTCCTAGCAAACAACAAGCAAAACTAATGAATACTACAGGGCTACTAAGGGCACAGAACAAAATAGCAGAGAAAATTCCACTAACACAGCAAAGTTTTAGCTAACCACAGAAAATTCTAAACTAACACCACAATTTCTAAGGCTAGAGAACAACACCACTCTCAAACATCCTCAGGAATTTAGTACAAGCAAGTCACATACACAAAAAGGCCAACAACACAAGCAAAACAAACACAAATCAAACCACAAATCTGCCACTCCACAATTTCCATAACCACCAATATAATCTTGTGATAAATGTGATCACACAAAACCATGACAAGATGTTATTTAAAAGTATTCTCAACTCATACTTGATAGTTTTCGAAAAGAAATTATGTGGGGTAATATATTTCCCCACTAGTAGTATTTCCAAAGAGAGTGAAAATAAGTGCTTACAATATGAGTTGCAAATCCTTGCAAAAATATCAAGGTTGAAAATAGGTAGGATATATTATATAGTTCTCCATAGTTTTATAAACAAATAAATTTTGTAAAATACTTTACTTTCCCAAATCATAGGCCTTTGGGGTAGTTGATAAAATCAAAGCATTTTTGGAAGAAGAGTTTGGCCCAAAATAGCAGCGGGGAAGATATAAGGAATATTTTCTTGTCATGACATGATCACCAAAGTTAAATGTATTTTTATCTTGATTGGGTCTTTGGGTTAACACTCATTGTTCAAACAAAAAAAAAGTCATACAAGGCCAAACAGAGCAATAGGAAGGAAAACCCTATCATTAATGAAGTATTTCAAAAAGTTTTTGTTGCCCCTGATTTTTGGCTCTCTAACAACTATGTTTTTCTGACTTCCAAAAAGTGGGGTGTTACATGTAGTGCGGCGCAACACCAGTGATTCTGGTGCCAACGTGGAACCTGCACAACACAATCAAACTACTTTGCCCCAACTTAATAGTGAGGTTGTCAATCTCACCGGCTTGCTTAAAACAAAAGATTAGACGTATAGTGTGGAAAATGATGTTTGTTTGCAGAGAATGAAAGAGAACAATGATTGCAGTAAGTTGTATTATCAGATGTAAAAGAATGGACCAGGGTCCACAGTTCACTAGTGGTGTCTCTCCATAAAGATAACTAACATGCTGGGTAAACAAATTACAGCTGGGCAATTGACAATATTGAAAAGTGCATAATAATGCATGTACAAGTTATAGTGTCTACTATGAGATTTAATCGGGCATTACAACATGGTACACAGACCGCTATCCAGCATGCATCTGTGCCTAAATAGTCCACCTTCAGGTTAACATCCGTACCCCCTTCAGTATTGAGTTGGAAGCAACAGACTATTGCATTAAGTAAAGTGCATAATGTAAGCAACATAATTATCCTTAGACAAAGCATCGCTGTTTTACCCCTAGTGGCAACAGCACATCCACAACCTTAGAACTTTCTGTCACTGTCCCAGATTAAATGGAGACTGAACCCACTATCTAGCATAAATGCTCCCTCTTGGAATCACAAGCATCAACTTGGTCAGAGTATCAACAAGCAACGGAGAGCATGCAAGATCATAAATAACATAGACATGATAATTCAATAATCAACTTGACATAGTATCAATATTCATCGGATCCCAACAAACACAACATGTAGCATTACTATAAGATTATCTTGATCATGATAGGTAGCTCACAAGATCTAAACATGATGGCACAAGAGGAGAAGACAACCATCTAGCTACTGATATGGACCCATAGTCCAAGGATGAACTACTCACACATCACTCCGGAGGCAGGCATGGCGATGTAGAGCCCTCCGGTGATGATTCCCCTCTCCGGCAGTGTGCCGGGAAGAGCTTCAGAACCCTCCTGAGTTAGGGTTGATGGCGGCGGCGGCTCTGGAACTTTTCGTGGATAATGACTCGGGTATCTAGGGTTTCCCGAATAGATGAATTTATAGGCCAAGGGGCGACATCGGTGGAGACCCGAGGGGCCCACACCATGTCGTGGCGCGCCGGGAGGTGGGGCCGTGCCACCACGTGTGTGGCCGCCTCCTCGGTCCCCTTCGTGTCTCCTTCGGACTCCGTGTACGTGACAGAAAAATAGGACCGTGGGCTTTGTTTCGTCCAATTCCGAGAATATTTTCAGAACAACTTTTATGAAATACAAAAACAGCAGAAAACAGGAACTGGCACTGTGGCATCTTGTTAATAGGTTAGTCCCAGAAAATGCATAAAATGATATAAAGTGTAAATAAAACATGTAGCAATTGGTATAATATAAGCATGGAACATCAGAAATTATGGATACGTTGGAGACATATCACGGTCCATTCATTAACCCCATGTGATGGACAAGTTCTAAGCATAAGTTTTATCCTATCCCAAGCCATAGCAACATGTTCATTTTCATTTTGCCTAAAAGAAAGAATGTTGTTTCTACTTTGCAAAATTTTAACAGGAGGATAATATTTCTTAATGAAAGCTTCTTTTAGATCATCCCAAGAATTAATACTATCAGATGGCAATGAATGCAACCACTCTTTAGCTTTTCCTCTAAGTGAGAAAGGAAATAACTTCAGTTTTAGGATATCACTTTCCACATTTTTAAACTTTTGCATGTCACATATTTCAATAAAATCATGAAGATGCATAGAGGCATCCTCCATAGCACTACCACTAAATTATTCCCTAGTTTTCAAGTTCAACAAACTAGGATTTACTTCATAACTATCAGCTTTAATCTCAGGTGTGGCAATAGCTCTAGTAATAAATTGATCATTAGGAGTGTTTGTGTAGTCACACAACTTAGTTATTTCTCCCATTTTAGCAAGTTTTTATGTATTTTTTTAATTTTTTATGCAAAACTGAAAATAAAATGACACTAACAAATGCAAACCGAAATAACAAATGCAACACAAAATGCAAAACTGAAAATAAAATATGCAAACCAAAATATAAAATGCAAGACAATGACAAAACAAAATAAATTGCTTTGAAGGTAAAGATGGATAAGATGATGCTCACGTAGGTGCAACCTCCCCAAGCTTAGGTGTTAGCACAAGTTGGTGATGTTGACTTTTTTGTGAGATGATGCAAAAACAAAGTTGGTGCACACCCTTGGATAAATCTCTTCAGCTATGATTCCCCGGCAACGGCGACAGAAAACGGTCTTGATACCCGTAGATGTGATAGCCTTCAGGTAGCTACCTGTATGAAGTAGTAAACGGGGTTAGGTTGAGACTCCAAGTGCAGAGTGTGTAGTAAGTGGAAGACGTGTTTTTCCCACGAGGTGACTCGAGGGTTTAATATCAAACTCTCGGGGAATTAGTAGTGAAATATTTATCTTCCTATCCTTCTTTGGGTTACCTACAAAACAAAGTTAAATGTTTTGGTCGTCAACCTCACTTGTGGTTGACAAGCACAAGGTGTTAGAATGATATGAAGATAGTATGTGATGCAAACAAGAAATAAATATGCAATGATGGTAAATAAATATGCAAGGATGATGATAACAATGATAAATGATATTTTTGGGTTATTAATGATATATGCAAGATGTATAAGTGTTTTTGTATTTTCGGATTTAGTAATGGCAGGAAATATAAAAGTGGTAAAAGTTGTTGAAAAGGTGTTTCTTATGATTAAAAATGGACCGGGTTCATGGTTTCACAAATGCACTCTCTCTTCAATAAAGTGGTAGACAATGAAACACTAGAGTTGACATATGAGATTGCAACACAAAAGTTTAGTGACAAGTTACTAATTATATGGGCATCACGTCCTAACATAGAGACCTTTTGTTTATTAGTCTCACTTATACTCCACCAAGATGCGAACTAAATCATAACACCTCAGTAATTAAGATAACTCAGAGTATAGCTTTAAGTATCATGACATGAAGTTAAAATAAGAACATGCTAGATCTAGTCATGGAGTAGTGGCAATGGTCACACCCACAACTCCGGTAACATGATATTTTTGTTTATCCCTAGTGAGGCAACAAAGTAAGGTAAAGATACCCAAAGTGGATCGCAGAACTTTCTCTCACGTTCACTGCACTAGCCACCCCCCGTTACTCCAACTAATGCAAACATCACCCCACACATGCTCTCATAAACATGCTTCATCATAACAAGTGAATAAGAACGGGGTACATAATATGCATCTATATTCATAACTGAAACAAAACATTTGCAATCTCAAACATATATTAACTCATAAAAAGATCCACCACATAGGTATTACATAGATGACCGTAATCATGTTCAGCAGCTCATTCGGTACTAATTAGTGAAGCTCAAAGAGAGGAGAGATACATAAGTTACTTCCACAAACCCATAGTCCAGAGGTGGACTACTCCCTCTTCACACTAGTAGGGAAAAGCCTACCGCTGGCGGACAGAATTGGCCTACCGCTGGCGGGCGCCGCACGCCAGCGATCATTACGCCAGTGGTAATTTATAACGCTGGCGGGCGACCGTCCGCCAGCGGTAAGGCTCGTTACCGCTGGCGGGCACAATTTCTGCCCGCCAGCGTTAGATTAGACAACGCTGGCATGCAGCCACGGCCGCCAGCGGTACATTTTTTGAATTTATTTTTTCCAGAAAAGCGTATTCCAGCAGTATCTACAGTACAGTAAATTCAAATACAGTGTCAAACAAACAACAGAAATATAGATGACCACATACAAATGATCAAAGTGCGATACATAGATACCTTAGTTCATTACACATGCATTACAAACCTAAAACGACATAGTACTTAAGCTAAACTTCGATAATGTAAACAACATGCATTAGTTCATCACTTAACCTAACTTGAAATTTAACCTAAAACTATTCATCGAGATCACCCCAGCTTGAACTAATGTCGGATGAGTCGTCCGACGACTCATCGAGATCATCCCAGAAGCTCGAATCAGAATCGTCGCCGGTTTTCTTGCACGGCGGCGCTCCACTGGAGGGTTCGGCGATGTCGGAGCTCGCATGCCTCTTCTTGCTCCTCAAGGCGTAGAAGTCCAGCTCTGCCTGCACCAGATCGGGCGGTTCTGGCGCAGTGCGTCCATCCGCCACTCGTCGATCTGGGCAGCGCAGCGAGCTATCCCCTGGCGGCGGTTACGCCGCACCTCGTCTACGTCGACGATCTCCATTAGCGGCGCGAGGAACTCAGCCTCCTCCTGGGATGGAACATCAGGGAAGTTGAGCTCAGCACGCGGACGTCCAAACCTCCAGGCTGCCGCGTCGAATGCGCGCGCGGTGAGCTCCGCCGTGTCGAAAGTCCCCATGTACCAACGGTGGCCGTCCACGGTGATCTCCGCGGACCAGCGGCCAGATGGGCGGTGACGGATGCCAATGAACCCGCTCATGGAGCGGCGGCGCGGCGGCATTCGCTGCATATAAGGCAAATAAAAATGTTAAAAAACAAATTTCAGTATAGAAATTGTAATAAGATGTAAAAACACAAACAAAAAGATTGATGCCTCATCGCCATTCTAAAAATGTAATAGAGTCAACTCTAAAGAATGGCTCATACTTAGAGTGGACACACAAATTATTCAGAGATGGCGTTAGCGAAACTTGTAGGATGCAGAAATTTTGATATTTGTGGATATCACAAGTTTCACTGACACCACCTCTGAATCACATATATAGTGCCACACCATTTTAATCATCGGCAACCTAATAAGAATACAAAACATAACAATATTTTCGGCCAAAGTCATGTCAAAATTCACGAGAAATTTTGGCATGACTTCGGCTAAAAATAGGACATTATGAGTACCCAAATTTGCCGGAATGGAAGTTAATCAACATTCCGGCAGTCTCAAAGGTCTCTAGGAGTACCTGCAGACATCCATACACGACCAAAAAGATATGCAAAAGGCGGCATTTCAATTTTACAAATATCTAAAAATAGATTATTTCACCACACTAATTTATGCATTTCAATTTTGCAAATACCTAAACATAGAGGATAATTTGAACCTAACCTAAACATCAAGTAATTTAAACTAACCTAATTTGAACTAAATTAGGGAGAGGAGAAAGAGAGATGGACGGCGGTGGTTACCTCGACGGCGGTCGACGGTGTGTGGCGAGAGCGGTGGAGGGCGTGGACGTGTGAGCGAGGCGGCGACCAGCGGGAGAGGGAGAAGGGGCGGCAACGGCGGCGGTCGCGGTTGAGGTAGAAGGAACGGCACAGGCGGCGTGGGTGGGTGGTGGAAGGGCAGGGGGCGGCGGCCACGGGGGCAGAGGGCGGCGCGGGGGCGGCGGCAGGGCCGGCGGCGCGGTGGGTGGGTGCAGTGGCCGTGCGCGTGGATGCGGTGGAGGGCGGCGCGATGCGTGGATGCGTGCGTGGGGCAGGGGCGATGCGGGGGCGGCGGCGCGCTGGGTGGTGGAGCGGCCGCGCGCGTGGATGAGGTGGCGGCGGTCGCGGGTGCGGGGGCAGGGGCGGCGCGGGGGTGGCGGCGCGGTGGGTGGGGGGCAGGGGCAGCGGCGCGGAGGGTGGGGGGCAGCGGGCGGATAAGGTTTTGTTTCGTCCAATTCCGAGAATATTTCCAGAACAATTTTCTGAAACCAAAAACAGCAGAAAACAGGAACTGGCACTGTGGCATCTTGTTAATAGGTTAGTCCCCGAAAATGCATAAAAAGTGCTAAGAAGTGTGTATAAAACATGTAGCAATTGGCATAATATTGTAACAGCCCCAAACTTGAGAACCTGAAAACCTGTTTAAAATTTTCGCTTTTGTGTTTAACTGCATCATGGCATCCATATTAAATTGCTGGGCAACACACTAAATGGTTTAGCACCATTTGAAAACCACAATGCAAACTTGTTTCAACAAACTCCCAGGTAATATTTTGCACTTGCTCTAATTTACCAAAGGAGCAACATTTTCAATTTAGCAAAATGCCCTAATCCAAACCTATATGAACAAGGTGGTTCAAAACCTTTTATTTTTGTCACACCAAAATTTTTGGAGCTTCATCAAGCTAAGGGGAGCCTCCCCAAATTTTTGTCATATTTCTCTAAAATAAGTTAGTGCCTTAATTAAATCTAGAAAGGAGCTACTAATTTTCTTTCAAAAGGGGAAAGGACCTATCCATGTTGGAAACAAAAGTGCAGGGGGTTTTGTGTAAGTTGGAAAATAAAGAAAAAGGAGAAAACCCCCAACCAGCCCACTCCCTCTCCCTCACTCTCTTCTCCATATTTTCCTCTCCCCAAGAGCTCCAAAAGCTAACTCCCATGGCCGAGCTCGCCGCCGTTGGTTGAGGAGTCCCCAAGCGAAACGAAGACCGCCAATAGCTCCACCTCGTCGTCCTCTACCTCTCCACCGAAGGAATCGAGCCGAGAAGCCTTCAATCGAGCTCGCCGTCCACTACTTCCCCCGCGGTTGCCCGGAGCTTTCCCGAGCGATTCCGGCCATCTCCACCCACTCTCAAGCACCCCACGAGTTCAGGGTGAGCAAGCCTTCCAAATGCACCCCCATTCTCCCTTCCTCCCCCTCCAATTTCGTGGATTCACCGTAGCAGTTTTAGTTCTCATCGCGTTGACAAATCCGGTGTCAGACCCGGAAATTTCCGGAACTGAACCCGGATTCACCCGGTACCAGACCCGGAATTGTCCGGAATCTATACCGGGTTAAGAAAAACGGTACTGGACTCGACCATTTTCGCCCGGATCATACCCGGAAATGACCCGGAATTAAACCCGGTGCCAGACCCGGTATAAAACCCGGAATGACCCGGTATAAAACCCAGAATTTTCCGGATTTCATTCCGGATGCTCCGTTTTAACCGGTTTCAGCCCAATTTTTGGAACTTGTTTACACTAATGTTTAAATCACCTAAACCATGCATTTCATCACATGATCATGCCATTCACATGCAAGTTAACCATAGGATCATCTATGCTAATTAACAAGTAAAGATGAATCTTGATTTAACTCCACGGTATGTTCGAAGTGCACCCCTCTAAGCACCCGAACCCCATTTAATTTGAATAGTTGAAGCATCCTCCTCCCGGGGATTTAAAAGGCCATGTCATCATGTGTTTGCGCATTGCATTTGTTAGTCATATGTGTGGTGATTGATTGCTCTCTCCCGATGTTTGTTTCTCGCTAGATCAAGCAGCCGGGTTACTCCGCAATACCCCGAAGATCCGTACTACCAGCACGTTGAGCAAGGCAAGCGTAATCCCCCCTCTGAGCATATCTTATCCTATGTTTCCGCAAATATTTTCTCCACTATAATATTGCATGCGGTTCTAAATGTCAATTTTCTTGGATTAGAGTATCCTATAGTTGCATTAAGTTCCCTATGCCTTTTACCTGTTTCCCTCCTATTATCCATAGGTTGTATTGTTGGCCGAGATACTTACTATGCTATGTTGTTGCTTAGCCATGCTTAGTTAATTGCATAGCTATACGATGGATGGTTCATGTTGGAAACAGGTGATGAGATAAATGGTTGTTGGTGGAGGAAATTGTGGTGACGGATAATAAAATGCTTAAAGGTGGGGATGAGAGGCCACTGTGGTTGTGGTGTTTTGTCTCGTTCTCGCCGCCTAGGTGCGAGTTCTATACCTCTTGAACCAAGACTGAGCGTGCAACCATGCGTGAGGCCTATGCATTCGCAGTGCAGGAACCCTCATAGACTAAATAACTCGAGCGGGGCTAGCCAGGGTCCTCTAGTTCGGGCTTCCATTTGCGCGTGCGTGAGTTGGTGGCTGAGAATGGTATGAGGATTGTGGTGTTAAGAAAGTAAGTGTCCGCGGGACAGGGGGTTGGAGGAGTCACCAAACCTGTCCTACCGGCACTGATGATCCTGGAAAGTCCTTAACGAGGGAGAAGTCGACACCGCTCCCACCCAGCCGGCTTTCCATGGAAGAGAGCTAATGATCAGGTAATGGGCCGGACGGTACGCGTGGCAAACATTTGTACACCCCTGCAGGGTTAAATCTTTTCGAAAAGCCGTGTCCGCGGTTATGGACGACTTGGGAAGTGAAGGTAAGATCATAGAATAACTTCAACGGAATGATTAAAAACTGGGTACTAGAGGTACCACTCACAAATGCAAGGTGAGCTTCCTCGAGGGTGATTCGGGGAGGTGCCTTTGATGAACAGGTACAGTGGTTGATGTTGATAAAGGTGATGAAAGAAAGAGTACTTCTTACCTCTTTTGAAAATACTCTGAATAGTCGATGCCTTTGAGTTATGTTTTCATAAATAAAATCAGCTTTATGCAAAACAACCATATAACTTTGAAAGCCTCATCGAGCATATATTAGCTCTTAATCTTGCGAGTTCGTCGAACTCAACGTCTTTGCTTTTGTTTCAGTGGAGGACTTCACCGACCTCGAAGGTGGGTTCTTTGTGGACGTCGACGAGTAGTCTGGGGTTCCCAGGTGGCAGCTTGGGACATCCTGGAGCAGCTGGCGCTGTGATGTTTATCTGTAGGCCTCTTAGGCCATATTTTGGTTCTTGTTGTTTAGAACAACACACTTCGCTTCCGCATGTTGTAATGTTGGGTCGGTGACCTCTGGTTGTCATTTGCTATCTTTCTCTATTATAAGAGTTGAACTATATGATTTGTGTCGTAGAGTCTGTGATGTGCCAGTTGTTCCACAAGTCTTGATCTCTCTCTTATGCTTTGATAGTGTGCCTGCTGGTATCGGATAACCGGAGACACAGTATCACTGTATAGCAGTCGGGTCAGGGCGCCACAAGTTGGTATCAGAGCAGTACTGCCTGTAGGAAACCCTTCTACTGGTCGATGTTGAGTCTAGTGTTTGTGAAAATATTTTAACCTAAAAATGAGTTGTGAAAACCATCTTAGGATTCTTTTTACTCCTTATCTGGTTACCCTCTAATCTCGGAGCAATCTTATCTCGATTTGAGTTTAAAGGTTTTACTTCTCACCTGTTACTTCAAAATTAGAAACGTGGGTGGGTTCGACCTTTAGTGTTATGTGTCACGTTGCTCCCGCTGCGTTGCAATCCCAAATCAACTCAGATGTTTCTACCGAGTCAATCATTTGATCCTTTCTTTGGGTTTTAACCCACGGACTTGAACATAAGGTCCCGGATTGTGCCAACTAGAGTGTGTTAAGTTGTGATTTCTTAACTCTCACTAGTAGCACATGATGCTGATCTTTGACCCAAGTTCTATCTTGTTGTTTTCCTTCTCGCAAAGTATTATCGTCCTAGTCTGTGTACTTGTGAGACGCTAATGCTATTGTTCGACCATTCGGAGAAAGATACTAACCGTGTCATTGTCAAATCTCCAGAATGGCTCGAGGGGAGGCCGTGGAGGCCGTGGTGGTCGCGGTAACCACAATGATGATGAGGATGATCTGCCGCCACCACCCTCGATGGCTCAAGTCTTGATGGCCATTGAGGAGAACCGTGGGCGCAATGAGCGCTTGCTTGAGCAGTTGGTGCAGCAGAATGCACGGAGGAACGAGTGCAACACTCTCACCGAGTTCCTGCGCTCACAGCCACCCACTTTGCTGATGCTAAGGAGCCACTGGAAGCTGATGATTGGCTTCGTGCTTTGGAGCGCAAGTTCTCCGCGCTTCATGTCCATTGGCGGAGCAAGTCAACTTTGCCACCTATCTCTTGGTTGGTGCTGCTGGCTGTTGGTGGGAGAGCCATGTGGCTTTGTTTCCAGCCAACCATGTCTTCACCTGGGCTGATTTCGCACTGCCTTCCGTGCGGAGTACATTCCCCAGCCTATCATGGACTTGAAGAGGAGGGAGTTCCTGGATTTGCAACAGGGACGGATGGACCTCCGCACTTATGGTCGTGAGTTCAACCATCTTCTCGTTACGCCCCAAGGGACGTGACCAATGATGCTGACAAGCAAGAGCTGTTCCGCAAGGGTCTGACTCCGCAGCTCCGCTATGAGCTATTGCCCTTCAGGTTCCAGACCTATCAGGAGCTGTTCAACCAGGCTTTCACTCTTGAGCAAGGAAGAAAGGAACTTGAAGCTTCCAAGAGGCCCGCACATGGGGACCACCAGAGTTCCTCGGGTTCTGAGAGCAAGAAGCGCAGGGTTTTGTTCCCTACAGCGCCGTACCTCGTGCTCCCTTCATGCCGAGGCAGCAGGATATAGGCCACCTCCTCCGCACCCCACTACTTCGACACTTGGGATAGGCGGAAGTGGGTACCGTCCTATGCTACCTGCTCCACCTGGAGTCACTTGCTACACCTGTGGCCAGGCTGGTCACTACTCCAGGGAGTGCCCCCAGAAGGCACCTCTCGCGATAACTCCTGCACGAGCCCCTGCCACTCCAACTGGCAAGGCTGGACCTATTGTGCGTGGTCGCCTGAACCACGTCTCTATTGAAGAAGCTGAAGATGACCCCGGCGTTCTTATGGGTGAGTTACGAATCAACGGCAATACAGCTACAACTTTGTTTGACTCTGGAGCATCGCATTCATTCATATCCATAGCGTTTGCAAAAGAGCACAACATACCGTTTGAGAAAATGAGCCGTTCCTTGGTGATCGCTACTCCTGGTTCCAAATGGCAAACCGATGGTGTTACTCCTGAGGTCCAGATTAATATAGGTTCCTTGTCTTTTCCTTATGCCTTGGTAGCTCTGAAGTCCAAAGGCATTGATGTCATACTGGGCATGAACTGGCTAACCAAATACCAGGCTAATCTCGACTGTGCCGCCAAGACCATTACTGTGACCGCTCCTTCCGGTGACATTGTGAAGTATTGGCCTGCAACATCAATACCTCCGTCCGCCATCGTACCCCGCTCACCTGAGATCCTCTTTGCTTTATGGAAGGCGAATCCCTCCTGAAATCCAGGACATACACGTGGTGTGTGACTTCCCGGATGTGTTCCCGGAAGAGTTGCCTGGCATGCCTCCTGACCGAAGTGTGGAGTTTGTCATAGAGCTACTTCCCGGTACCGCTCCAATTTCCAAGAAGCCCTACCGTATGCCGGTGGAAGAGTTGGCTCTGTTGAAGAGCAAATTGATCAGCTGTTAGCTAAGGAGTTCATCCAGCCTAGCAGTTCACCTGGGGTTGTCCGGTACTCTTTGTCAAGAAGAGGGATTCTACCGTGCCTCGTCTAGTCTCTGACTACGACCGTTGAATGCGGTGACAATCAAGAACAAGTATCCTATTCCCGCATCAATGATCTGTTGGATCAGTTAGCTGGTGCAACGGTATTCTCCAAGATGGATCTGAGGTCAGGCTACCATCAGATAAAAATCAGAAAGGAGGATATTCCAAAGACGGCTTTGTTACTCGTTATGGCTCATATGAGTATACCGTCATGTCCTTTGGTCTCACAAATGCCCCGCTACTTTCATGAGGCTCATGAACTCCATTTCATGGATTATCTTGATAAGTTTGTCGTCATTTATTGATGACATCCTCATCTATTCCAAAACCAATGAAGAGCATGAGGAACATCTTCGTTTGGTTCTGACAAGACTTCGAGAACACCGTCTCTATGCCAAGTTCTCCAAGTGTGAGTTTTGGTTGGATAAACTTGTCTTCCTTGGACATGTAATATCTGCCAATGGTGTGGAAGTCATCCCCGACAAGATTCAAGCCATTCTAGACTGGAAAACTCCAATGTCAGTCAAGGACATTCGAAGCTTCTCGGATTGGCGGGTTACTACCGCCGATTCATCGAAGGTTTCTCCAAGATAGCCAAGGCCCTGACTGACCTTCTCAAGAAGGATAAAAAGTTTGTATGGTCGGCCGAAGCTGAAGAGAGTTTCCAAACACTGAAAGCCAAGCTCACGTCCGCTCCTGTGCTTGTCCTGCCGGACACAAGCAAGGATTTCGTCGTCTTCTGTGACGCCTCTCTACAAGGCTTGGGTTGTGTATTGATGCAAGATGGCCATGTGGTGGCTATGCTTCTCGCCAACTTAAGCCGCATGAGCTCAACTACCCAACTCATGATCTAGAGCTTGCCGCTGTGGTCTATGCTTTGAAGCAATGGAGACCATACCTGTTTGGTAACCGTTGCGAGTTTCTCGGATCACAAGAGTCTGAAGTACCTCTTCACCCAACCGGATTTAAATCTCAGGCAAAGGCGTTGGTTGGAGTTAATCACGGACTATAATGTGAGTCTGAACTATCAACCCGGCAAAGCAAACGTCGTGGCTGACGCGCTAAGTCGGAAGTCTATTGCAACAATCTGATGATTGAAGAGGCCCAACCTGCTCTCCATGAAGAGTTTGCCCGTTTGAACCTGGAAATTGTTCCTTCTGGCTACCTTGCAAATCTGGAAATCAAATCTACTCTTGTGGACCAGATTAAGGATGCTCAGAAGCGTGACAAGGGTATTCTAAAAATCAAGGAGAACATTGCTAGCGGGAAGGCCAAATGTTTTTCTGTCATGAATCCGGAGTTGTTTACTTTGGTGACCGCTTGGTAGTGCCAAAGAAACAAAACTTGAGAGGTTGATCCTCCAAGAAGCTCATGAATCCCTCTCTCTATTCATCCCGGTAGTACCAAGATGTACCAAGACCTTCGGCCACAATTCTGGTGGACTCGTATGAAACGAGAAATTGCCAAGTATGTTGCTGAATGCGACACCTGTCGACGGGTAAAGGCTGAACATCAAAGACCTGCCGGCACTCTTCGCCCTATTGCTATCCCGAGTGGAAATGGGATGAATTGGTATGGACTTCATTACCGGTCTGCCGAAGTCTCCAAAGGGACATGATGCCATTTGGGTCATCATTGATCGACTATCAAAAGTGGCTCACTTCCTCCCCGTTCGTGTGGACGTTACAGCTGCCAAGTTGGCAGACCTGTATACCTCTCGTATCGTCGTCCTTCACGGCATTCCCAAGAAGATAATTTCTGATCGTGGAAGCCTATTCACCTCCAAGTTTTGGACTAGTTTCCAAACTGCTATGGGAACTCGTCTTAACTTCAGCACCGCTTTCCATCCTCAAACTGATGGTCAGACCGAAAGAGTGAACCAAGTTTTGGAAGACATGCTTAGGGCATGTGTAATCTCTTTTGGCAAGGATTGGGAAAAGTATCTCCCTTTCGCGGAGTTCTCCTACAACAATAGCTATCAAGCTAGTCTGGGCATGGCTCCATTTGAGGTTCTCTATGGAAGAAAATGCCGCACTCCTCTAAATTGGTCTGAGACCGGAGAGAGGGCACTCTTTGGTCCAGATATATCAATGAAGCTGAGGAGAAGGTTAGAATCATAAGAGAGAATCTGAAGATTGCTCAGTCTAGGCAGAAGAGCTACTATGATAAGCATCATCAGGAAATTCACTATGAAATTGGTGATAAAGCTTATCTCCGTGTCTCTCCCCTCCGTGGCGTTCGCCGCTTCGGAATCAAAGGGAAATTGGCGCCTCGCTATGTTGGCCCCTTCACCGTTCTGGCCAAGCGAGGAGATCTTTCTTATAAGTTGGAGTTACCGGTCATCTTTCCCAATGTGCATGATGTGTTCCATGTATCTCAACTTCGCCGGTGTTTCAAAGATCCTATCCATGGGGTCAATCATGAAGAGCTGGATCTCCAGGAAGATCTTACTTATCGCGAACATCCTATCCGTATCCTGGACGAAGCCGAAAGAAAGACCCGCAACAAGACTACCAAGTTCCTCAAAATTCAGTGGTCTCATCATTCCGAGGAAGAAGCAACTTGGGAACGAGAGTCTAGTCTTCGTGAAGAGTATCCCGATTTCTTTCCGCAACCTTAGAATCTCGGGACGAGATTCCTGTAAGGAGGGTAGATTTGTAACAGCCCCAAACTTGAGAACCTGAAAACCTGTTTAAAATTTTCGCTTTGTGTTTAATTGCATCATGGCATCCATATTAAATTGCTGGGCAACACACTAAATGGTTTAGCACCATTTGAAAACCACAATGCAAACTTGTTTCAACAAACTCCAGGTAATATTTTGCACTTGCTCTAATTTACCAAAGGAGCAACATTTTGAATTTAGCAAAATGCCCTAATCCAAACCTATATGAACAAGTGGTTCAAAACCTTTTATTTTGTCACACCAAAATTTGGAGCTTCTACAAGCTAAGGGGAGCCTCCCCAAATTTTGTCATATTTCTCTAAAATAAGTTAGTGCCTTAATTAAATCTAGAAAGGAGCTACTAACTTTTCTTTTAAAAGGGGAAAGGACCTATCCATGTTGGAAACAAAAGTGCAGGGGGTTTTGTGTAAGTTGGAAAATAAAGAAAAAGGAGAAAACCCCCAACCAGCCCACTCCCTCTCCCTCACTCTCTTCTCCATATTTTCCTCTCCCCAAGAGCTCCAAAAGCTAACTCCCATGGCCGAGCTCGCCGCCGTTGATTGAGGAGTCCCCGAGCGAAACGAAGACCGCCAATAGCTCCACCTCGTCGTCCTCTACCTCTCCACCGAAGGAATCGAGCCGAGAAGCCTTCAATCGAGCTCGCCGTCCACTACTTCCCCCGCGGTTGCCCGGAGCTTTCCCGAGCGATTCCGGCCATCTCCACCCACTCTCAAGCACCCCACGAGTTCAGGGTGAGCAAGCCTTCCAAATGCACCCCCATTCTCCCTTCCCCTCCATTTCGTGGATTCACCGTAGCAGTTTTAGTTCTCGTCGCGTTGACAAATCCGGTGTCAGACCCGGAAATTTCCGGAACTGAACCCGGATTCACCCGGTACCAGACCCGGAATTGTCCGGAATCTATACCGGGTTAAGAAAAACGGTACTGGACTCGACCATTTTCGCCCGGATCATACCCGGAAATGACCCGGAATTAAACCCGGTGCCAGACCCGGTATAAAACCCGGAATGACCCGGTATAAAACCCAGAATTTTCCGGATTTCATTCCGGATGCTCCGTTTTAACCGGTTTCAGCCCAATTTTTGGAACTTGTTTACACTAATGTTTAAATCACCTAAACCATGCATTTCATCACATGATCATGCCATTCACATGCAAGTTAACCATAGGATCATCTATGCTAATTAACAAGTAAAGATGAATCTTGATTTAACTCCACGGTATGTTCGAAGTGCACCCCTCTAAGCACCCGAACCCCATTTAATTTGAATAGTTGAAGCATCCTCCTCCCGGGGATTTAAAAGGCCATGTCATCATGTGTTTGCGCATTGCATTTGTTAGTCATATGTGTGGTGATTGATTGCTCTCTCCCGATGTTTGTTTCTCGCTAGATCAAGCAGCCGGGTTACTCCGCAATACCCCGAAGATCCGTACTACCAGCACGTTGAGCAAGGCAAGCGTAATCCCCCTCTGAGCATATCTTATCCTATGTTTCCGCAAATATTTTCTCCACTATAATATTGCATGCGGTTCTAAATGTCAATTTTCTTGGATTAGAGTATCCTATAGTTGCATTAAGTTCCCTATGCCTTTTACCTGTTTCCCTCCTATTATCCATAGGGTTGTATTGTTGGCCGAGATACTTACTATGCTATGTTGTTGCTTAGCCATGCTTAGTTAATTTGCATAGCTATACGATGGATGGTTCATGTTGGAAACAGGTGATGAGATAAATGGTTGTTGGTGGAGGAAATTGTGGTGACGGATAATAAAATGCTTAAAGGTGGGGATGAGAGGCCACTGTGGTTGTGGTGTTTTGTCTCGTTCTCGCCGCCTAGGTGCGAGTTCTATACCTCTTGAACCAAGACTGAGCGTGCAACCATGCGTGAGGCCTATGCATTCGCAGTGCAGGAACCCTCATAGACTAAATAACTCGAGCGGGGCTAGCCAGGGTCCTCTAGTTCGGGCTTCCATTTGCGCGTGCGTGAGTTGGTGGCTGAGAATGGTATGAGGATTGTGGTGTTAAGAAAGTAAGTGTCCGCGGGACAGGGGGTTGGAGGAGTCACCAAACCTGTCCTACCGGCACTGATGATCCTGGAAAGTCCTTAACGAGGGAGAAGTCGACACCGCTCCCACCCAGCCGGCTTTCCATGGAAGAGAGCTAATGATCAGGTAATGGGCCGGACGGTACGCGTGGCAAACATTTGTACACCCCTGCAGGGTTAAATCTTTTCGAAAAGCCGTGTCTGCGGTTATGGACGACTTGGGAAGTGAAGGTAAGATCATAGAATAACTTCAACGGAATGATTAAAAACTGGGTACTAGAGGTACCACTCACAAATGCAAGGTGAGCTTCCTCGAGGGTGATTCGGGGAGGTGCCTTTGATGAACAGGTACAGTGGTTGATGTTGATAAAGGTGATGAAAGAAAGAGTACTTCTTACCTCTTTTGAAAATACTCTGAATAGTCGATTGCCTTTGAGTTATGTTTTCATAAATAAAATCAGCTTTATGCAAAACAACCATATAACTTTGAAAGCCTCATCGAGCATATATTAGCTCTTAATCTTGCGAGTTCGTCGAACTCAACGTCTTTGCTTTTGTTTCAGTGGAGGACTTCACCGACCTCGAAGGTGGGTTCTTTGTGGACGTCGACGAGTAGTCTGGGGTTCCCAGGTGGCAGCTTGGGACATCCTGGAGCAGCTGGCGCTGTGATGTTTATCTGTAGGCCTCTTAGGCCATATTTTGGTTCTTGTTGTTTAGAACAACACACTTCGCTTCCGCATGTTGTAATGTTGGGTCGGTGACCTCTGGTTGTCATTTGCTATCTTTCTCTATTATAAGAGTTGAACTATATGATTTTGTGTCGTAGAGTCTGTGATGTGCCAGCTGTTCCACAAGTCTTGATCTCTCTCTTATGCTTTGATAGTGTGCCTGCTGGTATCGGATAACCGGAGACACAGTATCACTGTATAGCAGTCGGGTCAGGGCGCCACAAATATCAACATGGAACATCAGAAATTATAGATACGTTCGAGACGTATCAAGCATCCCCAAGCTTAGTTCCTCCTCGTCCTCGAGTAGGTAAACGATAAAAACAAAATAATTTCTGAAGTGACATGCTACCAACATAATCCTGATCCAATAATGATGTAAGGCATGTGAGCTGAGATCAAATCATTCAAAGCAAATGTCTATAATTGATATTAAATAAGAGATAATAAAGCAAGATAGTTAAACAAGCTAAAAGTTTTCATGAACTATTGCTTTAAAGACATGAAACCGTACAAGGTTCATTAAAGATGTTTTTAGTATCCAGTGTAGGAGTTTTATCCTTCAATTCCAAGCATCAAGCAATTTTTCATAACATAGAAGGATTCAGTCAAGTAAAAATAAACATGAACGTCATGAATCAACTGTTTCGATGCCTACTCAACCGGTGAGCGTAAGCATTTGGTATTGGCACCAGGATGTTATGGCTAAGAGAATATTAATGGGGTTTGGAAGGCCAATGGAAGATAGTCTCACAAAGCTATAGGTGATCATTAGACAAGAGGAAGTCTTATACTCGAAGCTATGTAAGGAGTAGTGATTGCCATGCAACGGATGCACATAGAGCTATATGTGTATGAAAGCTCTCCAATGGAACTAGTGGGGGTGCATCCAACTTGGTTGCTCACGAAGACCTAGAGCACTTTTGAGGAAGCTCATCATTGGAATATACAACCCAAGTTCTATAGTGTAAATTCCCCACATAGTTATACTAGTAAAACATGAAAACTCTCTCACATTGAGTATAGGTGCTAAACATGAGCACAAGTGATGACTATGAATACTGCAGGTGCTGAAACATAAGCACAAGTGTGGATAAAGGATAGTAATGTTGCCCCCTTTTTTCTCTTTTTTTTCTTTTTCTGTTTCTCTTTTCGATGGCCTCCATGACTCTTTTCACTTTTAGGGGCAACATTCTAATATGACAACACACTTTTTGGTACAAATAACTCATAATGAACAAAACATGATGTATGAAACTGTATGCCTCTGCCAGTGTAGCAGGATGTGCAATGATCTAGCGTAACATGGGTAAACCACACATCAGTTGTATAGAATCATGCAAAGCAATATATAATGATAAATGACAACAAGTCATGTAATGTAAAATGGAAGTTGCATGGCAATGTATCTCGGAACAGCTATGGAAATGCTGTGGTAGGTAGGTATGGTGGCTGTTTTGAGGAAGATGTATGGGCTTATGTGTAGGAGAACAAGAGAAAGTCCTCCCACGGGTTTGGATGCACTGGCGAAGTATGCACAACTCTCAATGTGAGCAGAAGGCAATGCACATCACCGAAGAGGCTAGCAAATTTGGATGGTGAAAGTGCCAAAAACCGTAGCTTAACATTAGTCAAAAAGAACTCATAAGCTTATTGCAAACAACTAGCAGGTTCAACATTAAGAGCATGATTAAAATTCACTCCAAGAAGGGCCGTTCACGGCGGCACAAGTACCCCGCTAGATCCCTCGACCTTCAGCACAACTCTGTTATCACGAATTACCTTTAGACATGGAAAGCTATCAAGTCCAACTACACCTTCAACAATTTTAGTAGAGTTTGTAGTACGGTACAAGCTTAAAGACAACAATCCACTAATGATTTTAACTTAATTAACCAGCAAGATTTACCATCTATTACTTATTACCTCAAAATGGTTGCAAAGAATCAGGTTATCAAAGTTCAATGATCTACGAGATTATGCAAGTTTTTCATTATACCACTACCACATGCAACATTTTCTGAACCAACGCATCAACCAAGCAACTCTCCAAACAAATATAAGTGAAGTAAGAGAGAACTTTCTACAAAAGAACTAATAGCTCTGAACAAGAGATACATGAAAACTAAGAGCTAGAAGTTAAACAGTGTGAAAACGAATACTCAACAGATATAAGGAAGAATAGGAGTATTCAAATGAAAAAGGGAGCGTGTCTCTCTCCCAAACAAGATAGATAGGATCCGACATTGATATGATCAGAAAATAAAAATAACAAACTAAAAATAAAAGCACACAGACGCTCCAAGAACAGCACATATGATGTGAAAGAATTAAAATATAGTTTCACTAGAGATGACCTGATAAGTTGTTGATGAAGAAGGGGATGCCTTGGGCATCCCCAAGCTTAGACGCTTGAGTCTTCTTGAAATATGCTTGGGTGACCCACGGGGGCATCCCCAAGATTAGGCTCTTCACTCTTCTGATCACATTATATCATCCTTCTCTCTTGACCCTTGAAAACTTCCGTGCACCAAACTTCTCATAAACTTCATTAGAGGGGTTAGTACTCAAAAATATTAATCCACTTTGGTTCTGTTGTGACACATTGCAAGAACTCAATAAAACATTAGCTACAGCCCTCCATGATAGAGAGCTTTGCTTAAAGCCCACAAGAGACAATGCAAAAAACAGAGACAGAATATGTCAAAACAGAACAGCCAGTAAAGATGAATTTTTTGAGGCACTTCCGTTGCTCAAATCGAAAACTCAAAACTAATGAAAGTTGCGTACATATCTGAGGATCACGCATGAATTTTTTCAGAATTTTAAATTTTTCTGAGTGTGTACAGCTCAAAACGGTGGACAGCAAAAATCTGTCCCTGCGCAGAGATCCAAATCTAGCATCAACTTTCTACTAGAGACTCTTCTTGGCACAACAATTCGAAAAAGTAAAGATACAAAGGAGTTGTTACAGAAGTAAGCACCTCCTTGACTCAAAAAGCAAAGAAAAATTTCAGAAATAAAACATGGGTTGTCTCCCAAGAGCGCTTTTCTTTAATGCCTTTTAGCTAGGCTTGATAGTTTTAATGATGCTCTCATGAAAATAGAAAATGAAGCAAAAGGAGCATCAAAAAGAAAATTCAAAACACATTTAAGTCTAACCCACTTCCTATGCATAGGAATCTTGTACACAAATAAATTCATAAAGAACAAAGTGACAAGCATAGGAAGATAAAACAAGAACAAATTCAAAACTTTCAGCATATAGAGAGGTGTTTTAGTACCATGAAAACTTCTACAACCATATTTTCCTCTCTGATAATAATTTTCAGTAGCATCATGAATAAACTCAACAATATAACCATCACATAAAGCATGCTTTTCATGATCTACAAACACATAATTTTTATCAAGCTCAAAAATAGTGGGATTAAAATTCAAACCCACTTTTAACAATTTTATAACAAGATGATATAGATGATATGGGACTCCTAGATAAAGTCAAACCTCTCCAATCCCATTTTCAATAGTAGTACATTAATATTATCAAGTAACATAGGACCATCATCTAGAGCTTTATCATAAACATTTTCCAAGCAAAACACCTTAGTACCATGCATTTCGATATCAGCCACAAATAAAGGATTATCATTAGATTTTCGAAATAGCATGGATTATCATAGATAACAGTAGCATAATTATTTTCACAAGTTTTACTCATAGGGAATATTTCAAGAGAATCCAGAGGAACATAACATTCATCCTCCTTTTGTAAGCATGGAGGGCAATCAAATAATGTAAGAGATAAAGAGTTACTCTCATTAGAAGGTAGGCATGGGTAGCTAATCCATTCTTCCTCCTTTTGTTTATCACTCTCCTTCTCATTTTCATCTAATGAGCTTTCAGCTTCAGCAGTAGTTTCTTCTTCTTCAGGTTCCTGCAAATTAGTGACTACATTCTTGTGCATGAATGAGTCTCTCTTTATAATCAATGATATAAGAATTATTGCTGAAATTTTCTATGCAATAATCAAGGATAGAAGAGACCATATCTTTAAGGTTATTACAAGCAATACAAGTTTCATAATTTTTAGACATGAAGGATTCTATTTCAGAAGCTCCCATAAATAAAACAAATTGTTCTACTTGTTCAGCTCCCAGATAAGCATAGTTATAACAATGATAGCTCATAATCATATCTTCTTTACTAAATCCACATTGAAATTTAAGATGTTTAGTATCCTGTTCAGAGCAACAATTTATATCATGGCGTTTAAGCAAAATTTTAGCAATTTGATTCAACTTTCTAACACGCCTCTCATGACTTTACCCTTTGTTGATTCTCTATACTTCATATATAATTCTTTAACTTCCATAGAGGTTGTAGCATGTTCTTCCATAACAACAGTTTTTAGATTTTCGGTTTTTCAAATTTTTATGGATTTTTGGGTATATAGAAAAATAAAACAAGACAAAAATAAACTAGACAAAAGTAAACTAACTAAAACACAACTAAACAAAAATAAACTAAGCACAATAAAACTAGACAAAATAAAATAAAATAAAATAAAAACAGAGAGACAAATAAGTGTACTCCCCAGGTGAACTTATGAGTAGAGCTATGCTCCCCGGCAACGGCGCCAGAAAATAGTCTTGATGACCCACAAGTATAGTGGATCGCAACAGTTTCGAGAGAAGTAAAACCTAAATTTATTGATTCGACACAAGGGAGACAAAGAATACTTATAGGCCTTAACAGAGTTGTCAATTCAGCTGCACCTGGAAAAGCACTAGTAACAGGGGTGATGTGAAAGCAGCAGTAATATGAGAGCAATAGTAATAGTAACACAGCAGCAACAGTAACACAGACAATGGCACCGAAAATAGTTGATACTACTTCTAATGGCTACTTCACGGGAAAGCAATGATGATGACAGAAGGACCGGGGTTCCCAGCTATCTACACTAGTGGTAACTCTCCAATAACAAGTGTTGGGTGAACAAATTACAGTTGGGCAATTGATAGAATTGAAATAGCATTAAGACATAACATCTAGTCTATTAATCATACGTAGGCATGTTTTCCATATATAGTCATACGTGCTCGCAATGAGAAACTTGCACAACATCTTTTGTCCTACAGCCCGTTTGCAGCGGGGCCTCAGGGGAATCTACTGGTAATTAAGTTACTCCTTTTAATAGAACACCGGAGCAAAGCATTAGCACTTAGTGAAAACATGTGATCCTCATATCTAAACCATCCCCTCCAGTTATCCCAGTTGCTGTCACTCTGGGGCCTCGGGTTCCAGACACACTAGTAGGAATATGCTTATAGCCACCACCCTACCGCTGGCGGACGGCATTTGCGTCCGCCAGCGGTATTTACTAGTGGCGTACGCTACTTTCCGCATTACATCATGCACGCCGGCGGTAGTTTCCAGCAGGTTGCAGGATGCGGGGCTAACTACCGCTGGCGGACGGCATCCGTGTCCGCCAGCGGTACTTGACTTACCGCTGGCGGACGGTGCAGCGTGTTAGCCAGCGGTAGTTGGCTCAGGTGGGACTGGAAATGAGCAAATTACCGCTGGCGGACGTCTTTACTGTCCGCCAGCGGTACATGACTTACCGCTGGCGGGCGCGGCATGTAGTCCGCCAGGGGTAGCTTTGCATGTGTAACTTGATATTTCTGTGACTATTCATTGAAAAAGCTCAAATTCTATAAAACCAGCGATATTTCTATGATATGACCACTAGTTGTATACCTTAAGATGATTTAAAAAAAATTCTGACCAAACTATCAAACACTTGTAGTTCAAACTTGGATTGATTTCGGAAAATCAACATAAACTCATTTAACAAGGCGAAATTAGATAGAAATGTGGACTACTCTTTTTTATATTTGGATGAGTGCCATTTTGCACCATATATTTTGTACTTGGTTCACAAAAGACGTCAAATTTTGCACTTAGAAAAAGGAAAATGATATTTATAAACATAATTTGTATAATCCCTTCAGAACCATTGCTTCCTATACCAAGACACACCTATTTGTCAAATATGAGAACTTTATCACAAACTATGCGGTGGGAATTGCCATAACTTGGTCATTTGGCTTGAAACTTATAAATGTTTATACATGATAGACCTTTTTGTGAAGATATTTTTGAACAATTTGTCCAAAATCAAGTTTATGATTTTTAATAGCAACTAGTACACATAAAAGGACTCCATGCCGGAGGATATCTTTTTTTTACTAGTTTATTTGATTTTTGTTTCGAAAAAACAGTCAAATTTGATAGTGTCTTTGCCTATATTTCGCCGTAGATGCCAATGCATATCCACGCGAGATGATGTAATGGACTATTATGTGTGTATTTGTTTGTGATTTGTAAAATTTGACAATGCCGTCGATGCAACACCTCTCCCGCCTCTGTCGATACATAGTACTCGCTTGCATCGACGACAACACTCTTGTCCTTCGATGACGCTTTCACTCTTGCTCTTCAACGATGGAACTCAACGCGGAGATATAAAATGACGGGAGCAGCGACGGTGGCGAGATAAAAAGGGAGAAGATATAATGACGAGAGAAAAGGCGGGACAAACTACGCTCTATAATGTGTTTTGAAGTGCACACTCAATTTTTTTTTAAATACACATGTGTTTGAAATGTCTTCTGAAATGCAAAAGGTATTTGAAAAGATAAAGGAAAACAAAAACACAAAACAAAACTGTGGTGAAATCTGATGAAAAGTCCACACACCAGAATTGAGCCAATCAGGAGCAAGAACCACCATTCCCACGGATCGTGTGTTTTCTTGGAGACATGTGAGCCGTTGGATAGAGCACGTAGCACATGGATGAAAAGTCTACACGCCACGCAACATGTGACCCTCTGCGCCACACACACACGCAACACACGTACAACCGTAGCCTCTCTCACCCATACAACCACGGTCGCCGCCCTCAGGAGCTGTCCGACCTCGATCTCAACGGAGAGAAGGACGGATCCTCCTCGTTCCCGACCAACCCCTCCCCGTTCCCAGCGCTCTCTGACCCGGGCTTCTCCACGGCGGGATGACCGGCACCGCCCGCAACTCGCCCTCAGCCCCGTCCACCTCCCCCTCCTCGCGCTCTAGCACCTCACGACCCGATGGCTCGGCGGTGACGTCCACGAGCACCCGGAGACAGATGCGAGCCGCGGTGCGATGGGGGCGCCCTTCGAGCGTCTGCTCGACTGCCTCGAGGCAGAGCGGGAGATCCTGCCGGTCGAGGCGAAGCGAGGGCAGGGGCAGGCCACCCTCCACGCCACCGCCGTCCGCCGGAGGCGCTGGGTCGACGCGCTGGCGGAGGCCATGGTGCGCCGCGTCTCGGAGCTGAAGGCGGAGCCTGCCTAGATGCTCGACTTCCGCCTCGCCGCCTACCGCCGCTTCCTCACCATGGCCAAGCGCACCTGGAGCGACAACGCCTACGCGGCCGGTCGCCGGCGAGCTGGGCAACGGCGGCGCGAGTGAGGGGATTGAGATAGGCTGTTCAGGGACCCATTTGTAATTTGTATATTTTCTGGGATGTTTGTAAATTGTAACTGATCTAGGGTCCTATTCATAAAAGATATATAAATAAATTAATTTGGTTTTTCTTTTTTTTAATTCCTAATATTATACTACTGGCGGACATAAGTTGGTACGCCAGCGGTAGCACGCACACAGTTACTGGCGGGCAGAATAAATGCACACCAGCGGTAAGTGTGACACCCCTGGCGGACAGCCCGCCCGCCAGCGGTATATATTACCACTGGCGTAATCATCGCTGGCGGGCGCCTGCCCGCCAGCGGTAGCCATTTTTCTACTAGTGACAGAGACATGTGCAAACAACTTGTAGATACAATCTAAACAATAATTATAGAGCTTAAATCTAAGATCATGCCACTCGTGCACTAGTGACAAGCATTAAACACAACAAGATTGCAGCAACAATAACTTCACAAACTTATAGATAGACTGATCATAATGTAACAATTCATCGGATCCCAACAAACACAACACCGATTACATCAGATGGATCTCAATCATGTAAGGCAGCTCATGAGATCATTGTATTGAAGTACATGGGACAGAGAGTACCAACTAGCTACTGCTAGAACCCGTAGTCCATGGGGGAACTACTCACGGAGCATGATGGAGGTGGTAGTGTCGATGGAGAAGGCTCCGGGGGTCAATCCCTGTCCCGGCAAGGTGCCGGAACAGGAACTTCTGACCCCCGAAACTAGGTTTCGATGGCGGCGGCGCTCCGGGACTTCTTCTGGAATATGATCGATTGTTTTAGGGTTTTCGAGGCAAGGGGATTATATAGGCGAAAGGGCAGCGCGAGGGGGTGGCCGAGTCGGCCTCACCACCTGGTGGCGCCACCCTCCTCCAGACCGCGCGGGGACATGGTGAGGAGGTTGTGGGCCTCCCCGGGCTTGTCCTTCTGGCTCCGTGTACGTCTCGGGAAAATAGGAGGCTGGTCTTTTGTTTCTTCCAATTCCGAGAATATTTCCAGAACACTTTTCTGAAACCAAAAACAGCAGAAAACAGAAACTGGCACTGTGGCATCTTGTTAATAGGTTAGTCCCAGAAAATGCATAAAAAATGCTATGAAGTGTATATAAAACATGTAGCAATTGGCATAATATCAACATGGAACATCAGAAATTATAGATACGTTTGAGACGTATCACGCACCTACACCACCTCAGTCCCCACTGCAAAGAACCACCATTCATACCCGATTGGGCCGAGTTTCACGTATCTCTCGAACCCAAACGTCCAATCCGACCAACGTGCTTCTCGCCTTCCTGCTGACTAGGCTTCGACTCTCTGCATGCTTACGCCGCAGCCCTTCATCAGCCGAGTGGAATCTCCGCAAGAGACTCGAACTCCACCTTCAACATGACTCCTTGATAGCCCCATCGATCTCAACATCTCATGTGTACACCACCTTGAATCAACCCCGCGTCATCGTATGTCGAAGCACCCATCCCTCGAGCATGCGCCACATGTTACCACGTCATAGAATTCGGACTCCATTAACCCTCATGCGCCTATGTCGTCGTCGCCAATCGTAATTGTCTTCTGTCTGACCGATCACCTATCGATCTATCAGACTATCCGGTCCGACCCAGCCGCCGAACACAGGGACGGAGCTCAATGGACGTACCCTGATGCACAGGAATACGGGACGATTTATTTTTTACCAACGCTTTACCATCCAATACGTGAATATATGCATCAGGCTCGCTCGGACGTTGTGCATCAGGCTGGGCTGCTGGGCCAGCGCTAGCCGTCCCACACGCTTTATTTTTTTACCAACGCTTTACCATCAGGCTGGACGTGGTGTCTCCTTTTTTTTTTGAAATTGACGTGGTGTCTCCTTTCAGACAACAGACTAGTCATCTGAGCGCGGCAATGCCGCGCGTGTGTGGACAAATTTCGATTTTGAAAATTTGGTGAATTTAAATTTGGTAACATGCATGAATAAGCAGAGGTCATACATTATATGAGCATCTATTTATTTCAATGGAAATTTGATGCACAATTGGAGGAAATGAATTTGCATTTAGTCCAATTTTTTGTGTAGTAAGGTTTTTTAAAATTGTACAACATTATTGGAGAATTTTAAGCTATGTTTCTTCTAAATAATGCATTATGTTGGGGTTTTTAAATAGTTGCGTTATATCCAAATTTTTATGTAATAAGTTTTTTTAATTCAACTACGTTATTAGAGAGTTTTAAGTTATATTTCCTTTAGATATGTTAGCTTAATTGAAGTGTTAAAGTTTAGTTCCATGATGGTATATTTTTTTTTTATTACCATAAGAATAAGAGGAATTATACTTTGGATTTATGCAAATATTGACCAATTTGAGCATTAATTTAAATTTAAGAATTTCTTATCCAAAAATAGCTTTAAGTTTTGGAAAATAATCAATGCATAATTGGAGGAATTGAATTTGCACTATGTTTTTTTTGAATAGTGTAACTCTTTTGATTTTTTTTTTGACGTTCACAAAATACACAAATTTGGGAGGCAGATGCAAATTTGAAATTTGAATTTTGGGTGTGCATATATATTTTTATGTGACCGCGTCGACATAGTTGTCCTTTTTTTTGTGGGCATGTTTATATAGAGTTGTTTCAAAATCGCGTCGATAGGTTGCACCATCTTTTTAAAAATTTGTGGGCATATTTAAAATTAGTTGTTTGCATTATTTGGAATTATTTTAAAATCATATGGATAGTTTGGGCTATCTCTTTTTTTTTTAAATACTAAATGTGGACATATTTAAAATTGTGGGTTTGAATTATTTAGAAATTTTTTGAAATCTTTTTTGCCAAAAAAATAATAAAAAAATAGAAAATCTGACAGGGTGGGCCACGTGACATCATGCTGACGTCACGGGGGTAGATCTGGCCGCTCTGCCTGCGGCGGCGTCGAGCTCGCCGGCGGCGCTCCGGCGCGTTTCAGGACGCGCGCTGCTCGCGCCCGACGCGCCTCGTCGCGGGGAACACGTAGGTGGCGGCGCCGCCCCTGTATGGTCGCCGGAGCGGCGCCGGTGACGCGCGGGAGCGGAGGAGGGCAGCGTGGAAGGCGACGGCGATTGCGGCGTGGAAGCGGCGTGCCGGCGGCCAATTTCCGGCGAGGAGGGAGCCGGCGCGGCGGCGCATCTCCCGTACCCTTCGATTGGAAGGAGGAGGGCCATGGCGGCGGCCGCCGGCGACGCGACGGCCGCGGGAGGGAGAAGAGGGGAGGGGATGGACGCGTGGGCGATTTTGCATGGAGGTCCCTGACTTTTCGGGAAATTGCATATCAGTCATTTGCGGGCGGTTTTCTGCAAAAGTGTCCGTGTGGGGCGACGTGTCGCCGTGCGATTGGTAGAAATCCAATGCTACAGTGTTACTGTAGCAGTGCGATTTTTAAAGCGCATCTGGACCGTTCGCGAGCTCGATCGGACGGCCAGAAAAATTCGGGTGACGTGGAGGCTGGAATGGGGGTCGAATCCGTCCTACTTTTATATACTAGGGAATGGTTAATTTGTTGGATCGAATCGATCAAAGCCTAAAAAGAGGCAAATGGGGTTTAAACATGAACGAGACCTCCGCCTCGGTCAGTCGGTCGTCGCTTGCACGCAGGGCGCCGGAAAGCAAGCAGCAGACCACGCAAATACTTCAACAGGATCACCGCCTCACCGGCCATTGCCCGACGCCTGCTCAGCCTATCGCCTTGCCTCTCCTCTTCATTCGCCGGCTATTTGATTGATTAAAATTCTACATATTCAATATATCCCGCCGGTAAATCCCTAAATTAACCTCGTTTTTGTTGCAAAAATTGTTGCTAGTAGAGAAAATTTGGCTAGGGTTTGAAAAATTGAGGGATTTACCATCGGGAGAAATTTTCTAAGCCGAATTTTCAAGTCTAAGAAAATTGTGCTCGAGGGTTTGCAATAGAGCCGGATAATATAACTGATCTTATTATGTCACATTACCTATGTTAGTATTTACAATTTACAGATCATATATTTATATATTTGATTTTTTTGTTGAAAAAATTATGTCATAGTAAAGTGGTGCATCAGGGTGACTCGAGCTCCAGCTCCGCCCCTGGCCGAACGTATCCCGACTGCACGACATACTCCAAACTCCACGAGCCTTATGCGCACGTCGCCCTTGTCACACCCAGTCCATCTTAATCAACTTGGCACCATGCTACATCATCGAGCGTGTCTACACAATACTCAAACACATGTAGCAAAACTGATAAACAATAACATTGATCAAACCTGTCAATTTGTGTCAATCTTCCCGTGGCCTGCGACTTCGCGTCTTCTATTAACCTCCGCCATCCCGTACGGTCGTACATGTACGCAACAGACAGAGATAAAACCAGAAAAAGCACAATCTTGAAAAGCCTTGCCGTGCCCAACGTGACACAAACTTCCATAGATCCAATCTTTCTTTTTCTTTCTCCATCTCCCGATGGCATGCAAATACATGACGCCTTAGTCTGACGGCTAAAGGGTGTTGTGCTGTGGAGTGCATATCCAGTGATCCCACACACTCACATGATACCATTTTTTAGAATTCGATTTTAAATGTTTTAATAAATTCTGAAAAATTTGCAATACCAAATTCGAAATATCCACACAAAAAAATCTTACATGAATAGCGTAAAAAATACAAAACACAAAAGTACATGATTCACTTGGTATCTTGTTTTTCCCCCTCAGTGTATTTTGAATTTAGCTTTGAAAATTTTAAGAAATGAGAACAGACATCTTGTGAATACCTATCATGTTTTTCGGATTTTCTTGACACGTGTAAAACCGAAACTTGAAATTAGTATCATGGTATCATTTTAGCATTTTAGGGGTCACTAGATATTTTACCGTTGTGCAGGAGTGGACTAAGCAACCAAGTAGATTGACGGCTTTACAGCTTAGAGGTTCTCCCTCTGTTTGTAAATATAAGAATAAGATGTTTTAACTTTTTACACATTACATGTATGTATAGTCATTTATGTTTGCATCTAATCAATATGTTAGCTAGTTAGAACATCTCATATTTTGGAACAGAGGGAGTGTTATAGAGGACGGGAGTACGGAAAGTGCAGCCCGAGCTCTAGCTTATTTTGAATCTTACCAAATTCGAATACATGTAGATAATGTCAAAATCTACATGTGTATAAATTTTAATCCAAAATTCGTATTCAAATTTCTTAGTTCACCACGTAGATCCACTCATTTGTCATTTTTTCCTAGCCTAAAATATAACGAGGTTTGAATTGTAAATTTTCGCACTTATATAGATCATATCACTGTCTACATCCATCCGGGATTTTTTCACGATTATTTTGAAACTTAAAATAGAAACTTTGAATTTCTGAAAAAAAAAGGAGCTTTGTGTAATATGTGTAGTAGGTCGCCCTCCCTTTCCTCTCCCCGATACAGATCTGAGAGGCGATTTTGAGAGTCCACCGCCGGTCCACCTCTTCCGCCGGTGAGGCGTGGGTTCCCTCCCCTCCGTCGGCTGCTCCGGCGGCGGGAGGGTGGGGGAAGCCCGTCTCACGGCGTGTATTCATGGTAGGGCTTGGCAGGTGTCCGGCGGCGGCGCTTCAGAGGCGGAGGTGCTGTTGGTTCGTCCGTTGTCCGCGTAGATCCCCTCCGGCGGTGCCGTTCCCTGGGGCTTCACCGACCTGCGTGCGATTTTCCCTGCACCACGGCCAGATCCAGTTATGCGGTGGATCTGGATGCAGTTCAATAAGAGGATGATACAGAGGTTCTTCGCGGCGGCGCCGGCGTTCCGGCAGTAGTCTCTTCGGAGGCGGTGCTCGGTGACTTCTCGTCTGCGGTGTGGTGGGCTCCGGCGATCCAATGTTTGGGGAGCTTCAGCAGCGGCGCGCCATCGTCAGCTCCGGCTCGTCGTCATCGTCGGGATCCAGAGGGGTTCCTTGTAATTTTTTCTTTGTTTATGGACCTTTCTGTAAGTTCGGAGAATTAATATATCATCCCTTTCGCAAAAAAAAAATCTCCAAATCGCCGCTTCCCCGGGAGTACGCCTATGCAATCACTTGCACTTGGTTGGTGCAGAGTTATGGTCTTCTCATACTTGCAAGATCCAAAAGTTCGCGTCCCCAATGCAGCGAGCTAGACCCGTGAGCGGTGAGAGCGGGGCCGCGTTTCTTTTCACATATCAAGGTGCTTTCCTATTAAGCGCTTTATCTTTTTTTTAGGAAGATACTCTATCTTTCCAACAATAATAAATATGCAAGCTGTGACCATCTTGTCGGATTGTTGCGCCAGCGAGACCCAATCTGGTAGAGATTGATTGACTCGGCCGCCCCTACCTAGCGGTAGCGGCCCAGAGTGCGTACTCCTCACAGGTCACAAGTCCCAACTCACAGCCCTGCTTCCTCATTCCACCTTCTTCTCGCTCAACTAGAAGAAGACCGAAAGAAGTGTACAAAGACAACTTGGAGGTAGGTCTGTATAATCAACCAGCTCCATGGGTCTCAGGTGGCGCACTTCATTGCAACCACGGCATATGGTTGCCGGTATAGATATACGGACAGCACTAGGAAGGACAAGGAGGAGACTTACTACATGTATTGGTAAGACAAATTTATTTTGATTCCAGCCTTCAAAATTTCCATGGTTTTTGGACTTGGCTTCCGTTCAGCTCACCGGAGCCCTTGCCCGTGGTTGCAAGCCTGTTCGTCCTGTTATGGCCTACTCAAGCTAGTATCATCACAGGATATCAGATCCCCATCCCTCCGGCTACGGTGTGCTGAGAAATCGGATTCACGAGATTCAGTTTTAGGCCGATGGGCCGGGCGCTATGAACAAGCGGGCAGCTACCAAGGAGAGGAGCATGCCGATAAACTCAGGTGCAGCTTCTACTCTGGTAAGATCAGATACACTTACCTGTATTGATTTCAGACATCTGTTTGTACTTCCTTGTTCGGATCTCACCTCTTCCCTTTTTCCCACGGCTACATGCAGATACCACACCAGCCTCCATCTACTACTGCTTAGGCTCATGCCTCAAGACAGTGCAGCACAGAGACGACGCCGGATTTGCTTTGGTTCATCCATATATTAGATTAAGGTAACGTATTTGTACTTGTATTTCTTCCTTGTGTTGTGATTGTTTACAATAAAAGGTAGTCATAGGAAGAACTAGGCTCGATCTGCCTGGATCTAGGCCTTGCCGGTGGGACCAAAGAAAGAAATCTGGCATGTTGCTGGATGCTTACCTATTCTCGACTTGTTTCCTTCTTGGAATGAGTGGCAGTTTGGCAAGACGCACACTGCTGAATTTTACTTTTGGTAGGGCAAATTGTTCGGTAGGCCTGTAGTGTGGAGAAAGTCAGTCTAGGTAATTTGGGTTTCGGTTCAGAATTTCTTTTCTTTATAAGACGGCTTGGATGCTAGTATGAAACCGCCCCATCCATGTGGAAAGAGAGGAAACGGGTTGGATTAGTATGTTAAAAAAAATGATTTTCCTTCTCCTCCTTAATAAAAAAAAGAGCTTGTCATAGTATACTTCTATGACTTAATGAAATTTGTATGTTTTGAAGCAAATTTCAAGACAATTTCTTTGCACTTATCTAATATAAAAAATATCCAAAAGATTATAAGCAGTCAAAGATTTTAACTTTCGACTAAACCTGTCCCAAAAGGCATATAAAATTACTGCTGCTTTCTCTAATTTTTTTTGTGGGAGTGTTCTATTTATTTTTAAATAAAAGTTTGACATATAATTTCTCAGTCATGATATTATTTACCTCCCAAAATCACAATAGATTTTATTTTAAACAATGCGCATATTAACAAGTAATTGTTGATCATATCAACCAATTTGATTTACACCCTCCCTAGTGAGGAGATGAAGTTAATATTGTTAATAGTGTTGGTATTGGTTTAGGACTTCTTACATATCCGTAGTAAGTTTAGGTTTTCCATTGGGATATGCAATACAGATAAGTTGCAACCATAAGATTGTATCAGAGTTCAGCTTTAGCGTTATTTCTACATGCACTACTCGTGCTCCCGATCAATCGAAAAAATTCGTTCTCCTCGATTCAAGCCCCTCGTCGTGGTCTCCTCTCTCTCTCAGCCTTCCATATCGACGCATGTTGCGCCGCAATGCCCTTTCCTCCTGTTCGCTAGACCCAACCGACTCTGAGATTGATGGTGATGGATGTTTCCTCTGTAGAAGGGCTATAGCCACTGTGTGCGTCAATTGCTGCACGTCAAGGCCATACAAGGTTGCTACCAACATCGTCTAGGCAAGCTGGACCATCTTCCACATTCACGCGCGTGATCCAGGAGGCTGGCGCAGACGCGTAGGAACCACCAGCCCTTCCCCCGGATCGACGCGTGCTCATTCCCACTTGTTCTGATGCAGCCGCCGGCTCCCACCCGTGCTGGTGATATCTCTGCTTTGCTTTTTTTTTTCGAAACACAGTACAATGCAGATGCTCACATATACGTGCATACAGTTATAAATCATCTCTATGAACGCACACACGCACACCCTACCCCTATGATCACCTCCAAGAGACTGAGCCGCCGATTGGGTCTTGAGATTGACGAAGTCACCACGGGTGCCTCGTTGTCGACGGAAACATCGCCTCCCACTGAAGAATATTCCGGCTAAATGAGAAACACCAGCGTCAAACCTGGGGTTTGAGATCTGGTAGGCTGGGGGTACAACCACCACCCTAATCGTCCAAGGCCTTTCTGTTTGGGCTGGTTGTACTGTCAAAACTGTTGGGCCGAGGAAGCGTCTAAAGTACCATTTGAATTATCGGAACATATTGTTTCGGTGATTTAAAATAAAGTACATAAAAGTTCGAATTTTTTATTGGTTGATGTTTTAGTTTGCGAGAGAAATTATGTTTATATATATATGCATAATTAATTTACTTAAAAAGACAAACGCGCACACATATTCATCTACATACACAATCTACCGCTCATGTGCTTGGCACGATTTCGCATCACCTGCGACCTCAACAATCTCCGCGCTTGGCGTGACAACCTAGTGTGGCCTCTACATTGTTAGGGAATTGTTCCCTCACTTTTTTTTTAATAGACGAAATTAAGGATGTCAATTTTACCCATGGGTACGGGTACCCGCGGGTACCTTACCAGCATGGGTAGGATATGGGTACAATTTTATACCCATGGGTAATACCCGTACCCTACCCGTTTAAGTCGTGGGTAGGACACAGGTATAACCTCGTACCTGTGGGTATACCCATACCCTACCCGTTTATTTACTTTACCCGTGGAAGTCTAACATTTATTATCGTGAACTTGTGAACTTATGTTGAAGTTGTCATCAATTGTCCATTTGAGTTGACATAATTCTCAATTATTTAAATATATGTTATTGAGCTGAGATAAATATTTTTCTTTTATGAAAAATTATCGTTGAATATAAGATTATGAGTAACTTGTGTACTATTTGATCTACCCGTTGGATACCCAATGGGTATCGGTATCCATCGGGTATGGGTATGGGTGAAGTTTCATACCCACGAGTACGGGTATGGGTAGAATTTTTTACCCATTGACTACATGGGTATGGGTATGGTATTGGTCTACCCACCCCATACCCTACCCATTGCCATCCTTAGACGAAACCGCAGTCGAAGCTGTTTATTCATTGCTTTAGAAGAGTAGTACAAGACGTAGAAAGATCAAAAAACGAACAGAAAAAGGCCTGGAATTGCCGAGGCTCCAAAAAAGATAGAAAAAACCCCACATCGGTCTGGTTGCCTGGGTTCACCCCTCTTTCTTATGTCTCCCTTCCGAGGTGGTATGCCACGTCGCGCCTCCCGATTTTGCGCGACACCGCTACCATGTATCTCCAAGTGGTGTTTAATGAAATTGTTCAGGTGGGCTATCCCCGGCGCGCTCCAAAAAAATCCATGCGCATAGGTAGCACAATACTTGGGAATACATATGTTTGTTTGCCTCAGAGCTTAGGATGACTCCAACGGGACGACGCAAACGGACGCGCGTTTGGTTCGCGTTTAGTCCGTTTGTGTCGCCAAAAGGACCCATGTCCGGCCCATGTTCGCCCCTTTCGGCCACTGCCCCCAACGGCGCGACGCATCGAGTCCGCCCGGTCAGGGTTTTTGATCATTTTGATCATTTTTTCGGCCATATATACTCAAGCAATTATCAAGCACAATAAATAAGCTCAAATAACACAAATAATACAATTCATAAAAGTAATCCAAATAGTTCATGAAGTACTTATTATTACAATCCAAATAGTTCAAACAAACACAAATAAACAGTTTCGCAAATAACAACTTGTTTCATGCATTACAAACCAAATAAATAAGACAAGTAGTTCATCAAATGGAACTACTGCCCCTGGTCACCCTGGTTACCGTAGTGCTGCCAGACATGCTCCACCAAATCATTTTGAAGCTAAACATGGGAGTCCTTCTCACGAATGTCACGGTGGAAGTCGAGGAACTGAGCAAATGTGGACGGTCCCTGGGGCTCAACCAACTCACCCCGGAACTACCATGCTGATCATTCAAGCCTCGTCGCGTTCGTCCTCCACGATCATGTTGTGCATGATCACACACGCTGTCATGACCTCCCACAGCTGGTCCTTGTCCCATGTCTGAGCAGGATGGCGAACAATAGCCCATCGGGACTGTAGAGCACGAATGCACGCTCTACATCCTTTCTTGCGCTCTCTTGCTCCTTGGCAAACCTCTTCTTCTTCTCATCATTGGGATTGGAGATTGTCTTCATAAATGTAGTCCATGTGGGGTAGATCCCATCAGCAAGGTAATAGGGCTTGTCATTTGGTGACCATTGATCTCAAAGGTCACCTGGGGTGCCAGGCCATTGGAGAGCCTATTGAACACCGGAGACCGCTGCAGCACATTGAGGTCATTGTGCGAGCCGGCCATGCCAAAGAACGAGTGCCAAATCTAGAGGTCCTGTGATGCCACGGCCTCAAGTATGACCGTGCAGGCCCCAACATGGCCCTTGTACTGCCCCTGCCAAGCAAATGGGCAGTTCCTCCACTCCCAGTGCATACAGTCTATGCTCCCGAGCATCCCGGAGAAGCCTCTCGCCTCGTTGATTGCCAAGAGGCGAGTCATGTCGGCAGCATTGGGCTCCCGCAGGTACTCCGGCCTGAACACCTACACCACGGCCGCGCAGAACTTGTACATGGCTTCCAGGCACGTGGACTCACTCATGCGCACATACTCGTCCACAAGATCGCCGGCAATCCCATACGCAAGCATGCGAATGGCGGCGGTGCACTTCTGGTACGACGAGAAGCCCCTCATACCACATGCATCGGGCTTGCACATGAAGTAGTCATCAAAATGCATCACGCCCACCCGGATGCGGTTGAACAAGCACCTTCTCATCCGGAAACGGCGCCGGAAAACATTGGGAGGGTATGTGGGCTTGTGGGGACGAATGTAGTCCCCGTATAGCTGGATTTGGCCAGCTCGCCGGTTCCGGTCAGAGCAGGAGAACGGCCGGCAAGGAGCCTCGGAACACCGGCCGCTTCCTCTCTATGTACTCGTTGACGATGAGGGTGGCGACCAGGCCGTCACTGTCATCGTCGGAGGAATCGTCCGAGGATGATTGGTACATGATGTGGTTCTTGTAGAACCACTCATCCGCGCTATCCATGGACGAGGGTCGTACCTGAGTTGCCGGGGCGAACGGCCGAACACCTTGTGGGCGGCGTGTCTGTCGCGGGCGCTGTGAACGGTCCTGGCCACAAGATTCACCGGTGATGGCGGGGAAGCACCTGCTCCGGTGACAGCGTCCCCAGAATGGCCTGCAGTGCCAAATCGAGGTTGCGACGGCGGGTGGTGGCGAGAGGGGCGGAGGAGGAGGAGGAGATTGGGGTGGGGAATGGTCTGATTTGCGGGCCAGGGGCATACTAGGGCAGGACACAAAAGAGCTCCGCTCGCGTCCAGGGCCGACGCATCGGTGGCCCAAATTTGGGCCAGGAATGTGTCGCGGCGGACCAAAAAATGGACCGCGCTCCGTTTGCGTCGTCCCGTTGGGCCGTGTTTTTGGCCCTCACGGACAGGAACAGAGGCGCACGGACTCGATGCGTCGCCCCGTTAGAGTCATCCTTATGCACTGGCAACCCCAAAAACGTCCAGCCAAAACCGATTTGGGGGTGGCGGACAAATAGGGTTGGGTGCAGGGAATGGCATGGAGGCGACAGAGAGTGTGTGCCGAGGGAAAGGTAAAACATGCATGGGCCCTAGCAGCGCGATTATTTATGTGGAATTCCTATCTTCAGTGTTCAGAAATAAAGAGATGCAATGCCTACGTGTGCACCAGGGAGGAGAGGGCGACATAGTTTTTTTTATTTGAAACCCCAGATACACAAATCCAAGACATGACGGACCTGCAGCTTGGGTTCACGTTTCGGCGCAATCGGGACGGGACATGTTCCCGACAGCAAAAGGTGCAAGTCATAGGCGTCGAGCACCTCAACCAGCCGAGTACTTCCACAAGACTACCACGAGAAGCGAGCTCGGACGGCTGTCTAGGATGATCTCGTGGAGGCGACGTAGGATCTGCTGATCATGGACAAGAAAGCAGTTTTGGGACTAGCCCGTTATTACAGGGAAAGAACTACTCTCGCGGCATCAAGTTGCCCAAATGTTTGGCGCCCGCTAGAACCCACAACCGGGCCTCACTTTTAATTCTATCAAACACACGAAGGCGGCGTAGACTTGTGTTGGAAAACCCTTGCATTCCTCTCATTCCAAACCTCCCAAGTACTTAGGAGAGTAATCGAAGCGACCGCCTTCCGATGAGGGGAGACCTCCGCCATCTTCAACCACCACTCATTGAAGGAGAGCTTTACCCAAGCGTCCGGCGCAATGTTATTGATCCCAAGCCAACCCTTGATCATTCCCCAAAGCCTACACGTAAGACGACAATGGACAAAAAGATGAGCCACCGTCTCTGTCGTTTGCTTGCAAAAGGGGCGTAGCCGCAATTCGGCCACCCTCTCCTAGCCAACCGGTCCGCCGTCTACACCCTATTTGGTTGGCAAGCCGAGCAAAAAACTTTGTCTTCGGCGGCGCCCAAACCTTCCAAATTGTCTTCTCCATGGATGAGAAGATTGTGCCCATGAATTGCAACTCATATGCGGTCTTTGTCGTGTACTCTCCATTTACCGTGAGCTTCCAACGTATCTCATCACAAATGTTGGGTCAAGAGTATGTTCAGGAGTAGCGCCCAAAGGCCCATGTGTCGGGGAGTATCCCCGGGTAGGGTCAAGGCTTGGCATAAGTGGAGTTCGAAGGTGTGCCGAGGTACGGAAAGGGCCGACCTGTTTGTGGCCTGGGAATGTCCGAGCTTCATCTGGACCTGGAGATTACAGGCCGACCTATCTGGCCAGAGGGGTCCGAGGTATACTATTGGCCAGGGCCGAGGTTCACTGTCCGAACTGTGTTCAGCCGACCTAACTACCTCGTTGCCGTGGTTTGGGTTGTGAGTGCACGATGAGCTGTGGGAAGGAACTAAATCCGACCTGGTAAAAAGATCTTATGCGCAGGAGGCCATAGCTCGGGCAGGAGTCAATGCTCCAGTCACTTCTCGCCTGACACGGGCGTCTGTCACGGAGCGTGGCAGAGGCGTGCCCCGGGTTCTGCGGGTCTGCACGTCTCTGACCACTGACCCCTAGAGTTCCGAGGTCAGGGCTACGAGTAGCTCGGCGCGGCTACGTCCTGTCTCAGTCAGAGGGGACATCCTAGCTCCACTGTGGTGATGCAGGGGATGGGCATGTCATGTCTTGTCCCTGACAGGAGTGCAATGATGATCAAAGCAGAGGCATGGCTACAGTACTCGGCGAGGGGCACTATGGTAACCCGGCTAGCCTATATAAGGGGCTTCTACCCCCCTGTGCTGAGGACGACGACGGGAGGAGGAGGAAAACAAAGAAGAAGAAAGAAAAGAGACCCCGGCACCCTAGTTGATTCTCCTTGTAACTTCATCTCCCACCTCAAGCTCTCACCCTTGTACCATCACACAGCTCGAGGAGCGACCTGTACTAGTCATCTTGTGCTATATACTGACTAGGATAGTGCTGCAGTAGGGGTGTTACCTCCGCAAGAGGGCCCCGAAGCAGGGTACATCGTGGTGTTCTTCGTGTTCTTGGTTGGTTGGTTTTCAGTTCGTGTTCTTGCGCGGTTTTTGGTGTGTTCTTGCTTGTGCACTTCAAGAGTGCATAAACCCTCCCCGGATTCCCCCAACGACCATTCGGCCCCATCTTAGCCATACCCATGGCATCTGTCGTGATCCCACCACGACAGTTGGCGCCCACCGTGGGGCAGATTGAGGCGTTGGAGGGAGTATACATCCGGACGGGCTAGGCGAGCGTGTTCTTTTCGGGCTCATCGCCAAGATCGGTGAGTTCAACTTCGTCAGCGACAACGCGGGGTGCTTCGCCGGCAAGCCCTTCCCCGAGCATGGCTTCACCATGATGCTCGGCAGCTTCGTCACCTACGTTGCTGTCGAGGTTGTTCGCGAGTACCCGGAGCAGGTGCTCGTGGACGACGAAACTCCTCTCCTTGCGGCGCTAGGTCGGCGTATCACTCGCCCTGAGAGCTGCGTCGAGGTGATGAGACCGGTACGGTGGATGCCGCTGGCAGAGGAGATGCCAGCAGATCCAAGCCGGCCGAGGTTGCGGCTAAGGTGAGAGCTGCAAAGCCCAGGCTAGAGAAGGAGTTGCCTGGCACCCCTGAGGTGCAGGGCCGAGGTGCAGTCCTAACAAAGATAGCAGAGACACTAGCAGATCCTGTAGATCCCGGAGTAGATATAGTGATGACTGCGGCCGAGCTAGAGGAGAAGCGTGTCTTGTTGCAAAAGGAGGCTGTAGCCATGATAGCAGCCCGAGATGAGTTCAATAGAGATCTGCGTGAGTACAATGCAGCGAATGGCTTCACCCCTTGCAGCTGATACCAGTAGGTTAGCCGGGGTGCGGCAGAGAGGCAAGGGGCTCAATGACGAGATGAACAGGGAGGCTCGACCTACCACCTCGGCTAGGAGTGAGAGTCGCGTGTCAACTGGAAGGCCGGTGTATAGTTCCCCTGCCAAGAACCTCAGAGCTGCCGAGGCAGGCAGGGCCGAGCTATCCGGGTTGACTGGAGATGCATGGCGTGCGCAGCAAAAGCGAGTCAATGAATTGGTCTATGTAGCTAACCAGCAGAATGAGGCTCTCCGCAGAGCCGGGGCTGGTGATTCGCAGATGGTCTATTCAGCTAGGCCCGTTAGTCAGGTGTCCAAGGGGCAAGCCTCGTCTCCACTCGTCGGAGGAGCCGATCGAGCCCGGAGTGTCAACTCGGGTCAGAACAAGCAGCTGCTGAAGTATGATCCGGTGTTAGCAGCAAAGCAGAAGGTGGGCCAGGGCAATGCTAGCCGGGCTAGGGGTAACTCCGGCCAGGGAAATCAGAATGGTGGGCAAGCAGCATCGGCTGGCCGAGGTAAACCACCTCCGCCCCCGAGGTATCAGCAACAACCCCGGCCGCAGGAGCAGTATCAGCCAGAGCCGGAGTATGCTCAGCAACCTCAGAACGTCGGTCAAGGCGATGACCGATACGATGATGGAGACTCGGCCATGGCGCGGGCCGGGTATCACAGAGTGGATGGGTCGTTGGGACCTCGGATAGGAGCTCGGATGTTAGCTCCGGGCGACGTCCGCAACAAGCTGGATAGAATCTACTTGTCCGAGCAACTGGAGAGGAAGGCCCTCCTGGTCCGGCATGTTTTGGACCTCGGATCATGAGGGAGCCACCACCACCAGTATCTCAGTTCCAGTTAGGTCGGAACGCCAAGCCATACAACGGGAGCACCAAGCCACAAGATTGGTTGACAGATTATGTATCCTCGGTGCACATAGCGGGGGGCAATCGCCGATGGGCGGTCCGGTATCTCCCGCACATGTTGGAGGGTCCAGCTCGGATCTGGCTGAATAATTTGCCGGAGTATAGTATCAACTCCTGGATAGACTTGGAGCTGGCGTTTAACAGCAACTTTGCTAGTACCTACAAAAGGCCAAACCGACCTCAGCTCCTGGCAGCATGTAAGCAAGATGATCATGAAACTGATCGGGAGTTCTTAACTCGGTGGAGCAATGTCCGGAATTCCTGTGAAGGAGTTGTAGAGGCCCAGGCCATCTCCTGGTTTGCAGATGGTTGCCGACATGGCAGTATGCTGTGGCAGAGGCTACAGAGAGATATGCCGAAATCCCTTGCAGAGGCAATCCGGATTGCGGATTCTTATGCTCTTGGTGATCCGATGCAGCCAGCAGCCGAGGCAGGAGCACGTAACAGAAGAAGGGAGCCAATAAATAACCGGCTCGGACCGAGGTATAGTGACCGCCAAGAGCTCGGGCACAAGAGGAGGGAGCCGGACTACCCGTACACCTCGAACCAAGTTGCAGCGGTGAACCCGGATCAGCCCGAAGCTGGAGGTGTCCAGAGGCCGAAAATCAGTGGTCCGGCATTTAGTCCGAACCCAGAGCCACCCTTGACTTATGAATCAATGATAGATGGTCCCTGCCGTTACCATACGACCGATCCGCGTAAGCCAGCCAACCATTCAACCCGGCAGTGCAGCTGGCACCGCAGGATCAGGGAAGAAGGGGCAAGGGCCGGAGGAAACAGAGGAGGACCACCTCAGAGATTTCAGCCAAGGTCTAACCCGAATCTGTCCGGAGCAAATGTTACCCCAATAACCACTGCACCTCCTCCGAGGCCTGCAGCGGCAAGACCGGTGAATGTGGTGAACGTCCGAGGTAACAACAACAATGGTGGTGCCGGACCAAGCCAGCAGTATGAATACCCCGGAAATGACTATAGAGAGGCTCATGCGAGCTATGTGGTCTTTGTGACCGAGCCCACTGACAAGAAGAGTGTGCAGAGGCGTGCCATGGAGGTGAATGCAGTAATGCCGGTGGTGCCGACCTACATGAACTGGTCTGAGCAGGAGGTCACTTGGAGCAGGAAAGATACACCTCGGATCATGCCGAGCCCTGGAAGGTATGCCCTGGTGGTAGATCCGACGTTGTGCGGGCCTACTAACAATGTAAGGTTTACCCGAGTTCTGGTGGACAATGGCAGTGCCATCAACATCATGTACCGGGACACAATGGTGAAGTTAGGCATATCCCCAAATCAGTTAATGCCTAAGTTGTACCTTTCATGGGATTGTGCCTGGCGTTTCCTGTGCACCCATGGGCAAGATATGGGTGGATGTAGCGTTTGGAACCAAGGATAACTGCCGAGTTGAGAGTATCGAGTTCGAGGTGGTGGACTTGGAGAGTGCATACCATGCATTGCTTGGAAGGCCAGCCCTGGCCAAGTTCATGATTTCCACCCATGTGGCGTACCTGAAGATGAAAATGCCAGGGCCCAGTGGGATCATAACCATCTCGGGTGATTACAAGCGAGCCATTCAGTGTGCCTCGGCGGGGTCTAATCTGGCCGAGGCTTTGGTGATTGCAGCTGAGAAGAAGAAACTGCACGAAGTGGTGGCAATGGCGCAGTCCACGCAGCTCGGCGTGTCCGGACTGATGAGCCCGGACTCAGCTGCTGCGTTCGAGGTGCCCAAGGAGACCAAGAGAATTCCCATTGACCCGGAGCACCCGGAGCGCATGGCCATCATTGGGGCCGGGCTGGGCGAGAAATAGGAAGGCGAGCTCTGTCACTTCCTCCGTGAGAATCGGGATATCTTTGCATGGTCAGCTAAGGACCTGCCTGGTGTTCCGAGGGAGTTGGCAGAGCACTCTTTATTTGTCAGGCCGGAGGTGAAACCGGTGAGGCAACCGACCCGTCGTCTCTCAGACGACCGAAGACAAGTGGTGCTGGACGAGCTGGCTAAGTTGCTTGCAGCCGGGTTCATAATGGAGGTGCTGCATCCGGACTGGATATCCAATCCAGTCTTGGTGGAAAAGAAGAAGGACGAGCCAGCCGTGGTCAAGGTGTGGCGCATGTGCATCGACTTCACTAACCTCAACAAGGCGTGCCCGAAGGATCCGTTTCCATTACCTCGGATTGATCAAGTGATCGATTCTACTGCTGGTTGTGAACTGTTGTCCTTTATCGATGCGTACTCTGGTTTTCACCAGATACCACTGAACTCGAAAGATCAAATAAAGACTGCCTTTATTACCCCGTATGGGGCGTACTGCTATCGTGTCATGTGTTTTGGTCTGAGAAATGCCGGGGCAACTTATCAGAGGTGTATGCAGAAATGCCTGCACTCTCAGATGGGTAAAAATGTGCAAGTGTATGTCGATGATATTGTCATCAAGTCTAAGGAGAAACATACTCTCCTCGAGGATCTCGAGGAGACATTTGTGAACCTGAGAAAGTATAGGTTGAAACTTAACCCGGACAAGTGCACCTTTGGTGTCCCGGCTGGAAAGTTGCTCGGCTTCCTGGTGTCTAGCCGGGTATTGAGGTTAACCCGGCCAAGATCCGAGCTATTGAGAACATGAGATTACCGGAGTGTTTGAAAGATGTGCAGAAATTCACGGGGTGTCTAGCCTCGTTGAGCCGATTTGTAAGCAGGTTGGAGAGAAAGCCTTACCCTTGTACCAACTCATGAAGAAAAGTACCGGGTTCACATGGACCCCGCAGGCCGACCTGGCGTTCAGTGAGCTGAAAAAGATGTTGTCCACCGCTCCGGTGTTGGCATCACCATTGCACAATGAGCCGATGTTACTTTACATTGCAGCCACAAACCGAGTTGTAAGTGTGGCAGTGGTGGTGGAGCGCGAAGAAGGTGGCAGGTCGGTTCAAAGACCAGTGTATTACTTGAGCGAGGTGATCTCTACCTCGAAGCAGAATTACCCTCACTACCAGAAGATGACGTATGGTGTCTACCTGGCGGTCAAGAAGTTGAAGCATTATTTCCAGGAGCATCCCATGACGGTGGTGCGAAGCTCCAATCTCGGAGATCATCGGGTGCAAAGATGCAACTGGCCGGGTTGCCAAATGGGCGATCGAGGTGTCTCCATATGCACCACTGTATGAGAGAAGAGATGCAATCAAATCCCAGGCGTTGCCGGACTTCTTTTGTGATTGGGCCGAGATGCAGTATGAGCCACCCAGGCCGGACTATAATTATTGGAAATGCATTTTGATGGGTCCAAAACAAAGATCGGGCTGGGGGCTGGAATAGTCCTCACCTCGCCAAAGCGAGATCAGTGAAGTACGTGCTGCAGATTCATTTCTCAGCGTCAAACAATGTGGCGGAGTATGAGGCCTTAATCCATGGCCTCAAGGTGGCAAAGGAGATCGGTATCCGGCGTGTAGAGTGCTTCGGCGATTCCGACCTGGTGGTGCAACAATCTTCTGGAACTTGGGATGCACTGGATGCCAACATGGCGTTGTATCGGTTCCATGTGCAAAAGATATCCGGGTTCTTTGAAGGGTGTGAGTACAGGCATATACCTCGGACAGAAAACAATGCTGCCGACGTGTTGTCAAAGCTCGGTTCATCTAAGGAGGCAATACCACCTGGAGTAGCCCTGAATCACTTGAGAACTCCTTCAATCAAACCTTCCTGAATCCGAATCTATTTTCATCCCGGCTGAGCAAGAGCCCGGACCTGTTCCAATGGAGGTAGACGTCGGTTGCGTTTGCTCGGACCCGGGACCGTGGCAGAGCTCGGGGACTGCGCACCGAACCCGGGGACTGCTCATCAAAACTCGGGGACTGGTCGCAGGATGGTGGAGGAAATAATGGAGGAATTATGGTGGCCGAACCAATGGAGGTGGACGAGGAACTTTTTCCTTTGCACCCAGTGCCGGAGTGGGCGGAGCAATCATGAAGTTCATAACGGAGGGAGTTTGCCAAGTGACACAACCGAGGCTAGGAGAATCCAAAGGAGGGCCAAGGCGTACACCATCAAAAAGCTCTTAAAAGAAGCGTAACCGAGGTGTTGCAACGGTGTGTCGAGCCAGCTGAAGGCAAGGAGATGCTTTTGGAGATCCACCAAGGAGAGTGTGGACATCATTGCAGCACAAGAGCTTTAGTGGCCAAGGCGTTTCGCCATGGGTTCTATTGGCCCACCGCTCTTGCTGATGCCGAGGACATAGTCCGGAGATGTGAAGGATGCCAAAGGTTTGCCAAGCAAACGCATGTGCCAGCCTCGGCGCTCAAAACAATTCCTATCACTTGGCCGTTTGCGGTATGGTGTTTGATATGGTGGGAGAGTTCAAACCAGCCCGAGGTAACATGACACACATACTGGTGATGGTGGACAAATTCACCAAATGGATCGAGGTGAAACCAATCGGAAGTTGGATGGTCATTCAGCAGTGACTTTCTTGAAGGAAATCATTCTGCGATATGGGTACCCCCATAGCATTATCTCGGACAACGGCACGAACTTTGCTGTTGGAGAGTTTGCTCGGTTTTGCATGAACAAGGGAATCCGGCTGGACATAGCCTCGGTGGCACATCCGGAGTCTAATGGGCAAGTGGAAAGATCAAATGCTCTAGTGTTGGCCGGCATCAAGGCTCGGCTTATTGAACCACTGCTGAAAACTCCGGGGTGTGGATTGATGAGATACCAGCAGTACTATGGGGTCTAAGGACCACGCCAAATCGATCAACTGGCTATACGCCATTTTTTATGGTCTATGGGGCAGAAGCTGTACTACCCACTGACATTGAGTATGATGCGCCCAGAGTGGCATGTACACTGAAGCCGAGGCAAAGGAGGCTCGGGAGGATGCAGTAGATCTGCTTGAGGAGCTAGAGAGTTGGCCTCATCTCGGTCAGCAATATACCAGCAAGGTCTCCCGTTATCATAGCCGGAGTCAACCCTCGTGTGTTTCACGAGGGAGATTTGGTGTGAGGCTGGTGCAGCGCAAGAAAGGTCGGCACAAGTTGTCACCTCCATGGGAGGGACCGTACATTGTGAGCCGAGCTCTGCTCAATGATTCCTACTATCTAATAGATGCGCAGGAACCAGGGAAGATGGGCTGGACAACCCCGGATCAGAGGTCAGGCGACCATGGAATATAGCTCTACTCCGACCTTTCTACTCATGAAAGGCGCAATGTATGTACCTCGGTTAATCCTTAATAAAATGTCGGCACTCCGAGGTTGAAGCTCGGACTGCCTCGCTCTGTGCTTGTGTTTTATTCTGTTTGTCAGTTTCGTTCATATGCCGAACTATTTTGAACCTCGTCTCAAACTTCAAGTAATGTGTGCTATGTAACTAATCTTGTGACTCGACTGGCATCTGCCTAAAAGGTAGTCAAGAGCAAAGATGAAAAAACGTGGGAGACATGAAAATGAACTCGGGGACTCGGTCCAAAAATATAGTTCGGCATGTGTCGTTTACTAACCCCTGTCTTTACCTTTCGTTTATGTCGGATGGTTTTGGAAACACACTTCGAGATTTGCTAAGTACTGTATGCTATAAACAACAATCTTGTGACTCGACTGTCGAACGCCTAAATGGTAGACAAGAGCAAAGAATGCCAGATATAGTAAACACGAAAGTGAACTCGGGGACTTGTTCCAAAAGGGTTCGGCTAAGTTCTTAGAAAAGCTTGGTTCGGATAGCAAGTTAAAAGTAATGGTAGCAAAGCAAACTACTTAAGGTCTGTTACATCTGCACCCGGCATACCGGGGATTTAATGTTTTGCTTAAAATAAATTCAGGCCTCGGAACCAGAGACCTCGGTCGCCGAAGTGGTGGCAGTGGGAGCCTCGGGCGCAGCAACCTCGGGCGCAGGAACAACCTCGGTCGCGGAAGCAACCTCGGTTGTGGGAGTTGTTGCCGGGGTGTCCGTCACGTCGGAGGAAATCACCTCGGTGGCTACAGCTTTGCCGGACTTGCCCTTGGAGTTCGGAGGTTCGTCGAAGCTGAAGTCATCATCAGAGCCTTCGCCACCTCGGTTGTTTTGCCAGCCTTGCCCTTGGAACTCTCTGGCTCTTCAAAGTCAATTCCTCGCCCAGAACTTTCTTCACCGGACTCTCCTTCCTCGTCCGAGCTCTCTTCGTCCTCTGAGTAAAGGCGCCCTTCATTGAAGATCCGGGTGTTTGCATAACTAGCAAAGAGGTCGGCAGCTGCTTGGCGTTTCGCAATGCCATCAGGGGTGGAGTTCCAGGAGAGCCCTTGCGCAAGGAAGTAACAGTATGGATCTCAATCTCTTCATACCAGGACAGCACGAATACCAGGGCCTTGTCCGATCCAGCCCGAGCCGATGAGCATCTCCACTCCCGAAGTCTAGCCTCGGCTCCTTTCAGCTTGGGGCGAGCTCGTCGATGCAAGTAGGAGCATTAACCTTGGGCCAGAGGGCACGGTGGACCTCGATGGCAGCATCAACCAGCTTGGTTCCAATGGCTCTGAGCGGCCTGATCCGAGCATTGAGGGCGACAAGGTGGTCTGGATATCCCAGCTGTCGCTGAGGGTTTCTGTCTCAGCCCTCTTTGCCCGAGCTGCTTGAACTTCGCGGATAGCCTTGTCCTTGGAGTGCTCGAAGTTCTCTGAAGAGGACAAAAAGGCTGTTGCTGAAATAAGACATACGGTGGCACGGGGTCTAGGTCGGCAGAAAATAAGGAAAAGGGGAAAAGAAACTTACTGTCCATTTGGTCGTTAATCCGAGTAAGCTCGGACAAACAGCTTTTCGAGATAGCCCGGAGGGCGGTAAGTTCGGCTTCGGCCGAGGTGGCACGGCTCTCCAGGGTCTTGGCAAGATTTTGCTGCTGTTCGGCGGCCTGGTCCTTAACCTTCATAGCGTCTCCGCAGCAGTCTTGGCTTCATTAGCCCGGTTCAGCTCTTGCTGCAGCCGAGCTATTTCATCCTCGGCTGTCTTCAGCTTGGAGGCGTGATCTTTTCGCTCTGCTCCTTGGCGGATAGAAGAGTCCGGTGAGACTTCTTCAGTCTGTTGTGATCTAGCAGGAGGTTCTTGAAGACCTTTGTCCGAGCATTGTTGCATCCTGAAGAAATAGAGAGATCAGTTCGAAGAAATCCGAGGTCTTTTTAGTACCCGAGGCCCGGGGACTTGGCATTGGCCTCGGGGACTCAGCGTGGAGAAATGACAAGTTTTTGAGATTCAAGTCGAGCAATTTTAACTCGGTGGAGTATCAATTGCTCAACCCGAATCTCGGGGACTGGGAATAGTAGTGTTGTCATTTGATATCAAAGGAAGAAAGAAAGAGTAAAGAAACTTACCGAGGCCTTCTTGCTGCAATCGAGGACTGCAGCTGCATGGTGTAAATGGACTGGAGCACGGCGCTGGGTCCAACGGGATGCTCAGAGCCCGGGTTAGAGGAGACCTCGGCAGTGTCAGCCGAGTTCCAGTCTATGTCATAATGCTTCTCTGAGCCTAAGCTGTTCCCGCTCTGGTCCGGAGTTGCCCGACCTCCCAGCTGCTGATGTCCGGCTGAGTGGTAGCAGCAAAAAGAGCTCGGGAGGTGGCGACCTGAGAGCTTAGGGCGCAATCTTGGTGGTGGACTCGGCGCAGGAACGTGCGGCACCAGTTGGGTGCTCGCAGCCTTGGGTCCCGTTGGCGGTGGCGGCATTGGAGTTTGTTGGCTGTTTGGGAGGCTCAACAACAGAATCTTTCTGCTGCTGTTGGAGCTGTTGCTTCTGCTGCTGTTGTTGTTGTTTCTTCTTTTGTTGCTGCTGCTGCTGGTTGCGCGCAGCCTGAGACTTGGGGGAGAGCCGAGGCTCCTGCACGGTCTTTGCCGGAGTCTTGGCGCGGTCTGTCTCCGCATCTTTCTGAGGAGGTGGAGGAGTCTGACCTCGGCGGGGAGCAGAGCTCGGCGGTGGAAGTTCGGAGGAGGAGACGCGCACTGGGGAGGAGACGGTCTTATCCGGGCTGGTAAGGTCGATGGACGGTCCTGGAGGAGAGGCTCTGGCGGGGCTTCCGAGGTTGACCTCAACTCGGGGGTCTGAGTTTCAACCACTGGAGGCAGTGGTGAGTGTATGGAGCTGTGGCTCTGCTTGATCCGAGCCGGGCTGACAAAGAGAGAAAGATTAAGTTAGAATGTAAAAAACTTAACCTCGGAGCAGCGTGAGAGTAAGGAGGAGCAAATGTGACTTACGCATCTTCCTCCACGGGTCTCGTTTCTTGCGCTTCGCCGAGGTTTTCTTGGCACGCTTGGCTTTGGGCGCCGCAGTATCCGAGGTCTTGGAAGCCTCGGCATCCGAGGTACCAGGTCCTGAGCGCTTCCGGGAAGCTGCAGACGCTGGATGAAAGTTCTTATATGTTGGAGGAGCATATGAAATGGGAATAATGTTGACAGGTTCCAGAATTTGGCAATCGTCATCGTCATCATCGTCGTCAGACCAGTCTCTGAGGTGGGAACTTGTTTCTTACCCGGGTTGGAGGAGCCAGTCTTTGGGGCGGACCTCGGAACGGCCTTAGGGATCGGAAGGTGATCCTCATTGTCCGGGTCTTCAGTCTCCGAACCTTCCAGGGCGAGGCGGGCAGGAGCCCAGTTCGACGGCTCCGGGCCGTCCTCGATCAGCTGCCGGGCGAACCGCTGCAGGAGTGGCGAAAAAGAGTTGAGAGTTAAGAAGCAACCAAGGTGTGCAAGACCGGAGCGTAAGCTCGGAAATTTAGTAAAGTACTCACTTGCTCCGGAAGATTTTCTCTGTTGTGAGGCTCCACGCCCCATGTCCACTCCTCGTCCATCTCAGTCTGGGCAACGGCTTTGACCCGGCGCCAGACTGAGGCCTTGGAGAGAGCCTTGCTGCTGATCCGAGTAGGATCGAGTAGACCTTCCATATGGCAGATCTTATGGGCTCGTTGTTGGAGGGGGCTGACTCTTCGATCCACGAAAGTCCGGAGGATGTCATCGGAACCCCACCCTCTTTTCTTGAGATCCAGCATGTATTCATGGATCTCTTGAACCTCGGCGTAGGCGTCCTCCGGGTTGAAATCCCAGTTGAGTTGGGCAGTGGGAGGGCCGAGCTGGAAGTCCGGGAGGTTGATGAGGTCGACAGTGCCGGGGTTCCTCACATAGAAAAAGGATCGATTCCACTTCTTACAGCTCTCCAGGCCTTTGATCCGTGGGAACTCGGAGCCCAGCCGGGGTGAGATAGCGGCCGCCCCGCAGGCGGTCATATCCTTGTGCACAACATCCTTGTTGGGGATGCTCTGTTTCTTCAGCTGGAAGTACTTGGCCCAGCCTTCAACGCTCGGCCAGAGGCCGAGGTATCCTTCAGAGAAAGCTGCGTAGCACGACAGCTGTAGTATGGAGTTAGCTGGGAGGTGGTGCGGCTGCAAGCCGAAGAACTTCAGAAATTCTCGAAAGAACTTGCTGGCCGGAAGTCCGAATCCGCGCTCGAAGTGAGAGACAACACACTCTCTCGCCGGGTTGGCGATCGGTTCGCCGTCCCCAGTGTGAAGACGATACAGCAGTTCGGCTGGGATTCGATGAGTTTCTTTGAGCCATTTAATATCATCGTCGGTGACGTCCGAGCCATCCCATCCACCTCTCTCGCTGGCAATTGCCGACATGTTGGCACTTTCCTGCAGAAAAGGGAGGTTCAACCGGGGTAAGTACCTCGGACAGTTCAAGGTTCCACCGGGGTAGTACCTCGGACAGTTCAGGATAGCCGGGGTATAATACCTCGGATCAGTCAAAACAGCCGGGCTAAAGAGTTTTTAGGCGGGAAACACGTTTCTACCGTGGCAAGATGCTAGCAAAGATCTACCGGTGAGCAAAAAGGGAAATAAAATCAAGTTCATCCAGGGCAAAACTGAAAGGGCAGTGCTACGGATACATCTGGTACAAGTCTAGAGGAGATCTAAAAATGGCTAAGATGGTGCAAAGATAGAGCATCGGGTTCCTCAAGTTCATCATATGCATCCAGATCCTCGAGTTCATCGAAGGATGAACCTGTTCATGGCTATGGCAACGGAGGGGAGATAAGGAACTCACCGGTGAGGTACTCGAAGATCGGGGAAAGATCGACGACGGAGTGGCAGCGCAAGGCGCGGTGCGCGTTTCCGGCGAGATTCTTCGAGACGGCGAGGTCGCAGACAAGTGCTTGACGGCGGCGATGGAGGCAGAGCGCACGGAGCAATGGGCACGGAGCAGTGGGCGATGGAGGAAGAAGACGGTGAAGTTACCCGTGGGGCCCTATTTATAGCCGCGTGCGGTAACTGCACGCATTAACTACGCCACTACCGCGCGGTTATCGGGAAGGCGCGGGATCGTGTGCGGGTGGGCGCACGGTTACGCGATTGGTGGCCGCACGATCGGCCACATCGTGGGCCGCAGTGTGGCAACCGCCCACCTCGGATTTCCTGTGCCGGTCAGCGCGAGAATCGAGGAGTCGCGGCGGTCAAATGGGTCTCGCACTTGAGTGCGCAGGTGCGCTGTTTGGTGGGTCCGGCTGACGAGGGCGGCGTGTGGTCAGGATCTGTCTTTCAGAGGTCCGGGCTTCGAGGTTCGGGCAGAGATTCTTCGCCACGTGCCTCGGAAGATCTTGGGGCAAGATTGTGCTCTGTCGAACAGCTCGGAAAGTTCAGTTTGCATATTACCTCGGATTAGATGGTGGTATGTGGGAAGTACCTCGGCGGACCTATGTTTGAGGTCGGTTTTAGAGGTGGTGTCTTGCTTGTTTTGAACCTGCTACGGCCCTCCATCCGAGGTCGTAGGACCGCACCAGCTTCGGGGACTAATGTCGGGGGAGTATCCCCGGGTAGGGTCAAGGCTTGGCATAAGTGGAGTTCGAAGGTGTGCCGAGGTACGGAAAGGGCCGACCTGTTTGGGCCTGGGAATGTCCGAGCTTCATCTTGACCTGGAGATTACAGGCCGACCTATCTTGGCCAGGAGGGGTCCGAGGTATACTATTGGCCAGGGCCGAGGTTCACTGTCCGAACTGTGTTCAGCCGACCTAACTACCTCGTTGCCGTGGTTTGGGTTGTGAGTGCAGATGAGCTGTGGGAAGGAAGTAAGTCCGACCTGGTAAAAGATCTTATGCGCAGGAGGCCATAGCTCGGGCAGGAGTCAATGCTCCAGTCACTTCTCGCCTGACACGGGAGCGTCTGTCACGGAGCGTGGCAGAGGCGTGCCCCGGGTTCTGCGGGTCTGCACGTCTCTGACCACTGACCCCTAGAGTTCCGAGGTCAGGGCTACGAGGTAGCTCGGCGCGGCTACGTCCTGTCTCAGTCAGAGGGGACATCCTAGCTCCACTGTGGTGATGCAGGGGATGGGCATGTCATGTCTTGTCCCTGACAGGAGTGCAATGATGATCAAAGCAGAGGCATGGCTACAGTACTCGGCGAGGGGCACTATGGTAACCCGGCTAGCCTATATAAGGGGCTTCTACCCCTCCTGTGCTGAGGACGACGACGGGAGGAGAGGAGGAAAACAAAGAAGAAGAAAGAAAAGAGACCCCGGCACCCTAGTTGATTCTCCTTGTAACTTCATCTCCCACCTCAAGCTCTCACCCTTGTACCATCACACAGCTCGAGGAGCACCTGTACTAGTCATCTTGTGCTATATACTGACTAGGATAGTGCTGCAGTAGGGGTGTTACCTCCGCAAGAGGGCCCCGAAGCAGGGTACATCGTGGTGTTCTTCGTGTTCTTGGTTGGTTGGTTTTCAGTTCGTGTTCTTGCGGTTTTTGGTGTGTTCTTGCTTGTGCAATTCAAGAGTGCATAAACCCTCCCCGGATTCCCCCAACGACCATTCGGCCCCATCTTAGCCATACCCATGGCATCTGTCGTGACCCCACCATGACACCATGATTGGGAAAAATGTGCACCGGTGAAATCCTCATCAAGCCTCACTTTACTCACCCAACCCGCCCCAACCAAGGCCTCACGGATGGTGCTCCCTTCTTGCTCGAGGAAGCAAAGATGAGAGGGGCGATATCCTTTGGCTTCTTACCCTTCAACCATGGTGCATGCCAAAAGGATGCCTTTGCACCATTGCCAATTGTGATTATAGTGGCGGAGTAGAAAATGTCCATGTCTTCATTTGTGCACGGGTTGCCGGTTCCCACCCAAATCTTGTTTGGGTCTTTCCATTCTAACCAAGGCCACCGCAACCGCAAGGCCGTAGCAAATTTGGCCGTGTGAAGGATGCCAAGCCCTCCAAACTTCTTAGGCCGGCAAACCAACTCCCAATTTACTTTGCATTTGGCACCCGTGGTTGTATCTTTGGCCGACCATAAGAATGCGCGTTGAATCTTGTTCAAAAAGGTCATCGTGCCCGGCGGTATGACAAGGGGAGTCAAATAGTAGATGGCTTGAGAGGCGATGACCGACTTGACAATAGAAGCCCGGCCGGCCGTGGCGATGTATTTCCCATTCCATGTAGGTAGCTTGTTTGCGCACTTGTCCTCAAGATATTGGAAATCTCTCCCACGGAGGCGCCAAACCGAGAGAGGTAGGCCAAGGTAGCGCGTAGGGAAGGAAGCCCGCGTAGCCGGGATGCCCTCAAGAACCTCATAAAGATTTATTTGCCTACACTGAATAGGCACAACGGAACTTTTGTCAAAATTTGTGCAAAGCCCGGTAACTTCCCCAAAAGCTTGTAGGATGGAAGCAAAATTTCCCACATCTTCCTTGATGGGCGCCAAGAAAACCGCCGCATCATCCGCATAGAGTGAAGTCCGAAGAATAGTCCCCCTCCCCCTCAACTTGTGGAGGAGCCCCTCCGATGTTGCATTCTCCAAAATTTGTGTGAGGGAGTCGATGGCGATCACGAAGAGAAGCGGGGAGAGGGGATCCCTTGACGGAGCCCCGGCCATGGATGATGGGAGTGCCGGCAATACCATTGAGGAGCGCACGGGAGGTGGCGGTGGAGAACAAGGCTGCAAGCCAATTCCGGAAACGGCTAGGGAACCTTTCTGATCGTGGACATTGAAATGCGACGGCGGTGGACGAATGTCACGAGTGAGTTGGAGAGGGGTGACGGAGGATCTCCTCGCCAACATAGAAACAGGGGGGTGGCGGAGAGAAACCATAGTAGCCCATCATCTCATCTCGCTTTGTTCGTGCTAGGGGATTTTATCGCTGGAATTGGCTCTCGTGTAAAGAAAGAGAGGTATCAGGTTGGGGCAGGGAATGACATTTTCTCCCTCAATATGTGAGAAAACAGGGGCAACGCATTACATCAGTTCGTCTAACGTGAAAAAAAAGAAGCTCCGAGAGCACCTCCCAACCTGTTTTCTATGGCCTATGCGTTCGCTGGGTGGCTTCGGATTTGCATATAGGGAAGCTAACCTTTTTATTTGGTTTGGCCAGCTTAAGTGTATCGCTAGATACCGGAAAAGTTAGTACTGGAAAATATGTTTCCGGTTAAACTGAAAACTTATTTTCGGTATGAAACGAGCAAAAACTGCCTTTTCCAGGTGGGAGCCCACCTTAGTGGCGAATCTTTTTCTTTTTTTCCAATTTCCCCATCGTCTTCCTCCGCACGCGCAGACTCGCCTGGCAGCTCGCCTGGTCGGTCGCTCGCCGGGCAGCTCGCTCGGCCGGCCGCTCGCCCGCCATTCGCGCCCGGCCGCTCGCCTGCCTGCTCGGGCCACTCATGGCCAGCTCCCTCGAGCCCTGCCGCTCGCCCCACGCTCCGGAGCTTTTTCCCTGCACAATTTGGTCAAACTCGACCGGAATCGACAAGCTGCGGTGAAATACGACTCGGATCTAGCCGGAATCGAGCTGGTGCGGTGGAAGTTGGGCGGATTCCGACGACTCCGCTGGCTCGTTGAATGTTTAGCTGAAACTTCTCTCCTGCCAACGGCCGTTTTGCTTTCCAGTTTTCATGAAGAAGTTTTGCCAAAACTCAATAGATTGGGTACTAGACCGGATTTTTTTGGGGTACGGTACATATACATAGGGTATTGGTCGAAATTTTACCTCGGACATGAAAACAGTTATTTTCCGTGCCGGGGGCTTATCCGGTATCTGCTAGAGATGCTCTAAAGCATGTGTATCAAATCCCGCACAAAACCATACCGTAAAACCAGTTTCAAATTCCCCTCAAAAACTTTTTACAGTTTGGAAACTCATTACCATAAATTTTAAATAAAAACTATTACGATCATCACAAAACACAGTTCACGGGACATCATGAGCATAGCTTTTAAACAACACAAACACAAATTTAAACACCACCAAATCCCAACACTACCTGCCAGAGACCTGGCTCTTCACCGGCGAGCTCATTTTGTAAATCCTTGTTGTTTTCTAAAGGATTTATGTGGCATAGGTAGCCGAGGTAGTACTTCATGACCGACTAGCTCGCAGTAACAAGGATTTACCTGTTCTCAAGCAAAAGCTACGGGTAAATCCTTGTTGTTTTCTAAAGGATTTATGTGGCCTCATTTTGTATTGATGTAACCGCTGAGCCTTTTTCTACGTCCATTGCCAATCCTTGTGCTCCTCTGCTGTAAATACTCCTTGTGTGCGTCTATCGCTGCTGTGACAGCTCCTCTGTGCACTCGTCGCGTGCTCGTCAATGGCCTCCATGCTTCGACCCTTGTCGCATTTTCTCTGCACCCTGGTCGCCGATGCTGCTCGCCGGTACCCACACCCGTTAGCCGCCGCCCTCTCGTTGTACCCAGTGAATTCCCAAACAAACTCGCCATGGACGCCGAGGTAGAGCTCGCCATGGATGCCAATCTTGGCAGACGACCACCGGATTTGGAGAAGATGTCTCGCGACTAGGTTTGTCGGGGGTTCAACCGATCTAGCTCTGGTGGATCTCTTGTGTGGTGGTTTTCTGGTCAGCGAGTTTGAATCGGTCATGACAGTGTCTCCATGATCAATAGTGGAGGTCAGGCATTTTTTTAGGATCTTTAGATGTTGTAAAAGGTGTTTCAAAATGATACATGTGTCCATTGTTTGTGGTGTTGATAGAGTGCTACAATGATTTTTGTTGTGTAGTGGAAATTTTTCCAAGTTCTGTACGTTGGGCATTTTTGTTGGATGCCTTGAATTTTTTGCTAGAAATGACGATAACTTTTTCAACGTTTTGCTACAACCAAACTGAGATTTGTTGCATACGTTATTGGTTTTCGCTACATGGTTGTGTCCAAGATGTTACAACATTTTTGTCACGCGTTGTAAGTTTTTTACAATTTTAAAGGGGAAATGTTTCAAAACAATGTCGCATTTGCTGAAAATGGTACATATACATAAGAAATGTTACATTCGATTTTTTTAATAGCAGTGACCAGCATTTGCAGCAATAACGGGTTACACCCATTTCAGCTGACTCCTAGTGCTTGCTTTTTTAGATTCTGTTGAAATTCTTGTGACTAAGCTAACACATAACTAGAATTTTGGAAGAAACATGAGGACAATTTGGAGCGTGATCTCAAGACCCCCTTGCCAGTTCGTCTAGTTGCGTCAATGCCACTGCACCGGGCTGAACTGCTTGATCCAATGGTAGCTAGCTCGTCGTTAGATACACCAAGCTCCAGTAGAAGATATCAGTGGGGATAGTGTGACCCTGCGTCAAGGTCACTGCAACTTGCAATATGGATTTGAACCGAGGTTGGAAGAAACGGGCAGCTAACTCGCTGGCAAAAGCGAAGTAACGAATGTCTGTCCTGCTAGAGTCAACTGAAAAGAGCATGACCAGATAGGTGAATGGGTTCCATGTACTCCGTCCTAACTAGTGCATGAATAGATTTTTCACAACGATCTTCCTTAGACTTTCATCAACCAGATCAAAGCCAGGGACTAGGTTAGTAGGGATGTCGAGCGTGGCTTAGCCCGTTGGCTGGGACGAGCCGATTCGTCTTGGCCCGCCCAGGTTCGAGTCTCCGCACTCGCACCTGCTGTCGTAGGCACCTTTCTTCTTAATCAAAATACCGAGGGGCCTCTTCTCCTCTGGCCTCGTTTTTAGGTTAGTAGGGATTGGTGGGTCAGTTTGGACTTTGGGATACTAGCTCAAGTGCGGTTTGGTAGTTTCAGTCCATCATCGTGTAACTAGCCGCACTCCATATCCTTGTATCCTATGGTAAAAAAAACAAGAAATAAACCCTAATTTTATCATTTATTTATTTTTTGCTAATTTTCCTTTATTTTATTCCACAATCTTCCCATTTTTCCTCCACTTCCTCTCAAAATCCATGTTATTTGTGATCTTCCTCAAGTCAGATCCCCGAGATCCTGACAAGTGGCATAAGAGCATATCAATCTTGCTTAGATCTCCAAAAAAAATATCACCGCGGTTTCTATCTCTCGTTATTGGGTTAACAATAATTTTCCATCCTCTCTTTCCCAACTCAATCCAAACTGGCCACCGACCGAACTTCGTTTGTATCCATGGCAACCTCGCTCTTTCCCTTCTCCTTATGCACCACCCCATCCGTCTTCTTCCCCATCACCGCCATCGTGCTTGGCTTCTTCCGCTCCGGCATTTGCCTAGTCCATCTTTCCCTCCATCGCGACCTCATCTACTCCACCTTTCAGCATGTACCTTTAGATCCTCTTTAGGTATTGTCACTCCGTCTATATCACAATAACCCCTCCGGACTCCTCTCACATCACCCCCTATCTCTCTCCCAAAAGGTCTTGTGTTCAATGAACTACCAATGGACACTGACCACCACCTAGCCTTGGGCCCTTCGGCACAAAGTCTAGCGCTTGATCCCGTGCGCAGCAAAAAAGCAACCTTCTTCTCCAAGGCCGCCTTCGCCAACCACAACTCCATGGGGCTCGTTCTCACCCGTTCCCGCCTCAGACCTCCCTCGTCGACTCATCTTACCTACCTTGTCGAGCGTAACACTAATCTGCTGCCTCTCTAGCTCGATGGTCTCGATCATTTCAGCTCTCCTAGGATAAGCCAATGTCACAACCTTTAATAGGATTAATAGGATACCCTCACTTACAAGGTGCATCCTTTTTCCGGAAACTTATCTCCAAAGACTCTCTTGGTTAAGTGTGTCTGGCATGGAGCAATATGGGGATGGTGACCTACCGGGAAGTTTTCCGAGGTGCGCACGAGTGAAGACAGTGCGTCAGAAAAGACTAGTGTTGTATGTGGGGCCGATCTTAAATCATCACCAAGTCGGTAGAGTGTGGTATTGATCTTTTAAAGGGTGTATGTGACATACTTTTGAAATTGGAGCGCAAACGGACGAAAACATGCTTTATCAATTTCGTTTTTGCTTGTCTCGTCGGAATAGGAAACACAATTTAAAATCTCGAAATGAATACAGGAGCGAAAATCACGGGGAATGAAACCATAACGGATACAATAGAAAGATGCATTTGTCAACATACAATGGTAGTATAATACACCGGTCATTGTACAAAAACACACGCAACGAAGTAACTAACTAGACAAAGAATTGTTCACAACCTCGACCTATGGGCGGGAACGAAATTTTGTCAATGGGTATACAGAACAAGACAAAGTAAAAAAAAAGGTAAAGTTGTGAGAAACAATATTTGATCGTGTTACTAGCTGCTGAGCGTTCTTTTGCTCCATCCAACAACGCACCACAATCATTGTGCAATAACTAGAATTTGTTTTTATAGGAAACCATAATCTGATGTCTATACTATGCGATTTGTAGTTTGGCAAAACAAGTGGGTATTCAGCTGAGTACCCATGAATCAACGTGTGCCTGCCCCTGCCTCGACCAGAGACAGTTGAATATAAAGTACCACACATATAGTTTAGAACTTTGACAAACATGAAATTTCACGAAAATAGTTTCACATAAAAACCAATACACTTATTATAGTGATAAAAAATGGTCTTAGAAAGATATATATAGTTCAGCTCAGGGCCGGCCCATAGGCCGGGGCGACGGGGCGGCCGCCCTGGGCCCCTGGGACGAAGGGGCCTCGGCCCACGTATTAGCATAGTGTATAAGTACAGTGATGTTTCTGCATTTCGTCTAGGAAAAAAAGACAAACAGCCCAAGCCCACAAGGCCACGACCCAGCGAGCACTCACGAGTCACGATCACGGACCAAAAATCCATCGCTAGTTAAACTCGCACGCCGTTCCCCTCACTGCTACAGTGTCAATCGGCGATTTTTGGGCTCCTCCTTGCCAATCCACCTCGCTCGCCGGCGAGCCGTGGGTTCCCTCTTCCTCCGCCGGCCGCTCCGGCGGCGGGAGGATGGGGGAACCCCGGATCCTGGCTTGTACATAGTGTAGGCTTGGTTAGGTTTCCTCCCGGCAGCATTGTGGTGTGGGCGACGTGGTCGGCGAGGTATCGGGTGTCGGCGTGCTCCTTCACCGGCGGCGGAGCTCTTCGGGTCTTCGGCGTCGCGCGTGCGGCCTCTGGAGGTTGGGGATCTTCGGATCCACTGACCTCGCCCGTCCCCGGGTATCGCGAGTGGTGGTGCTGCCGGAGAGCAAGGTTCAAGACGGTGGCTTCGCTGGGTTGTGGCTTCAAGGTGGGGATCTGCGGCGTCGGCCTCAGATCCGGAGCAGTTCGAGCTCGGGGGCCGCCCCCGGCCGATGGTGGTTCTTCGTCGTCTCTTCCAGCTCCTCGGAGGTGGATACTCCTGCGGCTCGTCAACGCCTTCGGGCTAGGGGCTCTACTGCTCCTTTGGAGGTCGTGCTGGGTGGCCGCTTCCTTCGTCGTCTCCGGCGGTGCAGGGTTCGTTCCCCAGTTGATCTCGAGGTTGAAGTTGGTGTGTGCGTTCGTCGTCGTCCTCTGTTTCTTTGCTTGTTTTGTTCAGTGTACTTGTTCGATCTTTGTTCTTCTTACTCGATGAATACAAGTATGTGAATTAGCAAAAAAAAAAATCCATCGCTAGTTACGCTCTTGCCTGCTGGACCCAGCACCCCATCGTCTCATCTGTTTTTTTTTTAATTTGTCTCATCTGTTTTGGTATTTGTCGACTCCTCTTCTTGCCCAGATTTCCAAACCTAGGGAAAACAACTATCGCTCCCGTACTTTTCCAATTCCGAGGTCGCCGCGACCATTAATGGAGGCCAATGGCGTCATTCCCCATCATCTCTCTTTCCATCTCCAACATTCTACTCATTCCCCCATCAAATTAGACGTTTGAGTCACGAGGCATCAAATATGATGGTTTATTCTTCACGGGAGATAAGCAGAAGGGTAGGGGGACGGGAATTTTATGGGCCATCGTCTTCCTTATCTTCGTGCTTCCTTATCTTCGTGCTGACTATTAGAGCCCACGGTCTGCAGATCAAGGAACCTACATCGACAAGTCGATATCAAGCCACATGCCCATATTCATGTGATTTGTTCTCTATGACTCTATATTGACTATTTTTCTACAAATTGTCTTCTAGAAAATGTTTATTTGGTAGTAAGAAAAGCAAGATAAAAAACAAAGAGACGAGTTGTTAGAATATATATCAAAACGGTTTTAATATGATGTACTATAATTCAAAGACCATCGATCTATGTATTTTTTTTTTATCATAGGGGCCCATTTTTGTTTTCTCGCCCCAGGGCCTCCAATATGTATGGACCGGCCCTGGTTCAGCTGAAATAAAACACCACATAGTCTTTAGCAACACGTCAAATGTACTCCATGGGCCTAACTAGTATAGCGTATAGGTAGCCAGGCCTGGTTTTTTTTTTTGCATGGTAATACGATTCTCATTGATAAATAAAAGACGAGATACAAAGTATGTATACACCGATCTTACAGATCTGGAAAGATAGGATAAACCTATGTGACAAACCAACGCCTATCCATCTTCTTCGGCACCACCGTAGCAGCCACCAAGGAAAAAAATAGACAGATCACCTCTTCACCCGAGCTCGACGCGGCTCCATCGCTGATCATCAGCTTTTTGGACCTCCAATGTAGTTTGCCATAGGACAAACCATTGCCGTTGAAAGAATCAGACCGGGGCAGCATGTCTCCGGACACGCCATCGAACTGCCATCGAACTTCAGCACTGACACCCACGCACGACGATGTCAGAGTAGGGAACCAGAACCGTCAGCCTTCAACCACGAACCCACCACAAGGTGCACCATCTTCTAGCTGTCACCAGTGCAGACCACCGTCTGCACGTACTCCTGGACGAATCCTCTCTGCTCCACCTTGGCACCGGAGACAACGCCGCAGCAACGGGGACAGAGCAGGAGGAAAAAACCATCTGATGGAGTCGTCGCCGCCGCCTCGCCGACACCATCCATGAACCCTAAAGCCACCGATCTGAAAGATCGGCAAGCACACAGTGCCACCAACTCCGAGACGCTGCCATGAAGGACAACGCCGGTGTGGGAAAAGAGTTGAGGCAGATTTATTTACCCGGACGCCGCTCCCACCACCCCAACGGCGCGCCATGGCAGAGAACTCCTACCCTTAAGTACCATACAAAAAACGGGGTCCCCTCCCTCCTGCCGCCGGAGCGGCAAGCGGAAGGAGAGGGGCCCAGCTCTCCCGCCGGTGGCCGGCGGCGGCCGCGCTAGGGCAGGAAAACAAATCGCCTCGTGAGTCGCCTGGGACTCACGAGCGAAAAAAAAGACACGGGATTACAGGTAGCCAGGCCTGGTTGTATGCAGTGGTCTTGCATGGATGCATGTACACGGGTCTGGTTGGAGCGGGTATGCGGAAAGTTTCCGTATTCTTTTTTATGCAATATGTTCTCTCGTTTCATATGTGGTTTTCTTTAAAAAATATTCTGTTTCCGTTTCTTTTTTAGCAAAATACCATTTTCGTCACTTTTTTACTCTCCGTTTCCTTTTAGTACGGAAACAATCGGAAAGTTTCCTTACTGTTTATCAACCCTGATTCGTGGTATGGTGTCACAGAGCTTAATATGAATGATAGAATACACATACTACATAGATAATATTATTTTTCAGAAGCCCATTCAATAGAACCTCTCGGTTAAACGTGCTTAGCATGGAGAAATCCAGGATGGGTGACCTTCCATAAGTTTCTTGGGTGCACATGATGAAAGACTGGGCACTACAGTCATCTCTACTTTAGTAGTAGCCCATGTTGACTCGGCGGTGGCCCTAATGTCCTCGTCGGTTTGGTCGAATCCACTTCGCGCCAAAACATTGCCCGGTTGATGCAGATGGAATACCGCTAAATTTGAGCTGAAGCGAGGGTTTTTTACACATTCATATGTTTTAACAAGTTAAAATAGTTTAGAAAAAATCTTACATAAGAGCAAATCTATTGAATGTGGAAAAATCTGTGTACCGAAAAATAGTGTTCAATATATTGAGAAAATATACTCCAGTATGGAGCACATGCAACTTTGAGATACGGTAAAATAAGTATACTAAAAAAAATGGTCCTTTATTTTTCATGTAAACTTGCATATAAACTATATACAACTCAAATTTGCAACCAATAAAATTCAAACTTTTCAAGTTCAACATGACACAATACAACAACAATTTAAATTCGAAATTCAAAATTTCAAAGCCAAATTAAAACATAAAGTCGGGCCTCAATGTAAAAATGGTTTTGACAAAAGAAGACTAGACATGATCAAACATATCCAAACTATCTCCAAAATAGTTGTCACTAATGCGTAATCATGTCAATGCGAATTTGGTCATGCTAAGCCCGTTATGCTAACCACCGGTCTTCAATCCTCAAGTACACTTCTAGGAAAAAGCTTGGATCTAGTTCAGGTTCTAGTGAGGTTTCATAGGTGTGCCAACATTGTCATACTCAAAGTCTAAGTTTCGGCCTAACTCATCCTCTATGATCATGTTATAAAGGATCTCACAAGACCTCCTTGAAAGTGCATGGTTGCCCCCATGTGTGGTTTTGGTAATTAATGACACTCCTTATGGACTAATGTTTACATTGAGATATTCTTATAGATCTTGTCCATTGGAGTTCATGTGTTGGACTCTTGAAGATGGCATGATGACCAATGCTCTATTTAAGGGTTTATATGAAGAATGGTCATGTGTAGATGATGAAGTGCAAAGGAGACATGAAGACGGAGCTTAGCGAGGCTTTCCCATAATGGAGTATGGGGGAGCATTTGGAGAAGTCTTCATCAAGCATGTGCTAGCAAGCACAATCAAGAAAGGTGTTCCAACTTGAGAGAGTCAAGATCGTCATCATCGAGCTCAAGTGGAATGCGCAAGGCAAAGGTATGATCTTGATAGGTTTTCTATTTTACCGGTCTCATGTTGTTAGTGGGAGACCGGGTTTTATGATAGACGGCGTACTATCAAGAGGGGTTCTCAAGTGAGTAACTTGATCGCATCTTTTGTGGAGAGCTCATACCTTTGCATACTTGGCATATCATCTTTCTTGGTTCTTATTTGGTTTTTCTCCTTGTTGGGTTTTGGTGCTTGTCGTGATCTTCATGACAAGCCCAAGTTCTTCGAAAACGGATTTCTTATTGAAAACTTGTTGCGTTTTCGTGTTGGAAATATTACCGGTCCACCTTCGAGTTAGGGTCCACACCTTCCCATGTGTGGTATCCCCTCTATATTTGTGACCCTTAAAACAGATTTCTTATTGAAAACTTTGAGATCTGTGTGATAACACTCGTCGTTACCTTTCCAACGCAATTGGATTCACCTGTTTTGGAGTTCATACGAGAAAGTTATTGCATTTCAGGTTTTGCAGTTTCACTGTTTTCAGGCCGGAGTCTCCGGTCTTCTGGACCGGAGTCTCCGGTCCTTGGTTTTCCTCGGAGAGTGTTTTTCTTGTTCAGCCCCTGGTGGGGGCCGGAGTATCCGCCCCAGGCCGGAGTTTCCGGTCCCAGGGGCCGGAGTTTCTGCCTGATCTTCTCTCGTCTGTTTGTTGTTCACCTCCTGGTGGGGGCCGGAGTTTCCGCCCCCAAGGGGCCGGAGTATCCGGTCACTTGGACCGGAAACTCCGGCGTGAATCTGGCTGCAACGGCTACTTTTCTGGGAGGGGTATAAATACCCCTCCACCTTCCTCCAGCCAGCTAGCTCGCCCAGATTTCTCTCTCCTCCATTGTTGCAAGCTCATTTCTTGGATATCTCCCAATCCCTCCACCCAAACTCTTTGATCTTTGGAGGATTGAAGGAGAAGACCTAGATCTACATTTCCACCAATCAATATCTCATCTAAGTGAGGGGAACCTAGTGGATCTAGTTCTTGGAGTTCTTGTGTGGTTCTCCTCTTTGTTCTTCCTCTCTTATTCCCCCATAAGCATTTGTTGCTTTGTTGGAATTTGAGAGTGAAGGATTTGAGCACTTGTGCTCTTGCCTTTTGCATTTGGTGCATTGGTGTGCTCTCCACGAGGATTCGTGGAAGTTGAAAGCGTGTGGACTTGTTACTCTTGGGTCCTTGGACCCTAGACGCCTTTGTGGTGGTTGGACCCTTGTGTGGTCACTTGAAGCCGTTCGGGAGCCCCCAATCCATTGTGGGTTGTGCCTCGGATTGTTGTTGAAAGCCGTTCGGGAGCCCCCAATCCCTTTGTGGGTTGTGCCTCGGATTGTTGTTGAAAGGCTCCGGATTCCGCCTCGAAGGAATACCGATAGTGGAAGGTGAACCAAACCTTTGTGGTGCGGTTCATCGGAGAAGAGGGTGAAACCTTTGTGGTTGTTGAACCGTTGTGTCGGTTCACACCTCTCCAACGAGACGTACTCCCTTTCAAGGAGGAACTCGGGAATACATCCTCGTCTCCGTGTGCTTCGGTTATTTCTATACCCGAGCTTTTTACTTATGCACTTTACATTGTGATAGCCTTCGTGCTTGAAGTATTCTATTGCTATCACCTTGTTGCTTGTCTTGCTTAGCATAAGTTGTTGGTGCACATAGGTGAGCCTAGTTTATTTAGTTTGTTGGCTTGTTAATTTAAACACCTAGTTTTATTCCGCAATTAGCAAGCCTAAACCGGAAAAGTTTTATTCGCCTATTCCCCCCCCCCCCCCTCTAGGCGACATCATTGTCCTTTCACTCCTGATGTTGCTGAGGGTCTTCTTGTGATCTCTTCCCAAAAATGAGCATGACCTTGGGCAGTGTGAAACTAAGCTTTACAACACACCAAAAGTTCGTCCAATGTCTTTTGGGCAAGCTTCTTGAGTTGTTAGAAAACTAGAATCTTTTCTTACCTTGAGTAATTCACAAATATTGACCACAAAGGATCTATGCCATAGGCTAGATAGTAGCCCATATATCTAGATATGCCTAGCCATTTACTGTGAAGTTGCAAGCCAGACCATCACCATTGGCAAGGCTAGCAAAAAGAGATCTCCGTAGGACATTGTTGTCAACATGAGATCCAAGCATCCCAAAAGTTGGCGACCGGCCTTTGGGATGCTCATGTTGGCGGGGGTGGTTGAAATAATCATTGGCGGCAATGACTTGGGCATGTGGTGAAAGTTTTATCGCGTCAAGTTTCCGCCGCACTGGATATTTGTAGAGCGGGAAAGCGTTCTTACAGTATTTTGTTGGTATATATGTGTTGATTTTACAATATCCACTTGACTGTCGAAAATTGGCAGTGGCTCCCGAGACCACTACTGTCTGTTTTTTGAAGAACTTGAAACCCTATTCTAGGTTTCAAAAGAAAAAAGAAACTTGGTACACAAATACATATGCACATTGTATAAGTACGCCAGAAGTTTCGTTAAAAAAACCTTATATCTTAGGCTACACAAAAAATGGGAACTACTGACAAATATAACATACTATTCCCCCTTTTTTTCTCCATAATTTTGTTATTTGTATGTAGCTTAGAATACGACATTTTTGTAGTGAAAATTGGTTATACGTAGAAAACATGCATATGTATTATAGAATTTTTATATTGATTTTTTTCAGACTCGTATTTATAAAATCCACCTGGGCACACTGGTACTCGGGTGCACGTTCCTTGATTATGTCTTTTACCACTGTACTGTAAAATAACAGTTTAACCAGAGTTGCTCTATCTGTGTGTATAGTTGATAGACAGACTTAATAATCTCTTCCGTCCGAATGGAGGGACAAACTAATTCGCCAGACTCCCCCCCGCCCCCTTTCCTCTCCTCTAGCCTTTATCCGTTGAGAGTCTCCTGTGGGCGGAGCTGCCCGGCCCGACCCCGGATCTGCTCCAGCGGCGCCGCCGGCCGGAGTTTGGATGGGGAAGGTGCTCGTGGCTTCTCTGTAGATAGTAGCTGTAGGCTTTTTTACCTTGTAGCTTGGTCCCGTGTGGCGTATGGCGCTCTGCCGTCTTCCTTTTCTCTATGCCTGGTTGGGTCGTCTCCGAGCGGCGACCATGACCCAGAGAAGCTCCTGGCCGGCATGCTCCCATGGTGGTGGGCGTGGTGGAGGAGTATATCCAAAGGTGCGTGCTTGAATAAGCTCGAAGAGCCCTCTTTTTGGGGGTTTGGTGTTCGTGTGGCTGTGCTCTCTGCTCCGCTTGCTGGCTCCGGTCGCCATGGAGGCGATAGACCAGGGGTGGAGTCTGATGGTGCGGCTTGGGGACTTGAAGTTGGTGCTCGTCTGCGGAGAAGACACGCGAAGGACAAGTTTTCCGGAGCGATTTGTGGCCAACGGAGGCCTCTCCGCGCCGTGGTGGTGAGCTGCAGCCACGGTTTGTTCTTCCTCCAGGCCATGATGCCGATGCGGAGGATCTTCGATCTCAGCGTGACACCTGAGGCTGACGACGACCCAAGTGGTTTCGTCCCCGGTGTGGTCGCCGGCCGTCGCGTCGTGGGATCTTGCTCGAGCTGCGGTAGAGAAGGACCTGATGGCTTTTTCAAATTGCTTTTCAGGGTCCTTTGTGCAATTATTGAGGGCCTGATTGTAATTTTCATTTTTCTGAGTGTCCTCTATGTAATGACTCCTGCCGCTTAATACAGCTTCTGGGGCTTTCCAGCCCCTCCCCTTGTTCAAAAAAAAAAAAAAAATTCGCCAAAAACTCGGATATCAGAAAAGATAATTTCTCTTCCGCACTCTTCTAGAACCCACCAGAACTTCCGTCCGAAGGTAGTGTATGTGGGTCTGTTCGGGCTGTAAAATATCTCTCTACTTCCATAGCCACAAGCCCACCCCACAATTTCTTCGCATCTCCACTTCCTCCGTCTCCTCCCTACCGTCGTCGGCAGCCGCACCGTCGAAGGGACCAATGGCTGGGGGTGGGGGGAAGGGGACGAAAAGAGGGGCGTCATCCTCAGGTTCCGATGTGGGCGGCCGGGGAGGCAAGAGGAGGGCGGGCATTACTAGCGGCCATGGCTCTTCAGGTAGCAGCCGGGGAAGCAGTGGGAAAGACCGCGTGAAGGTCGATGCGGTCACCAAGAAGATGAACGAAGCACTTGCCAATGCCTACATGCTGTCGAATGCTTGCGAGCAGCACACCATGGCGGTACTTTTTATTTCCCCGTTTCAAATATCTTGTTGAGCAGATCCCGATCTAGTAGTTGGACGCAATGTTTTCTGTTATCCCCTTGTTCTTTTTACCTAAACAAGGTGACATTGGTGAATATCTTCTTCAAAAGAGCTGGATTTTCGTCCAGAAAAACCCTTACTGGATTCTGTTTAAAAGGGGTATTTGGGGGCAGTTTGGGGGATTAGTGATAAGAGTGCGTGGTTTTCTTTGACTTCTTAGTCAGGAAATCTGTGGTGGGATTAAAAGTACTTATTTTATCCAATCATAAGAAGCCTTTTGCCACCATTCAAAAGCCGATGCGTGATAATTTCCTTAAAGCTTCTGTTTGATTTGACGTTTCTGACTTCAGTTCTATCTTGTACCATATGTAATTTGTGTTTAGACCTCAATATCTTCCCAATGAAAGTGTAACAGCCTTAGTTGGTCCCATTTTATTATGTCCGCATAACTTCAAAAACAACTTATGCTCATCATAATTTGCCTTCAGATCATTGATCCACTTTAAGATGACGGTGATGTATTGATGCAACCTGAGAGCTTACTTGTTCCTTTTGAAAACTAATGCTCGAGGTTCCAAATATTAAGTGGGAACTAAAGACTGACGAGAATGGCATTATTCAGAGCAGCTATGCTGGTTTAAAAAAGGTTCTTGATGAAAAACGTGATTGTTTTAAGAAAGTAATGTTCCTTCTTATTAAAGGCATCGTAGTCACACAACCCACATCAAACGTATGTTCATCTCCTATTCTTTTCTGTATCACCTTTATAATGCATTGTATGATTTCATAGAGATGAAGTTATATCAAAAATCTAATTTGCAGGAAACATACCACACCGTTGACGTTGATGTTGACGGTAAAGTTTTTGCCCAACTACTTTTCAGACATAGTGATGGATACTTTTTGGCATTACGCCTTGTATCGACTGAGGATAACCCTGTGTGGGATGGTTGGTATCACTTTAGTGACATTACTTTACCCTTTTTTTGTGTGAAAAAAGCAAACTTGGGCTGGCCTAGTTGCTACCAAAATGTACTTATGGTCCACTTTGGTAAAGGAATAGTATCAGACATAATCAACTGTCTTCGTGGCTTTACTCCAGAAAACTGCACTGCAAAAACTTATGGTCCATATAATCGAGTTGTGTTGATTGAGACACTCATGGTTTTCTTGGGTGTGTGAGCGCTCTGGTGTATTCCTGAAGTTTGCCTCACAGCATTATGAGAGTGACAACTTGGTTCAAGTTACGGAGGAGTTGAAAAAACATCTACATTCATGGTCTAATTTGTCAAAAGCGATTATGGCATTATATCTGGGCTACCTGCAAGAAAAGCATGGACAAAATGGATGGCAGGCCTGTGTAAACTATGGGGAGAGTCAAATTGCTCGAGAACTTCGAGAGTTTAGAGGTTTAGGGCACAATGCTATCGAAAGGTTTATTGTATATGACATGCCTGATGCTGATGGTATAAGACACCCCAATTTTAGACGTTCAATGCAGAATCTTCTGGGTTCAGATGTCGATCAGCTTTTACACTTGATAAAATATGATGAGGAGTCTGTTCAGAACATTCACTTGACCAGGATGAAACATGGGATGAGTTGGCCTGTGGTTGTGGCTGATGATTGATTGCTGGATCTTCTCCGTGACATATTCTGGGAAGAGAAGGGTGAGTTTTCTGTGAAATAGGCATACAAGCTGGCTAGGGCACTGGTGTCCAAGGATGGACGGACAGAATGTTCAAGCGTCGAAGCTCAAGACTCTAGTTTTAGCTGGTCTGCAATCTGGAAGGCGCCCTGTCCACCAAAGGTGTAGTATAAACAGGAGAGGCATGGAGATTGATCCTGAGGATGCTGCCCACTGTTTTCTGAAATGCAAACAAGTGAATAAGGTGTTTCAAGAGCTGAAGCTGTCAGACCTGAGGCAAACCCTTTGGATTCCCAGTGCCCAAAGGAAGCTTGGATCAGCTGAAGAAAAGAACCTGTTTGGCATTGCTCTGCTGCACGTAACTAACAAAATGCAGGTGAATCCCCAGCGAATTCAAATGCTGTTGTTGTTTTGTTGACCAGAAAGTTACAGAAGAGGCCAGCAGGTGATTATCTGAAAATTAACATCAGTGGTTGCTTCCTGAAGCATGGGAGGCGAGGAGATTGGGGCTTCGTCATCTGTGATAGTCAGGGCGATGCAGTCGGAACTGGAGCTGGCCACATATCCTTACTCCAGGACCCTCTCCATGCCGAAGTGGAGGCATGCATTCAGGCACTCACATCTGCACAAAATTGGGGAATGACAAGAGTGGAGGTTGAGACTGATGCCTACAACTGGTTCAAGCGGCGAAGAGCTATGATTGAGGACTAAATGGTGTCCTGTTTAAGGAGATTAGATCCTTAGTTACTTTGAACTTTGTTTCTTTTAAGCTTTCGTATTGCCCTCGGGCCATCGCTGGCAACCAAACGATGGAAGAATGTAGAGCGGTTGCTTTGAATTTTGTTTCGTTTAAGCTTTCGTATAGCCCCTGTGCTCCTACCTTCATCCATCGTTTGGTTGCCAGCAATGGCTGGAAGCCCTGGTTAATGGAATATGAGTCTGTCCCATCTAAAAAAAAGATACATGCCTGTATGATACTATTTGGCCAGGTTTTTTGTGTTTGGAGTCCAGGGTGACCCGAGAACTGTCTCAATGCAGTTACTTTATAGGCAATCGCCAGTGAGGATGGCATGACTGCAATGAACTTCACCTCATTTTCTCTTTGCCGCTTCATGTTGCAAACATACTCTAATGTTTACTCTAGGCCTTTCGCACAAGTACATGTGTCGTTTTAACTACTGTTTGTTTCCTAATTAGCCTAGCATGTTCATGAAAATATTTGTGCTTCACCCTTTGGCTGCTCTATTCTTGCTTTTGTACTTGGATAAAAAAGTATAACTGTAGAATTTCATTCTGGGCTTAGAGGATTTGCTCCGGCTGCTCAAACTGTTCATCGAGCAATTGGGTCTCCAAAAGGTCAGCCTTTCTTTGGTCCATGTCATCAAGCATCAAGCAGGCTTAAATATAGAAAGTATCGAATATTAGGTAATTTGTTTTGCACATTCAGTGTGCTTCCCTATGAAACAGTTGCAACTGAAAATAAAACCACAAACGTTTTAGTGAGTTAAGACTCACAGTCAGTCTGTTTCTTGATTGAGATGCCCAAGGTTTTGGGGAATTTATACCACAAATATCGCAGGCGGTGCTGTGGGCCTGCGGCTTAGCAAGTTTGACTGTAGTTTGCAGTTTTAAGAGTTCCAATTTGAGAGTCTGCTAATGGATTTGTTTTTCAGTTTCTTATTCAGGTATACGCTACTGCATTGTCAGACTTGGTCTTGCTTAGATAACTTGATTGTAGCATGTAGCTTATAGATAATCAACTCTGCTCAGTGGATTCTAACAGTCAAATTATGTTAACCAACTAATTGGTAAATTAGATGTTACTGCCATAATAGTTTACTTGGTATTCATTGAAATTTTTGGAGAGATTCCAGAGATAGGAAGTTGCTGAAGGAACTCGACCTGGAATATAGTGGTGCTATCAGCCATTGCAGGTGCTCGACCTGGAATGCCTAATGAGTTTCCAGATATGGGAGGCAGTCCAACTTGAGAAACTTCCTCTTTCATTTCAGTATTTCCTAGAGCCGATACCTTGAATGGAAGCACCTTTGCTTGGACAATCGTGTGGCTGTAAAGAAATTACACAGCTGTCAGTATTTTCAGAATTAGGATGTTCAGACAGTCGCTGAGAGGTGAAGGAAGGAACATATAGAACACAACTGACCTTGCTTTACCTTAGGGTGTTTATATCATTGATTGTGCAGAGTTGACAACTCTATCGGAAGCACCAAAGCTGTATTACCGATTGAAAGAGTCAGGCATGATATGTCTATAGATTGGCATAGCAAGTTGTGGAGGCTTCTATATGAAAACAAAATCTGTGAATTTCTTTGGTAGAACAGTCACTTCGTGAACTTTTACCCCGGGCAAATTCTCCGCCATGCCTCATATGGTGCATCATAGGCCAATGCTTCTACACATCTATACATGTGAGACAACAACTTTTTGTTTTTTATGTAACTCTTGAACATTATTGGCTTGCTTAAGAGCATTTATCAAGCAATAGGGATTGCCTAGCCAATGGAAACAAAGCCAAAAGAAGTGGGTGTGCAGGTAATTAGCGGATTGCAAAATAGCATAGCCCGGTTTATCACTCTATAGGTATCCAAGTGTCTGAGCAACCCATCATGGTTCTTGTGTAAGTGTGGCATGCACTATTTATTCTGTCTAGGGATGAGGACCCATACTATCCTTCAGAGTATGCCTATAAAGTCACATGTAATCCGCTTCAAAAAAAATATAAAGTCACATGTAACTAAACAATAGTTGTAACCACATTACCCTTCCTGCGGTATCCCGATTAAGCATATTCCCATGTAAAAAAGCAAGATGCCTAACTTTAAATACGGGTCCAAAATATGAGTAATAACTACCACTGGGAGATCATATATGTTACATAGGTTCATAGTATCACAAGTGAAATCAGTTGCCTACTAAATTACTTTGTATTGCTTAGTAGTCTGATAATTTGGGGATGCCTCACATGAAGAATTGATATTACAACTTGATTTACTTCTTTTCTGATAACTTTTCGTAATCACGGAAATTATGAATGTCTGGCATTTTGGCAAGTAGTATATTTCTACAGATGATAGCTGAACTCTGTTTTTCCAGGCTCTTGTACAAGACCCTCTTCCACAAGGGAGGTGCTTTCGATGTCAATCCAGGAAGCGATGTGTTAGCTATTCTTAGTAAACACGGGTATGTGTTAGCTATTCTTTTGTACTGGGTGCAATCCTAAAACCAAGTCTTTGGCCGCACAGGGCGCCTTGGCAAAGCACATTCTGTACAGATCCTCTTCCGAGCTTGTGCACTGAACTTATGTGCGTTACCATTACCCAACAGTGGTTAATTGTTTTTTGTATGTTCTCGCATGTTTTGGACTTTTATTTTCTACAGTCTGACTTTCCTTTTTCTTTTTCATATTGATTTATCTGAGATGTTTAATAAATCTGTTATTGCTGAATCATGTACTCGGTACTATTATTGCTGCAGTGTTGTACATGAATCTAATCAGTGGCTACATCTGAAGAATCACTTCGCATGTAGCTAAAAAAAAAAGGAACCAATTGACATGTGGCCAGTGACCAAAACCATGCTGGGTTTATCTGGCGAGTAATTGGGATTGGGCATTAACCAGAAGATTTATCTGAGAGCAACCGCGCCTTTTAACTTCTGTGTGAGACACTGTTATGCATCACTTGTAAAATTATCCTATAAAATACAGATGAATACCACAATATCAAATTGAGCACCATCACCCTCAGTGCAAGTTTTCGAAACAATTTCATGGATATATGCATGAAAAAAATCAAAAATAAATATGGCTACCAAACGGAAACCTTACTAAATTCTTGACTGAATGGGGAACTTGTGCTAGATTTATCAGCTTGGCCCACCTAAAGACTATCCGGTGGGACAAATAAAGCTTGAGATACAAGATCACAAAAACTCCACAAAAAAAATGTCTCGCTTCAAAATGTAAAATCTACACTTTTTCAAGGATGACCTATTATCTACAACTTTGATTATCCAACCATGGCAGGGGTCTACCTATCATCTATGATGATGCCTCCGTGCCAAGGTGGGCGTGGAGGGAGTCAGCTGTGCCGGAGGTGCTGACATCAGAACGACGCGAGGCAGCCCTGCGCCATGAACATGAATAACACGACGTACGTGATCAGTGCGCAAGTGATCATCGGTTTCAGCTGTGGTGATCGAGTCGGTGAGATTCACATGTGCAACGCTGGCCGCGTGGTGAGAGCATCTCTAATTGATGCCCTAAAATAGGACACCATTTTTGGTTATAGGGCACATGTTTTAGTGTTTTAGCGCATCAATATTTCTGCCTTTCTAGATGCCCTATTTTAGGGCATGACCTCTCCAAGAGATGCTCTATTTTAGGGCACCACGGCCACGCCACACCCGTTTATTTCTTTGCACATTTGCATACATATATTTAAAAAATAATATGATAAATGATCTACAATGATCTCAAACAAACAAAACTTAAATAGTACTTAATCATTACAATATGATATAAATATTTCATCAAATGGTTCATCAAATAGCCCATGAATCAACACACAATAGAAAATTGTTCATCAAGTACAACAACAACATATCAAGTGCACGGCCTTGATCTTTGCCTTCCATTCCATGCCCCACCAATCCACCATGAGATCCTTTTTAAGGTCATCGTGCACATGGGAGTCTCGAATGTTATGGTAGACCTCGAGAAAGCGCGTAACTCTGTCTCCACCTCGCCTCGGCCAAACCGACAGTCCCATTAACTAATATGTGCAAAAGCATTGCAATATCTTCCTCCTCCTCGATGTCAAACTCCTCATCGGACGTGGTGTAGTAAAAGACCACCATCATGCAAAACAACTAAAATTACTATTTATGTACTTCTACATCAACACAAGAATCCATGGAAAAATAAATCTCACGTCTAACATAGACGAGGCGGTGACAAGAGTTTGTCGCGGCCGAGGCGGAGAGACGAGCGGTGTCGGGCACTCCTCCAACCTCGCCTGCGTCGTGTGGGTCAACGAAGAAGAAGGACGACATAGCGCAAGGAAGCACAATGACCGAGGCGGTGGGGAGCCTCATCGACGAGCAGTGCGGCAATGGAGAAGCCACGGACCGTCGCGGAGGCCATGGATCCGACGTTCCTTGCTGTCTTTGGCACTCGGGGAGGCCAAATCGACCGCGGCAGCGGAGCTCCGATTCACTGCGGTAGCGCTTCCGAGGACATCTCGGCCAATTTGAAGGCGGAGACGAGGTTGCGGAGGGGCGGCATAGTGTTTAGGTGGAGGGGCGTCGGTGGCGGGCGAATCGGGGCGGGTAGCGGTCAAATCGGTGGAGTTGATGTCGCGGCGCGGGGGCGGGACGATTTCAGAATGGCGGTTGGTGATACGTCTCAAACGTATCTATAATTTTTGATGTTCCATGCATGTTTTATATCAATTCTCACATGTTTTATATCCACCTTATATCATATTATGAAATTTATTGGACTAACCTATTAACAAGATGTCACAGTGCCAGTTTATGTTTATTATGTCTGTGCATTGCAGAAAAGGTCAAAAAATGAAAGTGGTCAGAAAAATCTGGAACAATTCCAGTAATTCTAAAATGCCAGAAGACACCATGGGCCAAAAGGACAAGTCCAGAAGACCCCGAACGACACTAGAGCACATACTAGAAGAAATCTGGCCTGGCCGCGCCCAGGAGTGGGAGGCCGCCTCGGGTATCGCCTCGCGTTGCCCTTTGAAACATATACTGCCCCCTCGGAGAAAACCATAACCCCCGAAAGATTTCTTCGGAAAAGCTCCGTAGCCCCACCGCCATCCAAAACCCTAATTCTGGGGACAAAAGTCTCTGTTCCGACACCCTGCGGGACGGGGAATTGCCCCCGGAGCCATCACCGCCATCTCCATCGACGCCACCGCCATCTTCATCACCGTTTCTGTCTCCCATGATGAGGAGGGACTAGTTCTTCATCGAGGCTGAGGGCTCTACCGGTAGCTATGTGTTTTATCTCTCTCCCATGATGTGATCTATATGTGATCATGAGCTCTGTAAGCTAGTTGAATTCATAGATATTACTCTTCATTATCTTATGAATATGCTACTCAAGTGGTTTTATTATTGTAATCTCCGGAGTCACCTTTGTCCCATGGTGCGAAGTTGATAGTGCGCGTGCCGTGTGTGACTCTTTGGATCAAAGATTATGGGAATACTTGCCATGAGTTGTTCTTTGTGTTGGATGTCTCTATAATATTTGTGGCTTTTGTTTAATACTATTTTGGACGCTCATAGTGACAGCCCCGGGTGCCCTAGAGGTGGAATACAGACTTGAGGCGTGCTTTTATAGCCCTACGCAGTGGATTGGTGTTGTTATCCAACGGGAGGATAGTTCGAGGTAGCAAAGTGAGGAGGAAGTATTTATGTATTCAATTATATTATTATTGTTGAGAGTGTCCACTAATGAAAGTATGATCACTAGGCGTTATTTCCAAGCATTGAAACACCGTTTACTCTCGTTTGTCTCATGTTTGCTTACTGCCATTTTTATTTCAGATTGCAATTACCACTTATAATCATCCATATCACTTGTATTTTAATATCTCTTCGCCGAACTAGTGCACCTATACACCTCACAAGTGTATTGGGTGTGTTCGGGACACAAGATACTTCTTGTATCTTAATTGCAGAGTTACTTGAGAGGCATATATTTGACCTCTACCTCACTGAGTTCGATAAACCTTGGGTTACTCATTTGAGGGAAACTTGCTACTGTTCTACAAACCTCTGCACTTGGAGGCCCAACAATGTCTACAAGAATAGAAGCGTGCGTAGACATCAGTTGGCTGCGCACGCGTTAAAATGATGAGATAGTACACGTCCCCGCGCGGCGCTCTCTGTCCCATATTTAGGGTAGAGAGAAGCAGATTTTGGAAAGCCCCATTTTAGAAGGCTTGTTTTTTGCCTTTTCGTGTCCCGTACAACCTTTGTAGGTCACTAGTGATAAAATGAGGCATCTATGCTCTAAGTTTTTTTTAGCTCAAAGTGGTCGTATCCACCTCTCGAATAGATAGAATAGAATTAACCAAGTTTATAAGGAAAACCGGGCTCAACAACCATATAAGCTGTACAATGCCCTGTTTATGAGGAAGACAGGGCCAAAAAACCGCACAGACGATGCGACCCGCCGCCCACACGACACAAGTCGAGCAAACGCCACAAACACACATCACCCGTTCCAGGGCCGCCGCCCCGGCGTAGCAACCAGATCGACCTTCGCATTGCCTGAAAGCGATCCAGTCATGGTCGACGAACCCTCTGCCCGTCCAGTCTTCATCCAAGTCGCCACCAAACCACCCTCTTCCGAGACCGCCCTTCCGGCGTAGCAACCGGATCGACCTTTGCTTTGCCCGAAGGCGATCCTGCCGGGTCAACGAACCCTCTGCCCAAGCAGTCTTCATACAGGTCGCCACCCAAACCCACACGCTAAACAACGATTCTGCCTTATAGAGTCGTCGTGGCGTGGGAGACCGAGGCCGCCGCCTCGACATCCACCACCCTCCGTGGCCGCCACCCCGACATTTGCCTCCCCAACCATGGGGCTATCCTGCCCATCCATCGCGAATCCATCACACCACGAGGGCCAATAACTCCAAGACGACGCCTCCAACAAGGTAGTGACGGGTCCGTCACCGTCGCCTGGCCCGACGGCGCTTAGGTTTTCACCCGGAGAGTCTTGAAACCACTCGCGTCGGACCGGGTCGAGATTCCACAACGACACGATAAAGAAAGGAACGACGCTCGCAGGCGCCGCCGTCAATGGCCCGGACCAGACTCCGTGCAAGCTTTCGCTCGGAATTTTCCCCGTCCGTGAAGCTTAGGGAGCAGACGGTTGGGAGCATAGCTCCGTCGCCACCACCGATCTTCATGCACACACGGTGGTCACGGCACCTCAAGCCGCGACCCGCGACAACCACACCGCAAACAGTCGCATGCCCGGGACCGTTATCCCGACGTCCACCAGCCCCATCTGCAGCGCCACCTTTGCCATCCCCGCACCATTTCCACGCATCGGCCCACGTCCAGGACCCAAGCCGCACCCACCTCCCAGCCGGCCCGAGCGGGGGCGCACCAACAGGGTCACGGCGCCGTGAAGCGCCGCCAAGCCGGGGCAGCTGCACATCGACGATGAGGGGAGGCGTCGGGGCCTGCAAACGACCACCACCTCCATCTCCTCGGCGCGGCCCGGCTGGCCCGCCATGGCCCAGATCGAGCCCGACAACTTCCGCATCTCTGGCTGGCACTCCTCCGACCTGCAGCCCGCGCCCTTGGCCGCGCCGCTGCGCCTCCGCCCTCAACCGCGGTCAGCTGCGCCCAGCCGCCCGACGCGCTCCAGCTCCGCCGCAGACGCCATCATGCGTCCTCCGGAGAGCCGCGAAAAACGGAGAAAACCGCCCGCCGCCACCTTCCTCGGGCGCGCCGGGCTTTGCCGGCGCCCCCTCCGGCGGCGGCGATGCGGGGGGAGGGGCGGGAGAGACCCGGCGGCGGCGTTCTAGGTTTCCGCCCGGAGTCGCCCGAGGAGGGCGACGCGGGGTGGGTGCGTGGTTGGGCCTCCAATGTTCTTTGGGGATGAAGTGATCTGTTTCTTATGCTCTAAGTTTGTTTCTGAAGGAACATGAGGGCTTTGAATGTCGAACGAGCTGAGTATGTACATACGTGTTTCGAATAAAAAAGAGTATGAACATACGCGCGCTGAGTCCGACTAGGAATATTACTATATTAGGGCTTTGATTGTCGATGTAATAACGTGACGTCAGGCATGTTCCAAAAAAAAAGGAAATTTCAGTTACACTAAATATGCAACTGAATTTAACTGCTGAAAAAAATCAGTTCCCGCCTATAAGAAAAAGTACATTTGCAACCTGACAAATTTCAGTTTTCCCAAGACCCCACCACGAATAAAAAACTAGCGAACTTGAAGTTAAATCTGATTGACCGAGAATTAGCAATCCCAGTTTGTTTTATTAATTCGGATTATTATAAAATGACATGATTTATGTTAGGAAAATATTTCTAATAAATAATTTCAGCCTACCAAACATTAATCCAGAATTCAGTTCTCCATCACTAGGCCCATGGCATAGTCTTCAGGTCCCACCCAGCTCAGTTGTCGTAATCGTCCAAATCGAATCGGACGGCCAGGAACAACAATTTCTTCTTCAGCAGCCTCTCCACCTAGCTCCAACCACAGTCGATCCGATCTCCTCGTCGAGCCAGATCCAACCGGCGACAAGCCTTCTCCGATCGGAAGCAGCGGCGGCGACAGAGCGGATCGCGATGGGGGTGGAGTGCAGGTACGAGCTGGCGCAGGCGGCGTACGTGAAGCTGGCGCTGCACGCGCTCAAGCACCCGGCGGCGGCCGTCAACGGGCTCCTCGTCGGCCGCCTCGCCGACCCCGACTCCGCCGCCCCGGCCGTCGTCTCGGTCGTCGACGCCGTGCCCCTCTCCCACCAGCCGCACCACCTCCCGCTGCTGCCCACGCTCGAGCTCGCGCTCACCCTCGTCGAGGACCACTTCGCGGCGCAGGGCCTCGCCGTCGTCGGGTACTACCACGCCAACGCGCGCCGCGACGACAAGGAGCTGCCCGCCGTCGCCAAGCGCGTCGGCGACCACGTCTTCCGCTACTTCCCACGCGCCGCCGTGCTGCTGGTGGGTTGTGTTGTGGCGTGCCCTTTTTTTCTTGTCTGTCTGACGGTGGAGATCTTGTTTGGATGCTGATTAGGGTTTTCTTTTGATCTTGTTTCTGTATACTAGCTGGACAACGAGAATCTCGAGAAGGCAGTGAAGGGGAACAGCCGCGACGCCGTTGTTCAGGTACTCACCCATGATCTATGGAACTGTCCCTTGATTGCTTTTAAGTTGGTACCGACGGATTATTACGTCTTGTCTTGTATGATATCTTCTAAATGTTACAGGTAACTACGAAAATTAGACCCTATGTTCTACCCAGTGATAAAATAGATCTTGTAGCGCAGTATTAGTATTGACTTGTTTTTTATTGGGAAGTTAATTTTGTATTTGGTCAGACTTCCACTAGATAATCCACTTCTTCTTAGAGGAACTGTTTGCTATTTTGCAAGTTAATCACCTAATTATTCAAATTATACTTATAGAAAATAGAAAATTTTAATGCAAATGTAATACACACAGTGTTGTTTGGATGGGTGGAATTATGATTTGCTTACTCAGTTATGTTTTTTTAACTAATTCGGAAATGAATCCTCTTATCCAGAATCCACCTTAGTCAATATGTGGGAAAAGTATGGAATGCTCAACTAGGAGCATTATTTTTCTCCGTATTCCACGTCTGCTTCCATTTTACATGCAGCTAACTAGTTGTGGCAGACTGGCAGTGGCTTCGGAAAGAGAAAGTTAGCTTCACAGCTGCTTTTTGTCAGGGCCTTAGTGAGACGAGCAAAGGTTTTTTTAGTTTTTGAACTACCTATATGCTACCTACGTGTATGCTTTCTGAATCGCGTAGAACTATAACTTTGAACTAATATGTGTATTGCCTCCACGGGGTAACCACTAATGTCTCACAAGTCAGTGAATTACCTAAGCATTAACATGAACAGTACATATTCATTGAACTTAACCCACTGTGAGCAATGCATATATTTTATAATTTAATGCTTTAACACGCTTTAATCTGTAATATTTGCTGATTAAACATGCGAAATATCACATGTCCCTCTTAATGTTATGAAAATATGAAATGCATGCAGTCATCTACTGCATGAAAGAATCATTTATACAATCTGTTACTTTTCAGTGCAAAAGCCAGAGTAGGAACAGTACGCTTGGGTCTATGAATCATTATGCAGTCTATTCGCCGTAAGTGCAAAAGTGAGAGTAGAAGCATATGTTTGGGCATGTGTGCTGTACTCACCTACAGATAACAGTGCGTTTTGCACTGTTTCTTCATTACGTTATGATTTTTTGGATATTTTTTTGTGTGGAGAAAACGCAAAGGATTCTTTGCGTTTTATTTCATTGAAAAGATAGAGTTTGTTTTACAACCTCCTAGGAGGGTTACAAGAGTCTCCAAGGATTTTATTTCATATGTTTGGGCAACCTCCTAGGATTTTTTGGATATAAGAAAGGAAATACAAAACTACAGAATAATTTATGACCTTTAGTTCTTTCTGCAAGTTAACAAATTTAATGATAAGTAGAGCTTCAGCTAAAGTATAGCAAAGTGTATTTTTCTAGCAAAGGGCCATGTTAATACTCCGCTCATCATTTTCCTGAGTTGTAAATTGCAATTACTTTAGTCATATTCAGAAGTGACAGATGATATAGATCTTGCCCATTCAGCAGTTCTAGTTTAAATAATGTGTGATGGATCAATTTTAGATAACTCCGCTCGAAGGTGCTACTTAGAGCATCTCTAGTGGAACGTGTATATTTGGACGTGTATATTTCCATATACACGTCCATATACACCTTCTCAAATTTTACACGTCCTGTTTTTCAGTGGAATGTGTATATTTGGACGTGTATATTATAACGGCTATATTTTGAACGGTCAAATTTCAAACGACTATATTTCCAACGGCTATCTTTTTTGTCCACTGTAGAAGTTTGATAAGTTATAAAAATTGATAGACGGTGAATCATACTCGTCTCCAGTTTTGTTCATCAAGGAGTAGATACTCAAACCGAGAGAATGTCACATGGAATATGCACAACTGGAACAACACTTGAGGAATGTTCCCAAATGCTCTTGAATGGAAATCATCATATAAGCGAATTAGAGCAAAGATAAAATGAAGAGACAACACACAATCTCAAATCTAAATCACCAAACTGTTTTTGTGGCCAAGGAATCCCCATCGAGGCTGCGCTCGTGCTTGTGCGCGTTCTGGTGGCATTTTAATCTACATACCGCTAGCCAAATCAGAGCACCAAATCTGCAGCCCAAATCGGTACATACCACTAGCCAGATTACACAACGTAGCAACCCAGGAAAATGCAAAAAAAAAATGTTGCCTGATCGGTACAAAGATCAAACATAGAAACTCCCTATCGACGTACATATGCCATCGTCTTCCTCCTCCCAGCTTCTCTCCAACCCCCCGACCTCTCTCTCTCTCCCTCTCGATCTCACCGCCTCTCCCCAGCCCGCCGACCTCACCGCCTCTCCCCAGGCCGCAGGCCGCCGACCACCTCAGTCCTACAGCCGCACCCCGCCGCCTTCCTACAGCGCTCCCAGGCCACACCCCGGCGCCCAACCCCCCGTCCCTGCCCTCCTTTCTCCCTCCAGGCCCCACCGCTGCCCTCCAGGCCGCCGCCGCCGCACAGGGCCGCGGCCGGAGCTCACCCCGTCTCCCCCCGCCCCTCTCTACGCTAGCGCGCCGCCGCTGCCGGATCTGCCGAGCCGCCACCGCCGGATCCGCTACCGTGTCGCGCGACTATCTACGGGAATGTAAAAAAGGAAGCGAGAGAGAGAGCTTACCGGAGGGGAGTGGCCGCCGGCGAGCTTCGATGGGCTCCGGATGGGCTCCGGACGGAGGCGGGAGCAGAGCGTGGCGGAGGCAGTTGGCTCGCTTCTGTCTTCCACGAGCGTGGTTCGGTCGTGTTTACATACACGCCTCGTACCGTCGTGGCCTGGGCGTGGATCGATACACGACCCTATACACGAGCCGCTGGAAGCAGTTTTTTCGACTCACGGCGTGTATATTTGCTATACACATCCATATAGAGGATCCACTGGAGATGCTCTTACAGTTGCAGTTGGAAGTATTCTGATCATTGTGCATGTGGGATAAATATTTATCAGTTTATGAAGTTCAACTAGAACCCACAATTGGATGTTACGATCCTTGACTAAACTAGTAGGCTTGCTAATATTTGATTACGCATTGCACCCTGCATTATGGAACCACTAGGCAGGCCCTGAATTTCTAATGGAGTAATTTAAACTTTTTACTAGTGGTGATAATATCAGTTATGAGAAAATATCAAAGTATACTCGAGGGACTAAATTTCCTTGCTATGAGTTCTGTTTCTTTAGCTACATGATTCATGACACATTGTTTCGTGGCACGTGCAGCTATACACCAGGGATTCATCAAAAAGCTGGCGTCAGGCTGGATCAGATGGAAGCAGTCAGCTCATTCTGAAAGAACCATCTACGAATGTGGTCTTAGCTGATCATGTTACAACGAAGAAATGGGAGCAAGTTGTTGATTTCGACGACCACCTCGATGATATTAGCAAGTAAGTTGAAGAGTCTACAAGTTGATAACTTGTCATGAAGTTATAGGTTTTATTACCCCACATAGAAGTTTCTGTTTATATAGTACAATAAGTATTTGGAGTGCTTACGTTATTCTGGTTTACTTATATAGTTTACCTTCTTTTCAGGGATTGGTTGAACCCAAGCTTACTTGGTTGAAACAGTTTTGTGATTTAGTTCGATGTTTATTATTTGAACTGGCTAGAACCAAAGTGTCCTGCTGAATCATTACCATTTCACTTAATAGCTAGATGAGCTATTTGTCATGGTTTGTAATTTAATATGATAATAAGTAGATATTACCCCTTTGCTTGTGCCGAACATTGTACCCAAACAATTGAAAAGGAAAAACTGTGATTGCAAAGGTATCCTTGAAAGGTAGAGACGGGGAAGATTTGCATCAATGGCGTCATTATTTCAATTGGTAATTGACAGTGTTGACTGCGGGTTAAATCGGCCTGCATTGCTCAGCGTGATCTACAATGGCTACTTTCTTTGATGGGTCTTTCATGTGCAACATATATGTGCTGCCTTCTTCATTTGACTGAATGTGTAATAATTTGCTCAATGGAATGCTGTGATGGCTACCTATCGGCAACCATCTCCTTTGTCCTGTTTTAAGCTCCGAGCCAAATTACAGTGGCAGTGGCTGGTTTTCTTTGTTCTCGGCTTAATATCATCGTTTGCAGTTATCTGCTATTGAGGACTGCATCAGAAAATTAAGCTGTAATTACACAGATCATCGCATAAAAAAACAATTTATCAAATTGTATTATCATTGATGAAATACTTTTTGTTCTTACGGTTAAGGCGCTGCAAAGCAATTGAGCTGGAAATAAACCATAACGAACTGAGATGGGAAGAATCATTCAATTTTCAATACAGCAGTGGGAACGATGAGATAACGTCATCACAAGTCCAGCCCCACAAAGCTCACTGGGAAGACAGCATTGGCAAAAACCAAGGAGAAAACAGTATCTGGGGAGACAACATTGGCAAAAACCAAGGAGAAAATAGTATACACAAACCAAAGAGAAAACAGTATCTAGGGAAGACATCATTGGCAAAAACCAAGGAGAAAATAGTATACACAACGCTGATTACAACTGTACATTTATACTAATTAAACATACATATATAATAGTGGTGGACTTGAAAAAGGGATAAGTCCACATGATATAATACTGGTTCCCATAACAAAGACTAACAGCTAACTTAAGTTATTCAACGGTCATGGATATGCCTGTCAAGTATCAAATGTTCCCAAAGCAGTCTAGCTCGATGGAGGATATTTTTTTAGCAAAGCGAGACCAAGCAACATTAATCTTCACTTGGTCTTTAGCTTTAGAAGCTGCATTCCCTTTGAAGGCCTTGTGGTTGTGGAGGGTACATTTAGCCACACTTGTTTGGCAATCCTTGGCTCCACTAGCAAGTATAGCACCGGAGCGAGAGTATGTATTTATGAAGAACTTGAGCCTTCCTTGTACCGAAACGACACGCCTCGACAGATCGAGGAAACCATCCGGATCCATCCTCATCGTTCCATCATCGGAACCTGCAACCGTGGTTCCATACTTTGAATCAAACATCACAATCCTCTTGGCAGGATCCTCCTCGTAAGCGGAGGCGGAGCAGAGGACCTGTCCACCGTATCGAAAAGGCGTGCCACGAGTGACACGGACGGACAAGACGGTGGCCTGGCGCGCTCGCGTGAGCTGCTCGAAGCACAGCTCGATCTTGCAGAGGTAGTTGGTGAGGTAGGAGTAGAACCAGTCGCGGTTGTTATAGTTGTAGTACCGGAAGACTCGAGTGACCAGCACCTTGTCTTCGACGAGAGACTGTCCCTTCACTTTGAGCTGGATTTCGACGTGCACATCGTCCAGGGACAAGATCCCATGGCGTGGTCCAGTCAGGTGCAAATAAGGATCCTGCAACAAGCATGGTCGATTATCATCATCGGTTGTTCGTCGTCTACTAGTTAATCGAAAAGGAGGCGGTGAGAACAAGAAAAGCAACAAACACTCTGCAAAGTGGATACATAGGAAGAAGGTACTACATTTTTGGTGAGGGTTTGGCTCCGGCTCCTGGGACGGTAGAAGATGATGTTGTGCTTGTGATCGACATAGTCCCGGGCGGCGATCACACCGTAGACTTGGAGCGGCCACTCGAGGTGCCTTATCTTGGCTAATTTGATGGAGCACATCTGCAGGGTTGTGGCGAGAACGGCCACATATGGGAGGCAACTCGGCGTGCAGTGCGTGAAGGCCATTGAGCTCATCGACGCTGCAATTGAGGAGCCAAACCCAATTCATACACAGTAACAAATCCAGTTCATACAGTGTAACAAACCCAATTGGGTGCAAGTGTCCAGAGAAGGAATTAGAGAAGCATGCGTATACTCACTGAAAAGATCGGAGGTAAGCCGTCCTTGGCCGAATTCAAATTCCCAGGTCTGACGGTGGCGAGCGAACAACTCCTTTTCTTCTCCCATGGAGGATTCAGGAGCCAGCTCCTCTTCATCATCTTCTTCTTCTCCTTCCTCCTCTTCTTCTTCCGCGTCTTCTTCTTCCTCTTCTTCCTCCTCCAACTCTTCCGAGGTTGGTTCACGGGAGATCGATTTGGATTCGGAGTCGTGGTAATACGGTATCTCTTCTTGGGACAGCCAATGGGCGCGCTGCGATGCCCGTCTCCTATACGATCGCATCATTGGTATGACATTCTGTGGCGCTCCATGCCCGTGCGCCACAGAATTGTGAATTTCTGTGGCGCATGTAGGGTGTGCGCCACGGAATTGTGAATTTCTGTGGCGCATGTAAGATGTGCGCCACAGAAATCCAAAAATCCAAAAAAACCAAAAAGATTCAAAAAAGTCAAAACACTTCAAAAAAATAAAAATAAAATAAAAAAATTCAACAATTTTCTTTGTTATACATTTCTGTGTCTTTGTTATACTTTTTTTTTTTGGAAATTTTTGTTTTTTTTTGAATTTTTGATTTTTTTTGATTTTGTAGGAAAAAATCGTCTGTTGTGGCTTGACTTTTTTTGATTTTTTTAATTTTTGATTTTCGACATGGTATGCAAAAGTTGTGGCAGTTACAAGTTTTTTTTCTGTTTTTTTGCAGAAAAGGTCAAAATTTATATTTCAAAATTTCTATATCTACTAGACACTCAAACCTAACTACATGTCAAAGGATTTTATTTTTTGAATTTTTTATAATTTTTTTACTTGCTGCAAGTCTAAAAAGGCGATCACGGGGTAGGCATGCATGAGAGGTAAAAAACCTCAATTTTTTTGATTTATTTGATGTTTTTTGGATCTCCTGAAACTTTTGAATCTCCTTTTGAAATTTTAGAAGTTTTTGAAATTTTTGAAATTTAAAAATACAAATATCACACATATACACATACAAGACTTAAGAGGGTTCATATGATATATATATCAATAAAAATTTGAGTAGCACAAGGGTAGCTGGACTGGGTGGAACTTAAAAGTTAAGCGTGCTAGGGTTGGAGCAATTTGAGGATGGGTGACCTTCCCGTATTAGTTCAAAAAATTCAAATAATTAGGATTTTTCATATTATTTTATTTTTTGATTTTTTTGAAACATTTTTATATTTTTTTGAATTTTTTGAATTTTTTGAGAATTCTGTGGCGCACCAAGCCCGTGCGCCACAGAAAAAAATTAGTGGCGATGATTCAGTGGCGCACGGGGGGGGGGGGGGGGGTGCGTCACAGATTTTGTTTTGGTGCGCCACTGATAGACCTTTTCCTACTAGTGATGGAAGCAAACAATGGTTCTAATATAATTCACTTACCTCAATTTTCGAACAATGGGAGATCGTTGCTTTCGGTTCTTTTGCTTACTTCTAGTTTCACTAATAAGATAAATTTGACAAAATATATGGAACATCACTAACAAAAAGTCTTGTTCAATCGTCAAAGTATTGGCTGGCAAGGAAAATCTAATGTGATGCAGATCTCCAGATTATTCATTACTCAAACATAGATAATAATTGGGCTGATTATAACGATCCATTAAAAAGTTTTACAAATATTGTACAGTACATAAAAGTCATTTCTTGGAACAAAATCAAGAAACAAGTGTGGGTTCCATATACGCCCAGTTCATCACTTGGGTCTATTGATAGCAAGACGGTAATACTTACTGTATATCAAAGTTACAACTTGCTCAGGCGGCTCCTTTATGCCAACCTCGAACCTTTCTTGCACCTTCAAATAAGATATATGTGAAAACCCAGTTAGCCTGTGATGTGCTGATCCATCATACCAGATAAGTAGATGAAAAGTTAAATGTTTCAGTTATACAAACCTAACTGATTGAGAACCTCTGTAAATGTATAAGAAACAAATGCTATTGCAAGGTCCTTGGTACAAAATGTCCAGCCTTCCAACCTGTGGATTTGTATTTGTTAGCCATAGATAATAACAGCAAGCACAATATAGTAGTGCAAAGTTAAAAACAACTGTGTGCAAATCTGTATGAGCAGATTCAGGCAAAGTCATAGTTTGACAATACTGACATGCTAAATATCAATTCCCCTGCCAAGTAAATCTGTGCAAGTATGTACCGTACTACAGTCTGCATATTGCATATTCGTTTCAGTTAAGGGACACATTCAGGCAGTAGCAGATCGATTACCTTGAGACGGACTTGGGTCGTCAGCTAGGCCGGGGCAGGGGTGCGAGCAGCCGGGCAGGAGGGCACATGGAGTCGACGCCGGCGTGAGCGCCGATCTTGGTCGACACTCACCGGCAAGCTGCACAGCTCCTCCCGCTGAAGTTTTCTCTATCTCCCACCAACAAATCACCGGCGCAACCGTTGCTATCGGACCCGAGGGTGGCGGTGGAGTCCGGCCTGCAGATGGGGAATGAAGAGGAGGAGGAGTGGCCGGAGACGGAGCCATCTGCGGCGCGCGGATGGAGTTGCCGACGGTCTAGGCCCCCAGGACGCCAACAACCTCTTCCCCCATGCCGAGAAACACCAGGCTCCGTCCGGGTTCGTCACTTGAAATTAAGTGGAGGGAGAAGCAGAGGCGCGGGAGCAGGCTTGTCTCTTTGGCGGAGCTCCCCGGCAGCTACCACACCTCGGACGCAGTCGCGCGCGGGTGGTCGATCCATGCATAGCGACAAGGCCAAAGGAGGTCTCCCTCTCGATGCGCTTCAGGTCGGCACTGCCCTGCTGCACCTGGCGTCGGGCAGGGCGCTTTGCGTCGTCGCTCGCGAGGCAGAGCGCGCAAGTCATGCGATGCAGGGGAAGAGAGGAGAAATAGAAAAACAAACCGGTACGATGGCAATTTAGTAGTATTATGTGATTTGGTGGGAGGGTACAACCGTCAACATTGGGCAATGTTGAGTTGTCAAACATTGGAGCGATCTAGATCGTCCGATCAGATATTGAACGGTACAGATTTAATGTATGCCAACATGTTTGCTCTTTTAATAGTAATATAGATTAGTATATGTTGTGTGACGTAAAATTGATGCCATTAAATTCGTATATTCTAAAATACTCGCCCTAAATATTACTCAAATAATAATAGTTCTTAGAGCATCTCCAACCACTATTGATAAATTTGATCCTAACTTGTCCGTGGACACATCCAGGCGTGTTCGCTTTGAATTCTCTAAAGTGTGTAAAATTTGAACTATAAGTATGTTATAATTTACTCATAAAAAGTAAACAATCATTTTTAGCTACACAAGTAGTCATTATATAGAAAATACATATGAATAGAGACAATTTTGACGAAAGTTCAAGTTTGCTAGGGTACAAATGGAATGAAAATGCATTGATAAAACATTCATAGAAAAAAATCAAGCACTTAGACTTTCATGATATTCTAATCAGATTGGGTGGCAAAGATTTCTCATTTTATTTCCTTTCTATTAATGTAATAAAGCCATAATTTAATATAATAAATACACTAGAAAGTTTGACATTAGAGTTTGAAAAATTCAACCCCTTATTATGAACAATCATGTCGGTGGTTTTGACCCGGTTTGGAAAACATGAAACGAAATGAAGAAAATTAAAAAAAAAACTTCACAAGGAGTGATTTTATGTATACTAGTTGTCATAACAAATAACAAAATTGTAAGATGTCAAATTTTTAAATGTTCACAAGCTAGGCGAAAGGGCGAGCCCCGCGTGACGCAGACATCCAAAACAGCGGTTGGCGCGATTGCACAAGCTGGTTGAAGCACAACTCGATTTTGCGTACGTAGTTGGTAGGAGTAGATCTTTTTTTTTGAAGAAGTAGAGGCGCCAAAGGCGCCAACTTTATTCAGCTCACTGACAAATTACAACATGAAGTACAATGCCCTGTGAATCTGAGTTTCTAAAGCATAAAGCACGGGAATCTTTTTTCCCCTACCCCTCCTCTCTCGAAAAACATTGTTTGAGAGTCGTCGGCGGGTTCGCCTCTTGCCCGACCCGACCTCGGATCTTCTTCGCCGGCGGTGCTGGCTGGAGACGAGATGAGGAAGGTGTGCGTGGCTCTGTCTATATTCTAGCTGTAGGTTTCCTTCCTTTCTCAGTAGATCTAGGGTTTCCTTGTAGAGCTTTGTGTTTCGTGGCGTATGGCCCGTCTCTTCTTTCCCGAAGGTGTGGTTCTCCGGCGTTCGGGCGCGGCGCCGGCCACTAGTACAGAACGACACATCGAAAACGAGCCAAAAACCCCATCGGAAATGGATAAAGGGTCTGTGTCCCCGACCCCGTTACTGATGTGAAGGCCCTCATCGGTAACGGAGGCGAAAAACCGTCGCTGATGAGGCGTCGGTTTGGCAACGGTTGTGCACAACCTCCGTTTATGATGTGTCGGAACATCAGTAACGGAGATTCTGTTTCTGCTCGTTTGCATTGAGGTTTCTTCATAAGCCTAGAGCAGGAATAGATTTGGCACTGGACATTTAAAATTTCACAGCAGAAGCACAAAAAAGCTAACAAATTCATTCATTCATAAGGTATAACAAATGTCACCGATACATTGCATCACAAGACAACCAATTACTTATCTTCATTGTCATGCCTCTCTAAATCTATCATTGACATGTCTAGCTAAATCTATCTATGTCATGCCTCTCTAAACTTATCCTTGTCATTTCCAACTTAATTTATCTTCATGACTTGCTGTTAGAGTTCATGAATTCAATCTTCTTCTTGGACGGTATCGCCAAAATATAATCAACTCACCGCTTTGTCCCCGACCTTGTATTTAGCTCATTTAAATGAGCTAAACGGATCAGCACCATGCTCTGCACATAGTGCAATAAGCGAGTGCTGATGTACTGAAGGTGCCTCTTTTGTAAAGTGGTCACTGAAATGCAAAGAGAGAATATATGACTCCCTGTTAGCTCACTATACATCTAGCATAAAGGACATACAACACAAAAGGATGCATAAGACAGAATAACAAACTTACAAATCAATTGGATAGTTGTTGTGTACCAACAATTAGGCCGGACGACAAGCGCACCTTGGCTAAGGACACGGCTTTTAATACAGTGTCACCGAAATGTACATCTGTTTTGCAAAGGAGATAAGCCAGCCATGAGTTTCATACACTACCGATTTGTGCTAGTTATGTTCTTTTCGAGCGACACTACGTAGTCGTCCTCAGTGGCGGAGCTAGAACATATTGAACCAGGATGCACACATGTTACCACAATACATTTAAAACAATTTTTAGGGGTGCATATGTGATGAAAAATTGCTAATTTACAAAGAAAAAATCCTTCTCCCGGTGTCCTGTGCACCCGGCTGGCTCAAGGTGGATCCGCCAGTGGTCTTCCTCATCGTCCACGGATGTATTACAACCCTAGTTCTAGTTCTGTTCATGAGTGTCCTATGGAAGAAAAACTAAGCAGAACAATGACAACAACCCTAGTTCGTCGGCACGACGGCCTGTCACAAATAGATGTATTACCTTTGGATCTAGCGGTGGGAGTACGTAGTCATCCTCGTCGTCCTCGGATCGACACGCCATGCGTCCTCCAGCTACAGATCAGGCGACGAGATCTGCCCGGGTGGAGCAAAGAACGGGTACGCGCTGCCACGGTCGGAGGAGAGGAAGATGCACGCCGATACGGTCGGAGGGAGGGAGATGCGCGCCGCCACGGTCGGAGGGAGGGAGATGCGCGCCGCCACGGTCGGAGGAGAGGAAGATGCGCGCCGCCACGGTCGGAGGGAGGGAGATGCGCGCCGCCACGGTCGGAGGGAGGGAGATGCGCGCCGCCACGGTGGAGCTAAGATCTGGTGCTGCGTGGAGGCGCCGCCACACTTTGAGAGTGAGGCTGAGAGTGAGAGCGATGGAGTTTAGGGCTGTGTGAAGGGTGCATTTATAGCAAAGTAGAACATCGGAAACAGAGGGTATAAACAACCGTTTCCTTTGATTTTTTCACTGACACATTGGGCTTATACTGATCTCTACTAGTATTAAAGTTGAAGAACATAAAAAAAAATAACTATAACTACTCCTCGGCCTCCGCCTTCTCCTGCTCGTATGCGAGGAGAGCCACGTAGTCGTATGTGTCGTCACGCGGCTCCTCGCCGACGATGTCATCGCCGCCCGTGCGCCCCTCCCACATCTCGTCGTCGTTGTAGGCAGGATCGTCACGTAGCTCCGGCAGGAGGAGGAGCCGGCGGCTCTGAAGCAGCTCAACTCTTTCCGGCGGCATAGGCACCGACGCGCGGTTGAGGTGCCAGCCACCGGGTAGCCGAACCTTTGACCATGACACTGGCCTCCTATATTGCCAGTGCCGCTCCGCGACGGCCTGCCCGACGATGACGCGGTTCCATCCAGGCGACCGCGGACGAGCGTCTCTCCGCCGCGGCGAGCGGCTGCGATCGCGGGCGCCCGAGGATCCCGCGTCCTCTTCCGGCGGCATAGGCACCCTCCTATGGTTGACGCGCTAGCCAGTGGGGAGGCTAACATTTGACCAGGGCACTGGCCTCCTATATTGCCAGTGCCTCTGCGCGACGGCCTCCGGCACGACGACGCGGTTCCAATTCAGCGAAAGCGGGAAACTACTGCGGCGAACGCCCGAGGAGTTGCTAGGAGTATCCATGGCTGCGGCGAAGTGGCGTACTGAGATAGCAGGGAGATCGTGGGTTTTTAAGGAGTAGTGGGCGGTGCCGCGGCGTCACTACGCCACTAGGCCATAGCAGTTACTCCGCTCGCATCGAATTCGACGAAGATGGAACGTGTCCACATTGCACACGGACACACAAAAGTCTCCGTTGCTATAGAGGCACATATCGGAAACGGAGCCAGAATTAAGACCGTTGCCAATAATATGGGTAACGGATTTAATACTTTCTCCGTTACCTATGTTGACGGGCCAGCCACGGCCCACGTCAGGTTTGTACGCACATGCCGCGCGGAAAGCGCGATTCTCCGTCGCCTAACTCCTGCCGTTTCCATAGAGGGGTATCCGATGTTTCGTTCTGTAATAGTGGGCCGTGCTGTCGTGAAGCGCTCCGCCAATCCTCCTGTGTGGGGGGGAGGCGGAATATGCAGATCGGCAACAACCTTCTTCAATAAGCGCCTGGGGGTTCGTCCACATATCCGACCAAGCCGGATCCGTGAGGCGGCGGTACTCGCTGTTCTTCTGGCGGTGCTCCAATGGATGGAGCCGTACGCTGAGGGCAACGGTGCCGCGCCCTTCTCCCCTAATAAGCTTGAGGGGCGGCTTCTGGTTCTGGAAGTCGTCGTGCTTCTGTGCTGGATTGATCTAGAGATGTTCTTCTGTTCTCGCCGTCGTGGTGATCGAGAGGGCAGAGCAGTTGCTCGTTTGATTCTTCCTGTTGCAGATGCGTGTTCGAAGCTGGTGCGTGTGACAACGCATGCTGGTGGAGCTGCTACGTTCCACGGAGATCCCAAGCCGCGGCTGGTCATGGCCGAGGCTATCCATGGCGAAAGGAGCTGCTCCGTGCTCTGGAGTATTTACCAGAGGTACTTCTTCCTCCTTGACTGGAGGATCTTCGATCTCGGTAGGGGATACTCCGACGCCGTTGTCCCAAGTGGCTTGTTCCCCGGTGATGGCGGCGGCGCCCCGGCCTTGAGGTCTGCGGTTGCATACGGCGAAGATGAAGGACTTGATTGCGTTTCTTGTTTTATTCCTGAGGTCCTGATTGTAATACTGGAGGATGTGATTGTAATTTTCTTTTTCTTTGTGAACCTCCTTGTAACTTTGTACTCGCTGTGATAATGAAAGCTCCAGCCCCTCCGGGGCACCTCTTGTTCAATAAAAATAAAAAAAATAAAGCATAAAGCACTCGGGCACAACCTGTTTACATGAGCTGAATTGTTACGGCTAAAGATAGGCTCAGACGTATTTTGTCTAACAGCCTGTTGTGCACAATTATGGGCCACACCATTTAGGTCCCTGCCTATATGATACACCCTGGATGAAAGATGACGCGTTTCCTGCTTAAACTGGGCAACATGTTGTCTGATCTCCCAAAGTACCTGTGGATTTGAAGTGGCGCCAGCAGCCGCTGATTTGGCAAGGGATAGATTGTCCGTGAAGAAAGTCACCTGATGAAGTTTAAGAAGATTTGCCACTCTTGCCGCCAAAAGAAGGGCATATGCCTCTGCTTGCAAAGGAGATGGAACTCTCTGCAATGAAGCATGAAGGAATACATGTGTGTCATGTTGTTCCTGCTGAAACTGACAGTAGACACCGATGCCCGTAGCTTCTCTTGTTGCTCCTGGAGGCTCATTTGTTTTCCACGCCGCATCCGAAAACACCTTGGGACCTGCAATTGTGATATTTGTTTTGATTGTACCGCTTTGCATCGTGAGGTTGTCAGCTTTGTTCACCGGAGCTTGATTATGCACCTGCATGGTCTTGTCACAATAATCATACATTTCTAGGTTAGACATAATAGCCTGTGCGGCCATATTAATTTGGTGTGGGGCGCCATGTTTCCTCGCAAAACGATTATCATTTCTTGACTTCCAAAGACACCACATGAAAGTGAGTATATTTTGAATGGAAGCATAAGGATGATGCATATTCAGCAAATTGGTTAAAATCTGGGTTAAGGAGCTGCTGTTTTGAGTGATCTAATCAATTCGGATAAACCAAGGAGAACTAAACCATGCTGCCCTAGCAAAATGACATGTGAAAAAAAGATGAACATCGTCCTCTTCCAAACCACACCTGCAGCAGTATTTATCAATATGTTTTGAGTACTTACAGCTCTAGCACCCGTGGGAATGGCCCTTCGAAGGAAACGCCAGCAAAGGCTTTAATCCTAGGTATGATTGCATTGCTCTTCCAAACCTGTTTAGAAGTTGAGTAGTCGCAGAAGAAACCTCCTCGGCAAGGGCTCACCTAGTTCCTGTAGTTTCTGCAAGCAAATATAATAAGCACTTTTTGAATTGCATTTGCCATTTGGGGTTAGTTTCCAGCATAGGATATCTTGATCATCAGAGATAATAATCGGAGTTTGCTTGATAATTTGAGCAGTAGGCTGCTGGAATAGAGAATCGATAAGCTGGTCATTCCAAGCTTGTTGATTTGGGATCCAAAGATCTTTGACAAGCGACGGATAAATAAAGTGTGGCTCCTGAATAATCAGATCATTGTAGATGTTCTCCCAGAATGGAACCATGGAGTGCTCCACAAGAGATGTTTCCTTGTGTGATCTGGTAGAAGGAATGGGCCTTGAGAAGGGGAAGAACTTTTAGAATAGAGGTCCAGAAAGCCGATTTTGCTACATTTGGTTTTGGGCGCCAGATTGAGCCATCATAAAAATATTTGGCCTTAAGGACTCTAGAAAGGAAGTCATCTGGGTTTTGCGCTATTCGCCATGCTTGCATAAGAATAAGGCTTTGGTTGATCGCCTGAAAGTTTCGGATGCCAAGACCACCTTCCTTTTAGGAGTGCAAATGTCTTTCCAAGCTTTCAAACATAGAGCTCTGTTTGTGTTTTCCTCTCTAACTCCGGTCCACCAGAAGTTTCGAATGATAGCTATGAGCTTTGATATGAATTTTTTAGAAAAAATGATGTTTGACATGTAGTACACGGGAATGGAAGCGAAGACAGATTGAATGAGCTCAAGTCTAGCCGCATGAGAGAGTTTGTTGCCTTGTACGTGCTTAGTTTAGATTTGAATTTATCGAGCACAAAGTTGTAGGCAGAGTTTCTATCCTTGGCCGGAAGAATTAGGGGATGCCCAAGGTGGACAAAAGAAGCATTAATATCCGGTACCGGGAAATACTCTTGATGGCTGCAACTGTGCTAGGCTGAACATGTTTACTGAATATAATACCAGATTTGGACCAATTCGGAGTTTGACCTGACAGGGTGCAAAAGGAATGTAGAATAGTACTCATAGCATACGCTTCTTGCATATTTGCCCGCCCACAGATCAGCAAGTCATCTGCAAACAAAAGGGAGTGGATAGGAGGGCAATTAGGACCAAGATAATACCTTCGAGAGAATTGCTGGACATGGCCTCTTGCAGGGCTATGGAAAGCTCGTTGATTGCGAGAACAAAAAGGTAAGGAGAAAGGGGACATCCTTGTCTGATTCCTCTGCACTGCGAAACTTTGCAAATGGTTGGCCATTAATAACGACAGAAAATATTGGTGAGGAAATACAGGCATGGACCAAATTAATGAAATGACTATGCAGCCCTTTACGTGATAGCGCGCCAACATAAAATTCCATTCTAAACGATCAAAAGCCTTAGCAAGATCAATTTTAAGCATAAAGGCTTGGTCCTTCCAAGAGCTAAGGCAAAGGAGTGAGTGATCTCTTGGCGATGATGATGTTATTGCTAATACGCCTACCTTGATGAAAGCTTGTTGAGAAGGGTGAATATAGTCCGGCAAATGAGGTTTAGTCTATTACTAAGGACTTGGCAATAAGCTTGTAAACAACATTGCATAGGCTAATGGTCTATAGTCAGCCGGGACAAGAGGCACAAGCTTTTTTGGAATTAAAGCGATATGAGTGTCATTTATATGTGCAGGAAGGATTCCAGATTCAAAGAAAGATTTTACCAGCATGTAGACATCATCTCCAATCCAACTCCAAGTGGCCAAATAAAATTCCACATTAAAACCATCCGGTCCCGGAGAGGCATTCCTTTTCATTTCCTTGAGGATTTCCCATAGCTCTTGCTTATCAGGAACACTGTAAGTGAAATCTTGTGTGTCTTGGGGGAGTTGAGTCCCCAAATATGGCCTGCCATGGTTAGTGTTTGTAGAGGCAAATATATGTCTAAAGTAGTTCACAAAAGTATTGCTAATCTGATCAGGCATGAACTGAAGGATATTATTTTCGTCTTTGACGGATACAATTGTGTTTCTTCTTCTGCGCTTGACAATCGCCTTGTGGAAGTAAGATGTGTTCCTGTCTCCGTCCTTGATCCAATGTTTTTTCGCTCGCTGCGCGTAGTAATCTGTTAGCTTTGTCATATTTTGTTCAAACCTGTTCACCAGTGAGGCTTCGAGAGCATGATCCTGATTTTGTATTGGCTCTGATTGTACTTGTTTAATTTGTTCTTCTAGAGCATTGAGTTCTTCTTGTAGAGGCTTCTTTTTCCTGCACCAAATTCTCAAAGCTCCTGCAAGGCGATTAGTTCTGACCGAGAAAGGTTTATTGATGCATTTAGCCCAAACAGAGTTGGCGTGAGATTGGAAATCTTGCTCTTTGAGCCACCAATTCTCAAATTTAAAGGACGCTTGATTCTACGAACAGGCCCATCAGTAGATAGTAAAATAGGAGCATGATCACTAAGAGTATGAATGAGAGGCATGTTAAATACATTAGAAACAGGATAAGCATCACACCACTCTGCATTAAAAAGACAACGATCAAGCCTTTCATAGATCGGCTTTGAGGAGAAACGCTTGTTGGTCCAAGTGTAGGCAGGACCGCTAAACCCCAGATCAAACAAACCACAATTTTTAACTAAAGGTCGAAAAGCATTCATACGAGAGCGATTAACATTTGGGGAGCTTTTATCCATGTCATACAACAGTTCATTCATATCCCCTATACAAACCATAGGCATATTAGAGTTATCATACACAAAAGCGGTCACAAGATCCCAAATCTGATTAGTTTCGCGATGATACGGATCGCCATATATACATACAAGCCCAAACTGTAGATTACTAGCCCTATCTACACAGGTAGCTAATATAACATGAAAGCTAGCCGTATGAATACGCACTTGTATTTCATCAGTCCACAACAACCAAAGCCCACCCGATCTTCTCCGAGAAGGAATAACAATACTATCGAACATATTAAACCTAGTAACAAGATCAGAAGCTTTCACCTTGGAAGATTTAATTTCGGAGATAAAGATCAGCTGTGCTTTTGTTGAATTGATTGTCCTTGCAAGGTAGCACATCTTCTCATTGCTTAGGCTTTTTCCCATGCCTTGACAATTCCATCCGAGCGCTTTCATGACTGTGTTGGTTTTGAGCTTGAAGTGGTGATGGTGGCTGCCGATCTGCAGCAGTCACTCTGCTTCTTCTTGACCAGCCCGAAAAATCCTTGAACAGAGACAGATCGAGGGTCCCGTGGTGATTGGATTGGTGCGTTGCTCTTTAGAGGTAGAGAGGATTGAGAAGGGGGAGGATTGAGGTAGAGATCCAACTACAGTAGGTGGAGATTGCTGGTGGTGAGCAAAAGCGGTGGAGGCTAAAAGGTTGCGTAGCTGACTTTTCCTCTTCTCGTGAGATTTGAGTACAAGGAAAGTTGAGAAGCAATCCGATGGGGAGGATATAAGCTGAGGAAGGAATTGATCAGATGAAGTAGAGTATGTTGGGAAGTTATTCAGTCAAACGCGGCGCACTGATGAAAGTGTTCATTGTACACAACGAGGTCAATAGTAAATATTTCACAACTTAGCTGATTTGAGAAAACATTTTGAGTGCACGTTGTGGCGCACCTTGTAGGCGATCAACAAAGAGCCACATGGCTTGTCGTATGCAACAAATCAAACCAAGAAAACTTTAATGGATAAATTCTTTTCATGTCCATATTATCAAGAAACTGCCCGTGCGCTCACGAGCTGGAATTCCAAGTTCTGCTCTGACCTTGAGCTGAGGGCAGCCATCACAAGCGAGCTCATTTTGCGCCTTGATTAGGCAATGGACTCAAGGCAGTTGTCTAACGAAGAGAGGCAGTTCAGAGCTATGCTCAAGATGAACCGTCTGGGAATTGAAGCTATTCAGCGTACCAAGTGGAGGCAGCGATCGAGGATCCAATGGCTGAAAGAGGGAGATGCAAACACCCGGTTCTTCCATGCAAAAGCATCTGCCCGCAGACGCAAGAGCTTCATTCATAGAGTGGAGTTCGAAGACGTGGTGTTGACTGAACAACAAGACAAGGAGAAGGCCATCTGGAGTTTCTTTCACCAATTGCTTGGGGAAAGGAAACACCGGCAGCACTCGATCAACTTGGCTTCAGTGGGCATCCAGCGGGCTGATCTGAGTGATCAGGAGGCACCTTTCACCCTGGAGGAAGTTAGAGCTGTGGTTTCTGACTTGCCGTCAGAAAAGTAACCGGGCACCAACGGCTTTACTGCCTTGTTCTTCAAGCATTGCTGGTCTGTGGTTAGCCCTGACATCATGAGAGCTGTGATTGCATTACAGGACCGCAACTCGAGCAAGCTCCACTTGCTGAATTCTGCTACTATGATCCTTCTTCCAAAAACACCTGATGCTGCCCATCCGAAGGATTTTCGGCCTATTAGTTTGGTCCATTTCTTCGGCAAGCTCTTTACTAAGATGCTTGCGGTACGGCTGCGCCCTCGGATGCAAGAACTTGTAAACCCCTGTCAAAGTGCCTTCATCAAGCATCGTGCAATCCACGACAACTTCGTCTTTGTCAGAGCACAAGCCAGACTGTTTCGACAGAAAAAGATGCCTGCTCTTCTTTTAAAGTTGGATCTGCGGAAAGCTTTCGACTCCCTATCCTGGGAGTTTCTGCTAGAAATCCTAGAGGCGAAGGGTTTTGGGCTGCTGTACAGAGATTGGATTGCCTCTCTGCTGAGATCGACCTCCACCAAGATCCTAGTCAATGGAGAGCTAACTGACAGCATCATCCATCGTCGTGGCCTTCGACAGGGTGATCCATTGTCACCCCTTCTGTTCGACCTGGCTACGGATGTCCTGGTAGAGCTGTTTGCTATGGCTGATCGGCAAGGGGCACTGCGCACCAACAGGTTTCTTCAGCCAAAGAACCAAATTGCAATGTATGCCGATGATCTTGTCATCTTCGCTGAGCCTCAAGTTGACGAGCTGAACTCAATCAAGCTCATCCTGCAGTGCTTTGGAGAAGCATCCGGGCTGTTTACCAACTACTCCAAAAGCTCTCTGATGAACACATACATGTATTTGTAGTTCGCCCAAGTCATGAAATGATTTGTGAAATAACGCAAAAAAAACTTTTCTTTGATAAAGAAGAATATATTTACCCAACAAAAAAATACGCGTCAAAAAATAAAACAAATAATTTTAGTTCTGCTGTAATATATGCTTCAAATTTAGTGCAAGTGCAATTTGAAATGACAAATTAAAAAACTTTAGTAAAAACGTTTGTATCTATATATATAGTTGTACTATAACATCATAAGTTTGCTAACTACATTTTTTTGTAATTAAGATAAAATGTCAAGAGGAAATGCATTGTATGTTCAAAAAATTATAAAAGTTTAGTATAAATGAATGATACTAGTATGGTTTACGAGTTCTACCACATCGTCGAACTGCCACGGTTTTTTACGACAGAGTGATGGTTACGTGCGGCGTTCCGGCATGTCTCGACTAAGGAAAATTTTGACTGTGAGGGTTAGTTTATTTCATAGACAAAGAAATAAAATTGGCCTATTTTGCCAAGTCGAGCAAAGAGGGAATTACATATGGCATAAAAGTCCTCAACAAGTGGAAAATGATGATTTGAATGTCTCACAAGTATGGCATACTGGAATTCAACGCTTACGCTGATGTAATAGTGTAGTCTCTGCGTGAAGCGATGCTCCTAGGATGATCTTCCTCATATGTGTATTTTCCTCGGTCTTATGCTTTTTTAGATAATTTTTTGCAAGTTGGATAGGTCCATTGCTACTAAGAAAATTCGGTTGACCCAGTTTAGTAGTCTTCTTCTCTACAAAATGGTTTGAGGCCTCTCGTGGCCTTAATCTGACATAATTGTTGGTCTATGTTAGACTTTTTGTTTATTGTTAGTTCTGAGAAATTGTATCCCCAACATTGGGAGAGTGGACTAATGGCTCCCGAGTTACATGGAGCTTTTTTTTAAGTCGAAATTAGCACTTTTGAGTTTTTAAAAATCAAGTAAACTTAAAAGGTGTAGGTAATATCGAGATCTACAAGTGTGCAAAATTTTAAATCGAAATACGTCATATTGCGAGCTGAAAAATTGACAAATTTGTGGTGGACAGTACATTGTTTCACAAATTAAAAATTGTTACCAATTTGTCTTTTTTGAGCGCGCAGTTCCAAATATAACGAATTTTGAGTTTTTTTTTGTTTGTATATCTCGACACTATCTTCATTTGGGAATTTTTCATGCTTTTATGATGTTTTGGCTCACGGGTGCAGATTGACCCATTGTGTAAAATGCATTCTAAACGCATTTTAAAATTTTAAAAAAATTGAACAAACATTTTGGGTGTTCATATGAAAAATGTCTATCCATTTAGAAAAGTTTCGCATCGAAAAAATATTTTTTGTGACCAGTATAAAAAAGAGAAAAATGTTACGTGCAGAGCCATTTTTGAACATTGGGATTTGTCTTTTTTATACCGATCGCACAATATGTTTTTCATCCCGATTTTTTTTTTACGAACGTAGAATGTTTAAATGTACATCCGAATTTTTTATTTGATGTTTTTTCTATTTTTAATTCATTTTTTGCGTAGTGGGTGTAGATGCACCTAGGAGCCGAAGTGTATTTCTATGTTGTTTGATTTTTTTGAATAACAGCAGGAGATCTGCTATATTCTTTATCGAGGAGAAGTAAAAGGTTTACAGAGGATCCTAGTAAAAAACGAAAAAGGAGAATGGGGGTTTTTTAGAAGAGAGTAGATACAATGAAAAAAATCAGCCTGGGTCGAAAGGACTCCCACCGTACTGCCTAACCAATTTACCAAAGGGATTGGCGCTCCTGCTAGTCTCCAATTTGAGGCTGTTTCTTCGATGATGTGCAGCATACCACTGAAGGAAGCTTTTTTGTCCTAAAAAATTCGCCGGTTTCTCTCTCTCCAAATCTCCCAACACACCAATGTGGAAAGTGTCTCGGTTGCTTTGGCTTGTTCCATAGTCTCATTCTTAGCAAAGGAAGAAAGCCAACAGAGAATAGAACTCATTTGATCAGACCAGCTCGCAGGATTGAGCTTTCGCACCCCGTACTGTTCTGCCACTTTGGTCCAAATACCCCTGACCCAAGGGCACTCCAGAAACAAATGTCTTGCCGTCTCCAAGTTTCTCCGGCACAAAGGGCAGAAAAAATTATTTTGCCACCCCCTCTGCAAAAGCTTATCCGCCGTTAGAATTCTCTCCAGAACTAGAGTCCAAAGGAAGACCTTGCATTTAGGCGGCGCCCATTGCCGCCAAATGATGGCTTTGAAATTCGTACTGGAAGAGCCGAAGAACTGAGCTCTATATGCTGATCCCGCCGTGTATTTCCCTGAACTCGAAGCTGTCCAGGTTATTGTGTCATCCTCCTCCGGATTAAGATTGACTGACTCGAGTTTGCTAGCCAACACGACCAACTCGTCGATGTGGCAGTCTTGAATCTTATGTCTCAGGTCCAGGAGCCATTTCTCCCCAAGCAACGCCTCATAAACGGTCCTGTTCTTCCTAACAGAGATACGAAAGAGAGACGGCGCAACTTTTGCCAGGCTCACACCATGCATCCAATCAGTCCAGAAGGTGGCTTTCCTCCCATTCCCAATCTCTATATGTGTTGAAGCTGCGAACAAAGCTCGATCCACATAGTTGACAGGGATATTCATCTTCTCCCAAGGCTTGCCATGCGCCGTCCAACGCTGCCAGAGCCAACGCAGGCGAAGGGCCCTGCTAAATCTGTCAATGCACTTGATTCCAAGCCCACCCAAGGATTTAGGCCGACACACATGCTTCCAGCTCACCCGGCATTGCCCGCCCGAGCAGGCCGAATCGCCGGGAATGAGTGATGGAGCTCCCTGTCGCACCATTGACAATGGCAGCAGACGACGCCGTACGGCAAAGGATGGATAACCAAGTTCGCCATCTCAGAGGAAACCCTCTGGCTGCAAGCATGTCCAGGAGGTATGTCCATGTCCAGGAGGTATGTCCATGTTGTTTGATGATTATGTATACTAGCACTCGTGCCCGTGCGTTGCAACGGGAGAAAATATTATATCTTAAGACAGGGACGAATACGTATGTTATTGTCGACAAATATAATTATATAAATATTTCTTGGAAGCAAAAATCAAGTGGCTTTGCTTAATTTGCACATTGTAAATTGGCACGAATATTTTTTTAAGAACAATAGTTTGATTTGCCCATAAAAATATTGTTGCAAACACATAACAACATGAGCTAGCTATTTTTGGTTATTTTTTCCCCAAATACATCTAGCAGCATGGCACGGCAGCAGCGTGCACATACTCCAGCAGCCCAGGCCAACCTCGCGGCGACCCACGCAGCAGCATGGAAGACCGATCGAGGCGATGGCGCGATGCTAGACGGCCGGCCGCCGAGACGCACGTCCTCGTTCACGAGGCCGATGCCGATGGTCAGCAGCAGCTCTCCCCAGAGGCGGCGAGCAGCTCGGCAATGCTGTCGTACGCGCAGCGGCAGCTCGCCTAGTCCCCCTACGACGCCGATGTGATTCAGTCTTGGAGCATCTCTCCGTGAACTCGGTCTGTCGTCCTCGTCCCAGCCTCCCAGGCTACCATGGCTGCCGCAGCCGTCCGACACCAGGACACAGTTTCTGCGTGAGGGAGAGAAGCCCTCCGTGGGACCTTGCTAAGGCGACCTTGATGATCTTCAGGACGCGGTCATGGCGGCTGTCATCAGAGGGCAGTCGCGCGGATGACATTGACGAGAGCTTCTTCTTCATCAAGCTGACGGGGACGGTTCTGGCCGAGGCCATCCAGGTCGGCGGCACACGCAACAAATTACGCACCAGCACCTCGCAGCGACGCCGTTCTCCTAGAGAGCGGGCCGATTGGAGCCTAGAGGGCCAAGTTGGAGGCAAGCTCGCGCGTGCTATTGGAAACGCACAGGACATCAGCATCATCATTAGAAGCCCAAGGTGACGCGTGTGGGCGTGTGGCAACTGGCGTCCGTTGAGAGGGCGACGGCGGTGGCAGTTTCGTCCTGGCTCGATGCATGCTGGCAGGTTGCGGTGGCCACGGCTGGGTCAAGGTGCAGACGGAGTCGTTTAGCCGGCGTTGGGGGCAGCAGCTTCCATTGGCGACGTCATGGACATCGATCAGAGGAGAGCGAATCTAAGCGATTTCGTGCGATAATTTGGTGAGAATCACGCGAGGAAAAGAGGGATATATGGGTCGATTGCGTGGGTTAGGCAAGTAATAAAACAGGGCAATCTACGGAGTACACAGGGAATAGAAATCGATTCGGGAGAAGAGTTCGTAACCAATCACACTTAGCGATCGATCCAGAATGAACAAAACAAAACGGAATCAAACGACGTTGGAAAGGACGACGGAAACAGCAGGACATATCGATTACCGATCAGTTTTTTTTAACAACTTATAGGTGGCATGGTGCGTAATTTGTTTCAACTCTAGGGGTAAAATTGGAAAGTGAAAAACGGACCATCACCTGTAGCCATATTATATAGTAGAGATGACATGCTAATATGCTATGGCAAGTCCTAGAACAAGTACTCCTTTTCGCGTTAAGATTGCGAGAAAATCATATGCAATAGTTATTACCATCTAGAGGGTTTGGCCTCCATTCCAGTGTTGTGCCTTCCGCCCGCCGATGCCACCGCTAGAAGCCCTCAGCGGAGTGCTTCCTGGTCGTTCCGAGCGCCTGCGCCACCGCAGCTAGCTGCGCCTTGAGCCCGATTTCTTTTCTGCGTGCTCTAATCCTCTAGGGTCTTTGCTCGTTTTCTATGACCCTTCAGCACCAAGTCCAAAATAACCAAAGCAAGAATATACTAGCAGCACATATGTATATAAACTATTACACCAATCTCCTTTAATTTGACTTCTAAGTTTTGTTGGTAAATTAATTGCTCGAGAGGTAGGAATCCATCCATGGTTAAAAACAGCAAAAGAGAGTACATCATGCACAACCTGACTAATGAATGATACATAGTAGTCCACATTTTCTAGATTAAACATGCATATGATAGCGCTTCACACAAGAATTCCACATGATAATAACGACGTTTCACATAACAGAGATAGCACATAACCTACTTGGTCGGCAAAGATGCCTGCCAAAGGTTCATAACATTCACAAGTCCATGAAGCAGTCTCGCTCGATATTGTATAATCTGTCAGCAAAGCGGGACCAAGCAACAGTAATCTTCACTTCATCTTTACCTCTAGAGGAGGTTTTCCCTTTAGAGGCCTTGTGGCTATGAAGGAAACATGTAGCCCGACTTGTCTGGCAATCCTTGGCTTGGAACGAGACTCGACCACTAGCAAGTATAGCACCGGAGCGAGAGTAGGTATTTATGAAGAACTTGAGCCTTCCTTGTACAGAAACAACGCGCCTCCACAGATTGAGGTAACCATCTTGATCCACACTCATCGTGCCATCGTCGGCAGCCTTGCCTGCCGACGTTCCATACTTTGAATCAAACAAGACGATCTCATTGTTAGGATCTTCGTCCTCGTAAGGCGAGGCGGAACACATGACTTGTCCCCGTATCTAAAGGGTGATCCACGCGTGACGCAGACAGCCAGAACGGTGGCTTGGCGTGATCTGGTGAGTTGTTCGAAGCACAAGTCTATTTTGCATAGGTAGTTGGAGAGGTGGGAATAGTACCAATCACGATTCGAAGGATTGTTATGCTGGAAGACTCGAGTGACCAATCTCCTATCTTCAGACCGAGACTCTCCCCCTTTTACTTTGAGTTGGAATTCAATGTGAACAGGTTCGTTGGACATGATCGCACGGCTTGGGCCAGTCAAATGCAAATACGGATTCTGCAACAAGCACCATCGATCATCGTCTGTTGTCCTTCATTTACTAGTCCATAAAAGGACAGCAACAATACAATTGCAGAGTGTATGTATTCATAGAAAGAAGGTGCTACCTTTTTAGTGAGGGTTTGGCTCTGGCTCCTGGGACGGTAGAAGAGGACGTTGCGCTTGTGATCCACATTCCGAAAAATTTCGTCCGGTAAATACTTGGGACTAAGTGACGCTGCAAATATCATCAGAATTATACATATACACAAGCAAGAAGGCCCAGAGAGAAGGGCGGGCAGAAATCTATCGAGGCATTTGATGATAACCCCCGGATCACTTAAACCCCACATGTCAGTGACAGCGAAAAGGGGGTTATCATCAAACATAATCGCACCTGAGGGTTATCCGGAGAGAAGAGCGGGCGGAAATCTATCAATTATCCCAAATCTATCGATCAGTGGGTTGGTTACTCACTCAATATTGCTCTTCAGCTGGAGAGTGAAATCATTCTTCTCCTCTTCCATGGAGGATTCAGGAGCGAACTCCTCCTCTTCTTCTTGCTCCTCATCTTCATCTTCGACGTATTGCTCTTCTTCGTCTTCGTCCTTCTCTTCTTCCTTCGTGCTTGGTTCTTGGGAGATCGATTTGGGCTCAGGGTCGTCGTAGTATGGTATCTCTTCTTGGGACAGCTAATGTGCGTGTTGCGAGCATCTCCGCCGTCGCCGGCTACGTGCCGGTTCCGTCGGAGCACAGATCGCCGATCGCCTCCGCGACTTCTCCGCCGTCCGCCGCCGGACAGACGACCGGTGGTCGTATTCTGTCTCAGGCTTGGATCCGCCTGGCCCGCTAGACAGTAGCTCCAGGCTACGTCTGGCCTCCTCCCGTGCCATGATGGGCCTCTCATCTAACCTTGCGGCCCATCTAGGTTCAGTTGATCCATGGCCTTTGATCTCTGCTTGTACTAAGATTTGTTTCAGCGTCAAAAAGAAATTGTTTCAACAAAATTCTCAAAGTTAAGTAATGATATGATCTTTTTTTAGAACTTAGTAATGAAATGATCCGTTGATCTCATTTTCTAGACCATATCGAAGGAATGGCAGACCGAGAAACATATGGGTGAACGACTCAAAGCGTTTAGTATGCAAATTATTTGTTTAATCAGAATAAAAAACTTGTTTGTAATGATTTGGCGTCGCCCTGTAGGCTCCTGTATCCCAGTTCTTCTCTGGTTGTCCGAGACATCTTTTCAACCGGAGGCTCCATTCTGAAATATATAATGTTTATCTTTTCCGATTCACTTGTTTCAATCCGCCTGTAGGTAGTCCCCATTTAAATATCTGAAACGTCTTATGATTTGGAACGGAGGGAGTACAGTCGTATCTCATTTCACTCAAGTTCTAGCCCAAAACAGCAGGAAACTTCTATTCAAATGCCAAAAGGGAGTCTGGAGAGGATACTTATTGTTCTCGATCCAGGCCCGCCTCTGTCAAAGCGTACTATACCTATACTAGGCGACAACCAATTAATCATTGCGTGTATCAGCACGAAAGATAAAACAAAAGCAACCAGAACGATACAAAACAAACATCAACTCCAAAGAATTGCAGCACAGACTTCTGCATCAGCCAAGAGGTGCCCAACTTAACTTGTGAACATATGGGCTTCTGGCTTCAAGCAAAAAGTTAAATGGCAGTCTTTTGAGTCGCACAAGGTAAAACGGAAAACATCAACATCCATAAAAGCAACTCCTCCGAAAATATACTACACGAGAACTAAGTGTCATACATGAAAACTGAGACTTTGGGTACTGCGGAGGAACAATGATCAAGCACAAACCATCTTTTGTAATATTGGTATTAAATGGCAGCCAGGGCATATGCGCAATATATTCACTGATTTTACAACCTCTCAAACAAGTCACAAGAGCTACATATGATGCACCCAATCTCAATTAACTACGCCGCCTATGTGACTGGTGGAGCTGGGCCAGAAAAAAATAACTCAAATCAATCTCACTGCTTCCGAAAACGATATAAAGAGACAGCACCACTTCACTCTCCTGTCGACAAAACTAGTGAAAAGAAGCATTTGTTTATAAAACAACTCGCAAATATAACAAATTTTGGTCGCAGATATTAGTAAGAGAAGGATGAGTTGCGCAAGTGCCTACCCATCATTCTGTCAAAATTGGCTTAAGCTCAAAACGCTGTGCGGCCCACCGGAGGAACAGCAACAACCTTCCCTATAGCTACTGTCTTTCCTGCAATAGCAGAGGTAGGAGGAATTATGAATATTTTAACATACAGTTGGATTAGCATACAAATAGATACGACTGAAAAAATTACTGCAGAGAAAGAGATAGATATAACTAGGAAAAGAGTCCATGAAACAAATCAAAGCCACAAGGTTTTAAAACAAATGCAAGAAAACTGAATGGTGGATGCCTAGAAGAACATGGGTCACTGGTCAGGGGTTGCTCAATTGGTTCGATTTCCCTGTACCCTTTTCATTATCTTATCTTACATAGAAACATGCATTAGGGCCTTATTCTTAACTTCCGACCGAGCCATGAAAAGAATTTAAGTTTTCATTTTAAAATGAAACATGGCGAGCTTCAGGGTCAGTGCAGCCAGAAAAAGGGCAAAAAGCCTATTCAAAAGTTCACAATAATAAGCTATGTGGTATAGTAGTGCCAAGGATTACAAGTAATCTTTAAAAAAAATCCATAGCAGTCGTACAAGAAAACAAAACGGCCCTGTATTGTTCACTCTAGAAGGTAAAGAAAATATGTTCTGAAGCTTATACACTTGCCTTCCGTTCGTAGAGTAAACCTTCCAAGCTGAGGGACATCAGAGAACTGCTCTATGCATATCAAACTATTCACCTAATTGCATGACACAGCACAGTTAGTTCTACAAGCAATGAAAAATTACGTTATACAAATGACGCTCTGGATTAATACCTGAATGCGACAAACTACAACCGCACCATTCTTCACAAACAGAGGCTTCCGCTTTGCCTTCTTCTTCTTAGGGTCAGTTACTTTCGCTTTCTTCATGTCAATTTCCTCTATGAGATCAACAATCTCACACTCCTCAACAACAGAGTGGATATGTAACACTGCCTTGTAGCCAGAAGTGAAAATAGCCTAGCATATTGCAAACTTAGAATGTTAATTAATTAAAAGAATAAATATTGGGAAGAGAACCAGTATTGTTCATAATTGTGTGGCAGTAATAGTTATATACTTGGAATGATGCAAATTGGTGATCATTCATACAGAAAATCAAATCTAGGCAATAAAACATTAAAAAAACATGCTAGATGTAGCATTGCTATTGCACACTGAAAGATGACCCACAAATATATACAGAAGTTGCTATTAGCATGAACAAGTGAAATATGGCAGAAGCCAAGTATTGAATAACGAAACGTCAATCCAATTCTCAGTTAAGCTAATCACTTCCATATTCACACAAACAATACATATATTGTATTCCCATATACATATACATGGACCATGTATTCTCATCAGCAAATTGACATCCAACAAGAGTAAGGTGCACATGCATACAATACAGATTATGCAATATAAGGATGCAGGCTGGAAAAAAACACAATAACTCTGAAAAGCAGTCTCCTTCAACTTATTTATGTAACTGAAACAACACTTACATTATCGAGCAACTCCAGAATCTGCAGTTGAGCATTGAATTCAGTGAAAGCACCAACAGGATTAGCTGCATGTATAGGCATTATAAAAATGAGAATAAATGTCAAATTAAAAAATGATCCACAACTAAAGTACACAAGTAAACAGCCTCTACAAATCTTTCAAAAATTTACAGGCAACATATGCCAAATTAATGTTGGAAATACAGAAAAAAACGTATTCAAATAATATAACCACATTTTCCATTCCAAAATAATTGAAGATTTAGGTTTGTCCTAATTCAAACTACTTTATCTACTTATGTTTGACCAAATTCGTAGAAAAATATATCAACATCTACAAGACAAATTTAGCTATATTTGATTCATCATACAATACATTTTTGTGCTATATAGATGCGAGTTTGAAAATATCGACACATTCTATAAATTCGGTCAAACTTGGAGAAGTTTGACTTAGGACAAACCTAGAACTTTGATTATGTTGGGACGGGGGAGTAGGTTATTTGGTTAGAATATCCATGTTAGTTTATCGGTGGCACTGTAATAAAACTGCAGCTCGACCCACTTTTGGTTCTTTTTCAGAGTGGAGGCCGAACCAACTGAATCATTTCCTTTCCTTTGTCAAGCCAAACACATGCTAAATCAACCCACTCGACCCTGGGTTAAATGCCTGAATCGTGTCAAAAGACAGGGAAGTTCTGTCACACTATAACACTATAACTGGACTCACAATAAATGTTTCAGACGGAAAAAGAGGAAGCTAAATTTAAATGTCTAGAGGCACGTAGACCTAGGGTCATCGTGGCTCAAGGAGTAAGGGTTGGCCTGCCATGAGTTTTATGATGATAAAAGGTAGGAGAGGGTAAATTTTGTACTTGGTAATTCTCACTGCTTGATATAACGCTACTGGAAATACGCTTTGTCCATATAAAAAATTACAGAAAACAATCGTAAGAAGCTGGTCCCTAAAGAGCCTAACCATATCTCAAGTAACCCGATATGCAACCTAATCCTATTATAACTGATCTTGTATCTAAGATAGATACTAAAGGTTGCCATGTGCCTGCTTCAGTTGCCTTCGAGCACACGCAACTTGTCCTCAAGCTGCTCATTATTTTATGATAGCCCTAGGTCTGTGTTTTCCTCATGTCAACTCTGGTAGGAGCTGGATTCACAATCGTTCCAGCCTAATACTATATTAACTTCTCTTTGAAGAATGTACTTACCAACGCTCGAAAGTACAAAGCCAGCTGCAATATCATCCTCTTCAATTCCAGACAGTTTGACACGAACATTCTCACCAGGTCCAGCACGCCGCACTTTCTTCTCATCCAAGCTTATACCAATGACTTTGACGTTGGACTGCTCAAACATAAGACATTGCAGACAAATTGAATTGGATAGTCCCAAATAGAACGGGTAGACAAAGGGTGTTACACTGAGATAGAATAAAATACCTTGTTCGGCATAACCAACAGGCTGTCACCCTCTCTGATAGTCCCAGACTCTAATTTGCCCATCAAAACAGTGCCCATATCTTTATATTTATCAATAATTGGCATCCTAAATTTTTAACAAAGAGAGCTGTTAAGCTTGCATGGGCATCTATATTTTTAGCACATGGAGTAAACTAGTAATAAAAGTTAAAGGAGCATGCCTAAGTTTCAAACCTTACTGGACCTTTCGGGTCACGCAAAGGAACTTCGATACGGTCCATAACTTCAAAAAGGCAAGGACCATCCCACCAGCTACAAATGCTTTTATCCATCCTGGTCTTCATATTGGCCCCACAAAGACCAGATATTGGCAAGAACTGGACATCTGGTAACAAAGGCAATGAAACGGTAAGAAAGAGCATCTAGTTTGCTATACATCGCAACAGTCCCTTACCAAGATATACCCAAGCACAATGTAACACCTTGCAAAATCTTAATGCCCCACTTCATGAAACAGGAAATCGACTAGACACGGTCTAAGCATCCACTTATTTAAACATATAAAAAACCATCTACACATGAACACATCGATGCTGAATGCACAATTTTCTTAACACAAAAGACCGAAAAAGCAACTGCACATATTCCCGCATTCCAGCTTGAAACATGCTAATAACCACATATATTTTGAGATAACGTAAAAAGCATAATAATACCTTTCTTAACATTGTATCCCGAAGATTTGAGAAAAGGGACCATTTTTCCTTCAATTTCATCATACCTGAAACAAATTATAAAATTGTCATTTTGCTCCAGCTAGACCTGTTGGAATATTAGAATCTTTCAATCTAAGAACAAGGTATGTGCCCCCAAGCATACCTTTCTTTGGACCATTGTACCGTAGGTTCATCCATCTTGTTGATGATAACTATCAACTTAGAAACACCTAGAGTTTTTGCAAGCAGTACATGTTCACGAGTTTGCCCTCCTTTTTCATAACCAGTTTCAAATTCACCTTTTCGAGCGGATATGACCTGAAAAAAAGGAAAATATTGGAACATATTCAACGGGGGAATTACTAAAGATGAAAATAACAATGCCATGGCCTATAGTTACCAGAACACCAATGTCAGCTTGAGATGCACCACTTATCATATTTGGAACATAACTTTTATGGCCCTGCAAATTCAGATCATTCAAGTAAATAAACGATTCATAAAACATGAATTCAGTTCAACGGCAATTGCAAGTGCTCGAGACACACACATCAAATAAATTAAAGCATCATTAGTGAAGAATTAGATTTGTCAACAGAAGTTGCATACTTCATCTCTGAAGAAAACATATGCATGGGCCAATGGGCATGGTCGAAAGTACCAAGTGTGACGTAATAGCCATACAAGTACATCGAACAAGTATGACACGTATAGGGATGAAGCAGAACAGTGGCATTGCCAACAAAGCAGTGAATGTACCAAGAAAATTGTGCCAAACATGGTTTTAGAGTCACAAAAGTGTAGCTAACAATGTGCCAGAAGGACTGGATTCAGATCAATGGATCTCTGGCCCCAGCCAATAAGAGTATGTGCTCATGTATGAGTGCAAACAAAATAATCAGAAGTTCAATCACATCGCTGGAAGGGAAGTCATTTAAGTTAGGAATGGGATAAAAAATATCTTAGTGTTAAGCAGTGTGCAAGTGTTTGCTTCGGACTCTGGTGTTGCACACGTGAAATCTTTTGTATCCACATTTTAATTTTATACAATGTAAGGTTAAGAGTTAAATTTAGATCAGAACATCTTGGGACAAATTTCTTGCATTGCCACAAGCCCATTATATGGACTGCCAGTCGTATTTAATAACAGTTATTGTTAAGTTTAATATCATTTAGTGGAAATTATCCAAGAACCTTACCAAAAACAATCTATGCAATTTTTAGGTTGACCATGTAGATTCCTTAGTCATTACCAGAACAGATTCAGCAGGAACATAAGACACTAATGTTTTGTACAGCTCAAACTATAGCCCGGTCATCACAATGCTGCTGCAGACACAGAAAAATCCAGAGAACCAGACAGAGTTCATGCAGGAAGAAACACAAAAAGTACTACCTCCGTCTTGGAATATAAGACGCCTAAACGTCTTGTTTTTTTGGGACAGAGGAAGTATCACTGTAATATGTGAAAGAGAAATACCGGTGCATCCAAGATAGTGAATCTTGTATTTTCAGTCTCAAAGTAGGCTCTACCAACTTCAACAGTCTTTCCCTGAACACATGCAAAAAGAAGTGTCAAAACTAGAGATTTAACGCACTAGTCATTAAGCAGCCATATGAAAAAAAGATACCTTTTGTCGCTCTTCCTCATTGGTATCCATAATATAAGCCATATACCTGCAAGTGTTCAGATTAAAATATAAGGAATGCATTGATGGTCGATTTCAAGGGGGAAAGGATGAACAAAAACAGGAGCATATGTGTGGAAGAATATCCACATTATTAACTAGTATGAACAGTCAACTTTCACGTTCACAATATATGGGTTAGCCTCGCAGAAAAGATGTATAAGCTAAATATTGCTTACAGCAACTCACCAGCTTTCTCGACTTTTATCCTTTGCTTCCTTTTCATATTTCTGGATGGTCCGGTCATCGACTTGACCACTCAAGAACAATATTTGCCCTCCAGCAGTCGATTTTCCAGCATCTAGAGCCATGAAACAACAAAATAAAATTTAAGTACATTCAGTAAGAAATCAGCTCTGCTACTAGAGAAACAAACTTACAGAACACCAGTAGTATTCATACAAAAAGGGGAGACTCGGCAGAAACAAAGAAATGGATCGACCATAACAGAAGAAAAGAGAGTAAAAGACCAGTAAGCTGGTGTACATGATAACTATTTCATAAGCCACAAAACATAAAGATTGAATAATCTAGACAATTCAGGCTAGGATGTCGGCACATATGAGTATATGACAGTTGCACATCCATATTCTAGAGCAAAGTACCCCATCTTGTGTGTGTTAAGCATATTCAAGATTTAACCATACTAAATCTTCCAGCAGCTTTTAAGGTTGGACATATAATGTATGTTTGACTATAAGATTGCAGTAACTATTAGCAAGATCCATAATGCCAAAACATACATAACGTGTCTACCAATCTCCATAGAAGGAAGCATGAAGATAGGATATAACAGTTCCCATTCTACCATCATCACTGCTAACTACACTAATAATCCTTAAGAAGAGCATATTATCATAAAGATTCACAAGCTTAGTGAAGCAGCACAAGGCTGTGGAGGAACAACTCCACCTTGCTGCTACAACGTGGACAGCACAAATGTTGAAGGAACCACTTCAACGTGCTGCGCTAGATATCGCTCTAGAGGCGTGGGCTGCCAAGAGTTCAATCCAAACTCTTTAACACACAAGATCTAATCCAAGATCTTTAGGACAGAACACAAGTTCTTATTATTGATAGGTAGAGTGTACATAGGCTGGTTACATAGTAGAGGTGAGGACCTCTATTTATAGGCTCCATGAGCTTTCACTACTTAGCTCTACTTAAAGCTAGAAGGTTCTAGAGTACACTACTTAAAGCTAGGAAAGCAAATACAAACAACCTAGTTACTACTCATGGCTGGAACACTCTAGAAACCACTACACAACGTATGGCTATAGTGCCAAATTATGTAGAATATAGTAGAAGTGTGTAGAAGCCATAATGAATTTGACTCCAACTTTATTTTTATTTTAGTTTCTCTACTGTCCCTCATCATCCTCCCCTGGTTGTTTAGAACTCGACCTCGAGTTATCCTCATAAAGTGCTTGTTCTGGATGATAAAGAGTCAGGTCTGCCACATTGAATGTGTTGGAGATTCCCATGTCATTTGGAAGATCTATCACATAGGCATTGTCATTTATCTTCCTCAGAATTGAGAAGGGTCCATATTTCCGCTGCCTAAGCTTCCCTTTGATGCCTAAAGGCAGTCTTTCTTTACGAAGGTATACCATTACCTTGTCACCAACTTGGAATGTCTTCAACCTCCGTTTGCAATCAGCTAGCTGTTTGTACTTCTGATTTTGCGCCTCCAACACATGGCGAATTTCTTCAAATAGTTCGGTGTAGTTATCAGCAAAGGACAATGCTGCTTTTGAGTTTCCCTTTGATGGTAGCTTCACTAGATCCACCACATGTGTTGGAACTTTAGTGTAGACAATAGAGAAAGGACTCCTGCCTGTTGATCTATGCTTGGAGTTGTTGTAGGAGAATTCAGCAAGGGATAAAGCTAAATCCCATTGTCCCTTTCTATCTCCACAAATGCAACGGATCAGATTACCCAAAAACTTGTTCACAACTTCCGTTTGCCCATCTGTTTGTGGGTGCGCAGTACTAGAAAATTTTAATTCAGTGTTGAACTGCTTCCACAAAGTGAGCCAAAATGCAGCTAGAAACTTGCTATCACGGTCCGAGACGATGGACCTTGGGACCCCATGAAGTCTGACCACTTCTCGAAAGAACAAATTTGCCACATGATGCGCATCTGTTGTCTTGCGGCATGGAATGAAATGAGCCATTTTAGAAAATCTGTCCACCACGACAAACACTGCATCATTCCCGCGCCTTGTTCTTGGCAAACCCAAGACAAAGTCCATAGAGAGATCCTCCCATGGAGCTTCAGGAACAGGCAAAGGCATGTACAACCCTGTGTTCGTGACTTGGCCTTTGCAGGTTTGACATACGGGGCATCGCTGAACAAACTTTCCAGCATCTCTCTTTAGTTGTGGCCAAAAGTAACGATCCTCCAGGTTAGCGATAGTCTTGTCGCGTCCAACATGGCCACTAAGATCACTAGAATGGAGCTCTCTAATTAACTTGTCACGTAGAGAACTTCTTGGGATGCACAAGCGATCATTCTTGAAGAGATAGCCATCTTGCACCAAATAGTCGTCACCTAATGGTTGGCCTCTCATGTGCTTTACCCAAACATGGCCAAAGTCTTCGTCCTCCTCATACAACTCCTTTAGTTGATCCATGCCGGGAAGTTCAGCCTCAAAAGAAGTCAAGAGGCATGCACGGACTCAAAGCATCGGCTACTTGTTGGTGGCTCCAGATTTGTGCACAATGAGATAATTAAACCTCTCCAAATATGCTGCCCATCTTGCTAGCATGCGATCCACATGCTTTTGATTCCTAAAATGCTTCAAGGATTGATGGTCAGTGTAGACAATAAACTCCTTAGGCAACAGATAGACTTCCCAAGTCTTTAAAGCCCTGAAAACAGCATATAATTCTTGCTGATAGGTGCTCCACTTTTGTCTTGCTTCGCTTAGCTTCTCACTGAAGAAAGCAATGGGTTTTCGTTCTTGAGATAGAACAGCCCCAATGCCTACTCCACTAGCGTCGCACTCCAGCTCAAAAGTCTTACTGAAATCAGGTAGCGCCAAGACTGGTGCTTGTGACAATTTTTCCTTTATTTCCTTGAAACTAGCTTCAGCTAATTCGTTCCATTGAAATTTCCCTTTCTTTAGACATTCAGTGATTGGTGCCATGATCGTACTGAAATTCTTCACAAACCGCTATAGAACGTTGCAAGACCATGGAAGCTTCTCACCTCTGAGATAGTCTTTGGTGTTGGCCATTCTCTGATTGCTTCAACTTTAGAGTCATCAACATGAATGCCTTCACTTGTTATGACAAACCCCAAGAAAATAAGTCGTGTTTGAAGGAAAACACATTTCTTCAAGTTCACATAAAGTTCGTTTTCCTTTAGTACCCATAGCACCTTACGGATGTGATCCAAGTGTTCATCTTCATCTTTACTATATATCAAGATATCATCAAAATAAACCACAACAAAGTGGGATAAGAAGGGTCGAAGTACCTGGTTCATCAAGTGCATAAAGGTACTTGGTGCATTTGAGAGTCCAAATGGCATGACCATCCATTCAAACAACCCTTCCTTTGTCTTGAACGCTGTTTTCCATTCATCCCCGGGTCTAATGCGAATTTGATGATATCCGCTCTTCAAATCGAGCTTTGTGAACACTCTTGCGCCACTAAGCTGATCTAACATGTCATCCAAACGGGGAATAGGGAATCTATACCTTACGGTGATCTTGTTGATGGCTCTACTATCCGTACACATGCGCCAAGACCCATCCTTCTTTGGCGTGATCAAAGCTGGTACGGCGCATGGACTGATACTTTCTCGAATGTGCCCCTTTTGCAGCAATTCCTCCACCTTTTCCTTCAGTATAGCATGCTCTTTTGGGCTCATCCGGTAGTGTGGAAGATTAGGAAGACTTGCTCCCGGAATTAGGTCAATTCGATGTTGAATTCCTCTCATCGGCGGTAGGCCTTGTGGCTCTCCAAGTATGCTCTGGAATTCAGCTAGTAGGCCATGTACCTTTGCTGGAATTTCAACCACCGGTTGCTCTTCACCTTTCACAATAAGTGCAGCACACACATTTGCCTCCTTTAAGTCTTCCATAAACTCGCTAGAGGTGTGAGAAATAGTTAACATGTTCTTCTCCTCCTCCTTAGAGGTTTTGGCATCTGATTGGTTTGGTACTATAATGATCTTTCGCTTATTCCAAGTGAAAGAGTAAGAATTTTCCTTCCCTTTGTGTGTAGAATCCACATCAAACTGCCAAGGTCTTCCAAGAAGAACATGGCTGGCATCCATATCAACAACATCACACAAGACATTGGAGCGATAGTACTTACCCAACGAGAGTGGCAGGTTGCATTGTTTGGTGATCCTCATATTCACCCCTTTCTTGATCCATCCAATATTGTAGGGATTTGGGTGATCATGAGTCTCAAGCTTTAAATGGTTCACCAAATTCTGAGAGATAAGATTCTCACAGCTGCAACTGTCAATCACTAATTTGCATACCTTGCCATTCACGGTACATTTGCTCTCAAATATTTTCTTCCGTTGTGTGTTGTCGGGCTGTGGTGTCGAGCACAAGAGACGTTGAATCACACACACCACCTCTTCACCTTCTTCTTCACAAACATCTTGTCCTTCTACATCCTCAGATTCATACTCTTCGTCATCTCCATCATCATGGATAGTTGTGTTGGCGAATTTCCTCAATGGGCAATTGCTAGACACATGTCCCTCTTCACCACATTTATAGCATTTTACCACCGGCTTTGTCCTACTCTTGCCAGCTTGCCTTGGGCAGGTTGTTTTGCCTTGGGTTGAGCGGACTTCTCTTCCACTGTATGGGAGTGACTCCTAGATGAACCTTCAGTATGAGGAAATGGAGCCTTACTTGCCTTTCTTGTCCTTGCCAACCTTTCAGCCTTTAATGCAAGAGCTTGTGCTTGGTCAATGGACCAAATTTGTTGCATCATCAAACGATCCTGAATAGTATCATTGAGACCATTGATGTACCTTGCAACTTGTTGATCTTCAGTTTCAGCAAGGTTGCACCTCACTTGTAGCCTTAGAAACTCTTCTGTATACTCTGAAACAGTCCTCTTTCCTTGAGCACAGTTTTGAAACTGAATAAATAGGATCTGATCATAATCAGCAGCAAGAATCTCCCTTTCAAAAGACTCTTCATTTGCCGCCAAATATCTTCTTCCTCCTTTGATGAATCACCTTCATTGGCAGTAGGAGGAACACCCTTTCTTATCATCTCAACCAGCTGATCGAATCTCCGGTTAAGATCTTCACGTAGCGCTTGGATTTGTTGTTCTGCAGCATCTATTCTCTTTCCCAATTCCTCCATTGTTTGCTGTAGCTTACTTTCAAAGAGTACACCAAGAGCTGGAACAGATCAGCAAGGCTCTTATACCACCTGAAGCAGCACAAGGCTGTGGAGGAACAACTCCACCTTGCTGCTACAACGTGGACAGCACAAATGTTGAAGGAACCAATTCAACGTGCTGCGCTAGATATCGCTCTAGAGGCGTGGGCTATCAAGAGTTCAATCCAAACTCTTTAACACACAAGATCTAATCCAAGATCTTTAGGACAGAACACAAGTTCTTATTATTGATAGGTAGAGTGTACATAGACTAGTTACATAGGTAGAGGTGAGGACCTCTATTTATAGGCTCCATGAGGTTTCACTACTTAGCTCTACTTAAAGCTAGAAGGTTCTAGAATACACTACTTAAAGCTAGGAAAACAAATACAAACAACCTAGTTACTACTCATGGCTGGAACACTCTAGAAACCACTACACAATGTATGGCTATAGTGCCAAATTATGTAGAATATAGTAGAAGCGTGTAGAAGCCATAATGAATTTGACTCCAACTTTATTTTTATTTTAGTTTCTCTACTATCCCTCATCACTTAGTAAGGCCCAAGACATGGCATCCTCATCCCATGTTATCACCAAAACTAAGCTATCACACAAGCAGTCAAAAGGGAAACATGGCAAAATGAACATCAATTTTCAGAATTGTATCAAGCACATGTCTTGCTACCACCTGGTTTATTTATTTTTGAACGAAAACAGGCAGTAAGAAGACTAACCAACATGGCCGATGAAAACCACATTCAAATGGCGCTTTGTTTCCTCTTCCTCAGCGGCTACCATATCGACATCCTCATGAGCAGCAGCTGGATTAATACAGAAAGCAGGGTTCCTTAAGAGTACTAACAAAATGTTGGAATGATTCATGGCATTTCATAGGAATAAGGTTAAAAATCAAATACAGGGAACCATCTGGATCATCAATCTCTCAAGAAAGTTAGTTCTGTGTTAGATGGGAATTAGAGATTTAACTATACCAATCTATTAACCTGCCATCAGCTTTTACGAATCAATAACAAGAAAAATAGTGAAATGACATTGTCGAAACATATTCATTAACTTAAGTATGCCCTCAATTTTCTTTAATGAGTTGATATTATATTAATTGAATATCCTTTTTGTTTTACGAGAATTTTGCTACTTCTAACTTGCAATCCATATTTCCATAATTAAGATTGCTTACTAATTAAATGGAGGAAAGCAGTCACTTTTCAAAATTGCAAAAAAATAATGGCATAAAATTAAGAAGGCATATAAATAACTAACACTTTAAGAAGGTATATAAATTACTAACATTTTAAGAAGGTATATAAACAACAAACATTTTTTTAGTATTGGAAACAGTATAATAAATAATTAACGATAACTGCATTAATAATCTGAAGAAGGGTCTAATGCATACCGTCTGTCTTCAAATCCAACGAATGAAGTGATGACTGAATGTCATTTATACCTGGCAGTACATAGTTCCATTTACATGTAAGAAGTTAAAACACAGTGATTAGGAACTTAAGACTACTGTTTTACAGCATATCACCACAGAGGATGCCACTAGCTGAAGAACGATGTGTTTCAGCCTTTATAATGGGCGATAATAAACTTTTAGCTTTCCTTGTATTGTAAAGTAAATAACTAAAAAAATTGTTGTTATATATGAAATCTTTTGGGGGGCAGGGGTGAATAGTAGGCAAGCAAGCAACGTACTTTCTCCAGACACTTTATTGCTAAGACAAATAGTTACTGTTAGGCTGTTCAGTAAACAGTATTGTCTGATGTAGTGATGTGCATCAGTTATTTACAGCGACACCCATGGGTTAATGTGCAGGTAATGCAAGCTTCATATAAGCATAGAATCACAAGGGCCAAGCTCATGAAAGAACAGGCAGAATGGGAAGCAGAGACAAATTTTCCAATTAAGAGTGATCAGGACTAGTCTCGTACAAGAGAAACCCCAGTTTCCTTCCGTGAAAACAGGAAAAAAAAAGCTTCAGAGAGATCGGAAGGACCGGCACTCGGTCTTGTATGTAGCAAGGAAAACATGGACTCAGTGGAGACATCATCTATGTTATAAAATTAGACTAACTGGGTAGCATGCCTTCTACTGTCCGTTGGCAACTACAAATAGATCATACATTTACATATGTGAATCGAAGAGTTTAGGGAAGTACAGAAGTGGTTTCAAACTCAAACGTCTTGGTCCAGGTAAAACTTGTTTATTGTCAATTTTCAAAGTATGACGATTTCCAGTTCAGCTGATCAGCTCCATGTGGAAGTTCCATATGTTTTCCACTCCTTCCTAGCAGTTTTCACTTCATTACAACTTCAGTTTTCCAGTAGCATAGTCCTACAATTTTGATCGATCCGACACCTAATAGCGATTTTATGTCCAAAACTATTATGCAGCCTAGCCATAACAGTCACCTAATAGCGAATATTCAAACTATATATTCCTACAATTTTGATCAATCCGGTCGAGCTACAAGTACAAGGGCTAGTATACAGCCTAGTAAACCCACTTGTACTAGCCCTTGGTTCCACTGATAGGCATCGTCTAACAGACAGACAGAGTCACAGAGGGACACATCTAAATCTCATAAACGAGCGTCTAGCCAGAGGCTAACTTGAAGTAGGAATAGGCAGCACAAGTCAAATTTCCTCATCTTCTAACTCAACCGGGACGGCTGTTTCCCACAGCTTGTAAAGCCCAATCCATCGGGACAGCTGAAACAGCCAGCACCGCATCCTCATCCCAATTCATCGCCCCTAATCCGATTCCCTAGGAGATTGGACGTACCTTCTTCTGCCGGTGGCGCGGAAGGAGCAGCCGCATCGTCCGCGCCGTAGCTATGGGAGGGCCCCGCGTCGTCGCGCGCCCAGTCGTCGACGGCGCCGTCGTTCTGGGCGTGGTGCGAGGGGGCGTCGTGCTCCATCCCGCGAGCCGGGCGGGACAGACGGACGGCGCGGCGGCGGCGGCGGCGTCTAGGGTTTCTGCGTGCGCGCAGTGGAGAATCTGAGCTCTGTGGCGAGTTGGGGCGGCGCAATGGCTGGCTGATGTGCGGAGGACGGAGCGCGACAGGTGACGACGCGTGCCTTTTTCTTCCAGAGGGATCTGGACTCTGGACAACGGGGCGGGCACGGCTCTCTATGTGGGCCCGTGTGATCAAAGCCCAGCCCAGTTTACTCTGGACTGGGTTGTACAGTATATCATATACAGTACTCTGGACTGGACGATCACACCGGCCAAATCCTATACGCCGCCTCTTAGCGGCGCGTAACGGTCTAAAGAAACAGACACGATGCCGAAAAAAACCCAGCCGAAACAGCACATGAAACATTCGGCCGCAGCCCACTTAAGGAAGCTGTAGGCGGCGCAGGTCCTAAGCGCTGCTAACTAGCGGAGCGAAGGAGCTGCCGGTTTAACGAAATCCCAGCTCAGTTCACTCTGAACTGGTTTTGCTGTTTCAAATTGACAATTTTGACCGTCGACTAGTCTTTTCCCTGATATTTACTTTTTGTCCAAGAACCGCTAATTTTTTTTAATAATACATTTTTTTACTAAATTAGACAAATAATACCCATTTTGAAAAAAATTCAGAAATAATACGGGCTCGGCCCAGGCTGAGCCGATTAGTACCTGTCGGCCCAGGCCTGGCCGATTAGTACTAATCGGCACAGGCCTGGCCGATAAGTGCGCTAGCTCAGTCGTGCCCTGATTAGTAGTTTATCGGCCAGGCCTGGGCCGAAAGGTACTAATCGGCCAGGCCTGGGCCGACAGGTACTAATCGGCCCAACCTGGGCCGAGGCCGTATTATTTCTGAAATTTTATGATTTTGCGTAATATTTTTCGAATTTAATTAAAAAACGTATTATTAAAAAAATTAGCCCAAGAACCATGGTTCTTATTTCGATAAAATTCGCTGAAATTCTCCAATTTTGACTGTCTACTACTACTTGTTTTGATCTTACTCACACCGTGCAACATATGAATTGGTTCTGACTTCTATACACCTCAGGACATCATCGCATGGTGTGAGATAGTATTCCTCAAGACGAATCGGTTCAAATGTATGACTTGGCCAGTATTAAGAAAATCTGGCTCACATGAGAGAGAAGAGGGAGAAGAAAGAGGTTGCATTTACGATGGAGGCACTTGACTCCTGAGCACACCTGCTCCTGCCTGATAAAAAAATCGTAACATATTTTGAAAGATTCTGAAAAATGGTGATAAAGATATATAATTTTTCTACGAACGTGTCAAGTTTCGTAGTGGAACGACACTCGTGGTGCTCGGTGCAACAAAAAAATGTACTCCGAAAACTATATTTAGAAGTCTCAGTTTTGTTTATGATTTGTTTTTTTACACCGAGCACCGTGAAAGTTAGCATGTTTGTCGAAAACTTGTATATTTCATCACCAAAGAAATTCAGAACTTTTCAAAATGTCTTACTATTTTTAAAAATTTAAATCAGCCAATAGCATGTGAGATTGGAAGTCAAAGTAATTTTTTTACTGCATTTACTCCGGAGAAAGGGGTGTGCCGTGTGCGCGTTGTGAGATCGATTCCACATAGCGAGAAAACCATAGCGGTTCTACGCTCCGAAAGCATTCCTTTTAATCGATACCACGGTGCATATGGCCTTAGAAGGTCGAACTGATACTATTAGCAATACCACATAAGATACGCCTTGCTCAATTATTTCATCTTTCAAATCAGCATGATCACTCTTCATTTGATTGTCTAGGTTCAAGCTCTGACCACAAATTTGGTACACATGTATTATGCGGAGTACATAATATATATGCTACTAGCTAGCCAAGATCACAAATGATATGAGTATATCATCTTGAATCAATTGTCTGAGGCGGCACAAACCGGGAGGTCATTCTCCTGGGTGGGCCGTTGTCTGAGGATAGGGTTGCTCTCAAAGAAGTTGACCGGCTTGAGGTCGAAGCTGGACGATACCGTGGGCATGATGGGGAAGTCCTCCTGGCACGGGATGTGGTGGAAACCCAGTGTATACCACAAGACGATGTCCTTGTTCTCGACCGGACGGTCCCTGCCCACCCATGCAAACAGGGCAAGATAACACTCATAATCAGATGACATGATTGTACAAGTTAAAGGAGCATTGGATATTGATGTATATGCACATACCTCTCCGACCAGGTAGCCAGTGTGTCCTCCCCTTTGCTCTGGTACACGAACAACCCACCGGCCCATTCCTCGCTTTTGTTGTAGGGTGTGACCCAAATCTACCAAACAGGATCATATAAGCCATCTTGCTTCCTTTCAGTTTAATCTTGTTTTTTGTTTAACAAATTTTGGGGAAATTGATTGTATGTAAGTGGATGTTTCACCTGATTGTTTGTGAATGCACCCCTCTTCTGCGGCGGGTCCTCGGGGTCCAGCAGGCTAGCGGCGGTGCCGGCGGGGACGACTTTGTATCCCACCGGGTTCCCGACACGTGTCTTCTTTGTCGGGTTGATGACGTGGAACTCGGCGGGCTCATAGAGCTTCATCCGAATCTTGGCGTCGTTCTCCGTGCTCGCGACGTGGCGGGTGGCCTTGAGGTAGCTCCTGCGGGGGGACTCGCCCGGCGCAGTGTCCTGGCGGGACATCTCGACCCGGACGAAGGAGTTGTCGGCACCGTCGACGTCCATGTCGAGGCGGAAAGTGACATAGTGGTCGTGAATGACGCCGATGACGTTCTCGGAGAGGATGGTGCCATACATCTCCTCGTTCCGCCGAACCTGGTTCATATGGGCGTAGGGCGTGCCCTTCACCATGAGGATCCCGCTAAGCCCAACCTGACAAAAACATTATTCCTTGAATAAGAACGACCGCATCATGCATATTCTCTTAGCATCATATCGTCACATATGTTGGAAATATAAAGCATGTGATAGGTTAAAATAGGCTACAACCTAGACATGTTATAATTTTGGATTGGAGGTATAGTAATAATTAGTAAACTCGAATGAGAATAGTGGTATGCAATATTCATTGGGAATGATATTGCGTACTCCCATTTTCTCCTGAAAAAGGTGAGCTACACCAAGATTGAGACAGATGCAGCTAGCAGCTATGTAAGGTTACATAAAATGGACAAATTTTCCTGGTAACTGACCAAAGGGACGACAATGACACCCCAAATTTTCCATTGCTAGTTGCAAGGATGACGAGGGGCGCAGCTCGAGCTGAGAGGTCCAGTCAATGTGGTTAAGTACTACCCACCAGCCAAAGCTAGCAAGATTCTTTCAACTAATTTTACCTAGGAGAGAATCTGCCTGCCCCCCGCTAGCTAGCTAGAATTAAACTTGTGAAAGGAAGTGTCGACAGCAACCCCCGTAGATGGATCCACATACAGATCATGAAAATACACGTAGAAGAGGAGATCGAAGATGAAATAAAGATGATCGTCTCACGTAGGTACCTTGATGCGTATGAGGCCGTCCATCTGGAACTCCCAGTCCATGATGTAGTCGTAGTTGGCCACCGACGCCGCCATCCGCGCCACCAGCGTCACCTTCGGCCGGGACTCCCTTATCTGCACGCACACACACACATCCAGCTCAGTGATCGCGTAGGCTAGCTCCACAAAGAAACAACTAGTGATATTTGAGTGTTACACATCGATCGTCATAGGTTAACTCGATCGACACGTAGTACATGATAGCTACTTCCACTACCAATATGCGCTGTTGAGCCGGTAAGGCGCGTTTGGCAGGTCGCAGCCGGGAGCCTGAGTTGCATGGACAATTGGACACTGGAAAAAAGAAGAATCTCGACCATTTTTTTCATTGTTGCCCTTTCACACTTCATGCAAGATGCAAACGCTATCACATGTAATTTACCAGCCTCGCATATTTCCATACAAAGTTTTACTATATTCGGTGCGAAATAATTGTCGAACGATACTAGGCTATTGCAATTTTTTCCATCATGCATGACAATTTTTACGGATAGGAGGGAGTATCTATTTTCCACTGTTTGGTTACTTTGACTTAATGAGCCATGTCAGGGCTAGCCTAGGATAACAAAAATACCCAATAGAGGGACAACGCGAACCAAACACGCCCCAAGTGTATCGTCTAGCTAGACTAGCGTTGAAGATTCCTTCTCCTTGAGAGGATAAAAGATCAGTGTTGGGTTCAACACACTCCTCCATCTTTTACCTTTCTTGGTCACTGTTGCCAACTAGGCGTGGCTAAGCTTATTTAAAGTTTCAATTTTGAAGTTTTGTGAAAACATACACCGAATCTGGGTGTGAGTTTTAACACGGGCTGGGACTGATAAGTGAGAATACTGTCAAGGTGCTTCTTCCTAGGCCCGTCGTCCTAGTGTTGAGAAAAATATTCACCAATCTTTGTCATATTTTGTCCTGTCAGGTCGAGGCGACTAGTCGTGTCTATGACTCGCGGCCGGAGTTGGCGCCAAGCGTAGTAGCACGGCGAAACAAAACAAGCTACTACTAGCAGGGAGGAGGATAGATATGGCGGCGTCACTTACGTCCATGCCTGTGATGGGGCTCTCGGAGTGTCGCCACGCGATGTCGCCTGCGTACCGCTCGAAGACGCAGATCATGTTCTCCCGCACGTAGGGCCGCCCGTCGGCGGCGACGAACACGCCGTCCATGTACCGGGCGTGGCGCGGGCAGTCGTTGAGCGGCACCAGCGGCATGGCCTGAAGCCCGAACCCGTACTCGCCGGCGTCCATGTACGTCTTGAAGTACCACGCCTCCGTCGGGTCCATGTACGGCACGAACAGCTCCGAAGCCATGCCCTTGTACATCACCTCCCGCCGCGCCCCCGTCGACGGGTCCTGCACCGCCGCGCGCGACACGATCATCCCGGCGCGCGCGTCCGCCTTCAGGTGGAACTCCCACCCGGCCCACCGCACCGTGTGCCCGTCCTCCACCTCGAACCCAGGCCCCTCCGGCGACGGCTCAATGGATGGCGCCCGTACCGTCTGATACCCGAACGGTTTAGCACCAGCGTCTTGGTCGTCGGCTGCGGCGCGGCGGTAGTCGGTGTTCGCGGCGGCCGGGATGGGGATGCCGGCGCCGCGGTCGGAGACGTGCACGACCTCCCTGGTGTCCATGTCGACCAGCACGGTGAGGCCCTCGATGGGGCATGTAGAAGTTGGCGGTGCCCTCGGTGGAGAAGCACTGGCTCTTGATGAGCCGGCGGCCGCCGCCCTCGGCGGGGCCGTACCACCCCGGCGAGATGGGCAGGCACGCGACGTCAGCCAAGCGGACGCCGCGGCGGCGGATGCTGGCGTTGAACGCCGGGTCGCTGAACGGCACCGCGCAGAGGGCGGTCTGCTCGTCCATGGTCATCGTCGGGTACCCGGAAGCAGGGACAGGCAGAGGAGTGACCGTGCCACCGGCCAGGTCGACGGCGAGCACGTGCGACTCGCCGCGGAATCGGACGACGGCCACCGCGCGGCGCGGAGGTAGCGCGCCCTTGCTCCAGCGCCGGACAAGGGGCTTGTCCGGCTCGTCGAGCGCGAGCTCGTGCACGGCCAGGGACGACGGCGACGACGCGAACGGCGGGTAAGCGCGGAGGAGCTCGCGCGCGCGGTTGACCTCCGTCACCGTGAGCGGGTCGAGCGGGTGGCGCGGCACGTCGGACTCGTGCGACGACCGTTGCCGGGTCGGCTTTGATGACCTTGACGTCGTGTCGGCCCGTCGTTCGCGGCATGCCCACGGCGAGAACCGGGTGCAGCCGGCGCCGTCGTCGAAGAGGGAGGCGGTCGCGGTGTCGATGCCGTGCGCGGGGAGGCGGAAGGCGGAGCGGACGACGAGGAGCACCAGGGCGGCGCCGAGGGCGAGGAAGGTGAGGCGGAGCAAGGACGTCGAGTAATCCATTGGAGTGGTCGTCAGTGCTGCGAGCAGTGTCACTGCCGGGACTAGCTAATAATCACACGTTCGACCAGCGAGTTCGACCGAAGGATGTAGGCATGTAGCCAGCCAGCCACTGAATCGCGGACGTCACCCCCAAAGCGGCAGACGCTAGGCAACAGCCAACAGGCGAGGTTACATCACCGATCGCGATCGCAGGATAACTCTCGGCAGATGATCGATAGCTGCTTCCACTTACAACCTGCACGGACACGCCGGCCGGGTCAGTATCGACTAGCTATAGACGGGCTGACGGGGCTAAGTTAGGGTGTGTTTGGTTGGGTGGCTAGTTACAGGTGGTTAGTGGTTAGTCATTTTTTAAGTGGTTAGCTTCCGTTTGGTTCGTGGTGTTGGGTGTGTGGGGTAACCACATTTTGGATATATTTCCTCCAAAATGTGGTTGAGCTGGTGGTTGAGGCCAACTACTTACGGCGGGCTCGCTAAAATCACCCGTGAAATAGTTTTCAGCCGCTCCTCCCTCGAAAACTCAGCGAACGACGAACTTATTTGATTCCCTCGTTTCTTTTCCCTTACCATATGTTGCCGAACTGCGTTATTTTATGTATAGTACTTGTTGGAATGAGTTCTTTTATGCCAACTAGGTAATATGCCCGTGCGTTGCAACGGGTAAGCCTACCAATCGCATTTGCGCCTCTGCTGAGCATGCCAGCACATGTAAACGTTAAAAATAATGGAGACATTGAAAAATACAAATGATCACATCTTTTTATCAAAATTCTAAAGGCAACATCACCAGGAAAAGAGCATGCATTTTGTCACTATGAGCTTGCCAAATGCAAGTCATTCTCATGGGCCTTTACTTCCATAGGGCTACAGTTCTGCAGAATATGCAAATTATCTTCTTTACTATTATATAGCTAAATGTCCGTGCGTTGCCACGGAGCAACACAATTTTTTTACGGCGTTACTCATGATACACATCAAATTAATTGTGCATGTCATGTCAAACATCTCATCAAGAATTTGTTATCTTTTAATTTTTCGCCGAGTAAAAACCTAATATTTTCTTGCAATCACAACTGCGATTATTTGCAATTTCAGCCCTTCTTGTCTGGCTCAACTTATCTGGACAAAAACAGATGCAGAAGCATAACCGGATATGACTCGGTCATCATCTTTGACGGAGTCATCCTCATGTTTCACAGTAACATTCAGCCCTGATCAGCGGTAGAATATTCAGTGGATCCTCACACTGGACATCACGTACACTGCAAGTGAGTTCCGATTAAAAAATATATCACATAGGCATAGTAACATTCACTGAATCCTTAGGAAACAACAATGGAAGATACTTAAAAAAATAGTTAGCAACTAATAAACCTGACCCACCTCCATGGACATTTTAACATAAAGAAAATAGGTACAGTGGGTACGGAAAAAATAAATGTCAGACTCTCTAGCATAAACTGTTTACAGTATATGCTTGCTTATTTACAGTTCGTCTTGTAGATGTACAATAGCTCTGGTAGTATAGGTTTGGTCTCGTTTCTGGGGTAAGCGTGGCCCACTCCATGAGCTCACGTCTCTCTATAGTTCTGCTGCAAATAGAGCAAGTGACTTCGGCGGCATTACCTGCTCTGCAACAACGGCATGTGATTGCGGTCAGTTCAGATAGGTGTATGTATCATTAGAGAAATAGGAACTCAGTGTGATGATACCTCAGACTCCTGATGTTCTGAAGGGATAATCAGCCCGGTGGAATAGTTGTTAAGCACCTCATGGCTCTTCGTCCATGCCATGCGCGATTCAATGGTTTTCAGCTTGTGGTGGAACATCTGACGATACAAACAGGATATTCATGAGCGTTTCATTCGCACAAAAATTAAGGATTACAAAAATTTGTATGGTATAAAGTGTATGAGGGGATCATGCTCTCTTCCACACCTCGGATAAATAAACAGTTGGATGTTCGAGCTCTTCTCCCTCGACAAGAATTCATGTATCCTGACATTCTGGGCAAAGGATTGTTTCTACTCTGCTCTTAGGCGCTATTTTTTGACTTCCTGCCTTGCCTGCTATTTCTATTCTTTGCAATTTGATCAGTCAGCACTTCATATTGGCACATAACACTTCTGTACAATAGGCATGAAGTCAGAACCCTGGCTTCTCAAGCAGATTTTAGCAGCCACGTGAGAATGATGAAGCAAAGCAACGAACCGGAAAGGCACTGCTTTCAGAACTTGTGTAGCATCGCTCTCAATTACATGCAAATGAAAATTGGGTTAGAGTCAAACAATGAAAAAAATAAAAAATGCAACCCATGAGAAGAGGGTGCCAGCTTGTTGTACCAAGACTACCATTAAATGAAAATGTAGAGGTAAACCTCTAAAACCCATCCTTAGTACATCGAGTATGAACTCCTAAAGGAGAACATTATCAGGTTTTTAATCAACAGTTCATACTGCAATTTCTAACAAATGGCCAATTGTATAGCAACAAGATAGCAAAATCATCCATCTAACATTTTCCATAAATCACACGGACACATCCAAATACCCCCACTTCCACTTCTGGTAACAATACTTGGGACCAAGTGCCCTGGATACAAATTACCATGATAGAGACAGCTATAGAGGAATATACGGGGGACATACCAAGTACTTCTATACCATACAGTTACTGGTGAAAACTGTATTACCTGGTGCCAGGTTACAAATTTAGTAATGTTGAGCTATTGCTCGAACTGAACATCCGTACAAGTTTGCAATGTAATAACCAAGACGATTTATTAACCTGAACCCAAGTTAAAGGCTACTTACATATGTCAATCTGTCATGCTTCTTGAACAGGTCAATCATAGCATGCCTCTTTGCACCCTCTGTATCAGCAATTGGCTGTAAAATCAAGCAAAATTAAGCATCATGAACAATCTTCCCAAATATCACAATTCTAGAAACTGGATAATGGCAGGAGCACCATGGGACGAATCAAAAGCTCCAGAGGGGCAAACCAGAGGCCCGTGCTCGATTCATTCCCCTGTAGAATCATCAATTCATGACGGAGGCAATCCAAGTACGAGCCAAAATGACCTTGACATTCACTGCATTCTCCACTGCAGGCATATCCATTAATCATACACTCCAGACAGCCAAATTTCAACCGGTGACATTAACACAGATCAATTATTTCCTAGCCAGCTCAATGCTCCAACACTTGCAGTATATGTCTATCAGACTGGTAGCAACTCTCTGATCTGACTGCATATGATCTCAACCTTTTTTGCCTGATTAGCAGACCCAGATGTACACAAGCTGAAAGAGCTGACGTAATTGTTGGATCAATCGGCTCTGCATTTGTGCACAACACGCTTTTCCATCGAACAACACATGTCTGATATGATATGATCTAAGTCACAAACCTTGATTTCTGAATCAGCAACCATGCTTCAAGACGTTGGTG